>OW285235.1:117125324-118325324 GCA_935421215.2 Melolontha melolontha
ATTTTATTGTTTCTTAAGAAAATAATGGTATAATAATACAATCCAAATCCATATTATCCTTTATTAGATGAAGATAATATTTAACAAACACATGAGGATTTTCTGATAACTACATTTGATAATTTTGCAGGTTAGTACACCACCGATAAAAAAAAAATCCACCAGTAAGAAAAACAAACTTCATTCACATAAAAAATGTTGCCTCGAGATCTTTATCATGTAATATTTCGTTGAACCAGTGGCAGTAATTTCTTCTTAGCTTCATATTATGTGCATGCAAATAATGCACATTGATGATTTTTATGGCAATATTAATGTTACTATGTCAATTTTCTACAAAATATAAATACAAAAATATTTTGCCAAAATAAGATAGTTACCTGATTATTAATGTTTAGAGAAGTAAACTTGATTGTTTCAACCAAATAAAAACTTCGAAAATATTGTATTATTTGCAATATGTTATTTTTAACGTGAATGGGATATATATTACAAAAATAAATGAAAACTAGTCAGTTTCTGATTCTGACTCAGAACTAGAGTCATTTACATTAATTATTATTCGAGCAATCTCTCGAATAATAATTAATGTAAATGACTCTAGTTCTGAGTCAGAATCAGAAACTGACTAGTTTTCACTAGGGCAATCTCTGCCCTATCAAGAAATTGCTTGCGCTCGTGCCATTTTTTAATTAAATTTTCCGTATGCCTAACACAATTATACCAAGTATTTTCATTACACTGTTGCAGAGTTTCATTCCACATTTCTTTTACTCATTCATCTGAATAACCATTTTTTCCAATATTTGAATTATAATAATTTTTAACTTTAGCCCAAATCATTTCAATTGCGTTGAAATCACAATGGTAGGGAGGTAACCTTAAAACTTCATGTCCACTTTCTCTTATTATTTCATCTATAATAAATATTTTATCTTCTTTATGATATTTTACTAATTGAATTAACTCGTTTTTAGACATTGCAGGTGAATAGCTTATATCTTTTTTTCTCAACCATTCCATAATTTCTGTTTTTTTGGAGGAGGTATTCGGTTGTTTATTTTGAATAGCATTATGATAAGGAGCATTATCCATTATTATTAGTGATGGTACTTCAAGATTTGGTATAAGCTGATGATTTACCCATTGCTTAAAGGAGTCACCATTCATTTCTCCATGGTAATCACCAGTGATTGCTTTTGATGGAAAAATCAGACTAGCTGAATAATTATAAACCGTTTACCATCATAGCCTTCGTGTTTCCTAACACTTTTTATATTATCATTTTGCCAGGATTTCATTCTAAAGTTGAATTTAAGTTATTCATATATTCCATTAAAAACACATTTCTCATGCAGACTATATTTAATTTCTCTGTGAGTGCTCTTCTGTTACACTCTTTCTTGTATTTAAAACAAATATCTTTAAGCAATATTGCTAAAGAAGTTGTATGAATAATTCATTCGTTGCCAAAACATTTCTTAGAGTTTTTAATGTAAGATGTTCTCCTGAAAAATTTGAACATGTAATAAATGTTTACAATATATTAAACACATACTTTCTTTATACATGTCATAAACAGTATTTCGAACTTCCATTTTCGTTGCTTCTGGTAAATCCTTAGTTTTTGGCTTCCTACAAGACCTGTTTTTGCCAGGAGATGATAAGACTGGATTCTGAACGCTACGATGTTTAATAGTGTAGACCGTTCTACTAGAAATATTAAGGGCTTGTGCTACCCTCTAAAAGAAAACTAATTTTATAACTGCCTTATGTGATTATGTGAATTACCTCATGAACACGATCGATGGACATAATTGGCCCACCATTCTCTTTTTCTCGTTCAAAATAAGCTGTAAAATTTAATACAAGCTGTTGAGCTTGAGAACCAAGCGGCTTACCAGGCATCTAAGAAATATTCTGTCAAATAAATAGGTTAGAAATGTCAAAGTGATAATCAAACAATTTCGTACTTATTGCCACTAATTGATATTATTATTTATTACCAGTATTGTTCTCAAAAGGACAAATTTTGTAATTTTTTGATGACAAACGAGATATTCAAATTAGATTACTTAACCAAGAAGTCAGAATACCGGAAACAAAGTCACTGAACAACAGTATTAAAATAATTTCACAGCAATCCGAATATCATAAGACTATCTCCTAAACAACCTATCCCTTTTTATTTAATATAATATTTCAAAGACGTACGTCTTAACTTAAAATGACAAACGTGTGTAGTATTACAGCGCGTATTCATGTGTGTCAGAAAGAGATAAAGTACAATTTGCGGTTCCCACTTGGGCAGTACGAACTGAAAACTTATACTTTATGAACTGTATATATATACCATGCTATTATTTTACTATGCAACATATCCATATGTTGCATTTTAAAATAATCGAGTCAAAGCATTATACGATAGGCAACCCATTATACATACTACCCTAGCGTCAAGAATAACTATTGTTTAGTGTCAATTGAAATACGTCAAATATTATTATTATTATTTTCCCTATTGTGCCATTATCTAAGTTACAAAACTTTCACAAATGTATTCCAAGGAGGAAAAAATTCAAATGTGCTTATGGTATCAAAACCATCAAAGTCTACAAATGGTGAGCGACTTATTTTCTGTAGAATTTCCCCATAGACCGATACCTACACGTTCGATAATTTTAAGAGTGTATAATAGATTTAAAACAGAAGGATGTGTCGCTGACCATAAAAAAAAGAATAGAACGAAAACAGTGTTAACGGAAGAAATGAAATTAAACATTTTGTTTTTCGTAGAAGAGAATCCTTTAAAATCGTTGAATTTTATCGCGTCAGAGTTTGATATATCACCCTCAAGTGTGCGCAATGTACTAAAAATTAAAAAATTTCGGAGTTACAAATTGCAAAACCATCAACAGCTATTTGAAATTGACAAAATCTCTCGAACTGAGTTTTGCGAAGTAATGTTTGATTTACTAAACCAAAATGAAGATTTGTTTTACAAAATTTGTTTTACCGATGAAGCTACCTTTTATTTAAACGGGAAAGTTAATTCTCAAAATTATAGGTATGATGGCTGATTTTATGTTTTTACAAAGTCATTGAAAATTATCCTTACAGATATTGGGCGCACAGGAATCTTCATATACAAAATTGAACACACGTACAATATAATGAAAAGGTTAATGTCTGGTTGGGCTTAGTAAATAATACATTGATTGGTCCCTTTTTTATAAATGGTATTTTAAATTCTAACGCTTATTTGAACCTTTTGCGAAACTCAATACTTCCTGAAATTCGGCAAATTGCAATACAAAATTGTTGGTATCAACACGACGGAGCTCCACCACATTCAACAGTTGAAGTAAGGAACCTCCTCAATGAAAATTTTCCTGATCGCTGGATTGGAAGATACGGGCCGATAGGATGGCCAGTAAGATCCCCAGATTTAGCCCCAAATGATTTTTTCATTTGGGGTTACCTCAAATCAAAAGTATATACGCATATACCAATATTAACAACAGAGGAATTGAAAACCAGGATTACAGAAGAATGCAATAATCTCAGAGCATCACCAAATAAAATTACCTATTCTATACGAAATTTTTATTATCGTTTACGTTATTGTTTAGAACAAGAAGGCGGTCATTTTGAAAAATACTTATAATAAAAATATTTAAACATTTAATTCCTTATGTATATCAATAAATGACCTACTCTTTGTCTGTTTTTAGAGTTTAAACACATGTGAATTTTTTCCCTTAGAACACAACACCGAAGAGTATTCAAAAAGTACTGCGCATATTAGTTTGAAACGCGAAAGAATATTTGACGTAATGGGTTGCCTATCGTATAATGCTTTGACTCGATTATTTTAAAATGCAACATATGTATATGTTGCATAGTAAAATAATAGCACGGTATATATATATATATATATATATATATATATATATATATATATATATAATATATATATTATACAAAGAATTCAAATAAATTTTACCTCAAAGTAGCCCTTGGAAATTATGATTATGTCTTAGCTTGTTACTAATTTTAATAGGAATTTTGTTGGTTATGAGATGAGATATTTGATTGAAATGACAAATGTCAAAATAATAAAACGAACATTTTTAAGTGAATGAAATATGTTTATTTCCAATAAACAAGCAAAATTTTATAAAATTGTTCAAAGTGTCCACCACCTTGTTCGAAACATTTCTCACATCTTCTTCTAATGGAGGAAAAAGTGTTTTGTAGTATCGCATTGTCAATTCCATTAATTCTTTCAGCAATTCTGATTTGAAGGCCTGCAAGATCAGGTATCTGTACTTGATAAATTGAGTTCTTTAAGAATGGCCATAAAAAGAAATCACATGAAGAAGTCACAAGATCTTGGTGGAAATTCATGTTCAGTGTTTAAACTTATCAACCGATTTTGAAAAAATTGCTGCAGAATATTAATTGTTTCACCTGCTGTGTGTGCTCTAGCTCAGTCTTGTTGAAAGTAACCCTGTGTTATTTCTTCGTCGTCAAGCTGTTCGATAAATGGCATAATAATTTCTTGTCGATACCTTTCTCCTCTTAAGGTTCCGTTAAAAAAAATAGGGCCAATAATTCTCCTTCGACTAATCGCACACCATACACCAATTTTCTGCGGATGAAGTGCGGTTTCAACAAAAAAATTATGTGGTTTCTCATTAGTCCACATCCTCATATTTTGTGAGTTCACATATCCATTCAGATAAAACCATGACTCATCAGAAAAAAAGGTTTTGTCAAGAAGATCATTATCAAAATTATTTAAGAACCACTGACTAAACGTTATTCTTCTGGGATAGTCGATTTCCTTGATTTCTTGATAACAGGTCATGTGATATGGAAATAAATGTAAGTCCTTTTTCAAAATTGTATGACATGTGCCAATTGACACACCCACTTGTTGTGATAATGCTCGTACGGAAGTTCTTGGTGCATTATTTATAATTTCTCTTACATTATTAACTAGCTCTTCTGTACGCTTTTTCGCCCG
Organism: Melolontha melolontha; assembly: GCA_935421215.2. Taxonomy (NCBI): domain Eukaryota; kingdom Metazoa; phylum Arthropoda; class Insecta; order Coleoptera; family Scarabaeidae; genus Melolontha; species Melolontha melolontha. The sequence continues at coordinate 117,130,357 of OW285235.1, forward strand.
ACCTGCGCCTTCTTTCTGTTTAACACTCCCTGTTTCTCTGAAAACCATAACGGAATGTGTCACTGTGTGCCGAAAACTGTCATAATCAAAGATGACGTTAGGGAACTCATTTCTCAATTCTTCTAAACAATCTTGAAGAGAGTACTGCCATTGTCCGTCAATCTTACGTCCGTTTCGAAAATAAGATTCTAGCATGAATGATTTGTGTTGTATAGTAAAAACCATGTTAAATCAATTTTAAATTACAAAGCAATTTTTGTCAACTATGCATCTGTCTAATTGACAACTAATGCAAATTTAAATTATTAATAATCAAGGAATGGCCGACTAGAGGCAAAGCTTATTTGAACGCTTTTTATATATATATATATATATATATATATATATATATATATATATATATATAAAAATTATGTGGTTTCTCATTAGTCCACATCCTCATATTTTGTGAGTTCACATATCCATTCAGATAAAACCATGACTCATCAGAAAAAAAGGTTTTATATATATATATATATATATATATACTGTCGTGAGCAAAAAAAACGGGACACTGTTTTTGCGTGGGTTTAAATTGTGACTACTTAAATGGCTATCTTTACTCATAATAGTAAGTCAGGAATTGTCAAAAATGTATGTTTCATTGACATTTATTAAACATTTTTACAATATATACTAATAAAAATTACTAAACACGACAGAGAAAGAATATAATTAAAATAATTAGTATTTCGTCATTCCACCGTTATTATTTATAACTTCATCTAATCTTGTAGACATTGAAGTGACGATATTTTGTACAACATTTATAGGAATTTGATGCCAAGCATTTTGAACAATCTCCCAAAATTCTTCCTGGGTAAAAGCTATATCTCATTAATTCCCATACATTGAGATTTAGATAAAGACTGTAGGGCGGGAAATATCAAGTTTAAATTTAATTCTCTTGTAACCATTGTGTTACAAGATGAGACAGGAAATTGTATTGTTCTTATAGCTTCCTTTAATGTTTTGAAAGGGTTGTGACTAATCTCAGTAACTATTGTTTCGTCTTCCTGCGGATTTGAAATTTTGTTATGTTCGGGACCTATTTTCCGATTTAAATTATCCTCTTCCCTCCATTTTTTATATATTCTTGCTGCTGAACTTTTACCAATATTAAATTGAACCGATCCGATACAGTTCTTAATGATTTTCCAAACTAGTAACAGGTCTAACCTTATCAGTTTTCGAAAAATGCGGTATTTTCAATTTTTACTTAGCCACTATGATAGATAATCTGACGTACAGTTTGAAAATTAATCAAATGTCAAAATTACAATGCTAAAAAATAAGGGAAATTGACATTACGATTTTGACACTGTCCCGATTTTTTTGCTCACGACAGTATATAATGTTATATATATAATATATAACATTTGATAAATTATTGGAGTTTTTCGGCTTTCTTTATATGAAATATTTACAAATATTAAATTAGAATGTATGTAATTGCAGAGTAAGTGGGGATGTAAACATTGCTGTCTACAAATTACAAAGCAAATCATACGAAATTTTTTATTTGAAAAATATGGTCTACGTTGGGACTCGAACCCAATATATATATATATATATATATATATATATAATAACTTCATGACCTTGGTATGATATGGTAAACCTAATCAGTAGGCGATTAAAGGTCTGTATATTACTTCAAAAATACGCCTTTATCAAGAGAATACAAAATATTTTGTATTCTCTTGATAAAGGCGTACACAGCCGAAACATGTAGAGTTTTTTAAATACATATATTTTGAAGTAATATACAGACCTTTAATCGCCTACTGATTAGGTTTACTATATATATATATATATATATATATATATATATATATATATTAATATTTTCGTGACCTTGGTATGATATGGTAAACTTAATAAGTCGGCGATTAAAGGTCTGGTTTATTACTTCAAAGTATATATTTAAAACAACCCTACATGTTTCGGCAATGATGCCTTTGTCAAGGATATAAAAAATATAAAAATTTTTATATTTTTTATATCCTTGACAAAGGCATCATTGCCGAAACATGTAGGGTTGTTTTAAATATATTTACTTTGAAGTAATAAACCAGACCTTTAATCGCCGACTTATTAAGTTTACCATATATATAGGTATATATGGTAGATTCAATTAGTTGGCGATTTAAGGTCTGGTTTTACTTAAAAATGTATATATTTAAAACAATCTTACATATTTTGGCATATGATGCCTTTCTCAAAGAATTAAACATATAAATGACATTAATATACTGTCATTTATATTCTAAATTCTTTGAGAAAGGTATCATGTGCCGAAATATGTAAGATTGTTTCAAATATATACATTTTTAAGTAAAACCAGACCTTAAATCGCCAACTAATTGAATCTACCATAACATACAAAGGTCACGAAATAATTATCTATATATATATATATATATATATATATATATATATATATATATACAACGTGTCCAGGAAAGTATGCCACAAAGGGAAAACTTTTTAATGGTCTATTTCTCAGGAAATTTTATTCTTTATAAAAGTTTTTGTTTCTCTTAAAACCCATTTACTATATGAATAAATGAGTTATCATATTAGATAGTAAAAATACAATTATTTTATTAATCGTAAATATTCTTTCTACACTTTACGACGCTATTTTATTCGAATTTTTCATAGAAAAAATTCGCCCTCAGGTAGGAATCGAACCCACGACCTCTGGCTTGCCGGACCATTGCTCGACCACTGAGCTGTTGAGGCGTGAATTAGAAACTTTTATGGGGATGCTTTGAGTTACATCAAAGGAAACAGATGAATATATCTTGCCCGTAGTACTGCAGTTGTACAAATTCATTGCGTTTTCGCGAATATTCTTTCTACACTAGTGTAGAAAGAATATTTACAATTACATTACTTCGCGAAAACGCAATTAATTATTTTATTAATCGATCAAAATTTCCGTTCCTACTTAATATCGTGTGCGCTAGTCACGTGCGTAAGTGATATTCATTACTAGAGACGATCATTCTTGTTTCCGTCACAGAGGCTACAAATTCATTACTATGGCAGAACGTTTAACTTTGTAAGAAAAGCAGAGTTCATGCTCATATGTGGCGATAATTATAAGACAAGTCGAGACGCAGCTGCGGCTTTTAAAAATAAAAACGTTAGTTGGTCTACGGTATCTCGAATTTTGCGACAATTTAAACAAACAGGCTCTTTGGAATGTAATTTTAAAAAGAAACATGACAGACCATTAAGAAATTTAGATAATTTTTTAAATATTTTACAAAGTGTAATTGAGAATCCTAAATTATCTGTGAGAAAATGTTCAACTAATTTAGGCTTACGTAAATCATCAATACATCAAATATTCAAAACATACTAGTTTACTCCATTTAAACCAAGATATGTCCAAACGTTGCAAGAACGAGATTATAACAAGCGCTTTCCTCCATGATACAAGGTGAAATAGAAACGGGCATAACATAACATAACACTACAAATGGTGTAGTTTGTTCGCAAAATTATCCCTGGTGGTCTCAAGAGAATCCACATTTTCAAATGGAGTGTAAAAACCAATATTCACGAAAGATAAATGTTTGGTGCGTAATTTTGGAGAGAAGGGTGGTCGGGCCGTATTTTTTCAGCAAGCTCTAAATGCTGAAAGTATTTAGCATTTCTGACTACTGAATTAGAAGATATATTTGAGAACTTACCTTTACAAACAAGATGTTCTTTGTGGTTTATGCAGGTTGGTGCACCTGCACAAACCTGCTTGTCGAGTCGTGCGGCATTTAAACCAAGAATTTCAAGAAAAATGGTTAGGAAGATATTCAACATTTCCATAGCCTCCAAACTCGCCGGATTTAAATCCTTTGAACTATTTTTTGTGGGGTTGGTTGAAAAATCAGGTGTATTCGGATAGGCCATTTGATAACCAAGAAGAACAGGATTAGGGAAGCGGTAACGCATTTAAATAATAATCCCAATTTCCTGCAAAATGTCGTCAGAAACTTAAGTAGACGTACAAATTTATGTATTGAACGAGAGGGGCATCATATCGAGTGTTTAAAACATAAAAATAACATTTTTTGTATTTTCAACTTATCAAAGAATATTTTCATTATTTAAAGCAATATTTCATTTATTTTAACGGGTAAATGGGTTTTAAGTAAAGCAAAAACTTTTTGAAAGAATAAAATTTCCTGAGAATTAGACCATAAAAAAGTTTTCCCTTTGTTGCATACTTTCCTGGACACGTTGTATATATATATATATATATATATATATATATATATATATATATATAATATTTCGTGACCTTGGTATGATATGGAAAATTCAATCAGTTGGCGATTTAAGGTCTGGCTTTACTTTAAAGTATATATATTTGTTATTATGTAGGGTTGTTTTAAATATATATACTTTAAAGTAAAGCCAGACCTTAAATCGCCAACTGATTGAATTTACCATATATTATATACTGTCGTGAGCAAAAAAAAACGGGACACTGTTTCTGCGTGGGTTTAAATTGTGACTACTTAAGTGGCTATCTTTACTCATAATAGCAAGTCAGGAATTGTCAAAAATGTGTGTCTTATTGACATTTATTAAACATTTTTAAAATAAATGTAAATAAAAATTACTAAAAACGATAGAGAAAGATTATTTATTAAATTAAAATAATTATTACATTAAAATAATTAGTATTTCGTAATTCCACAGTTATTAACTGCATCTAATCTTGTAGACATTGAAGCGACAATATTTTGTACAAAATTTATAGAAATTTGATGCCAAGCATTATGAACAATCTCCCAAAATTCTTCCTGGGTGGAAGCTCTATCTCATTAATCCCCATACATTTTCAATGGGATTTAGATAAGGACTGTAGGGCTGGATATCTCAAGTTTAAATTTCATTCTCTTGTAACCATTGTGTTACAAGATGAGACAGGAAATTGTGTTGTTCTTATAGCTTCCTTTAATGTTTTAAAAGGGTTGTGCCTAATCTCAGTAAATAATGTTTCGTCTTCCTGCGTATTCTAAATTTTGTTACGTGCGGAAATTATTTTCCGATTTAAATTATCCTCTTCCCTCCATTTTTTTAAAATATTCTTGCGGCTGAACTTTTACCAATATTAAATTGAACCAATACACTTCTTAATGATTTCCCATTTTTCAAACTAGTAACAAGTCTAGCTTTATCAGTTTTCGAAAGATGCGGCATTTTCAATTTTGAATTATCAACTATGATATATAATTTGACGTAGAGTTTGAAAGTTAATCAAATGTTAAATTACAATGCTAAAAAATAAAGGAAATTGACATAACGATTTTGACACTGTCCCGTTTTTTTTTGTTCACGACAGTATATAACAATTAATAAATTATTGGAGTTTTTCGGCTTTTATATGAAATATTTACAAATATTAAATTAGTATGTATGTAATTGCAAAGTAAGTGGGGATGTAAACATTGATGTCTACAAATTACAAAGCAAATCATACGAAATTTTTTAATTGAAAAATATTGTCTACGTTGGGACTTCAACACAAGTCTCCAGTTTGCCGGACTGACGCTTTTACCATTTAAGCCACGATAGACCTTGGTTCAAGCTATTTAGAAATGCATTATAAAGTAACAGTGTTAATGAATCAGATATATATATATATATATTAAAAATAATAGATTTTTATTGGTTTTAGCGACCTTTTATTGAATTTAGATGTTTGTTTGCGACGTTTCGACTTTTATCAATTCAGTCTTTTTCAAGCATCTGGAAACAAGAATCATTACAATGAACATGAGAGCTGTGTTTGTTTTGTGTGATATAACAATTGAATTAACCATTTTAAATTTAACATTATATTAAGAAATGAATTACGGATTAGGTTAGTGTTTTACGTTGAAAATTAAATAACATTAAATTAAAATAGCTTAGAATGGTAGGGGGACATTTATGTGATTAATATCTGTATGAATTAATTGGAGACTTAACAAATATTAACAAATTTTAAGTTTAAAATTAGATTAAAGATGATTACAAATTGAGTTAACATTTAACGTTGAAACTTACATAAAATAAAAATAAGAATGGCTAAAATGAACAGGAAAGTTGAATTACAATACAATACGTAAAGGAACAAAGAAAGTCAAATCAAACTCACATTGTTGTTTTTTCTACACGGATACGCATTCATGTGCCACATGTGCTTGGACACCCAGGACCAATTTTCTTAAAACGAACATGCTTGTGCGGATTTTGTTAGTGAACTAATGCTTTAGTTTGCGGGGGTTTAATTTCTGTTTTTTGGAATGCGCATGGTAGTCAGGACCGTATTTAGGGGTATAAGTTAACATTGTTATTTCTAATGGGAGATATATATATATTTTTTTTTTTCCGTTTTTGTCTTGTGCGTGCAGGGGGGGGGGGGGGTTTGATTTTACTATTGTTTTATGAGAGGGTAATAAAGTTTTGAAAGCCCATCGATTTCGTTCCTGTCGTTGATTGTTTTGCTATTTTTGAAAATGTGTATCATTTCTAAGACCTCTCTAGCTTTTGTGTTCTTTTTTTGTGTTATTACTCTGGTGTTTTCAAAATCAAAATTATGTTTTAGTGTCAATTGGTGTTTTTTTAAAGCAGTTTGATTTTTTGCGTATTTGTGACCTTTCAATCTTTCTTGTAGTAACTGTTTTGTTTGGCCTATGTATATTTTGTCACAGTCTTTGCAGGGTATGTTGTATATTGTGTGTGATTGTTTTAGTGTAGGTGTTGAGTCTTTAAGTTTGGTGTGTAGGAATTTTAGGTTTTTACCGCTTTGGTGTGCTATTTTAAAATTAAATGGTTTGAATATGTTGTCTAATTTTTCGGATAATCCAGTTATATAGGGTGTGGGGATATATGTGAATTCATTGGTTTTTATGTTATTGTTTTGGTTGTTTGTTTTGTTATAAATTTTATTGAGTCTAAGTTTTATAATTTTTTGTATGAATTGTGGTGGATAGTTGTTTTCTGACAAAATTGTTTTAACTTTATTTAGTACTGTTGGTCTGAAAATTGGGTTTGTGAGATTTAAGGCTCTGTCTACTAACGCTGTTACTACATTTTTTTTGTGGGCTAGGGGTTGGTTAGAAAAAAAGTTTACATATCTGCCGGAAGCGGTTGGTTTAGTGTACCATTTTGTTTGTATGTTGTTTTTTGTTCTTGTCAGTGTTAGGTCTAGGAAGTTTATGGAGTTGTTTTTTTCTATTTCAATGGTAAACTTTAAATTTGGGTGGAAATTGTTGAAACTATTTTGTATATTGTTTATTTCATTTTCTGGTAGTAACATTATGCAATCATCGACATATCTTTTGAAAAAGGTTGGTTTTGTTTTCAGGGATTTTATAACATTTTCTTCGATGTGCTCTAGTACTAATTGGGCTACTACGCTGGATATAGGTGCTCCCATTGCTAGTCCTTCAATTTGTTTGAAAAATTTGTTGTCGAATTGAAAATATGTGGAAGTTAAAGTTAGTTCTATTGCTTCTAGGAAATCTATTAGTGGTAAGTCTGTGAAATTTTTGATGGAGTCCCATTTTTCTGTGATTACTTTTTTGGCCAGTGTTATAGGTATATTGGTGTACATTGATTCTACGTCTAGGGAAACTAGTTTTTCGTTGTTTTTTGTTTTTATTGTATACGTAGAATCAATGTACACCAATATACCTTTAACACTGGCCAAAAAAGTAATCACAGAAAAATGGGACTCCATCAAAAATTTCACAGACTTACCACTAATAGATTTCCTAGAAGCAATAGAACTAACTTTAACTTCCACATATTTTCAATTCGACAACAAATTTTTCAAACAAATTGAAGGACTAGCAATGGGAGCACCTATATCCAGCGTAGTAGCCCAATTAGTACTAGAGCACATCGAAGAAAATGTTATAAAATCCCTGAAAACAAAACCAACCTTTTTCAAAAGATATGTCGATGATTGCATAATGTTACTACCAGAAAATAAAATAAACAATATACAAAATAGTTTCAACAATTTCCACCCAAATTTAAAGTTTACCATTGAAATAGAAAAAAACAACTCCATAAACTTCCTAGACCTAACACTGACAAGAACAAAAAACAACATACAAACAAAATGGTACACTAAACCAACCGCTTCCGGCAGATATGTAAACTTTTTTTCTAACCAACCCCTAGCCCACAAAAAAAATGTAGTAACAGCGTTAGTAGACAGAGCCTTAAATCTCACAAACCCAATTTTCAGACCAACAGTACTAAATAAAGTTAAAACAATTTTGTCAGAAAACAACTATCCACCACAATTCATACAAAAAATTATAAAACTTAGACTCAATAAAATTTATAACAAAACAAACAACCAAAACAATAACATAAAAACCAATGAATTCACATATATCCCCACACCCTATATAACTGGATTATCCGAAAAATTAGACAACATATTCAAACCATTTAATTTTAAAATAGCACACCAAAGCGGTAAAAACCTAAAATTCCTACACACCAAACTTAAAGACTCAACACCTACACTAAAACAATCACACACAATATACAACATACCCTGCAAAGACTGTGACAAAATATACATAGGCCAAACAAAACAGTTACTACAAGAAAGATTGAAAGGTCACAAATACGCAAAAAATCAAACTGCTTTAAAAAAACACCAATTGACACTAAAACATAATTTTGATTTTGAAAACACCAGAGTAATAACACAAAAAAGAACACAAAAGCTAGAGAGGTCTTAGAAATGATACACATTTTCAAAAATAGCAAAACAATCAACGACAGGAACGAAATCGATGGGCTTTCAAAACTTTATTACCCTCTCATAAAACAATAGTAAAATCAACCCCCCCCCCCCCTGCACGCACAAGACAAAAACGGAAAAAAAAAATATATATATATCTCCCATTAGAAATAACAATGTTAACTTATACCCCTAAATACGGTCCTGACTACCATGCGCATTCCAAAAAACAGAAATTAAACCCCCGCAAACTAAAGCATTAGTTCACTAACAAAATCCGCACAAGCATGTTCGTTTTAAGAAAATTGGTCCTGGGTGTCCAAGCACATGTGGCACATGAATGCGTATCCGTGTAGAAAAAACAACAATGTGAGTTTGATTTGACTTTCTTTGTTCCTTTACGTATTGTATTGTAATTCAACTTTCCTGTTCATTTTAGCCATTCTTATTTTTATTTTATGCAAGTTTCAACGTTAAATGTTAACTCAATTTGTAATCATCTTTAATCTAATTTTAAACTTAAAATTTGTTAATATTTGTTAAGTCTCCAATTAATTCATACAGATATTAATCACATAAATGTCCCCCTACCATTCTAAGCTATTTTAATTTAATGTTATTTAATTTTCAACGTAAAACACTAACCTAATCCGTAATTCATTTCTTAATATAATGTTAAATTTAAAATGGTTAATTCAATTGTTATATCACACAAAACAAACACAGCTCTCATGTTCATTGTAATGATTCTTGTTTCCAGATGCTTGAAAAAGACTGAATTGATAAAAGTCGAAACGTCGCAAACAAACATCTAAATTCAATAAAAGGTCGCTAAAACCAATAAAAATCTATTATTTTTAATATTAAAACACGGCCAATAAAATAAAAAAGAAAAACAAAATTCTTTAAACACTAAATATATATATATATATATATATATATATATATATACATATATATATATATATATATATATATATATATATATATATAACGTGTGTTCATTTGAAAAGTCAATCTAGGTTACTTTGAAATTTTGATGGAATAAGACGCATATATATTAGTATGTGTTTGTTGTTCCGTAAACGTAAATCCAAATGACATTTGATAATGTCAATCACATTTATTATTTATTTGTATGTATGAAACTGTCAAAATATATGACTTCGTAGGTTAAGTAGTAAATTTTAATTTACGACATACTTCAAAATGTTCTCAGTAAATCACATGCTACTAGATTGACTTTTCAAATGAACACCCGTTATATACTGGCTGATTGAAATAAAGTGCGCACTATTGCTATCTCTGTTATTATTGATTCTAGAAAGTAGGTTAAATTAGCAAAGTATTAGTGTTTTTCTATTTTGCGTTCGAAATGAACTCATTATGAAACCCAAAACAGTATCGAAATGAGCTTCATTTCGATACGCTTTTTTTCATTTTTGAATGTTGGCGTTGTTCGAATACAGAAATAAATATCATTGCTGTCATTTGATTTTAAGAATTTATGTACATTTGACAGATATGATATATGTCCTTGTTTTACACAAACAACGTATGTTGTATACAATTGACAACAACATATATATGTGTCTATGTCACTCATGTTTATATTTTTAAATGAAATATCAAGTAATGTTAACGAATATTAATAAATAATATGTAATATAATATACTTCGCGGATAGCAAGATTTAAATTTGAAAATGTCAAGTATCAATGTGACCAACTGCATGCTTTATATAAAAATTAAACTCTGAACTTTCAAATTAAATAATTCCAATTTAAGCAATTTATTAATGTAAAAAACGCAATATAGAAAAAATAGTATAAAAACTTGTTTCATAAGGCCTTTTGCCGCACTCGCTCTTTAGAAAACTTAATATACTATTTTAACACTGATTAGCATGCAGTTCATGAAAAAAAATTGAATAACGCATTTTCGAGAAATTTTGAAATTTATAATTTTTTTAAATGGAACAGCTGTATATTTTCAAAAATTCTGAATGATAATGTTCTTTGTAATATAAAAGTTTCAATACACTATTGTCCTAAAAGAATAATAAAGTATTTACGGTGGAATTTAGTTGATGTCAAAGATACTCTTTTATTCTGTAAAATCAGTAGTAGGCTTCTTTCACTTTAAACAGAACAAATAGTATGCCCTTTGTAAATGTCAATAACGTACTGAATATAAATCTTTCGCACGTTTAGTTATTAAAAATATTTTTTTTTTATTTTGTGTTGTGTTCATTAGTTCTCTATTTATTTTTCTAAACATTTTGGTTTTACTTTCGTTGCTTAGTGTTTGACAATATTTCACTATGGTATTTCCTCATTTGGAGAAATGCGATATGTTGGAAGCATACATTTTATGTCGTAAAAATTCAATAAGGACTAGCGAATATTATGCTGAACACTATCCTTTACGACAGCAGCCAGATCGACAATACTTTCGAAAACTTTACAATCAGTTTAGACTGCATTATTGCATATTTATAAAGAAAAGAACAAAGAAAAATATCGTCGTCAACGAAGAAGTAGAAATTACAGTGTTAGCATATCTTGAAGCCGATCGCGAATTTTCCATTAGGGATGCTCCTAAGGAATTGGTATTAAGTTATTCATCAGTTCAAAGAATTTTGAAAAAGCATAAGTATGTCCCCTTTAAGTTCAGAATCTCTCAAACATTACAGCCAGGAGATTCCGCCAGGAGATTAGCTTTCTGTAATTGGTTTGTTAGTTTTTGTGATGAAAATTTGAATGGAGCACAGTGTATTTTATGGAGTGACGAAACAAATTTTTCAAATAGAGGCATGTTTAATAAGAAAAATAGTCACTACTGGTATCAAGAAAATTTATTAATAGTTCGTCCACATGCTGCACAAGTTCGATTTAGTTTTAACGTTTGGTGCGGATTAATTGGTTCGGTAGTCGTTGGTCCACTGTTCTACAATGGTACGTTGACAGGAAACATATATCTGGAATTTATTCGTAATGTTCTAGAGGATTTCCTTGATAATGCCAATTACCTGATGCGCCAAAATTTATACTTTCAGCAGGACGGTGCTCCTGCACACAACTATCACCTAGTGCAAACCTACCTCGACACCATCTTTGCCGAAAAGTGGATTGGTACAACTGTTCCAATTCAATGGCCAGCACGCTCCCCTGACATCTCACCTTTAGACTTTTTTCTTTGGGGATACTTAAAAAATGAGGTGTACAAAACGCGATACGACAAGGTGCGTGAATTGCAAGACAAGGTCAGAGACGTTTCTCGCCAATTAGATAGAAGGACAATCTTAAGACCCACCCAGAGTGTACTGAAGCGGGCACGAAAATGTATTGAGCAGGAAGGTGACACCTTTGAGCAGTTTTTATAAATTATACATGTACTTTCTTCTTTTTAATTTAATTCTTGGAAGCTGTAATATGTTAAAATGAACATTAAACACAAAATATGTATGTGTTTTGTCAAAAGTTAGAGGAGCAACGACAACAGTTAGAAGCAAATAGAAACTGCTATAACTACTTTATTATTCGTTTTAGGACAATAGTGTATTGAAACTTTTATATTACAAAGAATATTAGCATTCAGAATTTTAAAAAATTTGTAGGCTGTTCCATTTAAAAAAATTATAAATTTCAAAATTTCTCGAAAATGCGTTATTCAATTTTTTTTTTTCATGAACTGCATGCTAATCAATGTTAAAAACACTAATACTTTGCTAATTTAACCTACTTTCTAGAATCAATAATAACAGAGATAGCAATGGTGCGCACTTAATTTGAATCAGCCTGTATATATATATAAGTATGCCTACTGATTTTCAAAAAATCGAAAATCCAGAAAGAGTCGACCGATTGCAATGAAATTTTTTTACTACTCTGTTTTGTCTCTGATAAGAAATGATAACAATATGGACAAAAAAGTAGCAGGTGTGTAAGTACTATTTTATTTTGCTCTATTCAAAAATTACGTTTTTAAATTTGCGTTTCCTTCAGATTGAAGCAACATTTCGTACCGAATTGTTCTTAATTTATTAAGTCATTAAGCCATTATGCCTAGGCGCCGTTTACGGAAAAATTACAATCATTTAAATGAATTCGAAAGGGCGCATTGTTCGTATGCGGGAAGTCAGTTTTTCAATAAGACAAATTTCCGACTACATGGGACGCAGTGTGTCACTAGTGTTACAGTGTTAGTCCAGGTGGTCAAAAGACCTCCGTCATGGATCCAGACGATCTCGAGCAACTACAGCACGGGAAGATCGTTATTTGAGGATTGTTTCCACAACCCGGTCGATTGGAAATGCTTGGTAGAGTGTTTTACAACAAAAAGTCTCTATGGCAACGAAATATCGCAGAATACACGCAGGTCACCTCTATTTTTCAAGCATCTTGGAAACGAAAAGACAACGTATGAAAAATGGAAAGATTAAGTTATATAGAATATATAGCCGAAATATTTTTCCAAAATTCCATCTTATAAGCGAGAAAAAAATGACAAAGGTATTCAAAAAAAATTGTGATGCCACTGTGCAATTGACAGGCATAAAATTCATATTATAAAAAACGATATCTTAAAGTTGACCCACAATAACAAAAAGAAGAGTTTTGTTTGTATCTCGCTTTAAGTTTCGCTCAATTCGTTCAGTGTCGATTGTTGCGTATGTTCGATACAATTTTTCAATTGAAGCTAGATTGTTATCAAATAGGACGTTAAATGACCGTAGAGCACACAGCTTACATGCTTTTTTAATATATATATATATATATATATGAGTCACCTAAATGCAAAACTCTGTATGTATTTGCATTGTTAGTGTTCAGAGTTATAGTGAAAAAACTATTTAATTACTAAGTACTGCTTTAAACAACCCACTCATTGCTTCACAAACAACACATCATGTTTGAATGTACAACTTATTTAAATTATTCTTCAATACCTCTTCCAATCCGAGATAGAACATATTATAGATCACAATAACAGAGTTTTGCAATTCAGATTAGTACTTACCCAGCTTTGCAGCTCAAGTACCTCGTAACTCGTAAATAAGATAACCCCTTTTTATATACGATAATTTTTATTACAGAATGAATTCTAAAATATAGATAGACATAAATATATTATGCTTCATTAACCATTTCGCATGAGAAAAATTGACAATTAAAAAAATCTACACCATCAACACTGTGTCTTCTGTACAGCATATTACCTCGTCTATGTCATCTTCTCGTCCATTCGAACCGTCTATGATGGGAGTCTGTGATTGTTTAAAATTTCAGTGACGGAACGTCTCCACTCAGCTCTATAATGTTTTTTTTTAGTAAGTGATCTATTGAAGACTGAACTTCTCTAACTTCGTTGTGCAGTGATTCTTGCTTTGGTGATACTTGGGAAAGATGTTTTTCTTTTTTAATAATGGTTTTTGGACTGTTACAATCTGTTTTATAAGAATTTTTTTCCTCTTACAAATATGTTATTCTTTGATCTTGTAAATATAAATCTTTTTGTTTCATTAAATTTAAAGTGCCACTGTCCAGGCTTTTTTATAGTACGAGCTGCCTCCTCCTTCCAATCATACATATGCCACAGCTCACCAAGTCTAACAACTTTAGAATGCTTAGAAATAATATTTTTATTCTCTTCCTTCGCGTTCTATGATAGCATTGGTTTTTTTGATGACGTGTTCGATTAACCCGAACACTCTATCGGGAGGCAAATACGCTAACATAGTCATCATTGTAGAATTCTTGTTTTGTGCACCCCATCCGTCGGCAAAAAGTTGAATTTTGTTTATATTTTCTGAAAAATTAGAAGATAGAAGTGCGTTATGGATAGCAGAGGCAATAGCGTTTGAATTCTTAGCATACTGTAACGTTTGTCTTTTCGGGTCCTTAAATAAAACTAACAATAACTTTAGACACACACACTATATTAATATTAAAACGTATAATAATCTAAAACTAACTATTAACAACAATAAGTACATTTATGTATTCTATATTTATGTAACTATATTTATGTACTTCGCGAGACTGTAGGATTCAATGAATGTCTATCCCTTCTTCGACGCGGCTTATATATCTCGTTCATATGTTCCAAATCTGTCTAGAAAACGTCCAGAGCGATGACGCGCCTCGCGTCATCGAATGAGTCATTACATTGCCCCCTTCTTAAAAATGAAGTTTCGTCCCGAAACATGTCATGCTTTGGTTTTCTTTGAACGATGACGAAATCGACAGGTAGGGCCTTTGTTACATTGCGACGTCATATCGAAATAACAGTCCACGGTCTTTTCTTGCCTGGATGGACAGGAATATTCAATCCGGTAGCTGCATACCAGAATTTCCATGCCAGTATGTCGGAAGATTACTTCCAACATGCTCCTTACAATTCTCCAGTCCAGGCGGTCTAATCCACAACCCAATTTTGGAACTGCTAATTTCAGAATGTCTTGCTGTAACATTTGTTCGCGTAAGTGGGCCAGGGCCTCCCATAAGGCACGATAGGTTGGCTTCAGGCTTGACAGTTCTTTCGTGACCAAATAAAATATGGGTTGTCCTTCATTTACTATTTGGAGACTCTTCCCAATTGCTGGTCCCTGCTGCCTTAATTTTTCGACTCTGCCAAATCTCTCTTTAAATTCACTGGCAATTCCCTTGGCCATTCGCAGATCTCGGGCTACGCAATGTGCAAGCGCGTAGTCTGGCGGCACCGTAAACAAATCTTGCTGTTTCTCGATGGTTACTCCAAATCGAGCTTTTCTCGAACCAGAATATTCTTGCATAAAGTCTTCGAAGGTTAGTTCATGGTATTGGCTATCCAATCGGCGCAAGTCAGCGGTTTCGTCATTATTGTCTCCAGAGTATGGGGCTAATCGATTAAAATGTACGACTCTTGGCTTAGTGTGAGGTGTTCGCCTGATGCGGTATATTACGTCGTTGATCCGCTTCAACACCTCGTATGGCCCCTCCCAATTCTTTTGAAGTTTTGGAGATAGGCCCCGTCGGCGTTGTGGATTATACAACCAAACCCGATCGCCTTCATGGTAACCACTCTTATCGGCGTTGATGTCGTAGCTCTCTTTCATTCTGTCACTAGCATCTTGGATATTATGTCTGACTTGTTCATGGATATTATCTAGTCGTCGTCTGAGCGTGCTGACATAATCTTCTCCGGCAAGATCATCACCAGGCTTGCTCCCAAACTTTAAATCACAGGGCAATCGGAGTTCCCTCCCGAATAGTACGTTGGCTGGTGATTGGCCTGTTGTCTCTTGAACGGAGGCCCGATACGCCATTAGAAATAATGGTAAATGTTCGTCCCAATCTCTCTGGTGTTCGCAGACCACTTTGGATAAGTGTCTGATCATGGTCTTGTTCATTCGCTCTACCATCCCATCTGATTGTGGGTGCAAGGGAGTTGTTCTCGTCTTCCGTATGCCCAAAAGTCCACACATCTTTTCGAATAGATTGGACTCAAAATTTCGCCCTTGATCGGAATGAAGTTCCAAGGGTACACCAAAACGGCTGACGAACTCCTTCAAAATCACGTCTGCTACAGTTCCAGCTTCTTGATTTGGTAGAGCATATGCTTCAACCCATTTGGTAAAGTAATCCATGACCACTATTATTTATGTATTTATTTCCTTTGCTGCTTTCTGGAAAAGGGCCGGCGGCATCTATGGCGATCCTTTCAAATGGGCTTCCTACATTGTATTGGCGCATGGGTGCACGTCGACGCCTCTGGGGACCATTGCTTCCGGCGCAATTAGCACACTTTCGGCACCATTCTTTCACATCTCGTGAACAATTCACCCAGTAAAATCTCTGGCGCACTTTCTCCAGTGTTTTATGGACTCCAAAATGTCCCCCAGAAGCACCATTATGGAGTTCTCGCAATACCTCTGGTATTCTTTTCTTGGGAACCACCATTTGCATCTTCCGCTCGCTTCCATCGTGATTTTCGACCTCACGTCTCAGGAGATCGTCTTCCATGGTTAAGGAATCCCATTGTGCCCAGTATGACTTTAATTCTCGTGAATGGGGAGCAATTTCTTGCCAGGTCGGTCTTTGCCCATTTCTTTTCCAAGCCCTGAGGACTGCAAGATCCGGATCAGCTTCTTGATCTGCGCGCAAATTGTCAGGTTGCCATTGGTCATCAACAACGGTGGTTCGAAGAGCGTTGGCCGATTTGTCTTCGATTCTGTTGCAATATCGACAGTCTTCTGGACAGGGCCTTCTGGAAAGGGCATCTGCATTTTGATGTTTGAGGCCTGCTCTGTGTTCAATGACAAAGTCATACTCCTGTAGCCTCTCAATCCATCTAGCTACTTGACCCTCTGGATTCTTAAATTGCAAGAGCCACTTTAAGGCGGCGTGATCAGTGCGGATCAGGAACTTCTGTCCATACAGGTACTTGTAAAAGTGCTCAATGGTCTTAACTACTGCCAATAGTTCTCTCCTGGTTACGCAGTAGTTCCTCTCCGGTTTGGACAGGGTCTTGCTGAAGTATCCAATGACCTTTTCTTGTCCATCTTGGATTTGAGAGAGCACGCCACCAATCCCGACGTTACTGGCATCCGTATCCAAAACAAACCTCCCAGATGGCAGCGGATAGTTCAGAACGGGTGCACTGATCAACGTACCTTTTAACAACTCAAAGGCCGCTTGGCATTCGTTGTTCCAAATGAATGCTCGATTTTCTGTTAGGCGAGTAAGTGGTTTTGCAATGTTGGAGAATCCAGGAACGTAGCGTCGATAATATGTGCATAATCCCAAGAAGCTTCTTAGCTGATGTTTGTCTTTGGGTACAGGCCATTTTTCCACAGCTTTTACTTTTTCTGGATCCACAGCAATTCCTTTTCCGGAAACCACATGTCCAAGGTAATTTACCTCCTTGCGGAAAAGGTGACACTTCTTTGGACTTAATCTCAGGTTGGCATCTCGCAACCTCTGGAATACTACTTCCAAATTTTTCATGTGATCTTCAAAGGTCTTCCCTACCACAATCACATCATCGAGATATACCAGGCAGGTATTCCAAGACAGTCCCCTCAGTACAGTGTCCATGAGTCGCTCAAAAGTAGCTGGGGCGTTACACAGTCCAAATGGCATGACTGTAAATTGCCAGAGTCCTGTGCCTAAACTGAAGGCAGTCTTCTCTTTGTCATTGGGATCCATTCCCACTTGCCAATAACCGCTCTTTAAGTCGAGAGTGGAGAACCATTTTGCTCCTGCCAAGGTGTCTAGCGTATCGTCTATTCTTGGGAGAGGATAGCTGTCCTTTTTGGTTACACTATTCAAACGACGATAGTCCACACAGAATCTGGTAGATCCATCCTTCTTTCTGACAAGGACCACTGGTGAAGCCCATGGACTATTCGATGGTTCAATTACTCCTTGGCCTTCCATATCTTGTATAATTTGCTTGGCTTCCTCACGTTTTGCCAGTGGTAACCTTCTTGGTCCTTGTCGAATTGGACTTGCATCGCCGGTATTTATTTTGTGCATTACAATATTGGTTTTACCTTTCGTACCAGTCTCAATTTCGAAGACGTCTTCATAATGCTTGATTAGGTCCTTAACTTGATTTTGTTCCTTCTTGCTCAATCCTTGACAGGCGGAGTCGATTATCTTGGACAATTTCTCAGAAACCTGCACGAATCCATTCTTCTTCGCCTCTATATGATGAACGACGGCCGACACTGGTGAACACCACCCCAAAATAGTACCCTTCTTCAATGAAACAGGGTAATGGTTTACATTCATTACCCTTATCGGTACAGTCTTCTGAGTCTTAACCAGCATTTTGGCAACTACTATTCCTCGACCCACCTCGTCATCATCAGCCTTTGGTTCCAACATTGCAACATTTCCGTCCAAATAATCACCTTCCGTACACGCCGTCAAAAATGTCTCACTTCTTGCATCCAGAACAACATTCTCTGCTGTAATTACTTGTACACCCCACACCTGACACCACTGTAACGTTTGTCTTTTCGGGTCCTTAAATAAAACTAACAATAACTTTAGACACACACACTATATTAATATTAAAACGTATAATAATCTAAAACTAACTATTAACAACAATAAGTACATTTATGTATTCTATATTTATGTAACTATATTTATGTACTTCGCGAGACTGTAGGATTCAATGAATGTCTATCCCTTCTTCGACGCGGCTTATATATCTCGTTCATATGTTCCAAATCTGTCTAGAAAACGTCCAGAGCGATGACGCGCCTCGCGTCATCGAATGAGTCATTACAATACTTTGATTGTAGCCAAACATAAGAGGTTACAGTTTCGGGTGAAAGAAGTGTACTCGAATTTCCATGGACTACGGTCAGATTATAAAAATTGATTTGTTGTGAAAAATATGCGTAGTGATCAGGTAATTTCGGTAAGGTAAGATTTTTCTGATAATCAAAAGTAAACATTTGTACATCTTTTGCACATGATTTTAGTGCATCGTAGAAAGCATTCACTCTAACTTTGTGTACTCTTTGTTCAGTTATAATAAATGCATCAGCTAATGGAGTTCCAAATGATATGTTATAGTGAGCATTTATATCATTCCTCAAATAAGAAATTTTAACTGAAGTGGTCGGAGTGTTTTCACAATACATTTTATAAGCTTTTTGAAATTTAGATCGCTTGATAAATATAACCTTGTTGCCCTTCCTCTATAGTAATAACTTTCGACGCATTTTTTGCTTCAATAAATTCTTTAATAGATAATTTTCTCATTTTTATCTTTGACAGTATCACCCCCTCTTCTTTCTTTCGGTATTTCTGCATTATTGGTAAAATTACTTACAGTTCTTTCTATTCTATCCGCACTAAGATCAGTTATCTTAAGAAATGTATTTTTACATACATACTCTTAATTTATTGCCCTCTACTGTAGGAACAAAGTATTTTATGAATATTCTGTGAAGATTTTGTACTATCACGTCTAGGTTTAACTCCTGCATAAAAGTTTAAAATAAAAACGTCCTGTTTAATTTTGTCTCTTGTGGAATACACCATCTGATGAAGTCGTAGTAGGTATGTTTTTCGAACACATTTCCTTGCACAAATAAATTTTTTTTAAATCGTGTGTCAATGTAGGATATTCAGACAAACTCTTTGGTTTGTGCCTGCAATTCGAGTAACAGATAAAATACATGAGTTTTTATAAACTTACCGCAATATTTGATTTTTAACACTCTTCCAATTATGTTTTTGAATTTTACGTTTTCTTCCTTTTTCTTCTTCACAAACAGTAACAGCTTTTTCCATTTTTATATCACTGCACACTATCACAAATGCAACGAAACTACACGCCAGTTAAATATTTCTTATTATGTAGGTGTACGCGGAAATTCGGTTAATTTCCCAATTCAAAATACGTATTTGTTTTCAACCAATAGCATGCTTGAAAACAAATACGTAGTTTTGCATATCAAATTCCTAAACAAATACAAAGCTTTGCATTTAACGTTGTTTTTCATATTGAATTTCTTGTATAATTGAGCGGTTTTGTAAATAATAAGTGAATCTGTATTAGAAAGAATAGCATAGTCTATTGGAATCTGTCAACTCTATTTCCGATTTTTTTTTGTAAATACAGAGTTTTGCATTTTGGTGACTCATATTATCTTTAAAAATTCACGCTGACTTTCATACCAGGTTATCGAACCTTTACCATAACAAAACTTAGACACAATGTTACCATTTTTATAAACATAAACACTGTCTGCTTTATATATACTGCATTCTGAATCGATATTATGTTTTTCTTTCTTTTTTTATATATTCTTACTTCTCGTAACAAAAAGAAAAACATTTACTAAAAATAATTTGAGGGCTTTTAAACTGACATTTTATGTGAATGTATAAAAAGCTGACTTTGTACGAGGTTATTGACCTTAGCATACAGTTTTTATAACACCGACAGCTGTTACCTATGTAAACATACGCTGTAGCGTATGTGTGTGTGTGTGTATAACTGATTTTTAATTCATAGGCGGAACATGATACAATTTTCAAGAAGTTTTTAATTTTAGAGTTCTTGTCGTAATTGACTTCATATTCTATATAATTGCACTTTACAATTTTTCGTACGTTGTCTGTTTATTTCAAGAACATCTATATATATATATATGTATATATATACATGTATATGTATATAAGAAAGGAAATTTTTAGCCCTAATTTTAATACGAGATAAAAGTAATGTTTTTTGGGAGTAGCGGCCGGGTAATTAAATATTGTTTTAATTACCCCGCCGCTACTCCCCAAAAAAACATTACTTTTATCCCGTATATATATATATATATGAAAAATTTTGTGAAAAACTTATCTGCGCGGAATGTGCATATATCGATATTTCACTGTTTTTTACAGATCATCAGTGCACCTTACCGAAGACAGACATGATATTCACTTCTATACTACGTGTATATATACGAACTGTAATGAACTTCATGTGTATGAGAATTAATAATTATTAAATCTCATTTTACATGCGATTGTCGCTATAATTTGTTGCATTTAATTCTACAATTCGGCAAATCACTTTTGCCCTAGATTGTAGACGCAACAAGCCGCGACATCAACTGTACAAGTTGTCAGTACAAATGAAAAATTTTGTGAAAAACTTATCTGCGCGGAATGTGCATATATCGATATTTCACTGTTTTTTACAGATCATCAGTGCACCTTACCGAAGACAGACATGATATTCACTTCTATACTACGTGTATATATACGAACTGTAATGAACTTCATGTGTATGAGAATTAATAATTATTAAATCTCATTTTACATGCGATTGTCGCTATAATTTGTTGCAACAAATTATAGCGACAATCGCATGTAAAATGAGATTTAATAATTATTAATTCTCATATACATGAAGTTCATATATATATATATATATATATATATATATATATATATATAGGTCGGGCAAAGTCATATTCCCTCGGATGTGTAGACTTCTGTACGCACTGTTGTAATCATCGCAGTTACGTAGTTCGGAAGAACGACCATTGTTAAACGCAGTGAATAACATTATTATACAGGTTTACCATAAACAGGAATACAAAGGGTAAATGTTTCACCAGTTTTATAAACTACTGCTTATTTTGCGCTTTATTTTATGTGCCTACTATCAAGCACGCGTCTACGACGCGCAGCTCAATTTCATATCTTTAAGAAATGTATTTAAATATCATTTTAATAAATTTAATTGAACCACTGAACCAACGCTTATCTACATACATATTTAGATATTATCACATATATACGAAAAAATAATTACTACTCTATAAAATAGAAAGATAATGAATTTATATTTAAAATATTAATAAGTACGAGTACAATAATGGACTCGGTAAATCAAGTTTTCTCTTTGTAGTTTTTTTAAATGATCACGGCAGTAGTTATAGCTTTAGTTTAAACAAAACTTTTAAAGTGAACAATAATATTGAGTGAATATATAATGACAGTCAGATTATTTGATGTGTATATTTAAATTTATGTGTTCGAAAGTTAAAGAGTAATTAATAAATATTAAGGTATGAGAAATTTTGGTACTCACCTGAATGCGTCTTTTAAGCAAGATACTACCAGTTTGATTTCTCCTGTTTTACTTTATACAACAAAGAGTGTACCTATTCAAAAAGCTATGTACTGTACAATAATTATATTTGAAATTCAGACACAATCGATAAAGAGAAAGAATGTTATAAGAAGTAAGCAATGGTATGCGGATATAGTAGATATTAGTAGCTTATTTGCTTAACCAAATTCAGATATTTACCCTGATAAAAAAGTGTTTTAATAATGATAAAAGTGATTTAATGGCATGCAGTCTATTTAAATGCGGAAGACTCAATTTTTAGAAGAGCAAAAATGATTCAGATCTGTTTTAGAACTTCCTTAAATAGAAGTTATTTTTTGTTGAAAAGAATTTGAAATCAATCAACAAACTCTCTTTTAAAATTTGTTGATGTTCGTTACAAACAAATTCTACACTCATTTGTTTATTTAGTATAGTATCATACTACTATATAGGCAGGACAAATATTAATTTAAGATTAAATCTTATTGATTTTGATGTATGGACAAATAGCATTAAAGTCATCAAGAAAGGATATAGATAATATCGTAAACGATGTGTATGACCACTTAAATATTACTGCAAAAAGTGTATTCCAATTTGGATTTTGATCCCAACTAGTGTATTAAAAATAGTATATAGAATTAACTGATGTGACCTTTACTTGATGAAAATTCATGTAAAATTAAATCACACAATTGTGCGATTTTCACAAATATTTTAATATACTTGTAGTAACAATTGTTTCACTAACACGCTTCCTCGCGTTCTATGATAAATTAATTAATCTTACTAACATTCCATTTCCAGAAAACGAGTCCAGATTATAGAATCATACAATCTTTTAGTAATGTCAATAACGTAAACACGTTAGCAGTTGAAACAGAAATCTCTTTGAAAAATACCATCAATGCTGTCCCCACAAAACACGCAATTTTTATCATTAAATCAAATCCACAACAATACAGTTAGTTTTCTAATCATATAATTATTTGTCAAGAGCTAAAGAATTAAAACACAAACGATATAATTTTCACTAGAACAGATAAAAGGAAGAATAAAGAAGTATACGTAGAAAAAACTTTGAATATTTTGAACCTAGATGATTACACCTGATTAGCAGGAGACTAAACAGTAAAATTCCAAAAACAAGTTAAAGATTTAATTAACAATTCTCCTAATTTCTACACACCAGAAAATAATTACAAATTACAATATTATGATGTAGAAATTTACAGGAATTGAATCTTGTCGAAAATTGTAAGTCTCTCTTAAGCACCAAAGTGAAGAATATTCCAATTTTTAACAAATATAAGTGTAAACTATTTTAAATACATACTTGTATTTCTCGTAGGAAACGTCATATTAAATAAGTTTCTTTAAAATTTATTTCTGAAACATCATATTAGCTAAATAAAAAAATCAAACCAAAATACATTTCTAAAATGTCTTGAAAACTAATTTTATTAAATAAAATGTACAAAACATTTGAAATAAAGCACGTGTTAAAATTTCCAAAAATTGTATTAATAAAAATACGACATGTTTCGCTCACACTATGACCTTACCAAGTATATAATATGTACTAACTCAATTTAGGTGCTAATTGAATTTACAGTATTAGTGTCTAACTGACCTAAGTGTCTTTGTTTACAATATATAAATTTGAAAGTGAAGAGTTGGATATATGTAATTGGTTGCATAATAATAAGTTTGTGTTTTTTAATTATTAATTTCTAAAGCTTCTAAATTATTTAAGAGAACCTTTATTCTGTGTATGGAAAATTTTGAAATTGGCGTTGAAGTTATGTTTACATTCTAACAAATGTTTGAGAATCTGTTTTTTTTTTGTTATGAAAGGACCTCATGTGTACTTTGATTCTTATGTTAAAAGAAAGGCCTGGCCTGTTTAGCTGTTGCCCGACAACTCATTTTATTGTTTCTTTGTATATGTTAGGTGCAATCAAAGAAATAAAGATATTAATTTTATTTCAGAGAATACTAGGAGAGATTTGTATATTATCTACCCAGCTATGAATGAAAGAAGCTATTAATTACATTTTATATTTCATAGTTTTCTAATATCTGAAGAAAAACGCCATTCACGCAAATACTTTTTCAATTTAGGAAATAAATAATAATCACTCGATGTCAAGGCCAGGCTGTAGGGTGGATGTTCCATCTCTTTAAAGCCGCAGTCGTTAATTATTTCTTGGATTTGGCGAGCCCTGTGATGGTTATAGAGCAGCATAATATTTTACGCAATGTTCTGAGGTCCTTTTTGCTGAATGGGGGTTTTCAAATTTCGAATTGTTTCCTCAATCTTCTCTTGTAATTGTAGAGCCTTTCTTCATGTATTCAATTAGGAACATCCTTCTGTATCCAGAAATACCGTAGTTATCAGTTTTCCAGATGAATTTTGCCTCCTTGCTTTTTGAAGGTGGGGATCCCTTGTAGATCACTGCATGAATTCTTGTTTTAATAATGGATCCCAGTGATATACCCATGTCTCATCACCTGTTATAATTTTCCTAAAAAAAGTTTTTATCGTGAGCTAAAGCCCTCAAGTTTTCCTTGCGAATTTGTTGCCGATACAATTTTTGTTCGGGAGTAAGCAATCTGGAAATCCATCGTGCTGACGCTTTGCTCATTTATAAATCATCATATAAAATTTTTAATGCTGATATCTCTACTTCAACAGCAACAATTGATATATTGTTTCTTCGATCTGCTAAAAATCTGTTCCTCGACTTTCTTGATGTTTTCCTTTGTTATTTTTCGATATCTTGGATTGTTTTGAATTGATTCCCTACACCATCGAAATTGCTTAAATCAAAACTTTACTGTAAAATATGACGGCGTATTTTCTTCATACTCGTTAGTCATTCTCTGATGAATATTTTTGAGCCCATTTCCTTTCTAACTGAATTTCACTCATTTATAGTAAATACAGGAAAAAAAACAAGAAACCTTCTGGATTTTGACTAAACTTGGTTAGTATAAATCCAAATGTAACAGTTATTTGACAGTAAACGCTTGCTGTTGTCACCTAGTTTTTACACGGCTAGGTAGATAATATAAAAAATTCCACTCGTATATACGTATCAATTTATAAATACGTTCCTTCCCTAACTTTTTGATTTCACAAAGGCAAATCACATTCCTATATTTAGATACCATATGAGCGAGCATCCTATAGTTACCCGATAATACACGAAATTAGCTCTTCCAAGCGACTATATCGCGCACCACGATAGAGAAACGATAGACGCGATAAGTACATTGCAATAATTACCGTCAAGGAAACGTATCAAACTTTCATCCTTATCACTGCCTCCCTCTCCAGTAATAACTAGATGAAGAACATGGTTGAAAGCTGCTAGTTTTTATCCAGAGAATTTCGATAGTTTACAAAATTTCGTTACATGTTTAAATGACGATGCTCGAAGTACTTCTGAGTGCAAGGAACTAATACAAATGCCAAATTTAAAAATTCAATTGTACTTTCTTTAGGAACACTTTGGAAATTTGTCAAAACTAGTCACTTATTTTTAAAATCAAAATCTCAAATTAAATGAAGGATTAACCACATTAGATCTGGCTATTAATAATTTAAAATATTTCAAGTGATTTCGGATGTGGCCTTCGGCAAGAGTTACGCAGTTTTTATGGGGACAATGCCTCAAAATTTAACTGCTAAATACGCTGAAATAAAAGAATATTTCCATTATGTACCTACCTATAACCAGTTGCGATGCAGAAAGGACGTTTTCTATCAACAAGGATGTATTTCATTCAGAGAGAACAAATTTTACAGAAGACAACTTTGAGAAAGTATTGCTAGTTAATATTGATACACCTTTACTCAACTTGAACTACAAAATGAACAAATAAAAATGTAGTTCGTATTTTATAGATAACCACCCGCTTGTTTTCCATTTCTATAAATAAAATTATAAACTCTTTAAAAACACAAATTGTCAATAGTACGTCGGTGGGCGATGAGTCATTGACCTCTTGTGTCCGGTCCCTAACTAATGATCAATGTTCGCAGTTAAATCAGCTCGGTTATTCTGAAAACCATAAACGGACGATTTTACATAACCCCACAAGATAAAATCGTTTGGGGCTAATTTAGTCGACCTAACAGGCCAGCGAATGGCACTCCAACCAGTTATAAATCTATTGTTTAACTACGCACAATTGCAGCGTTATAAGATGCTGAAACCAAACGTTATTTTTCGAAACATCTGCTACCTATGCTTTGCACAAAAGGTACCATACTACTCTGCAAAAAAAGGTAAATATCTTTGTGAGTTTAAATTTCCTTCTGCAAAGATATGGTATCCTAAAAATCTTGTCCAAACATGAACCTCTTGCGGATATTGCGTTGTAAATCATACGTTTATTTTCCTTAGACTAATTCCGCACAATAGCAGAATTATGATGACCGTGTATAGATATTAACTGGATTCGTCGGTAAATGTTATACGAGGGCGGATTGATATATAAAGTCTCCAAGTCTATAAAATAAGAATAAGAACAGACAAAATAATGAAACCAGTCTCAAAATAAAGTAAATTTATTCTACCATTGATCATAATTATTTTTCAACATAATCATCATTTAACGTATGGTCCCAAAGTTTCCGAAAATTTTAGATGTTGATAATTTTTTCAAAACTGTTTTACTGTATAAATTATATATTACAACAATTAACAATAAATACTTAATCTTCAAATTATTGATAGTGGGCCATTGTCTTCGATGGTGCTCAGTTTTCTTCTGACTTGTTCCATCATCCTCTGGACAACAGGAGCATAAATTATCCGCTTTTTTTAAAAATTCGAAGTTGTAATTGGTCTTTATTTGCAGACTCCCATCCATTTTCATACACTTTTCTGGTCAATATTGACCTAAATTTTTCTATTGTCCGAGTCTGCGGTACATTGGGAGGATTGTCTAATTTAGGAACAAAGTTTATGTTGTTTGCATTATACTAGTCTCTAGTAACTCTAGCATACAGGCCAAAACAGGATATCATTGTTACCATGATGTGTATTTAAAAACTGAAGCAGTTTAGAAAGGCATCTTTGAATGTAAAATTGTGCGGTTAAGCCATCTCCTCGAAGACGACCAATTTACAGCTGCGAGATAAATCCGGCCTCAGAAATGGCACACCACACTAAAATTTTGTCCTCAAATTTCTATTTACCTCTGAATTAGGCATTGCCTGGTGTGTTTTCTATGTCGTCGGTATAAAAACCATCGTTTCCCTTCATCTATAAATGAGATAAGGTGACATATTTCTCATCATCCATTACAATCAGTTTATTGACAAAATGGATGCGCCTTAGCGCACAACACCTGGGTATTCTATCGAACTGGGTCGCGGTATATTTTGACGCTTTTCTTCGTTTTCGAAACACCACGTTATTTAGGGGAATTGTTCGAAAACAGTGGTCTTTGAAATACCAAATCTTCGACCTATTTTTCGCTGTGAAACTACAACTCTGTCCTTAACGGCTTCAAGCGTTTAATTAACGCAGACTATTCCCTCTTCACATTCCTTAAAGGCTCGATAAATTGTTGATAGAGAAATATGTTCACGATAAATGGAAACAATATCACGCTTGGCATTCGCCCAACTAGATTGTATATTCCTTTACGAATATCTAGCTTATAAGACATTTTCTTGAACCAGATCACAAAAAGTATACTGTCATAATTAAAACAAGTTAATTGTGACATATGACTTCTAGCAATAACTTAAACAAACGTCATTTAGTACAACTATAAATCATCTAAAAATTTTCCGAAAACTTTAGGACCATTCGTTAGTGCCACACATTTCTCCAAACGCTGAAACTATTTCTTCATTCCGTTCATGAAAAAACTGTACGGAAGGCGCGAAGCCGCTAATTTCAGACTGGTCTTCATCGTTTCGTTGCTGCAATGCGGTCAAGCGTTGTCGTTGTGTAAGAAAAAAATTGTTCTTTCCGAAATCATTTTGCGGATATGATTCTTTAGTGATCATAAAGTAAATTTCCTGTAAATTTCGATGGGCGCCTAACCATCCAGCATTAAAAATTCTAACACGGAACTCTATTTGGTACTCATCATAAACGACATTTAGATACGCGACAAGTAGATATAATAATATATTTCAAATTCGATATAATTTATTTAGAAAAACTGCTGCCAGATTTTTTTCATCCTATGATAAAAAAACTAAAAATAGAAAATTTATTGTAAAATATTTTATGTAAAACGTCTTAAAAGGAATTTTATTATTTATATACAATGAAGGAAATACAAATATTTGTACATTTTAACCTAGACGTCAGAGCAGGAATTTATGGATAGTTTTTTTCTCAAATTTTTTATTACACAAAGACGACTTTTTGAATCAGTGTGCTTGTATATTCGAAAGCGGGTAAGGTTGAAATTTAGGCGCGTGTAGGGGTAGACATTAATTTGTTAACAAACTGTACACCTTTGCAATAGTAAAATGTTTTTTCCACACCGTTTATAAATAGTATATTAAAAAACGAGTTTCATAAGGCACCATTTTGCCGCACGAGATCAGTTTAGAAAACGAGCCGCTTGCGGCGAGTTTTCTAAAGAGGAAGTGCGGCAAAAGGCCTTATGAAACGAGTTTTTTATACTATTTTTTCTATTTCGCGTTTTTTACATTAATAAATTGCTTAAATTGGAATTATTTAATTTGAAAGTTCAGAGTTTAATTTTTATATAAAGCATGCAGTTGGTCACATTGATACTCGACATTTTCAAATTTAAATCTTGCTATCCGCGAAGTATATTATATTACATATTATTTACTACTTTTCGTTAACATTACTTGATACTTCATTTAAAAATATAAACATGAGTGACATAGAAACATATATATGTTGTTGTCAATTGTATACAACATACGTTGTTTGTGTAAAATACGGACATATATCATATATGTCAAATGTACATAAATTCTTAAAATCATATGACAGCAATGATATTTATTTCTGTATTCGAACAACGGCAACATTGAAAAATGAAAAAAAGCGTATCGAAATGAAGCTCATTTCGATACTGTTTTGGGTTTCATAATGAGTTCATTTCGAACGCAAAATAGAAAAAAGAAATTTTCGTCATCGAATACTGCAGCGAAAATTTGATTTCCGTCACTAGTGAGAGAAAAATCCATAACGTTAACTTTCGTCCCTAATGACGAAAGTTACCTACTAATTTTCACATGCCTCTAGTTGCCTGCTGTTGCAATATCGCCTCATTTTTAAATCACGTCAGTTTGTGGTGTTTGTAGCTTTCTCATGATTTCTTATTCAGAAAGTGATTTAGATATTCCCAATACACCACCAGAAATAGTAAATCAAGCTGAAAAAACCTATGCGGGCTTATTACGAGAAAAT
The DNA here is from genome assembly GCA_935421215.2 of Melolontha melolontha. NCBI lineage: Eukaryota > Metazoa > Arthropoda > Insecta > Coleoptera > Scarabaeidae > Melolontha > Melolontha melolontha. The sequence continues at coordinate 117,160,225 of OW285235.1, forward strand.
TCGAGAAAGAGATATGAAGAAGTCCATATAAAGTTCATCGAGTAGAGGGCTGATAATAGCGTAAATTCATATTCGGAAATTGTGCTGTTTGCATATTTTGCAAAATTGTGGGAAAATTTGAAGCCATCGACCTTATGGTCTACATATTCTATGTATCAATGTTGAAATTATAACTAATTTAAATATGATCTATAGTTTTGTAATTATTAATTGAAAATAAGGTATTTGTTTACATATTTTATTTTATTTTTTATTTATTATATTTACGTAAAAGTAGATAAGAAGAGGGGCAAAATATATACCTCATCCAAATAAGAAAAATAATCTAAAGATAATTTTCATTATCTACAGATAAGTTGATAATATTCCTTTATTATTGCCTATAATGTTCGAATTGTATGTTAAACAAAAACCTTAAAAATGAGTTCAAATAGTACAGCAAATATTCAACGAAATGCATCAAAAAATGCAGCTAGAAATTCAATAGAAAAAATTGAAAATCCGACTAACGTACACCATATTTCCCACGTTACATGGAGTAAGGAAAAAGGCTTTGAAATAAATACAGACGATGAAGAATTAGCTGAGGCACTTCGCAAGGCTCTTACTAATGCGCCGGATTTAAGTAATGAAGAGGATGTTGTTGAATTTGTTTCACATGAATTCGAAACGACCAAGAAAAGTGATGGTATTTACGTCAGTTACCCATTTAACGTTCGCCATGAAGTCCATTGTTCCCGAAATGAAAATGACGGTAATTTTAATATAGTTAAAGGTGGGAATGAAGTGAAATTTAAGATAGAACAATTTTTGAAAAAATTCAGTGAAAATACATAACGATTTTTTAAAATAAGGATTATTTATTTCGTTTTAACGTAGGTATAAGAAAATACTCTTAAAATTATTTCTTAATATATAAGATGTTTTGTATATATGGAATTAGTGAATATACATATATATATATATATATATATATATATATATATATATATCTATATTTATTTTTCACCAATAATAAATAGTAATAAATTATTTCATAGCAACTTGCTTTTTGTTGAACATTTACATATATCTATGTTATAGAAAATTTAATTCCTTTTGGTATCGAGAAAAATTTAGCATTTCTACTGTAAATAACGATCACTGAACATATATTCTAATAATTAATCAGGTGATATCTATTGTGACACGGGTAACTCTGTAGAGTAGGTATTATAATGAAAATGTACTCGAAAAATTTTTTTAGAAAATCTTGAAGGAGCTTGCTTATAGAAACCAAAAGATTGTGTTTTAATAACTTTATTTATTAAGTGAATTATCGATTTCTATTCCGTATTCATTATGATAATATAGATGGCACCTATTAACTTTTTGACAATTTTTAAATGTGTTTTTTAGATTCCTTTGTTTTAAAGGAATGGATATGTATATATATAGATGGATAAGTAATTTTTGTAAGTGTAAAATTTTAAATACTAAGATAGTAATTAATATAAGCTGTGTGATATAATTTTAACTCTTCATTTTTACAAATTATACATGTGTTGTGCTTATATTGATCATAAATACGGTGAGAAGCTACTGTGGTTGACTAATAAATTATTTGGGGAAACACATTTTCGTATTAGCATCTAGTATGTTTGGTTGCATAAATGTGGCAGTATCAGGATTAGATGAACAGGTGTGTATTAATAATACTTCCGAATTTTTTTTTGTATGGAGCAAAATCTAGAATTAAGTATTACAATATAGTTTTTGAATTCATATATACATAATCTCTTATTCAGTTTTATTCATTCTTTAATTTTTCTAGATTTCATTAAGTTATACAAAATAATATTAATAAATAAAAATAATAAATAATAATAAAAAATATAAAATACGTTTTACAAAATAAAGGATATCATTTTGAACATATGTTATAGTATTTCTAAATATGTAATGTAATATGGATCTCTATATTAAATTATTTCTAATAAAGATATTTTCAATGTTGAATGTATTTCTTATGTTATTAAAACACAAATTAAGTAAATAACGGGTATTCAGAAATACAAAGGTATTTTTAATAATATAAAATATTATTAAAAATCTGGTGTGAAGAACACAAATGCAGGTTCACTATTAATATTTTCTGTGAACGTTTCCGAATATATTCTATCCCCAGAGACGTAGATACGTATTTCACCTTTCTACAGGCTCATCGGTACGCCCCTGCTGGAGAAAGGATATTCCCAGACACATTAACAGAAAAGAACCACATCGCCCTATCACCGTAATTATCTAGACCGAGCGCAGAAGTAAATTCGGCGCTGCCTGTTGTTAGACAGCCGAAGTACCTCGCATACCGTCCACATAATTAATGTGAAGTAACGACGCCCTTCCAAAGGTTGGCACAGCCAATCTCTCTAGAAAACTGCATTTTATTTGTGTCTTCACTCATACTACGGCTTAACCGCATGTGTAATGTATCAGAATAATTGAAACATACATGAGTAGGTAAACCCCACCAGTATTGTATAATACAAAGGTATTTTTAATAATATAAAATATTATTAAAAATCTGGTGTGAAGAACACAAATGCAGGTTCACTATTAATATTTTCTGTGAACGTGTCCGAATATATCCTATCCCCAGAGACGTAGATACGTATTACACCTTTCTACAGGCTCATCGGTACGCCCCTGCTGGAAAAAGGATATTCCCAGACACATTCACAGAAAAGAACCACATCGCCCTATCACCGTAATTATCCAGACCGAGCGCAGAAGTAAATTCGGACAGGTTCACAGATAATATTAATAGTAAACCTGCATTTGTGTTCTTCACACCAGATTTTTAATAATATTTTATATTATTAAAAATACCTTTGTATTATACAAAACTGGTGGGGTTTACCTACTCATGTATGTTTCAATTATTCTGATACATTACACATGCGGTTAAGCCGTAGTATGAGTGAAGACACAAATAAAATGCAGTTTTCTAGAGAGATTGGCTGTGCCAACCTTTGGAAGGGCGTCGTTACTTCACATTAATTATGTGGACGGTATGCGAGGTACTTCGGCTGTCTGACAACCGGCAGCGCCGAATTTACTTCTGCGCTCGGTCTGGATAATTACGGTGATAGGGCGATGTGGTTCTTTTCTGTGAATGTGTCTGGGAATATCCTTTCTCCAGCAGGGGCGTACCGATGACCCTGTAGAAAGGTGAAATACGTATCTACGTCTCTGGGGATAGGATATATTCGGACACGTTCACAGAAAATATTAATAGTGAACCTGCATTTGTGTTCTTCACACCAGATTTTTAATAATATTTTATATTATTAAAAATACCTTTGTATTATACAAAACTGGTGGGGTTTACCTACTCATGTATGTTTCAATTATTCTGATGGTATTCAGAAACATTCGAAGTCAAGTGGGCTTTGAACAAAAAATCGTATATCTTTACTTAAGTATAGCAAGCGCCAATTAAGTTGGCGCGAGGAGGGGTAAGTTCGCGCAGGATTAGAAGTAGTGGGGAGATTTATATTTGGTTTTACATCAAATGTCAGATAATTCTAACCTCTGAGCGTGTGATTACTTTATGATCCCCTAGCAAAGACATTATGTTCCGTCAAACGTCAATGACAAATGTATTCTGACAATTAGTTGAGTAGTGGGGGAGGACGTTTTTAAAAACGGCTACTGGGCACCCCCTCCTCGCGCCAACTTAATTGGCGATTGCTATACATGTATACGTGTAGGATAACCTATAAAATTGTATTAAGTAAATGTATCAATCTAAATCAGACATGCCTTCATATTTTCAAGGACTACTTTGACTTCGAATGTTTCTGAACACCCGTTATTAATAAACAATTTCGGAAATAGATCATACGTAAAATCATAGATGTCGTACGGACGAAATATAATTCAGAATATGAGATATGCGGCAATTACACCATGACTATGAAACGGCACAGTCAACCTTTTTCGATCTCTCTGTATCTTATTTAAATATAGTAGCTGTTCTTGATGACGTACGATGCGGATGACACTGCTTCATTTACCCTTCCATATATACAGATAAGCAGGTAGCTGCAACCGAAATTGTTCGAAGCAGTCTCATGGATTTTTAAAATTGATTACCCCTACGAAAGTAATTAGTTATGTGTTTTCATATTTCTTATTTTTCCATCTTAGGCAGAATTAATATATCATAATTCAAAATAAGAAATCAATAAGCTGCAAGAGAAATATAGTCAACCAAGTAAATCTGACCCCGGAAAATATGCGAACTAATTTACTAACGTCTTGCCCCCCACCCCCCGCTGGTCACACTTTGAGTATTTAACAGCGTTGTACAGTCCCGTTCTATGTTTTGGTGAACCCAAGTCCAAAATACACGTTTTATAGTCTACAATTGAATCTAGCGCGTTAAAATTCTTTCTGGGAGTGTACACAACATTTCGACAGTGCTGCTACATTGGTCATATTTGCTTGGTTGCACTATAGTTGGATAGTAAGTGGCAATTTGCTTTAATAAGCACTCTAATATGTCTTTTTTATAGTATTTTTCTGGATAAATCATATTCTAGAATAATTTCAATAATGTTGCAACTTAAATAAATACGAACAAATTATTTCCTTCTTTGAGGGTTTTAATTTTTTTATAAAACTTTATCAACCTCATACGTGTTGAAAGTTTGTACACTTGCATAATTTATCAATATGAGCAACTTTTCTTACTAACATTTTGTCGTATCTTCTACAGAAAAAGCACTTTATTAGTGGGAAAAATTACCGTTTTGTATATTTTCAAGGCATGCTCGATTTTTCGAAACTAAAATGATAGCAAAAATTATTTTTTATCCAAGTAGAGCTGAATCCCAGAACATGAAATTTCAACGCTAAGGCCCAGAAGATCAAATTTCAACTCAAAAATTTTGCACTCTAATGGCTAAATATTCTAATCACGTGGTAAGTATAATAATTTTGACAAAGAGCAGCTTTTACGTTAATTTTATTTTTGGTTTTAAAGAATTTTGAATTATTTATAGATTTATATGGCTGCATAAAATTCTCTACACATATGAAAATTTTATTATTTAAACATTGTTGGAATAATGACAAACATTTTTCTTTCCAATTCTATGAAGCCATATTTCTGTCACTTTCTCATTGTGAATAGCAAGAATATTATATTTCTTTGACATACATACTCTCGTCACATTACTTCATTACGATTAGTTACTATACATTTTCGATGTAACTAAGGAATATTTATTATTTGGTTATTTTCCACTATAGCACATATGAATCAAATGTTTGTAATGTTTGTAGTACGTATACATACTAAATACGTTTACCATTCTGGTAATAATAGCTAATAAAAGCTAATATTTCTAGAAACACTATGGTACATAGTTTAATATATATATGAGGGGTTAATATGCCATCTCACCATTTTCCAAAGGATACAGAGAAATTTCAGATATGGAAAAAAATGTGTTAAGACACGCATATACTCTAATAAAGAAATTAGCTCTTAGTGCTCTAAATCTAGGAGTGTAAACATTATAAGTTAATCGGATGAAATACTATTTTTCCTTCATACATAAAATTTGAATAACCCCAATAGTAATTTAACTACAGCTATGTTGGTTGCATACACAATTATCCCATTTCCCCGCATGGATCCCAGTCCACAAGCTATACATAGGGATCTATTTTACTATTAAGTTACACATCTATATTAATGCTGATCTGTGATGCTATTGTGTAAAATGTATGTAGAGACGTCATTCGTAATTTTTTTCTTCCTAAAAAATAATACAAAGTGAAATTTGTATTGAATTTAATTTTCTTATTAGGAAAAATTTAACTGTTATTATCGTTTTAATATACGTTAAAAATCTTGATTATAATGTGAATATATATATGAAAAAATGTGTGAAAGCCGTATCCATCCGGGATGTGCAGACGTCGACATTTCATAGCTATTACAAATTGTCAATACACCTTACCCAGAAATAGATACCACTTTCATTTCTATACTGCGTGTATATATACTAATGATGATAAACGTAATGCTAATGAGAACTCATAATTGTTGAATTCTCGCATACATGCCATTGCCGCTCTAATTCGCTGCATCAATTTCTACACATGACAAAATCACCTTTGTCTAAGAATGTAGCTGTAACGTGTCACGGCGTCAACCGTCCAGATTGTCCGAGAAAATGAAAAAATGTGTGAAAGCCGTATCCATCCGGGATGTGCAGACGTCGACGTTTCATAGTTAGTACTAATTGTGAATACACCTTACCCAGAAATAGATACGACTTTCATTTCTATACTGCGTGTATATATACTAATGATGATAAACGTAATGCTAATGAGAACTCATAATTATTGAATTCTCACATATATAGATATATATATATATATATATATATATATATATATATATATATATATGTATATATATAAGTGTTTAGATAATTTCTTAGCCAGTTTATTAAATATAATAATTGATAAATTATTGGAGTTTTTCGGCTTTTATATGAAATATTTACAAATATCAAATTAGTATGTATGTAATTGCAAAGTAAGTGGGGATGTAAACATTGCTGTCTACAAATTATAAAGCAAATCATACGAAATTTTTAATTTGATATTTTGTAAATATTTCATATAAAAGCCCAAAAACTCCAATAATTTATCAATATACAGGGTGAGTCGTGAGGAATCGACCAAACTGTAGGAGTGTATTCTACAGGTGAAAGTAATGTAAAAAAACTCAAATGTTGCTATCCGATTTTTATTTGATTTCGAGTTATAGCGTAATTAAAAATAAACAAAATTTCATACATTGAAGTTTTTGTGTTTTATTGCTATTATCGTTCTTTATAATAAATTTTCAAAAATATCGCCATTCATTTCAAAACATTTTTTACATCGTCTACCAAGGGCACTGGTTGCGTTCCTGATTGCGTCAGGTTGATGTTTGATATTGTCAGCAGCATTCATAATCCGTTGAATTAGTGCATCACGAGTGTCCACTTTTACTTGATACACTTCATTTTTTAACCAGCCCCATAAACAATAATCGAGTGGCGTGAGGTCTGGAGACCTAGGAGGCCAACCAATGTGACTACCACGTCCAATCCAACTCCCTAGAAACCATTCAGCCAAATGTTGCCTGACTGCACGAGTGTAATGTGCAGGCGCTCCATCGTGCTGGTAGAAGATTTGGATTCTGATGTTTATGGGAACATCCTCTAGCAGTCCGTGCAGTTCATTTTCTAAAAAAATGTAAATAGGTGTCTCCCGTGAGGCGACTCTCAAAAATGTAAGGACCAATTAAAAAACCATCGATCATATCACACCACACGTTTACCGAAAATTTATGTTGAAAGTTACTTTCGACTGTTGCGTGTGGATTTTCGTCTGACCATACATGCTGGTTATGACAATTATTAATACCGTCACGTGTGAATGTCGCTTCATCCGTAAACAGTATACCCGATACAAAACGAGGATTATCATTTATCCATCGACAAAATTCCATACGTCTACGATTATCATCTCGTTGTAGGTGCTGTACTCTTTGTACATGGTACGGACGTAAGCCATGCTCGTGGAGTGTTTTTATCACTCTTGTTTGTGGAATGCCCATTTGAATACTAATTCTCCGTGAGCTGGTAGTTGCGTCTTCTTCTACTACATCCAGAATATCTTCTACTTCTTGTAATTGTTGTCGACTGCCTCGTTCAGATATTATGTTTACACTGGGAAGCTTTCCGGTCGCGCACAATGTGTTGAATACACTAATAAATACAGTTTTATTAGGATGTCTGTGATGTGGAAACCGTTGACGATATTCATTAGCAGCAGCTGTAGCATTCCAATCACAAAATCCATAAACAAACAAACCATATTAGCATATTCTAAATTAGAATAAGTGTGTGGCATTTTAGTTTGTTACACTATAGTCGTACAAACGTCAAGTCACTGTCACAATACCCGAACACAATGTTATAATTTACTCCAAGGTATAGGGAACATTTTTTATGATGGCAGCGCCCTCACTATATCAACGATGAACTAGAGGTAGTGACATTAGACGCATTAGGCATACAAACCACTCTACACTATTTCTCGACTGCTTTAAATGTCACTACCGATAGTTCGGAAAACCACGCACAGGTAGCGCTTCAGCTAGGAAGACTTCCCTATAATGAATTGCTACCGGGGTTTCACTGTTTTTACGAATACATACATAAACATGGTATACTAAATCTCCATTTTTAATTACGCTATAACTCGAAAACAAATAAAAATCGGATAATAACATTTGAGTTTTTTTACATTACTTTCACCAGTAGAATACATTCCTTGAGTTTGGTCGATTCCTCACGACTCACCCTGTATATATATATATATACTGTCGTGTTAAAAAAAAACGTGCCACTTTTTTTTACATATTGTAATTAGTACTTATGAAGTTAGTTATAAATATATCTAATTTTACAGATTGGGATAGTGAAGATGTATGGTTTGACATTTCGGAGAATATCACTTGACAGTAAAATCGTGAAGCTTTGACAGAAGAATGTGATCTAATATTATGCATTATAAATATAAATTGAAACATACACAACTCTTAGTTTCAATCTGGAATTTAATAGTTAATGTAAAAAAACGACATGTGTTAGAACACTTATTGCAATAGAAAAATTAAAATAATTAATTATATGCACCTCCAGCAAAATAGTTGATGATACATTCTTCCGAGAGTCCCTCTCGAGCTTCAAGAACGGCATCCAATAGTTGCTGTTTATTGTGAAATTGCATGTTCTTCTTTTGGATACTTCTAACCATTAAACCCCATACATTTTCAAACGGATTCAGATCCACGCTATAACTAGAAAGACCTGAATGTTATTGGCACGGAACCATTCCATAGTAGTATTCGATACATGGGCTGGGTTGAAAAATGAAATCTAATTCGGGATATAACTCCGTAACCGAAGGTAGTATAATGTTTTCCATAATGTTAACATGTTTAATACTATTCAATCTTTCCTCAATGTTCCACAAGACACCCAACCTACGTGCCACATATTCACAGAGAAACGGGGGTTTGTTCTAATAGCTTTAACGCACATACTATTATACCTTGCACCTCTTGGCCTATACACTTTATTTCGTCTGTTATATGATGATTGAAAAATTTTTTCATTACTCAAAATTAAAGAAAATCCCATTCTTTGTTCCTTGCAAGCATTTGAAGCCAAGACCAAGACAATTATTTTGGAAACGAAGTCGTGCTGTATTACGACTCCCATGATAATTGCTGCTTTTTATAGCAGTAATAATACTTAGAAATGGATTCTCAGTAATATGTGTAATAAAATTGTCATCTTCCTGTTGTTTTGAAACGCGTGGTCGACCTGAATCACTTTTTCTCCTCAAAACGCCTTCTTCTCTCTATTTGCTATAGATTCTACACACGGTGGTCTTGCTAATCCCGAACTCTTCTGCAACACGTCTTTTCGAACATACTTCCTCTACTTTCGTGCGGGTCCTTGCTTTGTTTACTAAACTTAGCATAATCCTTACTAAAGTTATAAAAATTATATTATAACTTTGACAAAAACAATACTAAAAGAATACAATGACAGTTCGTTATAATTTTGACAAAATCAGTATTAAAAGCATACAATCACAGTTCGTTGCTATAGTAATTTAGAAAGTTAAAGCAAGTAATAATTAATATATGTAAATTAAGCCAAAATCGCAATAAGACATGGCCCATTTTTTTTGAACACGACAGTGTATATATATATATATATATAAATATAATATCTTCGTGACCTTGGTACGATAAGGCAAACTTAATAAGTCGGCGATTAAAGGTCTGGTTCACCACTTCAAAGTACACACATTCAAAACAACCCTACATGTTTCGGCAATATGCCTTTGTCAAGGGAATACAAAATATAAATGTCAGAATATATTGCATATTGCCGAAACATGTAGGGTTGTTTTGAATGTGTGTACCTTGAAGTGGTGAACCAGACCTTTAATCGCCGACTTATTAAGTTTGCCTTATATATATATATATATATATATATATATATATATATATATATATATATATATATATATATATATATTGATATAAGGCAAACCTGAACATAAGGATGCCTAGGAGAACAAATATCAGAATTTTTAAAAACTAATGTACTCATTAGAATTATAGGAAATTTCGAAAACTGAATTCTTCTCATCGTATATCAATAAAGTTGATTTCGCGTTTATTTTAATGCATAAAATTAATTCGCACATTTCTTTATTTCTATCCTTTCAGTTGCTTTAGTTATTTTATTTCGAAATCTTGTATTTACTAAGATATGTCAACTTAATTGATTATCAAAAATAGATAATAATAATTTAGGTGAAACTGTACTTATTTAAAATAAACACAGCGGAAAAGTTCACCACCATAAAATAGCATTATGTAAACTTATTAACATTTACATATTAATTATTTATATATAATAAAAAACTTTAGAATTTATGTTAAGCCCATGTATATTTGCAATGATTAAATTGTTATTTTCTTTAGAAAAAAATGTCGAAATTAAAGTAATGCATACGAATTAACGAATAAGAAGCCAATTGGAAAACAAAACACAGTTGGCGTCATCAGAATAAAAACGGCATTAAAAATGCCGCATCATATAAAAGTGCATCTCTGAAAATTAAAAGAAAAATACACAAAATAAAATTAGAAACTTATATAAAACACTAGTAATACCTCACGATTCCTGTACCTTAGAAATCAAGGATTGCTGTTTGCCGGGGAAGCTAACTGCTATAGGAGAATACTAGGCCAAACGACGCGCCATTGCCCATAGAAAATCGTATCCTGCATTAATAGACTTTCCAGATCATATCCAGTGACAACAGGCCTGAACCCATTCACTTAAGTATTCTTTAATCTCCAATGAACTATAGAAAATGCAAAATTAATTCATTTCATTTAAATAATAAACATAATCTATGTATTATTAAAAATTTATAACCTAGTATACATTTGATGTTTATGAATGCAAATTAAGTTAAAAGAATCCAGTTTTCTTGTTATTATATTTAATTAGATACTAAATTCATTTAAATATTAGAAGTTATATAGGTAACATGTATTAAAATTGTTTGCTAACCTAGAAAGTTGATCACATTTAATTTAACACGTGACAGGTTACATTTTCAATATATTTATAATTTAGTAATAATTTCAATCACTTACCTGCTTTGATTTTACGTCATTAAAGTTTTTTTACATTTATCCTTATCTTGCTTGTTTTATTATTGGTAGTTTGATAACGTATTCACCATTGTTTATTATATAACCTCCAACAAAATTGGTGTATATTCTATTTAGACACCGACCCCACTAGAAGGTGCATTGTATATGTACCAACCAAGAGTACTTTTGTTCTTTACTAGCTGGACACCCAAAGTTATAAAGTGTAACACACACACACACACACACACACACACACACACACACACACACACACACACACACACACACACACACACACACACACACACACACACACACACACACACACACACACACACACACACACACACACACACACACACACACACACACACACACACACACACACACACAGATTTGTACGCAGGCAACAGAATATGATAAGAACCCCATCTATATGTAACACATATTATCATATTTAAAAATAGATATTTGTCGTACATTTATCAATATCGCCCTTAACAGTTACAATTCATTTATAATATTTAAAAATCAGCTTTTATCTATAAAGCATTCTTTCAGCATCATTATTTGACGCAATTCAATATTCTATTATATAGATTGACTTTACATTACAGCTTCACTGTACTTCATCAATTAACTTTGTATTTATTAACTCAAGCTTCTTTAGCTCTATATTAATATATATATTGTAGTAGGTCATACTCATATACAGAAGGGGCCCTAGAATTAAAAATACAGAACAATTTTTAGATTTGCAATGTTAATTTTGAACATAAGATATGGTTGGAACTGCATTTTTCACATGTTATATCAGTAAAGTTAATTCCGCGTTTTTAATTGCTCAAATTTGAATCACGTGCTTATTTATTTTCTTGTAGTCATTTGCTTAAGTCATTTTCATCAACATGATTATTTTACCGAAGATTTTTAACTTAATTGATTGAATATATTTTTGACACATACTATGGATATAGCTGTACCTTGTTTGAATTGTATACGGCGGGAAATATCCCAATTGTAAACAGGTATCAAGCGAAATATTGAACATTTCAAAAACAGTTTTGTCTATCATAAAATTAAAACTATAATTTCTGTAAAATATCCAAACGATTAGTTATAGTAAATTATTTCATTTATAAACATTAATAACGAGATTAAATAAATACAAACAAGAATTACGAATAAGATGCCTGGATAAATAAAACAAACGAGGGTTAGCGTGGGTAATTAAAAATGTTTGCACGCGTCGACATATTTAAAAAAGTGTGTTCCTGAAATTTAGTGAATAGTAGTAAATAAAGTATTATAATCTCACCAAAAAATATATCCTACGTATCTCATACCTACAACGCAACGATCGACGAAATTTCCACAATCTAGAATCTTCCTGGTCGTTTTAAAACGAAATTCCATTCACCGGAGGACGCTACCTGCATATTTACCCATACCAAGAGACGATACCTGAATAATTCCACAACCAGAGCCTTTATCCTGAGTATAGGAATCCAAAATACCCTCCGAACATCCTGTATCCTCCGTCAAACCAACTTGAGTATTTATTTATTTACATTTCCTAAAATATTGAAATATTTATTTTAATTTGAACAAAATCGTTGATATTATTATATGTATACCAACTAGGTTAATACTTAATTAGTATACCTCTAAAACTGAAAAATACAGTTCCCTTGCGTCATAATTTTAGTAACTTTAATTAAATTTAAATGCATTATCTCATTAAAATTAGTTAACCTAACTATTATGAACATATTTGATCACGTGACTATTCATAGGTTAATGCATCTTACTGTCATGTTAAACACTTACCTTATTGAATAGAATTTTTCTATTAAACCATTTATTTATGATTTTCACTCTCTTGTTTTATTTATTAAATTATACCGAACTCAACGCAGCTAGTCGGCATTTAGATTAAGATACACATAAGGTATTAAATAATAAGTTTTGCACTTGGAAGAGGCCTTTTAAAGTTAGGTATAAAGGTTTATATACATTTATTTATGTTCTGAATTTTATGCAAGTGACAACTGTAATATTTAAACTTAACTCCATCTTTAGGTCATATTTGTAACTACACTTGTGAATTTTTAAATTATTTTTATATCACTAAAACAATTAATTCATAACCTTTCATTTATATTTAACGTAAATTCACATGCTCATTAATCACACCTATAAGACCCTTTAACATTTTGACGAACCAATGTTAGGCCTATTTAACATACCAGCTTCCCTGTCGTTTAACATTTTGTCAGCCCAGCGATGGGGCGATTGCCGTTTAACAATATATATATATATATATATAAGGTAAACTTAATAAGTCGGCGATTAAAGGTCTGGTTCATTACTAGTATATATATTTAAAATAACTCTACATGTTTCGGCAATGATGCCGAAACATGTAGACCGGTCACTAAACACACGCACGAGCGCACTAACATACAAAACCCTACACTTACGCGGTCACACAAATACAAAATCACACACCCAGAGAGAGACGCAAGCTGCCAGCAGCAACCAACACACAGGTTCATACCCAAAAAGAGACACAAGCTTCTAGCAGCGAACAACACATATGTTCACACCTTGCTATCTATTTTTTTGGAATACTAAGGCATGATCTATTATTATTGGAATGTATCTTTGAATAATTTAAACCATAGCAACTTAATTATTTGACATTTATATTGTCATTTATATTTTGTATTCTCTTGACAAAGGCATCATTGCCGAAAGATGTAGAGTTATTTTAAATATATATACTTTGAAGTTATGAACCAGACCTTTAATCGCCGACTTATTAAGTTTACCTTATCATACCAAGGTCACGAAGATATTATATATATATATATATGGTAAACCTAATCAGTAGGCGATTAAAGGTCTGTATATTACTTCAAAATATATGTATTTAAAAAACTCTACATGTTTCGGCAGTTCGCCTTTATCAAGAGAATACAAAATATAAATGACAGGATATAATACATTTATATCCTTTTACTTCTTTACTTTTACTCCTGACCACTTTTATTGTTGACAACGAAGGAGTTTCATTGTATACTGCGCGACATATAAAACCACTACAACTTTTTATGAGCGTAAAATCAGAGTTTTTAAGTTGCGTAAACGGGACAAATATAATCATACTGTCACTTATAGTCTTCATGGGTTATAACGGGTGTTCAGAAACATTCGATATCAAAGTAGTCCTTGAAGATATGAAGTCATGACTAGAGCTGAGGATGTTTGCGGTATAACCATGGTTATATCATGTAACCATAGTAAATTACTATGGTTATATGATATAACAATGGTTATACCGCAAACATCCTCAGCTCTAGTCATGACTGATATAGATTGAAACATTTACTTAATTCAATTTAATACAAGTAAAGATATACGATTTTTTGTTCAGAGCCCACTTGACTTCGAATGTTTTTGATCACCCGTTACATACATTGTTAATACCTGTAAAACTTAAGTCAAATTTGACATGACAAATAAGACATTTCAAATTTGATAAGCCTGGCTTAAATTGATAATATTTTAGTGTACGGGTTTTATATGTCGCGCATTGTACACAGTTAAATTAATCTCAGATTCTATTTCAGTAGAAGTTAAAGCTTCCGAAATGAAGTATATAATTACGACCCGATACTCAAGTTTTTCCAATTTTAACAAATTTACAACAGTTGATTACTTCAAATTCGAATTAAAAATTTTTGAATGTACAGTTGTGCACAGAAAGAAACTCGGACAAGCTATTTGTTCTATGTAAATCTGGTTCACCCATATATGTCAATTCCTTGAAATTTTGATGAAAACTTAACTTACTACACTCAACTATTAAATTTGGTTGTCAAAGTAACAATTTTATCATAATGGCGAGACAATTGTGTTATCAACAAAAAATTCAAATTATTTCCGAGCTTCAAAAAGGGCGAACAATTAGAGAAACAGGCCGAAAATAAAGGCACCGTACTAAATGTCAAAAACCGTTGGGAGCAAGATCGAACAATTAAAAGAAGACAAGGAAGCGCTAGAAGAAAGATTTCTTTAGAAGATCATGATACCGCTCTAGTGGATTTCCTAAGAAAGCATCCGTCTTCTTGCGCACTAGATGCTGTTGTAGCAATAAATTTAATGGGTTCTCGGTCAACAGCCTGCAGTAGAATTCAAGTATCAGACAGTGGGGGCTGATACTAAAGGCCACAAGGGCACGTGCCCACCCAACCACCAAGATAAACATAGAAAGAAATTCGCTTGTAATTCAGTGCATTATTGTATTTTACTATTTTTACATATTTTTATAACGATGGTATCAAAGTTTTCCTCCGCACCACAGACACCAGCGCATAAACGCTCAAAACTATGTTACGGGGCATGATTTCAGATTTACCTATTCCGAATATGGATCGACCGGTCCTGCTTATCTTCGCCATATGCGTATGTACGTCATTTTGGTAGCATAAACTTGTGATTGTGATTGCATTGTTTTCGTCGCGTAATGCACGTGTTTATTATTAATGATGGAAGTTAATAGTGTGCAAAATATTTTAAAAAACCTGCTATCATTTGAGGAAAAACTTTTAATTAAGAAGAAAGGAAGGCCTATACCTCAACTTCAAATAAACTACACTTCAACAAGTAAAACTCGAACTTACAATAGAGTATTCAATAAAAATATATATGAAAAATATGAGTGGATTTGCGGATGTTTACTAACAAGTAAACTATTTTGTTTTATCAGCTTAATTTTTAAGAAGGAGGTTAGTGCGTGGAATAAACAAGTGTTGAATGATTTAAAGCATATCGCAGAAAGGGCAAAGAAACACCAAAATTTTGTTTCTCACGTGAATGCATGCGTGGATTTTAGTGTTCTAGGCAAATCGGACATACGTGAACAGTCAGACAGTGCTTATTTGCGACATAAAATTAAGTACTACGAAGATGTGGAAAAAATCGTCATATTTTGCGGCGGGTAATTATGTGTATAAAATTTTGGGGAGCTTTTGAATTGGCGTTGCGAGGCCATGATGAGACATTGATGCCGGAAAATCCAGGTATTTATGTAGGCTTAATTAACTTTGCACCTGAATTAGACGCTGTGCTTACAATATATATGAAAGGTTCACAAATGTTTAAAGGCGCCCCAAAAACTATTCAGAACGAATTGCTAGATGCAATGTGGCAAATTTACAAGGAGAAAATATTAAAAGAAATTAAATCTGCAAATTTCATTGCTTTGGTATCGATGAAACTACAGACCCCTCTAATAATCAGCAAATGGTTGTTATTATTCGATACGTGTTTAATGGACAAATTCGTGAACGTTCTTGGTCTTTTTTTAAGCCGGGTGGACATAATGCTGAATATTGCAAACTATTTTAAATTCTCCTTCTGGGTCTGATACCAATAAACTAATCGCTCAAAGTTACGATGGGGCGTCCGTGATGAGTGGTAAGACAAATGGTGTCCAAGCTATTATCAAAAGAACATTTCCACATGCACATTATATTCACTGTTACGCGCATTAATTTAATTTAATTATTGAATGCAATAAAAATGAAAAAAATTTCTTTGCGATTTTGCAGTCATTTTCCCAAAACGAACGGTAATTCTTGATGAAATAGTCAAACGTAGATTACCACGCGCTGCTCCTACACGCTGGATTTTCAAAAGTTGAACTGTAAGCACATTATTTGAACACTAGGATTTCTTCAAAGAATGTTTAGACAAAATTATTGACGAAGATGGGATGGATTCAGTTACTATTAGCGAAGCAAGTGGTTTATTGAAACATTTGAATTGGCCGGAATTTCATTACTGGTTGAAAATATTTCATTTCATCATGGCACATGTTATTATAATATTATAATATAATAATAAAAAATATTATTTAATCAGACTCAAATGCGCGGAATTCACAGTGCTCAACTGCAAAAGGCAATTAAATAATTCCAACAGCAAATTATTCACATTAGAAATTTAAGAAATTCTACTGACAATGACAATCCAGAACGCAATAATGAAGAACCTGCAAGGAAAAGACAAAAAACAACACCTGCAGATAACAGAGCTGTTATTACAAAGGAAGTATGTGACACTATTTTAAGCCAAATTAGCGACCGATTTTATTTTAGGGATCACTTAAGTGCAGCAAAATTATTTGATTCTCAAAATTTTAAAACTTAGTCATTAATTTCTACAAAAAAAATTGATGAAACTGTGAAATCTTATCCTATGTTGGACACTGTAAAATTGAAAAGTGAACTTTCAGTAATTTATGAGCGCGCTGACATGTGTGACGTAGATGATGTTTTGCCACTTTTAGTGTACATAACAGACAACAACTTAAAAAAGGTTTTGACGGAAATATACAAACTGTTGGATATTATTTGTACAACGCCCATGTCGAGAGCAGAATGTGAACGATGTTTTTATACCCTCAAACGCATTAAAACTTTTCTGAGAAGCACAATGTCAGAAGATCGACTGAACGCATTGGCGGTCCTATCAATAGAAAAGAAGTTCATCCAGTCTACCCCGGATTTTGACAACAAAGTCATAGACGACTTTTCTGGCATGAAAAATAGGAGAATGGATTTTATGTACAAAAAATTTAGTAAGTTTTTTTTTGTGCCCACTTTCATAACTCACGAGCCGCCACTGGTATCAGACATAAAAAATTATTTGCAGTCAAAAAAAAGTTTTGTTGGAACGCCATAAACAAGATTAATCTTTGTACTAAATTATTTATACAGAGATATTGAATTATGGAATACTGTAATTTTTATTGACGAAAAGACGTTTCAATCGACTCAGAATGGGCACATTAAGGTGTATAGACCGAAAAATACTAGATACGATGAATCATACGTATCTAAGCAGGCCAGGCGGAGCTTTTCTCTGTTAATGTATGGGTTGCTATTACTGCTATTGCTAAATATTTTGGATAATATAATACCATTATTTTGTGTACATTTCCTAAATAATAATTTTATTCTCCAGCAAAATAATTGTTCAGTACCCACAATAGGAATAGTAACTCAATGGTTACACACTAACATCACCGAAACGTTGCGCGGATATAAACATAATGGAGAACGTTTGAGGTATTCTTGTTAAAAAATGTATGAGCGTGATTTTAGACCAAATAACAGAGAAGGGCTGTGGAATGCAATAATTGGAGTATGGAAAGAAATATCAGAAAACGAAAATCTTATAAGAAACTTGTATGCGTCTATTCCCTTGCGATTGAACAATATATTAGATGCAGATGGTGCTATGACAAAATATTAGTTTATTTATATTATATGGTGTATTTGTAGATTCTTTATTATATTATGATTGTTACTTTTATTAAAGTTCAATAATTTCAACACATAAATGGAGTTTTACTAATATATTGGCATATTATGATATAATTCAGGTGACACTTTGTAATATGTGACAGTGATGACAGTTGGCATATGAGTGTACGACTTTTCTTGAGATGCGTCAGTTGTGGTATAGGTTCACACAAATAAATACTTGGTATACTTTCTTCTGCACGCAAATATACATTAATCAAAGACAGCGAATCATTTGCTATCAGAGAAAATTAACACTATTGATACTCTAACTGTCATCTAACGTAGCAGTGTCTAATATTTATCTGTTAATCCGCTGCATGCCGCTATGTTGATGAAAAATTCCCTATTTTAGTTTTAAAAAGGTAATTATTTATTTTGGGTTGTTTTATTTATTTTATTGTTTAAATATTACAAAGAAAGAATACTATAAAGATGTTGTTAAATTATAAGATTTCATATTAAATTATAAGGTTTCATTTTAGATTGATAATTACCGACAGTTATTTATAATTTTCTTCTTGTCCACCGAATAGCTAGCGTTGAATAATGCAGTAAAACGAGGAACAAATTCGTCTACGTTTTATTTAAAGTATATTTAAATCTGCTCACAAATATAGCATTGCGTGCGCTTCTTAAATTGGATAAAATCTACGATTCAGGTCAGTGATAATTATATTATATATCAATCCTTGACATAGATTGAATTTGATGAAATTCGTATGAAAATTCAAATTTTATTTAAGGTAAAGATAATGAGATATTTAAAATTGTGTAATATATAAATTAGATGGAATATCAGCAATTACTGAGATTATGACAAATACAAATGTAAAAATTATGTATATTATTGAAAATAAAAAGACATTATGCATATATATATATATATGGTAAACCTAATCAGTAGGCGATTAAAGGTCTGTATATTACTTCAAAATATATGTATTTAAAAAACTCTACATGTTTCGGCTGTGTACGCCTTTATCAAGAGAATACAAAATATGAATCTTATATATATATATATATATATATATATATATATGTTTTCTTTCAGGTTTCCGCGGGTAGTAGTATGCGTTGTAACTGGATTCCGGGTTTTCTTCCGCGTTTCCATTTTTGGGTCTTTGTAAAGACCGGTGCTGGTTTCTGGACTACGTTTCGGCAAAATCACATTTGCCATCTTCAGGTCTGCGATAACTGCTTCTGCTTCTGGTTACTCGTAAACTGACGTAGTCGAGTTTAGGATGGTTGTTATATATCTGCTTAGCGTTCTGGTTGGTTACACTTGTTTGAGTATGTGCGCGACTCCGTGTCGTTGGGACTGTAGCTGGAGTGGGCTGGTTGGGTTGCGGTGTTTTTGTTTGTTGTTTCTTGTTGACAACTTCTTTGCTTAATACTGGTTTCCATGCTGTTGGTAGCCTCTGGGTATCATCTAGCGAATTCAAATTGTCCGGACGTTTCTCAATGTCGATAGCTTCCCTGATATGTTCTACGTTCGCCAATAATTTGGTATTGCTGAAGTCTATCGTGTGGGACGTTTCCTTTACATGCTGAGCCAAAGATGAAGTTTTATCGTCTTTTCTCACGGAGTTTTGGTGTTCGTCTTTTCTTACGTTTACTCTTCTGTTTGTTTGGCTGATGTACGTCTTCTCACAATTAAGGCATGGCATTTCATATACTCCCTGGTTTTCTAAAGGTATTCTTGTTTTTGGATTCCGAAGGACTGTGCTGATTTTTCTGTCTGCCTTGAATGTGGTTTCAATGTTGTGTCTTCGTAGGACTCTGGATATTCTGTCGGTGGTACTTTTGACATAGGGTAAGTAGGTTTTGGCTATTGATTCCTCTTTTTTCTCTTGTGGTGTGGCTCGTTTAGGTATTAATGCTTTGTTGATTATCCGTTTGCTAAAGCCATTCTGCTGGAGTGCAATGTGGAATTTATTCATTTCTTGAATGGCGTTATCTTCATCTGCTAATCTCTGTGATCTTGTTACTAGGCTCTTCACTACTGCTTGCAACTGAGCTGGGTGGTGGTGAGACTGTGCGTTGAGGTACCGGTCTGTATGTGTGGGTTTCCGGTACACTGTATGGCTTAATTCTCCATTTTCTTTCTTCTTAACCAAAACGTCGAGGAATGGTAGTTGGTGGTTTGATTCTACTTCCATTGTGAATTTTATTTTTGGATGGATATTATTCAGATGTTCCAGGAAGCTCTTAAGGTGATCTTCTCCATGTGTCCAAATCACGAACGTGTCGTAAACATATCGTAGCCAAAGTTTGGGTTTATTTAGAAGAAACCGCTCAAAGTTGTATACAACCTACCCACCCACATATTGGATGCAGTATCACAAAAGGTATTGGGGAAGGGGTTTAACTACGCAATAGATCTGGCCCGTATACCAGCAGAAAGTTCATTTGTGGGGTAGAGGCAACTATATCTGGGATTGATAAGAATACGGCCGAAGCAATCCGCCAAGATGTATCGCAAATACCTCGGACAGCCAAACCGCCAACGAAGAACTTATCGCACGAAGAATTACTGGCACTTAAATAATTAAGGAACAACGAAGATATTATTATACTACCAGCGGACAAAGAAAATGCTACGGTGGTAATGAACACAACCGACTACGACACCAAGATAAAAAGTCTCTTAGAAGATCAAGCATACCAACCAATCACTACGGATCCAACAACATATCTGGAGAAAACAGCTAAAACTAAAATCAAGGAGAGTTCCATCGACAAGGAAATCCAAAAACAACTCATTCCAAGGGAGAAGTCATCGAGATGTCCAAAATTCTACGGCTTACCAAAAGTCCACAAGGAAGGCGCACCATTAAGACCCATAGTCAGCTCCATTGGGTCACCTCTTCAACAGTTGGCAAGATACCTAGCCCAACAACTACAACTACATGCCGAAGAAGCCGAGTCTCACGTCAAGAACGCAAGCCACTTCATCGAGATATTTAAGAAAGAGAAAGTGGAAACAGATTGGCTATTAGTAAGCTTCGACGTAGTGTCACTGTTTACCAATATACCAGTAACCGAAGCTCTAGGGACCATCGAAAGAAAATACCAACCCCCACCATACATAATGAACCTGGTGAAACACTGCCTGGCAAACACCTACTTTACCTATGGCGATCAACGTTACAAACAAATAGAAGGCGCACCGATGGGCTCCCCACTGTCACCAGTAATAGCGAACCTCTTCATGGAAGACTTGGAAAAAACAGCACTAAGGACGGCCACCCATAAATCCAAACTTTGGCTACGATATGTTGACGACACGTTCGTGATTTGGACACATGGAGAAGATCACCTTAAGAGCTTCCTGGAACATCTGAATAATATCCATCCAAAAATAAAATTCACAATGGAAGTACAATCAAACAACCAACTACAGACCGGTAGTATACAGGCATACAGACCGGTACCTCAACGCACAGTCTCACTACCACCCAGCTCAGTTGCAAGCAGTAGTGAAGAGCCTAGTAACAAGATCACAGAGATTAGCAGATGAAGATAACGTCATTCAAGAAATGAATAAACTCCACATTGCACTCCAGCACAATGGCTTTAGAAAACGGACAATCAACAAAGCATTAAAACCTAAACGAGCCACACCACAATAGAACAAAGAGGAATCAATAGCCAAAACCTACTTACCCTATGTCAAAGGTACCACCGACAGAATATCGAGAGTTCTACGAAGACACAACATTGAAACCACATTCAAGGCAGACAGAAAAATCAGCACAGTCCTTCGGAATCCAAAAACAAGAATACCTTTAGAAAATCAGGGAGTATATGAAATTCCATGCCTTAATTGTGAGAAGACGTACATCGGCCAAACAAACAGAAGGATAAACGTAAGAAGAGACGAACACCAAAACTCCGTAAGAATAGACGAGAAAACCTCATCTTTGGCTCAGCATGTAAAGGAAACGTCCCACACGATAGACTTCAGCAATACCAAAGTATTGGCGAACGTAGAACATATGAAAACCAGAACTATCAGGGAAGCTATCGAAATTGAGAAACGTCCGGAGAATTTGAATTCGCGAGATGATACCCAGAGGCTACCAACAGCATGGAAACCAGTATTAGGCAAAGAAGTTGTCAACAAGAAACAACAAACAAAAACACCGCGACCCAGTCAGCCCACTCCAGTTACAGGCCCAACGACACGGAGTCGCGCACATACTCAACCAAGTGTAACCAACCAGAACGCTGAGCAGATATATAACAACCATCCTAAACTCGACTACGTCAGTTTACGAGTAACCAGAAGCAGAACCAGACAGTTATCGCAGACCTGAAGATGGCAAATGTGATTTTGCCGAAACGTCGCCCAGAAACCAGCACCACTGGTCTTTACAAAGACCAAATAATGGAAACGCGGAAGAAAACCCGGAATCCAGTTACAACACATATATATATATATATATATATATATATATATAATAGGGTCCAAACGAACTCGCTACTGGTATTCAATAGAAAACGTAATATATCAGAATAATTGAAACATACATGAGTAGGTAAACCCCACAAGTTTTGTATAATACAAAGGTATTTTTAATAATATAAAATATTATTAAAAATCTGGTGTGAAGAACACAAATGCAGGTTCACTATTAATATTTTCTGTGAACGTGTCCGAATATATCCTATCCCCAGAGACGTAGATACGTATTTCACCTTTCTACAGGTTCATCGGTACGCCCCTGCTGGAGAAAGGATATTCCCAGACACTTTCACAGAAAAGAACCACATCTCCCTATCACCGTAATTATCCAGACCGAGCGCAGAAGTAAATTCGGCGCTGTCTGTTGTCAGACAGCCGAAGTACCTCGCATACCGTCCACATAATTAATGTGAAGTATCGACGCCCTTCCAAAGGTTGGCACAGCCAATCTCTCTAGAAAACTGTATTTTGTTTGTGCCTTCACTCATACTACGGCTTAACCGCATGTGTAATGTATCAGAATAATTGAAACATACATGAGTAGGTAAACCCCACCAGTTTTGTATAATACAAAGGTATTTTTAATAATATAAAATATTATTAAAAATCTGGTGTGAAGAACACAAATGCAGGTTCACTATTAATATTTTCTGTGAACGTGTCCGAATATATCCTATCCCCAGAGACGTAGATACGTATTTCACCTTTCTACAGGTTCATCGGTACGCCCCTGCTGGAGAAAGGATATTCCCAGACACTTTCACAGAAAAGAACCACATCTCCCTATCACTGTAATTATCCAGACCGAGCGCAGAAGTAACTTTTCTGTGAAAGTGTCTGGGAATATCCTTTCTCCAGCAGGGGCGTACCGATGAACCTGTAGAAAGGTGAAATACGTATCTACGTCTCTGGGGATAGGATTTATTCGGACACGTTCACAGAAAATATTAATAGTGAACCTGCATTTGTGTTCTTCACACCAGATTTTTAATAATATTTTATATTATTAAAAATACCTTTGTATTATACAAAACTGGTGGGGCTTACCTACTCATGTATGTTTCATTATTCTGATACATTACACATGCGGTTAAGCCGTAGTATGAGTGAAGGCACAAACAAAATGCAGTTTTCTAGAGAGATTGGCTGTGCCAACCTTTGGAAGGGCGTCGATACTTCACATTAATTATGTGGACGGTATGCGAGGTACTTCGGCTGTCTGACAACAGACAGCGCCGAATTTACTTCTGCGCTCGGTCTGGATAATTACGGTGATAGGGAGATGTGGTTCTTTTCTGTGAAAGTGTCTGGGAATATCCTTTCTCAGCAGGGGCGTACCGATGAACCTGTAGAAAGGTGAAATACGTATCTACGTCTCTGGGGATAGGATATGTTCGGACACGTTCACAGAAAATATTAATAGTGAACCTGCATTTGTGTTCTTCACACCAGATTTTTAATAATATTTTATATTATTAAAAATACCTTTGTATTATACAAAACTGGTGGGGTTTACCTACTCATGTATGTTTCAATTATTCTGATACATTACACATGCGGTTAAGCCGTAGTATGAGTGAAGGCACAAACAAAATGCAGTTTTCTAGAGAGATTGGCTGTGCCAACCTTTGGAAGGGCGTCGATACTTCACATTAATTATGTGGACGGTATGCGAGGTACTTCGGCTGTCTGACAACAGACAGCGCCGAATTTACTTCTGCGCTCGGTCTGGATAATTACGGTGATAGGGAGATGTGGTTCTTTTCTGTGAAAGTGTCTGGGAATATCCTTTCTCAGCAGGGGCGTACCGATGAACCTGTAGAAAGGTGAAATACGTATCTACGTCTCTGGGGATAGGATATGTTCGGACACGTTCACAGAAAATATTAATAGTGAACCTGCATTTGTGTTCTTCACACCAGATTTTTAATAATATTTTATATTATTAAAAATACCTTTGTATTATACAAAACTGGTGGGGTTTACCTACTCATGTATGTTTCAATTATTCTGATACATTACACATGCGGTTAAGCCGTAGTATGAGTGAAGGCACAAACAAAATGCAGTTTTCTAGAGAGATTGGCTATGCCAACCTTTGGAAGGGCGTCGATACTTCACATTAATTATGTGGACGGTATGCGAGGTACTTCGGCTGTCTGACAACAGACAGCGCCGAATTTACTTCTGCGCTCGGTCTGGATAATTACGGTGATAGGGAGATGTGGTTCTTTTCTGTGAAAGTGTCTGGGAATATCCTTTCTCCAGCAGGGGCGTACCGATGAACCTGTAGAAAGGTGAAATACGTATCTACGTCTCTGGGGATAGGATATATTCGGACACGTTCACAGAAAATATTAATAGTGAACCTGCATTTGTGTTCTTCACACCAGATTTACCTTTGATTTACCAGATTACCTTTGAAAACGTAATAATCATAATAATAATTTTTATTGTACAACAGAAAATCAAGTTATTAACATATTAATACATTAAACAAAATAAGTAATTATATTGACACATCTCGACAGGCAATAAAACGCATGTGTGATCGTGCAACCGTCATTGAACTAACTAACGAAACATCATAACCGGCAAACCGGCATAATCGTAAAATCATCTTCACAGGCTTCACATCTGTATCAGTGACATTATCAAGCATTCTTGACGCCTTCTCTCTGAAATTTGATCCAGGATTAACATTCTAATTTTTTAAATATGTTTTACTTCGATCGCGTATAAACATGGTACAATTCCTGCGTCAGCTGCTTAACTTCCTCTCAACAGTACTGTCATTATTAAATATATTAAAGCAGTATATGATTTACTAAATGATACATTACCTCAATAACAAAAGTTTCTTAATTTTACATATACGGAAGAGAATAAAATTGGGGATATATTTTTGTTTGTTTTATACGAGTACTTAGTTGCAAAATATATATAATTTTATGTAATCGCATAGAATAGTGATACAAAAACTAAAAAAGGTTTATTAGAGATGCTAAAGTTTACTAACTACATGTATTTCTATTCTATTGATTATTTTTACTACCTCTTCAAAAATCAAACTCGGTTTTTTCTAAAAAAATTAATTTATCCATTGATACAAGTAATATAATTAGAATATTAGGAATAATATTTCTCGTTGAAGTTAATTCGATTCGTTTCAAAGATTTGGGTTAATAGGTCGCCCGAACTGTCTCAATTATTTTCTTATCTGATTCAATTCCAACGACTGAAGTAATTTTTCACAGTGGTCGAGATAGCAGTTAAACTGAAAAGGAAATTAGAGCCATAACCTACCCGGACTGGAATTCATATAGTTTTGTGTGGCTGTCGTGTCGTTGTGCAACACGAGGGTTGTTTACAAAGATTTAACGATATTTTCTATCGTCCCAGTCGTAAACTGGTACAAATTCGATGCACTGAAATTTCGACAACAGTGTTGTTTCACGACTCTCACGGTATTCTATTCATGGGTAAAGTTTTCGCAGAAAGAATATTAATATTTGTTGGCGGGAAAGCTCTTAATTTATAACAAGAAAATGTGATATGCCTTTTGTACGACCTTGTTTGTAAGTACATACATGTTTTATTTATTATGTTTACACTATATCATTAACTATAGCTGAAGAAAAATGCAATAAAATTACATGATGTGGATGATTTTCATTAAACTATTTGTCAATTAATATTACCGGTTCCTCCACCAAATTTAGTACTAACGAGTTGTCAGATATATACGGTGTCTACGTCAATTTTGCTTCGATCTCATTATTATTATCAATCACAGTTCAATAAAAGGAACTCTTATAATTGAAAACTGTCGAGCAAATTGTCAGTTGAAATATATTAATCGAATATGTGTTTTGTATGTTTTTTTGTAGAGTCTGTATTTTTTTAAATTCGTGAAGAAAATTTTGAAAATATGGAACTATGGTATTATATATTTGAAAAATACATCTTATAGATGTTGTTGACATTTGCTATACTTCTGTAGTCAAACACAATTAAATAAAAATTATGATTATTATTATTATTTGTTTTTTATGAATATTTATTATAATTTTTGATATTTTTACATTCATTTTATCTTACTAAGCTTTATTATTATTCTCTACAATGATGCGAATATTCCCTCCTTTATCAACTATGCGGTCATACTTTATTTTATCTCAATATTGTTATAGCTAAATTACAACATTATTATTGTATGCAAAGTATGTGTTGACAATTAATGCGTATTTCATATACGTCGTGTGGTTTGATTATTTACAAAAGTAATTAATGTGTTATTGATTTGTATAATTACATGTCATTATTGACTTTCACTTCTGTTTTTTGTTATATGTAAAGTGGATTTTGAGTGAAGTATATTCGTTTCTAGATATTGACTTTTACGACCGGCATATGTAATCGATTCAAATATGTTCTTTCATATAAAGGAATATTTGAAAATAATATTTTCGGCTTAGGATAAATCAACACTGAAAACAAAAAAAAAATTATTTAATAAACTAAGCTTTTGTAGACATGACTTATATACATTGGAAAAAATATTGAGCTATTTCTCTTGAACTGCTACGAAAGCTTTCAAGAGAAAGAAAGCACAAAAATGTGGTTTCTTTTCTTCTGTGATACCACAGAGTACACTGATTCTTTCACTCTAATGTTTCGTTTGCTTTTTTCGTTATTTTGCTTAACGTATTAGAAAGTCTATCAGAAACTTCCATCGTATTTTTCAAATAAAACAAATCAATATATTTCCAATTTGCCATCTTTAAGGCAGTCGATTGATAATACCTTCTTTAAAAAAACTTACTGGCTAGAAATTTAAGCACTGTTTAAGGCCACTTCGATGAGATCTTGAATATGAAATTTTTTTCATTACAATAATTTTGCAGTTATTCAAGAAGGCTGAAAAATTCGAGAGAGCATATAATAATAATAATTTATCCCATAACATTCCTCAACAGCCTAACGTCAATTACAGAGGGCATTGGTAGGTCATGAGTTATTATTTCGCTCGCGGAGCGATTTAAGCAATTTGAGATATTTGGCTGTCGGCATTACTTAAATGAGAAGGAAAACCACGAAAATCTTCTCGAACCACTGAAGTCGATCGCGGCACTTCCCACACGATAAGCCACTGATTTGCCACTGCGCTATGAGACGACTCTGAATTTTATGTTAATACTTTGCAGTCCAGTTTTGCAAATTTTCTTTGAGTCGCTGAATAAGCCTGTGATATAGCGTTATCATGTCGAAAAGCAATGTTTTTCTATTTATCATACTGGTCATTTGTTGGATGATTATTGGCGATACTTATCAGAATTAATGGTTTCCTTGGGCTGCAAAAGTTCATAATTAACAGAATTTTGTTTGTCTCACCAAATGCACAACATTCTCATCTTTTGGCGAAAAGCTGGTTTTTCAGTTATTGTGGCTATTGCCTAGGTTGTATACAGTAAGAGGCGTCTTAGATAAGAACATAGAAATTGTACCATTCAACATAGTAGTCGATATAGATAGTAGATTCTGCAGTTGTAAAAGAACATTGTTACTACAGTTCGTAAAGTATATCTTAGCAGTCACATGACCAAATTTAAGGCTATTCAAGGCAAATTTAAGAATACCTTAAAATGACTAACGTGTGTAGTCACACAACGCGTATTTATGTATGTTAAAAAGAGATAAAGTACGATTTGCAGTTCGCACTTTGGGCAGTACGAATTTTATCAAATATACTCGTATACTATGATGACGCTCTCGCTTGACGAAAGACGAACGATAATAAAATTATACTATCAGGGACGTTCTCTGCATGGTATTCGAAAATAATTTTGCAAAACGACCTTTTCTCTGTGCTTTACATTCAATTGTGACGTTCATGCAAAATTAGAAAAACGCAGGAAATATTTCCCACTGAACATTATAAACATATGGGATTTTGCTACAAAATGACAGAAATATGCGTTTGAAATTCTTGAAAGTATTCTATTTAATGATGAGTCCACATTTTCTATGCACGGGCATTATACAAATACTAACTGCTGATTGATACTGATATGAATCAAACTAAATTCGCTGCTTATAGCGTTGCTAGAAGGCCGGGTTCTTCGAATTTCGTATCAAGCATATGTTCTTATTTAAGGCTCCTTTTACTGTATATACTCTATTTCATAAGAGATTACTGTAGTGAATCCATGTTTCACCTCCTGCTATAAAATGATATGAAATTTAACCCAATCGATCAAATCGAGCTACATTAATTAATGCAACACCTACTTGTTATATTTCAAAACAATTCTTGAACTATAAATATGTTTCAGATGCCCAAACTATACCAATTATCTCACTTCTATCTGCCCTGGAATCGGTACCATATTAATTTTACCTCGTATGATATAATTCTTAATCTTCTTTTCTAGTCAGTAAGCGTTGCTCATAAATATTTCACTTCCTATGCTTGCCTCTCGTTTCTTAGCCTATCATTCAGAGAGCACGCTTTTCACCCACAAGGATATAAAAGCTTCTATATATTTTGATTTTGGTGTCTGTTGTGATTTGTATTTTTCTTATTAACTCATAAAATAATTCTTCTGCTGAAGCTTCTTTCTTGCGTGAACACATCTATCTGAATGGTTATTTACCTCTATTTCCATTTGGTATTCCATGATTTTTTTAAATTATTTGTTAGTAATATTAGGTAATTGATATTAATTGATTAGGAAATTTTTTAGTCTCATCTTCACTCTTACTTTTAATTTACAGCTTTTGGAGATTTCACACAATGAACAATAGAAAACTTATGACCCCCTACGTCACACTTCTATATATTCATTTGTTATGTCTTACAATATTTATGGTTTATATATATATATATATATATATATATATATATTTGAAAAATTTTTATGAAAAACTTATCTGCGCGGAATGTGCATATATCGATATTTCACTGTTTTTTACAGATCATCAGTGCACCTTACCGAAGACAGACATGTTATTCACTTCTATACTACGTGTCTATATACGAACTGTAATGAACTTCATGTGTATGAGAATTAATAATTATTAAATCTCATTTTACATGCGATTGTCGCTATAATTTGTTGCATTTAATTCTACAATTCGGCAAATCACTTTTGCCCTAGATTGTAGACGCAACAAGCCGCGACATCAACTGTACAAGTTGTCAGTACAAATGAAAAATTTTTATGAAAAACTTATCTGCGCGGAATGTGCATATATCGATATTTCACTGTTTTTTACAGATCATCAGTGCACCTTACCGAAGACAGACATGTTATTCACTTCTATACTACGTGTATATATACGAACTGTAATGAACTTCATGTGTATGAGAATTAATAATTATTAAATCTCATTTTACATGCGATTGTCGCTATAATTTGTTGCATTTAATTCTACAATTCGGCAAATCACTTTTGCCCTAGATTGTAGACGCAACAAGCCGCGACATCAACTGTACAAGTTGTCAGTACAAATGAAAAATTTTTATGAAAAACTTATCTGCGCGGAATGTGCATATATCGATATTTCACTGTTTTTTACAGATCATCAGTGCACCTTACCGAAGACAGACATGTTATTCACTTCTATACTACGTGTATATATACGAACTGTAATGAACTTAATGTGTATGAGAATTAATAATTATTAAATCTCATTTTACATGCGATTGTCGCTATAATTTGTTGCATTTAATTCTACAATTCGGCAAATCACTTTTGCCCTAGATTGTAGACGCAACAAGCCGCGACATCAACTGTACAAGTTGTCAGTACAAATGAAAAATTTTTATGAAAAACTTATCTGCGCGGAATGTGCATATATCGATATTTCACTGTTTATTATAGATCATCAGTGCACCTTACCGAAGACAGACATGTTATAGCGACAATCGCATGTAAAATGAGATTTAATAATTATTAATTCTCATACACATGAAGTTCATTACAGTTCGTATATATACACGTAGTATAGAAGTGAATAACATGTCTGTCTTCGGTAAGGTGCACTGATGATCTGTAAAAAACAGTGAAATATCGATATATGCACATTCCGCGCAGATAAGTTTTTCATAAAAATTTTTCATTTGTACTGACAACTTGTACAGTTGATGTCGCGGCTTGTTGCGTCTACAATCTAGGGCAAAAGTGATTTGCCGAATTGTAGAATTAAATGCAACAAATTATAGCGACAATCGCATGTAAAATGAGATTTAATAATTATTAATTCTCATACACATGAAGTTCATTACAGTTCGTATATATACACGTAGTATAGAAGTGAATAACATGTCTGTCTTCGGTAAGGTGCACTGATGATCTGTAAAAAACAGTGAAATATCGATATATGCACATTCCGCGCAGATAAGTTTTTCATAAAAATTTTTCATCTGTACTGACAACTTGTACAGTTGATGTCGCGGCTTGTTGCGTCTACAATCTAGGGCAAAAGTGATTTGCCGAATTGTAGAATTAAATGCAACAAATTATAGCGACAATCGCATGTAAAATGAGATTTAATAATTATTAATTCTCATACACATGAAGTTCATTACAGTTCGTATATATACACGTAGTATAGAAGTGAATAACATGTCTGTCTTCGGTAAGGTGCACTGATGATCTGTAAAAAACAGTGAAATATCGATATATGCACATTCCGCGCAGATAAGTTTTTCATAAAAAATTTTTCATTTGTACTGACAACTTGTACAGTTGATGTCGCGGCTTGTTGCGTCTACAATCTAGGGCAAAAGTGATTTGCCGAATTGTAGAATTAAATGCAACAAATTATAGCGACAATCGCATGTAAAATGAGATTTAATAATTATTAATTCTCATACACATGAAGTTCATTACAGTTCGTATATATACACGTAGTATAGAAGTGAATAACATGTCTGTCTTCGGTAAGGTGCACTGATGATCTGTAAAAAACAGTGAAATATCGATATATGCACATTCCGCGCAGATAAGTTTTTCATAAAAATTTTTCATTTGTACTGACAACTTGTACAGTTGATGTCGCGGCTTGTTGCGTCTACAATCTAGGGCAAAAGTGATTTGCCGAATTGTAGAATTAAATGCAACAAATTATAGCGACAATCGCATGTAAAATGAGATTTAATAATTATTAATTCTCATACACATGAAGTTCATTGCAGTTCGTACATATACACGTAGTATAGAAGTGAATAACATGTCTGTCTTCGGTAAGGTGCACTGATGATCTGTAAAAAACAGTGAAATATCGATATATGCACATTCCGCGCAGATAAGTTTTTCATAAAAAATTTTTCATTTGTACTGACAACTTGTACAGTTGATGTCGCGGCTTGTTGCGTCTACAATCTAGGGCAAAAGTGATTTGCCGAATTGTAGAATTAAATGCAACAAATTATAGCGACAATCGCATGTAAAATGAGATTTAATAATTATTAATTCTCATACACATGAAGTTCATTACAGTTCGTATATATACACGTAGTATAGAAGTGAATAACATGTCTGTCTTCGGTAAGGTGCACTGATGATCTGTAAAAAACAGTGAAATATCGATATATGCACATTCCGCGCAGATAAGTTTTTCATAAAAATTTTTCATTTGTACTGACAACTTGTACAGTTGATGTCGCGGCTTGTTGCGTCTACAATCTAGGGCAAAAGTGATTTGCCGTATTGTAGAATTAAATGCAACAAATTATAGCGACAATCGCATGTAAAATGAGATTTAATAATTATTAATTCTCATACACATGAAGTTCATTACAGTTCGTATATATACACGTAGTATAGAAGTGAATAACATGTCTGTCTTCGGTAAGGTGCACTGATGATCTGTAAAAAACAGTGAAATATCGATATATGCACATTCCGCGCAGATAAGTTTTTCATAAAAATTTTTCATTTGTACTGACAACTTGTACAGTTGATGTCGCGGCTTGTTGCGTCTACAATCTAGGGCAAAAGTGATTTGCCGAATTGTAGAATTAAATGCAACAAATTATAGCGACAATCGCATGTAAAATGAGATTTAATAATTATTAATTCTCATACACATGAAGTTCATTACAGTTCGTATATATACACGTAGTATAGAAGTGAATAACATGTCTGTCTTCGGTAAGGTGCACTGATGATCTGTAAAAAACAGTGAAATATCGATATATGCACATTCCGCGCAGATAAGTTTTTCATAAAAATTTTTCATTTGTACTGACAACTTGTACAGTTGATGTCGCGGCTTGTTGCGTCTACAATCTAGGGCAAAAGTGATTTGCCGAATTGTAGAATTAAATGCAACAAATTATAGCGACAATCGCATGTAAAATGAGATTTAATAATTATTAATTCTCATACACATGAAGTTCATTACAGTTCGTATATATACACGTAGTATAGAAGTGAATAACATGTCTGTCTTCGGTAAGGTGCACTGATGATCTGTAAAAAACAGTGAAATATCGATATATGCACATTCCGCGCAGATAAGTTTTTCATAAAAATTTTTCATTTGTACTGACAACTTGTACAGTTGATGTCGCGGCTTGTTGCGTCTACAATCTAGGGCAAAAGTGATTTGCCGAATTGTAGAATTAAATGCAACAAATTATAGCGACAATCGCATGTAAAATGAGATTTAATAATTATTAATTCTCATACACATGAAGTTCATTACAGTTCGTATATATACACGTAGTATAGAAGTGAATAACATGTCTGTCTTCGGTAAGGTGCACTGATGATCTGTAAAAAACAGTGAAATATCGATATATGCACATTCCGCGCAGATAAGTTTTTCATAAAAAATTTTTCATTTGTACTGACAACTTGTACAGTAGATGTCGCGGCTTGTTGCGTCTACAATCTAGGGCAAAAGTGATTTGCCGAATTGTAGAATTAAATGCAACAAATTATAGCGACAATCGCATGTAAAATGAGATTTAATAATTATTAATTCTCATACACATGAAGTTCATTACAGTTCGTATATATACACGTAGTATAGAAGTGAATAACATGTCTGTCTTCGGTAAGGTGCACTGATGATCTGTAAAAAACAGTGAAATATCGATATATGCACATTCCGCGCAGATAAGTTTTTCATAAAAATTTTTCATTTGTACTGACAACTTGTACAGTTGATGTCGCGGCTTGTTGCGTCTACAATCTAGGGCAAAAGTGATTTGCCGAATTGTAGAATTAAATGCAACAAATTATAGCGACAATCGCATGTAAAATGAGATTTAATAATTATTAATTCTCATACACATGAAGTTCATTGCAGTTCGTACATATACACGTAGTATAGAAGTGAATAACATGTCTGTCTTCGGTAAGGTGCACTGATGATCTGTAAAAAACAGTGAAATATCGATATATGCACATTCCGCGCAGATAAGTTTTTCATAAAAAATTTTTCATTTGTACTGACAACTTGTACAGTTGATGTCGCGGCTTGTTGCGTCTACAATCTAGGGCAAAAGTGATTTGCCGAATTGTAGAATTAAATGCAACAAATTATAGCGACAATCGCATGTAAAATGAGATTTAATAATTATTAATTCTCATACACATGAAGTTCATTACAGTTCGTATATATACACGTAGTATAGAAGTGAATAACATGTCTGTCTTCGGTAAGGTGCACTGATGATCTGTAAAAAACAGTGAAATATCGATATATGCACATTCCGCGCAGATAAGTTTTTCATAAAAATTTTTCATTTGTACTGACAACTTGTACAGTTGATGTCGCGGCTTGTTGCGTCTACAATCTAGGGCAAAAGTGATTTGCCGAATTGTAGAATTAAATGCAACAAATTATAGCGACAATCGCATGTAAAATGAGATTTAATAATTATTAATTCTCATACACATGAAGTTCATTACAGTTCGTATATATACACGTAGTATAGAAGTGAATAACATGTCTGTCTTCGGTAAGGTGCACTGATGATCTGTAAAAAACAGTGAAATATCGATATATGCACATTCCGCGCAGATAAGTTTTTCATAAAAATTTTTCATTTGTACTGACAACTTGTACAGTTGATGTCGCGGCTTGTTGCGTCTACAATCTAGGGCAAAAGTGATTTGCCGAATTGTAGAATTAAATGCAACAAATTATAGCGACAATCGCATGTAAAATGAGATTTAATAATTACTAATTCTCATACACATGAAGTTCATTACAGTTCGTATATATACACGTAGTATAGAAGTGAATAACATGTCTGTCTTCGGTAAGGTGCACTGATGATCTGTAAAAAACAGTGAAATATCGATATATGCACATTCCGCGCAGATAAGTTTTTCATAAAAATTTTTCATTTGTACTGACAACTTGTACAGTTGATGTCGCGGCTTGTTGCGTCTACAATCTAGGGCAAAAGTGATTTGCCGAATTGTAGAATTAAATGCAACAAATTATAGCGACAATCGCATGTAAAATGAGATTTAATAATTATTAATTCTCATACACATGAAGTTCATTACAGTTCGTATATATACACGTAGTATAGAAGTGAATAACATGTCTGTCTTCGGTAAGGTGCACTGATGATCTGTAAAAAACAGTGAAATATCGATATATGCACATTCCGCGCAGATAAGTTTTTCATAAAAATTTTTCATTTGTACTGACAACTTGTACAGTTGATGTCGCGGCTTGTTGCGTCTACAATCTAGGGCAAAAGTGATTTGCCGAATTGTAGAATTAAATGCAACAAATTAGAGCGACAATCGCATGTAAAATGAGATTTAATAATTATTAATTCTCATACACATGAAGTTCATTACAGTTCGTATATATACACGTAGTATAGAAGTGAATAACATGTCTGTCTTCGGTAAGGTGCACTGATGATCTGTAAAAAACAGTGAAATATCGATATATGCACATTCCGCGCAGATAAGTTTTTCATAAAAATTTTTCATTTGTACTGACAACTTGTACAGTTGATGTCGCGGCTTGTTGCGTCTACAATCTAGGGCAAAAGTGATTTGCCGAATTGTAGAATTAAATGCAACAAATTATAGCGACAATCGCATGTAAAATGAGATTTAATAATTATTAATTCTCATACACATGAAGTTCATTACAGTTCGTATATATACACGTAGTATAGAAGTGAATAACATGTCTGTCTTCGGTAAGGTGCACTGATGATCTGTAAAAAACAGTGAAATATCGATATATGCACATTCCGCGCAGATAAGTTTTTCATAAAAATTTTTCATTTGTACTGACAACTTGTACAGTTGATGTCGCGGCTTGTTGCGTCTACAATCTAGGGCAAAAGTGATTTGCTGAATTGTAGAATTAAATGCAACAAATTATAGCGACAATCGCATGTAAAATGAGATTTAATAATTATTAATTCTCATACACATGAAGTTCATTACAGTTCGTATATATACACGTAGTATAGAAGTGAATAACATGTCTGTCTTCGGTAAGGTGCACTGATGATCTGTAAAAAACAGTGAAATATCGATATATGCACATTCCGCGCAGATAAGTTTTTCATAAAAATTTTTCATTTGTACTGACAACTTGTACAGTTGATGTCGCGGCTTGTTGCGTCTACAATCTAGGGCAAAAGTGATTTGCCGAATTGTAGAATTAAATGCAACAAATTATAGCGACAATCGCATGTAAAATGTGATTTAATAATTATTAATTCTCATACACATGAAGTTCATATATATATATATACAGAGTGTCCAGAAACTCTCCTGACAAACGAAGACCGGAGATTCCTCTGATCATTTTAAGACAATTAAACCCAAATTCACCTAGTCCGAAAATGCTTCCTAAGGGAGCTAGAGTTCTTTGAAGATGGCGCCTTGTATTTATTTTTTTAAAATTCCTCCAGAACGCTTCTATTTAGAA
This sequence comes from Melolontha melolontha, assembly GCA_935421215.2. Lineage (NCBI taxonomy): Eukaryota > Metazoa > Arthropoda > Insecta > Coleoptera > Scarabaeidae > Melolontha > Melolontha melolontha. The sequence goes on from OW285235.1 coordinate 117,197,315, forward strand.
AAACAAAAACTGGCATGCTTATTTATCCTCCAGAGATGAATCGATTCCATCAATTGCGAATTTCTAGTACCGGTCATAGGCGTCCGTTTTGGGTAGGTCAACGGTTATCTTAAGGCATAACTTTTTTGTCTTTAACTTTTAAGCATTTGTGACACTAGATTATTAAATTTTCAGGTATTCCAGTACTAAAATGTACTCTTACTTTAAGTCGGTAGGATACACCGTTTTCTAGAAAAATCGATTTGAAAATTTTTCGTTTTTTCTTGTACCTACTGTACCTACTTATTTTTAGCGACGAAGTTGGCTTGGACTATCAAGGCATGGATGAAAATTAATTTAATAAATTAAAAACAAATTATTTATTACAATGGAACGAAACTAACAAAAAAAGAACAAGTATCAAAGGTAGATTGTTACAAAAGTTGCTCGATGTGATGACCATTAGTCTCTATGCATAAGTTTACCCTTTTGCTTAGAGAACGCCGAATTCTTGCAAAAATTCCAAAGTTATTTCTAAATTCGTTGAAAGCATCTTGTATCCTTAGCAAGAGTTGTGCGCGATTTTGTATCGGAACGGAATAAACAAATGCTTTTATGTATCCCCAAACACAATAATCGCAAGGATTCAAATCCGGCGACCTTGCTGGCCAAGCAACTGGACCGCCTCTTCCAATCCAATGGTCTTCGTAGTTATTATCTAGAAAGTCTCGTACATTCCTGCTAAAGTGGGCCGGACAGCCGTCCTGTAGAAACCATAAGTTTTGCCGAATATTTAAACGCACCTCATCTAACAAATCAGGTAAAATATTTTGCAGGAAATGTAAGTAATCAGCACCATTTAAACGAGCAGGTAATTCCACAGGTCCAAGTAGATAATCGTCAACTACTCCTATCCAGACGTTTATGCTAAACCTATGCTGATGCTTAAATTCTTGAACAACGTGGGGATTGTCACCAACGTACGAATAATAATGTGCATTATGTACATTAAAAATTGCATTTTTTGAGAATGTAGCTTCGTCACCAAACAAAATGTTCCTGAAGAAATCTTCATCTTGACAACGTGGGGATTGTCACCAACGTACGAATAATAATGTGCATTATGTACATTAAAAATTGCATTTTTTGAGAATGTAGCTTCGTCACCAAACAAAATGTTCCTGAAGAAATCTTCATCTTGATTTTTCTGATCTTGTAACCATCTAGCGAATTCTACGCGAGCAGGGAAATCTCCTTCTAGCAGTGCTTGCACCTTTGTAAAATGAAAAGGATATAAATTTTCTTTGTGTAAGATATTTCCTACGGAAGATTTTGAAATTGTGGGGTACATGGCAGATAGTCTTCGAACGCTAATTTCTGGTTTTTCCTCAACTTCCATTAAAATAACGTCTTCATGTTCTGCTGTTACATCATTATGTCTCCCTGTTTCATTATTTTCTGGGACCACTGAACCTGTTTCTCTTAATCGTTGATGAAGAGCTGTAAATGTTGAGTGAGTGGGATGCTGGCGATTGGGAAATTTTTCAGCGTATCTACGTTGCGCCGCTCGAGCGTTACACCTCATTTCGCCATAAACTAAATACATATCGGCGTATTCCTCATTAGTAAATACCATTTTTTTTTTTTAAATTGAAATCGTTGTGTTTGAATAACACAAAGTAAAAAATGAAAAGATAAACTTCGCGAACTGACAACAATTTGACAATGAAAAACGTAGGTTTTACTTCTGTTGGCAGTTCAGAGCTAACTATTGCAAAAAATAAAAAATTGTACTTTAATGAAGAAAAAACGAAAAATTTAAAAATCGATTTTTCTAGAAAACGGTGTATCCTACCGACTTAAAGTAAGAGTACCTTTTAGTACTGGAATACCTGAAAATTTAATAATCTAGTGTCACAAATGCTTAAAAGTTAAAGACAAAAAAGTTATGCCTTAAAATAACCGTTGACCTACCCAAAACGGACGCCTATGACCGGTACTAGAAATTCGCAATTGATGGAATCGATTCATCTCTGGAGGATAAATAAGCATACCAGTTTTTGTTTTTCTAAATAGAAGCGTTCTGGAGGAATTAAAAAAAAATAAATACAAGGCGCCATCTTCAAAGAACTCTAGCTCCCTTAGGAAGCATTTTCGGACTAGGTGAATTTGGGTTTAATTGTCTTAAAATTATCTGAGGAAACTCCGGTCTTCGTTTGTCAGGAGACACCCTGTATATAGACTCGCATAATCGCATCAACATCTTATTTACTTTACAGTTTATTTATTCTTTTTAAATACATTTCAAATTATGCCACTATCGAAACACACTTCCAAATACTCTTTCCAGATGCACCCAGACAGATTTTTTTTATAATTATGGTTAATAACTTTCTTTATCATCTGATTCTTAATTTCTCTATTTGGGAGATCCACAGCTTCTCTATTTGGGCGAAATTCGCGCTGACTGTCTTCAAAATTTGGCTTTATAATTTCTGGCTCATATTTCTGAAATACGTTCATATATTTTATTAATTATGCTAAGAATGGATATTAGTCTTTAGTTTTTATATTTCTTTGGTTCCCCTTTTTTTAAAAATGAAAAAATTGCTTCAATTGTCAAATGTTTCGTCACCACAAAATATTCATCATTTCAGCCATAATGTTCTGGTCTGCTGCTTTTCCATTTTCAAATCAGTTAATTGCTTCTTTGATCTCTAGCAATACTTTTCGGCTTTCGTTATTTATAAGTATGCGACCGTCACTGTCTTCCATAGATTGCAGGATATTCTTTTTGTCTTCCCTGAAGATATAGTGCTCTGTAGAGTAAATTGGTGTTAATCATTTTGTTAAGTTTTCTTACTAAACAGCTTACAAGTTTATGATCAGTTTTCTTGTTCAGAAAATCTTTTCAAAGTTTTTTTTATCTTTACCGCATTCTTGATATCATTTTTTATTAGTTATCATAATTAATGTAAAATATATGACGAGTTACAGAATCGATAAAATAACAAGCCACTCTAGACCAAGGAAAGACTAAAAAATAACTGCTAGAGAAGCTCATATACTTGCTGGCAGCGCTTATGTAGAAAGAAATATTATATGGCTTGATATCAGTCTAATAAATATAATAAAATAATGCATCAATTAAAACTCTTTATAATACTAAAAGCGACTTGGCATTAATATTTGCAAATGTTAATAAAGCTACTAGATTCATAACTGTACAGTAAACCAATTGCTTTAACAATGCGATATATGTTTCTGCAATGTGAATTAACATTTGTTGTACTGTCACAGATTGTCCCTTGTAACTCATCCACTCTTATATATTGTCTTAGTTAGCGATAAATAAATAATTTGTAGCAAACCTCGTAATCACATTGTTAGAAAGGCATGCAACCACCCTTTCCTTAGATGTAACTTCAAGCAATAGTTATTTGCATGACTTGCGGGCGACTGGATGTATGAATACCACGTCGTCGACACCTCTCTATCAGTTAAATTTTATTTGTGTTTATTAAAACATTCTGTGCGTCGGTCTTTAATACTCTTCTTTTTCTAAATGATTTACATGTAAGTGTTTACATTTATTCTAGGAACATTCAAGGATACTACGCATATCGTATTGATTTTTTTTCTGTAGCGGTTAATATGCAACTGCAAGGATTTCTAAAATTAGTTGACATATTTTGAAATGTGTAACAAAAATAAAATAATTTTCAGTCTTTTCAATTTTCAATTTTTTACTGAAATCAGTATGCAGCGAGCGAAATTCTAGCAAATACATTCCAAGGACTGTCTACAAGATTTTCTCATTTGAAACTAATTATAATTATGGAAATTCCTATCATAAATCGAATCATAAATTGAGATATATATGTGAGTTAGCAGGTTATAAGAAATTTATCATATAATTTTCACACATTTATGTTAACGGAATTTTATTTCTGCTTCGAAAACATTTTAAGGGGTAAATATAATCTTATAAATAGAAACTACGAAAGGTTCTCAAATTATAAATTCCGATTCCCAGAAAACTTGATGTCTGGTAAGACTATACAAAACAGCGATTTATGATCAAGGAATCCTTTAAATAAGTGAAAGCATCATTAAAAATCAGGCGATGTTTTGTTATAATAATAATTGCAAGACGTGCGGGACATTATTTTTTATTTAAAAAAAACTGCTTGCAATCGCTGCAAGCGAAACAGTATTTACGTATGCAGTTATTTTTGGCATAGTTATACTATATAATATAGATTCCAGTTTCTGCTTTTCAAATAATTTTGATGGAATAGGTAGCAGATTGACGTGTCTGTAAGAGTTGACGCTGTCTGTAGAATTGCCTGGTTTAGGAAAAGAATAATTTAAGCCACGTTCGATTGAGTAGGGGAAAAATTCTTTTAATGTCAAAAAAATTGCATCACCGCAAGCCTTTTAATGATATTTTTTTTGGATTTGTACTACATATGATTTAGCTACTAGTACAATTCTAAAAGAATTGTCATCAAAAGGCTAGAGGTACATTTTTGCCATTTTAAGAAATTACATACAGGTAAATTTACAGACAGCGTCAAGTTTTACAGGCCATAAATCTGCTACCTATTCCACCAAAATTATTTGAAAAGCTTCTGTTGCAGAAACTTGAACCTATAATGAAAAGGCATTAAATTTTTCCTTAAATAACAATTTGGCTTTAGGTCATAACTAGAGAACGGACACTCTTACCACATGACGCAAAGCCCAGTGCAGTACTGGCGAAAGGCTGTATTTCTAAAATATTTAATTTTATTTATATAATTTGAAAACGAACGGGTGGTGATCTATAAAATTACGAAATACATATTTATTTGTTGAAAAGTTGTATTTATATAGTTTTTAATTTTATTTATATAATTGGAAAACATACGGGTGGTGACCTATCTATCTAAAATTACGAAATACATATTTATTAATTAATTTTATTTATATAATTGGAAAAGAAACGGGTGGTGATCTATAAAATTACGAAATACATATGTATTTGTTGAAAAGTTGTATTTTTAAAGTTTTTAATTTTATTTCTATAATTGGAACATTTTTATTTGTTCATTTTGTCGTTCAAGTTGAGTAAAGGAGTATTAATATTGACTAGCAATAGTTTCTCAAGGTTTTCTTCTGTCAATTTTGTTCTCTTTGAATTAAGTACATCCTTATAAATAGAAAACGTCCTTTCTACATCGCAACTGGTTATAGGTGCATACTGGAAATATTCTTTTATTTCTTCATATTTAGCCGTTAGATTTTGTGGAATTGTCTCTATACATAATTGCTGCAATGTAATTAAATCTGGATTTCTATTAAGAATTGCTTCAAACTTTTGCCGAAGGCCACATCCGAAGTCACTTGGAATACTTTTCAAATTATTAACAGCCACATCTAATGTGGTTAATCCGTCATTTAATTTGAGATATCGATTTTCAAAATAAGTGATTAGTTTTGGCAATTTTCCAAAGTGTTCGTGAAGAAAGTACAACTGATTTTTTAAATTTGGGATTTGTGTGAGCTCCTTGCACTCACCAATACTTCTAGCATCCTCCTTTAGCAGTGTTACGAAATGTTTTAGACTATCGAAATTCTCAGCATAATAACTAGTAGCTTCCAGCCATGTTCCCCATCTAGTTATTACTGGAGTGGGAGGCAGTGACAGAGATGGAAATTTTTCCCTGAAAAGAGCTACTCTCAATGGTGCTTTTCTGAAAACTTTTTTAAAAGCTGATACAAGTCTATCAACTTCCGGAAAAGTGTCTCCGATATATTCACAGATTCTGTGGAGAGCATGTGCTACACAAGTAATATGCAGCATATTAGGATATGTTTTCTTCAATAGTCTGCCTGTTTTTAACATATACGCAGCACTATCACTGACAAATAAAAGTATCTTTTCTTTGTACGTGGCGTCCGAATGAAGCATTTTTTGCATATTCTCCTTAATGGTTTCAGCAACTGTTTCCGCATCAACTCTATAATACTTATTGCTATTGCATATGAGTTATAGGGAATAGTTGGATGTAGTACACCAGCTACAACATTTACCACACAGCGTCCTAACATATCCACCGTTTCGTCGGTGCTTATCCATATGTATTGATTTAAAAGATGGCTTCTAATGCGTTCTACTGTTCTCGTATAGCACATAAAAACATAATATTTGCGTAAAGTTGATTCATCAGGAACATTTCGACCAGTATATTTTTGAAGAAATATTTTTAAAGTGGGATTGCTAAGTTTATTTAATGGAATATTAGCCGCCATAAAAGTTTTACAGAGTTCAGATATGTTTGCGATCCTAAGTGACGAATTTTTGACGATATTTTATGGATTTTGTAATAAATTTCGGAATCACTGACAATGGACATACAATCAGTATGACCGTCAATCCAACTCGCCATTGTTTTACAATGCCGTTCTCGACATTCTTCCATATCATGTCTGAAAAAGTAACTTAAACAATGCTCTAGATCTAAATAAATGAAAACTAAAAATGTGTGCGTAAGTTATTGAAACTGAACGAAATTCAATGCACACTTACGTCTAAATAATTGGTAGAAATAGATTCAATCAAACGATATTAAACAGGATCTATCACAAAAATTATGATGTAATTAACAGTTAAAACTATGAAAACAAGAAACTTAATCACAGCACTATTTATCTTACGAAATATAAACTAATAAATAAAATACATTATAAAAACCCCGCTTCTATCTACGCTCATGAAAACACTTTAAAAAACACTATATTCTCCGAATACAATAGCTGAGTTGTCCATTGTTATCGCAGCGAGACCAGGTGGCCGAGTAAGTCAAACAAATACTTCATTGAATTACGCCGGGATGTACTGAGCGACGTTATATACAATTCCAATTGCCGATTGCGTTTTATGGTAATTGCATCCGTTCTCTAGTCATAACATGTACATATAGAGCATATACATCATGTAACAAAAAAAATCAGCCGATATCTTGAAGACATATTGTACTGCTCCGCAACCTATTTAGACATATTACAGGACTTCGATAAAGTTTGGGACTCTAGTCTCCTTTACAATACTAGAACAGTCTTTCTATAAAACTTTATTTTCCACTCCTATCTACATAAACACAGTTTCTTTCAGCATCTCGATGCGTATACTAGTATTTACAATACGATAAAGTTGGAGACGCTGGTCCACTTTCAAAAATTCGATCGCTCCTTCTTCATAACTATCCTTATTTTCCAGTCCTGCCTGTATAACCATACTATCTTTCAGAATCTTGATGCATATACTAGTATTAACGCTATTAAATTTGGAGTTCAGCAAAATAGCGTGTTCGGTCCCGTTCTCTATTTGTTGTACACTACCGATCCACAAACGATTTTTGATGTTACTACTGCTACATATGCAGATGACACGGTTGTTGTCTTACATATTGATCCTGTTATTGTTTCTTAACTATTACAGACAAAGCTGGATCAAATTCAAGACTGATTAATGAAATGATCCTGATAATTGGTCAAAAGTGCAATTCTTGGAAGACAAAGTCCTCGTCTTCAAAGTATCATTAAAATTTGGTTATACTTATGGAATACACCTCTAGGGGAATTGATTCCATCTCTAATATTGAGATATTAACAAGATTTTAGTCTATTATTACCAAGGTTTCTTCTTATATTCATGCCTTAGTATCCTCAAATAGCTTTATGTCAATTACAGGTGGCATTGGCAGGCCATGAGTTATTATTAAGCCCTTGCCCGAGATGCTCAACTATAGGCATTCACATTAAACGAAACGGAAAATCATGAAATTCTTTTTGGACAGCCCAGCCTTGGATCCAATACCAGGATTCCCGACATGATAAGCCAGTAGGCTATTCGGTTATTTTTAATCTTGCAATACGAGAATACTTATAGTAATTTTTCATGTTTTTAGAATAGTTCTCGTTTGGATTAAATTATATTTGAATCTGATCAGTACTACATATTAAGAGTTTGTATTCGTGTTCTAATTTTCTTGAGAGCGCAATAAAATCGTATTTGTTTTAATGAAATTTTTCTAATTATATTAATTTATAAAAGATTTGGTTAAGGTATTTTTTTAAACATCTGTCAATGAATTATTTTTTTAAATTATTTATTTTTGAAATAACTAATAGGTAAACTAAATTTTCTAAACTCTTTACTAAACTAAAAATTCCAGTGAATTTAAAATTTAGTAAATTCTTTGTAGCAATTTTTCTATTATTTTAAAAATTATTACTTGTAAGATTCTCTACCTTAGTATAAAAGGTATTGTTACAATAATACTGTGGGAAAGATATATCGTTTTGCAAACTTTCCGAAATGAACAACCTCATTGTAACCAACAGGCTATTAGAAAAATTTCTGCGGCTTCTTGTGCTTTAAATTATGTGTTTTTAAATTAAATACAATTTTAAAGACGTCGCTTTGTTTTCTTTTATTTAATATCTTTATTTCAGCTTACTATATGTTCTGAATCTTTTGGTGCTTATCATACATTAACTGTAATGATTGGTAACACGTTATTACAGCTAGCCAGGAGCAACAACACAAAATCAACATAATCAACTAGCATCTGCCTAATAAACTGTCTTCATGTAATTGTCCAAAATCAGGTACAATAACGCCTCAGTATTTGTCTATAGCGGTAATCGATGTTACTCAGGGATTTCCAAGACGCGTTTCAAGAAGATGATTAACAATTAAGAATGTATTTACTAAACAGTAAATGAGGAATTTTAACCATATATAAATTCTATCTAAATTTATTATAACAAATTAGAAAAATCGTAAGTGGTTCGAATTCGATTGTACAGTACCGTATATTTTCACGGAAACTGCTATTTATGTCTGCTTTTGTCACCTATTCTTTCAGAATTTTTTCACATTAACAAAATTTGTAAAATTCGATCGCAAAATATATACACATGTAATATGTATCTTTATGTTAGCAAGCATTCTCATGAATAAAATGAGTAAGGCTCCGGTATTGTTTGCACAACATCGAACGGTAAGCATGCTTTGATTTTCTCTTCGTGTTTGCGTTTAAGAGGGTATAACTAATATATGAAAGATGTATATTTGGTGAATATTTTATACTGATAATGAATAAATCATAAATAATGTATACAATTCTTTTCTATTAACATGTTTACGATGAGCTTAGTTGTAGCTATACATACATATTTAACAAGAACCTATTTCTTACTAACTTGATTAGATTGTTTGTTTAACAATTCAGAGTTAGTTCGCATTGTTACCTATACTTCGTATAATGAAGATGGAAATATTCTCATAGAACATTACATTCCGTAAAACTTCCCTTGGTTTATTGCGTGATTTAATTATACAGTTTTAAATTGAAACAAATTGACTATTATTCTGTAAGTATTGATAATGATCCGGATAAATTTTATTTATATTTTTAGAGTAAATAAGTGTTCGTAAAAATAAAATAGAGTAATAATTAAACAACTGAATATAATCCACGGGTAATATTTCAATATAAGTCAATGAAATTTGTATATATTTGTATATATAGCAAGCGCCAATTAAGTTGTCAAGGCAATTAACAACATCTCGTTGACGATACATAAGATTTATTCCTGTAAAGTTCCACACAATTTGACTACAATTCTAAAAGAAGATCGTGTGAGATTGCATTAGATTACTTTGACAATAGATTATTTCATCTTGTGCACAACATCATTATAGGTGATGAAATTTGAGTATACTGACATGATTCCGAAAAAACTATCAATCCGTAATTTGGATCTTTCAAAATGAGTCGGTTCCACCAAAAGTTGTTTTCACTGTAGCGTTGGAGGGCCACCGTATTATTAAGACAAAATGGTACGCCACACTTTGAAATATTGAAAAATATTGAAATAACAGGTTATTAGTAGAGTTGTTATTTTTCCCCACATTCGAGCGTCCTACTTAGTACAAGTTAATACTGTGATATCATAAAGTTTCTAGGACGAATATGGCTTTGTAATATAAATTGTATGTCTGAACTTAAGTTAGGAACTATAACTCTGTTTTGTAAATTATTTTGACAGTGACATTATCTGTCATCCATTAATGTGTTAGAATTGCTGAAAGCAAGTTTGAACGTCGAGTTTGAAACATAGCACATTCGAGTAAATTCAAATATGGTTTACAATATAGTGCAAAAAGCGTACATGATTGAAGCCTATTTTCGGAGTGGAGTGCGAATTGATGGAATTTGGGTGTACAGTGTACAGTAAACGTGCATGTTTGGATGATTTTAGAGAGCACTTTCCAGAGTTAGCTGTAATTCCTGTGTTGGTGTGTTTCGTGAGACTGGTTCTGTGGGTTATAAATCACATACTGGTAGACCAACTGTTCGTTCGGAACAAGTTAGAAATGATGTTCGTCAACGTATGGTAAATGATCCCACAAAACCTTTGAAACGCCTTTCTCAAGAGATTGGACTTTCTTATGGAACATGTCAGAAAATTGTAAAGAAAAACTTACACATGCATCCGTATAAGATGCAATCACATCAGGCTATTTTGCCGGTAGACTACCCTAGACGTCGTGCGTACTGCCAGTGGTTTGCAAATAACTTAATAGAAGATGATGACCTGCTAAATTTGTCATTTTTCTCTGATGAAACATGGTTTCATCTTTCGGGGTGTCAATTCCCAAAATACTCGAATGTGGAGTAGTGAAAATCCTCATATTTTTATTGAATCGTTTCTCCATAATGCGAAACTTGTTGTTTGGCTAGCAGTTTCTCGCCGCAGAGTTGTTGGCCCTATTTTTTTTAATTTCACAATTAATGCTGAGAGGTATAGAAACATTCTGAATGAATTTATTGAACAGTTGCATGATGATGAATTGCAATATGGATACTTTCAACAAGATGGTGCAACGGCCCACACAACACGAGAAAATATTGCTTTTCTTCGTGAGTTTTTTGACGATCGGATCATAAGTTTACATACGGAAGTTGAGTTTCCACCACGATCACCTTGTTTGACAATTATGGACTTTTTCGTGTTTCCTCACCTAAAGAATAGAATATTTAAAACTCCTGTTGCTAATTTCCAAGATATGCAACAAAGAATTATTGACGAATGTGCATTAATAACGCCCGCAATGCTGAAAAATGCCTTTAACAGCATGAAAAGGCGTGTCACATTGGGAATTGAAAATAACGGACAACAATTTCAACATTTGCTTTAATTTTGCCTTTTTTTATTAATAAAATTTTGAATACAAGCTGAGCTTGTTGTTTTATTGTATCTTTATTAAATCAAATGACATATTTATTGATGTCACGATGACACTATCAAAATAATTTTCAAAAATTAAGGTTAAGTTACCAGTATGATAATATGGATAAAGTTCAGACATATATTTTCTATTTCAATGCCATCTTGGACCCAGAAACTTTATGATATCGCGGACAAATGTTTTCAAATTACATAGCGTTTTGTAAAGAAAGCGTGTCCGTAAGAAATTATAACATTACATTATCTGGCATTATCTTACATTATCTGGCCGGCATTCACGACCTAACACAATGCATGCAATGAACTTGCTTATCTTAAAATTCTAAATCTTTCTTTTGTAACAGGGTGCGTCTCGTAAAAAAAAAACAAAACATTTCTTAAACATCAATAAGTAATTTCTTTGTTAATACTTAAATGTTATCGGACTGTATATATTAACCAAAATGCAGAGTTGTAATTTCATACGAACACGTGTTCTTTATAAAAATCGATGTGTTTTGAAAACGTTTTGAAAATACGTTTGTATTAACTTATACTCAGTTGGATTCTGGAATGTGGGAAAAAACTGACAACTCTAGTTATTAGTAGTTGAATAATCACTTGAGGTGAAGTTTTAAATTAAATTAGATTATTGGAGATGGCCACGGAGCCTATAACATTGCGACCTTTCCAAATCAATTATATTCGGCTTTCGGATATTGATCGCCCCTTTGTAATAATCGCGTTTATGTCAGACTTTTGTTGAATCGATTCTGCCTTTACTTGATGTAAATCCATATCAAACGATAAAAACACACAATGTTGTATTAGATTTACACTTTATTTAATAATAATAATAATAACTATATAACAGCTGTTTCACCGTACAACGGTTTCTATCCGAAGAAACCGTTGTACGGTGAAACAGCTGTTATATAGTTATTATTATTATTAAATAAAGTGTAAATCTAATACAACATTGTGTGTTTTTATCGTCAGACTTTTGTATTGGCACAGTATATAAATCGCAGTTTTTTCCTTGCTCTTGACATCTACATACTGTTTCTTTTGTCAACTCCACATTATTTATACATTTGTTGAGCTTATGCTGCCTTATTAGTAGGTCGACTACTGATGTGGCCTTAAGAGAGAACTGTACTGGTTTGTCCAAAAAGATGTTACCACTTACATGAGATTGATTTTTATTTTAATAACATAACACTCTGTATGTGCACAAGTCCAAATGAAGAAAATGCACTCCTTCAATCTGTACTCCTTAGTTCTCAAAGCATGTGTACTAACTCTTGTCACCATATAAGCGATAGCTCGTTCACACATTTCCGTATGTATAAAGCGGACAACCGTTGTTATGCGTTCCTTCGCCATTTCCCACAGCCAGAAATCACATGTAGTCAAGTCTGATAACCATGCTGCCCAAACTAAAAGCCTGACTCTTCTAATCCAGCATCTACCGAATGTTTCATCAAGGCAATGTCGAACCGTTAAGGAATAATGCGGTGGTGCACTATCTTGTTGAAAGTAACCAGATATTACGATACGGAGAGGAAGATTGTCTACAACAAAATTCTACAACATATCTAGGTCAGAATCTCCCGTTGCAATTTGGTCATTAAAAAAATATAGACCAAGTATTCCAATCTTCGAAACACCACAGTATACGTTAACATTCGGAGAGAACGTGCTTGGAGACTGTTTGTACTCCAAAAGACGCAATTGTGTTTATTCACGTTTCCGCTGACTTGAAATGTGGCTTCATCTGTCCTTTCTAATAATATTACTGCATCTCGTATACTAGTAATTTTATCAGCATCAGAAAAGGCCTGTATCATTTGAATGTGGTACGGCTTCATTCCAAGATCGAGAAAAAGAATTCTTAAAACACTTGTCCGCGCGATTCCTGTTTCCAATGATAATTTCGTATTTGATTTTCCTGGGCTCCTAATCATTATGCCTTGAACATTTATGATGTTATTTTCCGTTCGAATACTTTTGGGATGTCCACTATTTCCTTTACAGTCATTGGTCAGAGAGACCCTGTGCGCACAAATTTCTCATGCAGTCGACGGATAGTTAAATGCCTTGGAGTTTAAATTATGTAGTATCATGAGAGTGATAACATCTTTTTGGACAACCCAGCATAATTCTGTCCAATATGTTTTTCACATAGATTTAGATTTTCACAATCACAGTATGTTATTAAATCTAATTTCAAATTAATTTTAATGCAATTTGGTACAAACAGGGGTACAACCGAATCGATAGTTCAATCGCCTCGACAGTGACATCGAGGGAGTATTTGTCGAGTCGGGCAATATTTGCTACTACGGCAAAACGCTTTAGCAGTATCGACAACGAGGTTGTTTAAAATCTGTAAATCGACAACTTATGACTGATCATCCTGAAAATGTTGGAGTCTTCGTTCTCGTATTATGAATATGCTTATCCATAGTATTCAAGTAGTTTAAATGCTCATTTAAATTTCGTTTTATTATTTTAAATTACGTTAAAACTGTATATACACATAGATGACATTATGTTGCCAGTAAGAATAGCATTATATATGATAGAAGAAAAAAGAGAAAGAAGAGAACGTTTTCGGAAATTCAAAATCGAAAGAAGAAATATCAGAAATGTAACGGATGTTTTCGCACTTAGCGAATACGAATTTAAAAAGAGTTTTAGGTTCACGTCAATTAGCAGAAAATTTAATGCATATTTTGGTGCCGTTAATGAATACAAACAATCATCCCAATTCTTTATCAGCGGAGTTAAAGATTGTCATTTTATGCCACCGGCAGCTATCAAAAATTAATTGGTCAAAGTTATAATATTTCTGTCAGCCAACAAACCCTTTCCCACTGTATAAATACAGTAACTAATTTAATTGTGGATAATTTAGCAAATGAGTGGGTTAAATTTCCAACAGAAGACGAAGAAAATCGCAGAGTGAAGGAATTATTTTGGAATGTAACGTGATTTCCTGGAGTATTAAGCGCGATAGACTGCACTCATATTCCAAAACTAGCACCGGCAGTCGAGGAATATAATTACGTATATCGTAAAGGGTTTCATTCAAAAAACATTCAACTTGTATGAATATGCAAAACCTAAAGGACGGCTAAATAAAATATTTTATTTCAGAAATTACGTATTTTATCAATTAGCTCCTCAATATTTTATTTTAAAACGGACATAAATTATCATGCTGAGTATTAGTCATTTACAGTTTTAGATATTCTGTTTATGTGTAAGCGAGTAAAAAAAAATTTCCGAAAAATTATATAAAAGGAAGAAACGCATGAATGAAATAATTTTCCCCGTTTACATTGTTAGTAATAATTGAATTTAAAATTACTGTAGCATATTTTATGCTTCATTATCTTTAAATTTACAAAAGTGAACCATTTGCATTATGTATGGTGTCAAATACGTTAGCACATTATTAAATTATGTGGCATCGATAAGAAGGTGACCATTGTAACGGTCGTCGGAATCGATGGCGATTTTAGTCGAATTATATTATGTTTATTGATAGGATGCTAAGATAGCGTACATTGAAGCAGCACAAATTTAGTTATGTTAATTGGCTTGAGTTTTCGCTTGTCTCTCAGATTAAACATTCAGAATATTTCTGTTAATTGTCAAGCAGCAATTGACTAGTTTATAATAAAGTTCCTGAAATAAGAAATATTTTAAATATTTAAGAGAATATATTGTTTTTCTTTTCATGCAGTATTTTTTTTAAGTAATATTTTATTTTTATTTAAATTTTTAAGTACATCGGACATGTAGTGTATGTGCAGCTCTAAGATATTAATTTTTAATATGTTAGCATTCAAATATTACCTAACAATATACGAACCGCCTAATTTAGTGTTTTTGACGCATAATTAAAGTGTGCTGAAGAAAATTTAAATAAGCGGCTTTTGCTAAAATTAATTATACGTAAAGTGGCAGTCACTATCATAAATTATCCAAGAATAATTAACTATAGATGGTTCACGTCAATTCTTTTGTGGACTGCCTTGAGGAAATACGTCACAGTTTAAATTGAACCTGAATGATGAAGCCTACATAACGAATATCTTTTAAGTAAATCGATTTATCGATGAAATTGAAAATTAAATATTTATGGCTAAGAATACGTAAATGCTGGTAAATCACGCAAATCGCCTATAATATGTGTCTTACGGATTAATTGAGTTAAAAGGAAATATTGTGCGGTAAGGTTGGAATTATGCTAGCTAATAATGCGAATCTAAAAAAAGTGTTTTAAATCTTTTCTACACAATTTATACACGCAAATAGATTATATTCAGAGTATGATGAAGTTCTGGATATAAAAATATCTGTTCCGAATACAAAACACTGTTGCTTATTTAAACATATTTTAACGTATAAAGTGAGCATTCAGTAACTACGAGAATGATTTGACGGGAAGTAAAATTCGAAATAAAACAAATTAGTTAGCGTCAATTTTAAATATTTAAAATACTGGTCCTCCAAGTATGGGGGTTGAGTCACCTTACATTTGAAAACGATAAAACACCCAACCAGCAATAAGCCTTGAAAATCGGACAGATATAATAGTCGATGAAAACATCAACGAAAATTGACTACGAAATTAGGTATATGGAACATAGAAGGTATAAGAAATAAACAGAGAGAAATTATCTTACAATTTATGCAACGTCGCATCGATATAGCAATAATCTCGGAAAGAAAGAAAAAGGGAAGCGGAATCGAAAATATCAACGATTTTCTACATTTGTATACGGGAGTAGCCAAACACGAAAGAGCAAAAGCTAGAGTACCCATACTAACTCATTAAAAAACAAAAAGATACATTAAGTTTTGGGAACCAATGAACGAACGTATAATTAAAATGACGATCAAAGTGAGGGGAAGATTTATAATAATTCTCGGTGTATACACGCTAAACAATGATGCTACAGTTCATGTCAAAGATCAGCTTGGAGATACTCTTAGAAATATAATCGATAAAACACCGTGTAGTCATGAGACCATAATAGGAGGAGGTCTAAATGGTCGAGTTGGAAGACAAAGAAATAGTAGCGTAGTAGGCAAACATGGGGAAGAAATAGTTAACGATAATGGTAACAGAGTGATAAATTTCTGTGACAAGTTCGACCTGATGATTACTAACAACTTTTTTGCGCACAAGGATATACATATACTTGGTATTAACAAACAAGAGGACTTAAGTCAATTATCGATTATCTTATTGTTCCACAATATTTCGGAATCAAGGTACAAGATGTTAAGTTGAAGACGGGTGCGGAGTGTGGATCTGATCACCGCTTATTGGAATCGAAAATATATATTCGCTTTGTTGCATCGCACTTATAGACTAACACCAACAACTTTACCGAGAATATGTTTAACGCGACAAAGTATAATCTAAAAAGCTTTGAACATGACAGTACCAATATTTATATGCCAAGGGATTAGAGCAAAAATTAATTGGATTTGAACGAACAACAGAAGATGAATATGATTATATAAAAACGTGCATTCTTGAAGCTGTAGGCGAGGCTGTTGGAATAATGTAGATGACTAACAAACCTTATTGGTGAGCTGAGGGGATAGAACAACAAATTAAAAACAAGAAATAACTTTACCAAAAACTTATTCAAAAGATCGACGACGTGATAAGAGAAGAATACAGAAGAGCAAATAGGGAGATAAAAAACGAAGTCATTAAGAAAAAGAATTAATCTTGGAAAAAAAGTGCGACTACATAGAACAGCAAATAGGACATGCTGGACATAGAAATGGATTTTTTAAGAAGAAGCTATCGAATATCGAGAGTTGAAAGGATAAGAAATATAAAAATAAGAAGGAGGATGAAGATCGAGAGGGATATTATTGACGACATAAAAAAAAAACAATTGACTTGGTAAGACCATGGAGAAGTTGGAGAGATGACATTAACGAAGCTATGGATGCAAGAAATTTAGAGGAAGACATGTGTTACGACAGAAGGAAATGGAAACTGGAGGCGGCGACAGCCGTACATATTCCGTATATATATAGTTAGAGCATAAATTTATTTAAATTATTTCTCAGTATATTCCCCTTCAACTTTAATGCACTTGAACCAATGATGCTCAAGTGCCACCATGCTATTTTTGTGACGATGTGTCTCAAGTTTCTCACAATATTGCTGTGTTGCTGCAATAAATTCTTTATCGCCGTTGCCGAATTTAAGCGTCGTATGAGCACAAATGATGATCCCCGTAGTGGACGTCCAAAAACTGTTACTGTTCCGGATATGATTGAAAAAGTCCGCCGTATCGTCTTGGATGACCATATCTTAAATGACAGTGTGCAAAAATATTGGGCGCATCGAGTGGCGCGGTTACTCACACCGGAGCAAAAACTGAATCGTTTGAGTGTTTCTCACGGCCCTTTGGCACGTTTTCGTCGCAATCAGAAGGACTTTGTACGCTTAATAAGTTTCATTACCGTCGATGAAACCTGGGTCCACTATTACACTCCCGAAACCAAAGAACAATCCAAGCAACGGACAAAAAAGGTCCCGTCACCCAAGAAGGCAAAAACGGTTTTGTCAGCAGGAAAGGTTATGGAAACTGTTTTTTTTTGGGATTCTCCTGGAATGACATTGGTCGACTACGTAGAAAAGGGAAACACAATAAATGGCGAGTATTATGCCAATTTGTTGCAACAATTAAGCGACAAAATCAAAGAGAAACGGCCTCATTTGGCAAAGAAGAAAGTGCTTTACCATCAGAATAACGCACCTGCCCACAAGTCTGCGATTGCAATGGCAAAAATTCATGAATTGGGATTTGAATTAGTGCCTCATTCGAGCTTTTTCCAAGATTTGGCTACCAGCGAATATTATCTCTTTCCAAACCTGACAAAATGGTTCGGGGAGGAGATTTTCGTCCTACCTACCTAATTATAAGGTAATCGCTGCTATAAATAGTTACTTTGCGGACTTCTTCGACCTATAATGAAGGCATTACTAATTTGAAATATCGTTGGAATAAGTGTGTTGAGCGAGCAGGAGACTATATTGAATAATAAAATGTTTATTATAAGGTAATCGCTGCTATAAATAGTTATTTTGCGGACTTCATCGACCTATAATGAAGGCATTATTAATTTGGAATATCGTTGAAATAAGTGTGTTGAGCGAGCAGGAGACTATATTGAAAAATAAAATGTTTTTTGACAAAAAAACTTGCGTTTTCTTTGTTAGGCCAAGTAGTTTCCGAACCACCCTCGTATATATAGATTAAATGAACACAATTGAAAGTTCGATATTAATTATTGTATTTAATTAAAATTAGATATTTAAATATACATTATTATTTTTGTGGTTTGGTTTACATAAACCGTAATTACTGTTGTATTCAACACAATTGAAAGTTCAATATCAATTATTGTATTTAAATAAGTAAATTAGATATTTACATATACATTATTATTTTTGTGTTTTGGTTTACATAAGATTTTACATATGATTTTCCCACTTGCAATATATAAAAACAAATTCCTTGGTTTCCCTAAACGAGAGCATGCAACGTATAATTCTCCATGAGGAAACCATAGATTCTCCAAATTCAATCCACATACTTGCAATGATTGACCTTGTGATTTGTGTATTCTTATTGCAAAAGCATTTAATTGAAAATTGCAATTGTTTGAATTGGAATTTCATATATGCTGGTATCAATGGTATACGTGGTATTAGCATATCCTCTCCTTTGAATTTGCCAATTAAAATTGTGGTTTCGATGAGTTTGTTTAATAATCTTTTGACTGCCAATCTGGTACCATTGCAAAGACGGGGTGTCAATGTTTCTAAGAAGAATGATAGGAAGGTTTCTGACCTTGAGATTAATTATGTGGAGTAATAATCCAGATAAATCAGGTGAATATGTGAATTCAGTTGGAAAATTAATTTTTTTCGTCTTCATCTATAACAGTATCCATTGATTTGCAAGTAGCTGTATCTCCTAGTAGCATATTGTGATGAATCATCCGCAAACGTCAGGCGACCGTCTGGTGATGACTCACACGTCCCGAACGTTCCAGCTACCGCGAGAAAGGTCCACAGACTCCGGGAATATTCTCGTAGGTCCATAGACCTATAATAGAACTGAAAATGAAGACATTCATTCCACACCAAACCGTTGTCATGTAATAAGTAAAAACTTATTCGTGTGATAAATAAATACTTGTAAAAATAAATGTTCTGGTTATTAGTTATTAGTTTTAAGTTGTTATTTAGTGTATTCAGTTTTTATTTTTTAATATAGTGTTTGTTTAAATTACCGTTAGTTTTATTTAAGAGCCCGAAAAACAAAAACTTTACAATATGTTGAATAGTGATATTAATTAAATTTACATCCACATCCTTTGCAGCTAATATTGCACGTCTACTTAACCATTGATGGCTTCTGTAGTTTTGTTTGATATCTGGAAATATACATTTAACCATTTTTCTTGGCAGTGAGTTATACTCTAAAAATCGTTTGGTAATTTAATGCAGCCTATTGTTTTTTCAATTGTAATTTTTCCATTTCCAATATCCGATAATTGAATCGCAAGATGCTCTGCAGAAGGATGGTTTGGTAATTTAACAAGTTATATTTGTCGTCAATGAAAATTTAGTAATATGTCTCCACAAATGCGATATTACACGAATTTGGTTCATCAGCTTGTGTTAAAGGTGAAATAACAGGTAATGTCAGTTGAAAATCACCTGCTAAGAATCCTAGCGCACCACTGAATGATTTTTGATGCGCCATTGTGCATTCAACCCCGATAATTATCTCACTGGCGTACTTCCTGAACTCATTCCTGATGTTTTTGAAATATTGCAAGAAGGTTTTTAACTGTTTTATATATTCAATGGCAATGTAAGTGCTGAATGTGCTGTTCGACAACGCTTCTAAAGGGTCGCCGCGATTCCAAACGATGCGATTGCCAATCCAAAATTACTTTGTGTACGTATAGTTGCTAGTACCATTGAAACAAGAAATGTTTTTCCTGAATCCAAGAAATACATTCCACCACTATCATCATTTGTTACTCGCTTTATCGTATCATAAACGTGTTTTTGTTCTTAAAGTACTTTTTGTATATTTGATTGTACAAATATATTAAATTAATTGATATCGTTTTTTTTGCGTTGTAATTTAGTATGAAATATATCATTAGTTAGTCGATTACGTGTTGTTATTCCCTAATTTTGTTGTGACAATACTTAAATACTGCCTCTTGGCGCTATCTACATTTAAATAATAGTACTGCTACTATTGATATTATACTATTAGGCCCCTTACTTTCTTTCTACTGGTCAGATCGAAGATTTCAATAGTTTTTTTTTGTTATCTTTACCATTTTATATCATTTATCATTACTGTTATAAATTATTGAATAGAGCGTAACAGATTCTCATTGAACACGATCATATACATTGTTAATTTTAATTTAATTAATTAAAATAAGCAAGAGAATTTTTTTTCAATTGTACAATGATTTTCTTCATGCTGATTGGTCATTTTTGGAGGGTTTTACTAATGCTGACTTTGCACCTAAGAAGTTTTACAATGTTTTATGTAACATCTTGGATAAGTCTCTTCCCAAACATACTGCTAAAGCAAATAAATCGAAATATCCTGTATGGTTCTCAAGTAATATCATCTCTAACTTGAAATTAAAAGAATATTATCGACGCAAATAGAAGTCTTCCGTAACTATTTCTTTTATGACCAATTTCAACCACTTCGGACCTTTTGTAAGAGTAATATAGCTACCGCTTATGCCACCTATCTCAGAGAAGTTGAGCAATCTCTCCAGGTTGATCCAAAAAATGTGTTTCAATACATTCATTCTAAACAGGGCACGACACGTATATCTAAAATTCTGTTTCATAATGATACCCTCCTAGATTTCCTTCAAGGTATCATTGATGCATTTGCCAACAAATTTTCTTCTGTACACTCAAAGAGTAGCGATTTCACTTACATTAAAGAGAACACTAATTATACTCCTTTTACATTAGTCTCTGTAACTGAAGACGAAGTACTTAGTATTATGGCAAAATTCCCGCAAAGAAATATTCGGGTGATGATTCAATTCCCAGTTTTATCTTGCATGATGCATGATTTGCCCTTGCAAAGCCGCTAACTTTTATTATTAGCATGGCAATTCGAAGTTCTACTTTCCCGACCATCTGGAAGCGAGCGAGGATAAGTTAAGTATCCAAAAAGGGCGATAATGCGCATGTTGATAACTATAGACCTATATCAATATTGTCGAATTTTTCTAAGATATTTGAAAGTATAATTTGTTCCTGTCTGTACCACAACACCAAATCCTACATTTCTCCATTTCAACAAGGCTTCATGCGGGGAAAATCTACAGTGACGAATCTTGTGACTATTTGTCAGTTTATTAGTGAGCATTTCGATACTCGTGGTCAAGTTGATGTCATAAATACGGACTTTCGCCTTTGGTGTGATTGACCATGGAATTTTACTTACGAACTTTGGGTTAAGTCCTTTCCTACTTCTTCTTCTACAGTCTTACTTAAGTAGTAGACTTCATTATGTCTTCTACAACGGATATAAATTCTTTGGATTCTCTTCTCTATCTGGAATCCCACAAGGTTCACATTTGTGTCCTCTCCTATTTGTCATGTATATTCCTCCATTAAAACATGGGACGACGTGTTGCATTTGCAGGCGAATTTGAACATTCTCTCCCAGTAGTGCTCTACTTGTAAATTAAAATTGAATATGAACAAATGCTGCTACGTATCTTACACAAAAAAAGTGAATTTTATTGACTCCAGATATTTTGTAAATGATTAAATTCTTAATAAGGTTGATAACATAAAGGACCATTGGTGTTTTGTTCGACTCTCGCTTAACTTTTGTGCCACATGTCAATAACATGTGTGTCGCTGCTTCAAAGAATTAGGTTTTGCTCTGTGTGTGTACCTGCAAACTCTTCTCTTCTATGTCTTAATTCAGAACTATGTATTGTAGTTTTGTCCTCCGTAAGTTAGAATATGCTTCTCTTGTTTGGTCGCCCCATTATATTTATCTTCAGTTGTCCATTGAAAAGATACAACGTCGTTTTTTAAAGTACTGATTATTTAAAATTGATGGCATCTATCCCCAGCGAAATACGAACAACAATTTGCTACTTAGAAGACATGGTTTACAATCGTTAACCCATTGCCGCTATCAATTTAAGGCGCCCAACAAAAATATTCAAATTTTAAGTTTAATATAACTTAAATATATTTTATTTAAACATACATGTTAAGAGCGCGGTAGCGAAATCTGGTGTACTTTTATTCTTGATTTTGAATCTTCTGTATCTATTTATTAGTTAAAACTGTCGCTAAATAAACAAAATACGTATTTTAAATTCCAATTTATTTATATAATGATTTCTTCCATGAGTTTGAGACTAGCTTCAAAATACTTTCCATATTGTCTCTGTGTATGTTTGGCGGTCCCATATTATAGTTTTTTATCATTCTCTCCTGAGTTGGCTATACATAAGTTGGCGGGGTTGTACATACAATTTCAAATACTTACTTTCCGTGTCCGGCTCACAAATTTTAAATTTTATATTCCCAATAATTTTTTACATATATGGGCTTTATCGTTCGTTACATGATGTCTTCCCCTCAGGATGTTTCGTCTATGTTTGGGCACATGGTTAGAATGTAGTTGGTTCTGAATCGCGCCGCATTCATATGAACCATCATCTTTGTAGCCCCATGTCTTGAAACACCTGTTCTTAGTCTATTAAGAGTTCTTCACAAGGGAAATGGTAACGAGTGCCCAACGACTAACTCCTTCTTTGGTTCAGAACGCAAGTGAACACCAGGCTTGAGCCATAATGTTGTTCGGAGCGTTTCAGCTGTTTCGCTTAGCGGGGTGGTGGAAAGCATAAAACTTTTCCGAGATTTAAGTTGTCTCGGTTGGATTTCGTGACTGAACAGTGAAGGTCTATGGTCAGTTTTTTGCTTCTTCCTCTCACATTCCGCAAAGAAGACACATCAGAAGACACGTCTTCTGATTGACGGTCGTGCGATGCTAACTGGAAGAAATCTCTACGGTTGGGGTTGGTTTTAGGCAGACGATAACAATGCGACCATTCTCATTAAATGTAACATCGACATATGTTTGGTATGTGCCGAATTAAACCACACTGATGTGGCATACTCGGTAGCCGAGAGGCACAAAGACAGAGCTGATGTTCGTAAGACATGTGGGTGTGCTTCAAACTTAGTACTTGTGAGCTCTCTAAGCTACACAGGGCGCGCGCCAGTTTCGCCTTCACCCTAAAGAAAGAAACACTGAGCTACTACAGCAGTATTGTCAGCATGTATAAAGTGTCTTGTCTGTGGATCTATCGGTTGGTCGTTGGTATAAATATTGTAAAAGATCGGTGGAAGAACACTTCCTTGGGGGAGACCATTTCTTTGATTTGTTCCTGGACTACAGTGTCACGTAGAAGCACTTATTTTGTAGGAAACACTCCAGTAGCCTGGTCAGTTGGAAATCTTTCGTTACATTGCAGTTTGTATCAGTTTTTTTAATGATTAATGGTGTTATAAGCTGCAATTTCAAATGAGATCTTTGGATATATATTTGGCTAATGTTCAGGGTTTAGTGTCTCTTCCTCTTCTTCTTCTCTTCTATTTTGGGTTGGACGCCAGCACGTCCAAGCACTTGAGCACACTGCTCTTTGTACTATCCCCAATAGATCTCTCAGTTCCACTCTGTTAGTCTTGTGTCCACGATAAAAGCCACTATCCTCCTCAGGGGAAGTTCGAGTACACTCGAGTTTCTCACTTCAGTTCCTCACACGTGCATATTGCATGAAGGCTAGTTTCCTCCTGTTTTTCACATCTACTACACCAGGGCTCGCTAACCAAGCCCATGCTGTACAAATGCTTGCTTAAAGGACAATGTCCGGTTATTAACCTAGTAATTATTTTAATTTCTTTTTTGCTACTACGAATTAGGTTGGATGAAAACTTTCCGTCCAGCTCCCTTAGTAGTGTTTTGGTATGGAGTTGACCTTCCGTTTACCTCCATTTATTTTTATGTTCTTTTTCTAGCCATAACCAGATCTCTCTTTTAGCGGAATCATTAGTGATTCCACATACAGGTTCTGGTCCTACATGAAGTTTCTATTAGTACCTTCTTTAGCCAGTTTGTCGGCTCATTGCCTTTAATTCCCTCATGCCCAGGCACCCATATCAGCGACACTGTATTGTCTTGTGCCAGTTTATTGAGGACCTGTTTACAATATTTCACCAGCTTAGACCTGGTAGATAGGTTCATAATGCCTTTAATAGCCTCCTGACTATCAGTCATTATGTTAATTTTTTTGTTTGCGCAGCCGGCTTCCCGAATTTCCTCGACGCAGGCT
Organism: Melolontha melolontha; assembly: GCA_935421215.2. Classification (NCBI taxonomy): domain Eukaryota; kingdom Metazoa; phylum Arthropoda; class Insecta; order Coleoptera; family Scarabaeidae; genus Melolontha; species Melolontha melolontha. The sequence goes on from OW285235.1 coordinate 117,222,062, forward strand.
GCGACTGCCTGGAAAACAGTAGTATGTTTCCCCAGACATATCGATATCTTCCTTCTAGGGCACATTCCGCATATGCCTGCACCTTCCCCCTGACTAGATTGTGATCCATCAGCGAACCAGGTGTCGGCACCACAATCGATCGAGCGACTTTTTGCCTGTTCCCTGGTCAGTATAAATAAGTTCAGCTTAGCTATAAACATAATTTCAGGTGCCATACTGTCCGCCGGCATTCGAAATATCGGCTCTTCCAGTATAGTTCCTGTGATATCTGTATGGCTCCCTACAACCTTATTAGGACACCATACGTCATTGGCCTTCAGCCTCAGTATCGCAGCCATTGCCTCCGCCTTCACAAATAGTTCGAGCGGAGGGAGACCCACGATGGCCTCCATGGAAGTGGTTCCCGTGCTGTTCATAGCTCCCGTGATTCCCAACAGGGCCTGTCGCTGGAGAGTCGTGAGGAGCGCCACCGACGATGTCCGCTCCGTCTTTCTCCACCCCCAGACAACTGCTCCATAGGTAATCGTTGGTCTTATTACTACTGTGTACAACCAGTGTACCACATTTGGTTTTAGTCCCCAGGTCTTGCTAACAGCTCTTCTGCATCTCCAGAAGAGCTGCGCCGCCCTGTCTGCCACTTTGACTAGGTGTCTGCTCCAATTCAGTTTCGCATCAAGTGTTATGCCTAGATACTTCACTTCAATGGTTAGTTCTAACTCTTGTCCAAACAGCCTTACGCTGCCCAGATCATTTAGTTTTCTCATGTTGGTAAAGGCTACCAACTTGTTTTTTTGAGGATTGACAGTTAATCCCTCCTCAAGGCATCATCTTATACAATTCGCAGAGCATTTCGCATGATGCTCGCCACTGTCCCCGGGAATTTACCCTGGGACACAACGACAATGTCATCGGCGAACCCCTGCGTCCATATTCCCTGGTAATTTAATGTCCTGAGGAGATTATCCACTACTAGACTCCATAGTAGCGGTGACAATACGCCTCCTTGAGTACAACAAAAGGGTGTCCCTTTTGTTGTACTCATGGAGATCGTTTTGTTTTGCATTTGGGCATGAACTACTCTGCTACGCAGCATGTCACGAACCCAGTTGCATGTGGTGCTTTGTATTTTTCGATCTCTTAAAGATCGAATAATAGAAGACGTCGAGGTATTATCGAAATCTCCCTCTATGTCTAAGAAGACTGCAAGTGCAATTTCCTTGTAGTGTAGGCTCCTTTCGAGCCCTCTCACCAGGCTACGCAGGGCACTCTCAACTGATTTTCCCATCTGGTATGCCCATTGCAGTGGGTGTAGAGGAGATCTATTCAGAGCCCCTTCTTTAATATTTAAATATATCATTTTTTCCATAATCTTCAACATAAAAGAGGTAAGACTAATTGGTCTAAATGATTTAGGGTGGGTATATGTTCCATTTCCGGGCTTCGGAATAAACACTAACCTAGTTTCTCTCCATGTCCTAGGGATATAACCCATAGCACGGCTAGATCTGAATATCTCCAATAGAGAACCCATAACTTCACCAATTCCCTCTTGAAGGAGCTTGGGAAACACTCCGTCTGGTCCTGCGGATTTATTTGGTTCAAACGATCCTATCGCCCATCTAATTAAATGGGGCTTGAAGATCTCGTTTGATATCTCCCAATCATTCCTAGTCGCCTTCCAAGAGGTCACCTCTTGGAGGGCGACTGCTAAACTTGATTGGTATCACAATCATCCATACGCTCCGAACCTGGAAAGTGTACCCCCAGAAGATACTCTAAAGTCTCTTCCACGGTACTGGTACACCTCCCGTCCGATTTTTGTATAGATCTAATTGCGTTGGAAGGATCTTTTTTGAGAATTCTGTTAATTCTGGCCATGTCAGGCACACTTCAATGTCCTCACAGAATTTTTTCCAGGCCTTTTGCTCTCTTTGATTTTATCATTGTATTTATTGAGGAGAGGCTTGTAAGCTTCCCAATTACCTGTTTCCCTCGCCCTATTAAATGACCGGCGAGTTTCTTTCCTTAAATTGGTTAACTCTGCATTCCACCAGGCAGCCCGCTTAGCTATTCGTCGCTCCCTAAGGGGACAGTTATTTTCATAGCAGGAAAGAATGGTCCGTTGCAACCATTCAACAGCCAACTCCAGCTCTTCCACATTCCCTATTCTAACAGGGATATTTCGGGTTGCAGCTAACATGTCTTCCTTGTAAGAGCCCCAGTCTGTTCTCTTGGGATCCCTGTATAGTCTGGGTTCCGTTAAATCTGTACATAATTCATAGCGGATATACGCATGATCAGAGAGCGACGGCTCGTCATAATTGCCACCCCCTTACAATATCCCGTATTCCCAACGTGCATAAGGTTACATCTATAACTGATTTCCCCTTGATGTCTTAAATGTCAGTTTATCACCTTGATTCAGACAGTCAAGTTCAGTACCACAAGGATAGCTAAAGAGAGGCTTACCCCTATAATTGTTATCCTTGCCGCCCCAAGCCTTATGATGAGCATTGGTATCTGCGCCGATCAATTCCATATTGTTCTTACTGGTATATGCCATCAAGGTCTCAAGATCAGGCCTTGGTAGCTCTGGAGAGTCAATGGGTAGGCACAGAGACGCAATTGTCGTCTCCAATATCCCCCCATCGACACTCAGTCTGATCCTGGCTGCCGTCATGTCTCCACTGCATAGCTCCATGATAGACATCACGTCCAGGTCGTCTCTGAAACAGAGACAGGTTCTAATTTTAGTGTCTGGGGCACCAACTAACAGCTCCCCTAGGGTTCAGTGTCATAAGACCTCTGTTATTAAATCTTTCATCTATTATGTTTTCAACCATTACGTCTGCAAAATTTTGGTAAACCAGAAAAACTAAAATAGAGTCTATTTTACCTATGTCTAATAAAATATATATAACAGTCTATGAAGTCGATGTACTATCGACCTCTAAATTATACTAGAAATGTTTTACACTAAAATCGCTATTTTCGTTATTAAAAATAATAAGTTCTCAGTTTGACTGTCTATATCAAAACGTGTGTCCTTAGTAAATAAAGAAATCTTCTTTAATGTTATTATTAAATGAATTAAATCGACGTCTGTATTATACACTTTTAGTATGAGCCTATTATGAATCGGGTATTTACAGGAAAAGAAAAGAAGGAAAATTATTCAACTCGGAACCAGATATAACAACGCAAAGGGCTTGGGACTCCGGATTTCCTCCAGGTATTACGGTGGATGAATTGTATCACTTCAGGAAGAAACGACCGCAAGGTTATTATTTATTGCTTGAAGTAGAAACGTTTTGCAGTATGTATATTAATTTTTAGGTCTTAAAGAATTGGATGATCATTTATATGTAACAGACGGATCGTTCAAGTTTATTAAGTCTGAATACAAGAAAAGGTACCGAAATTACTTTTTGGAAGACGTTTGGCATTTAAGCTCGTCTAATATACTGGTAGGTAAACACATTGATATACATTATTATACATACTTATATTTTGGAAAAATTTTTTTTACTAATTTGATGTAATGACGATTGCTTCGTTATTGTATCAAACCATAATAAGTAATTCGAACATTCCGCTACTATTTGATTGCTTATTTCATAGTATCATGAAGATCCTTCTGAGTTTTGGGATTCTATAATAAAACAGGAATAATATGCTAAAACTTACTTGGTAATAATAACGAGAATTTAGTATCGATATATTTTTGCGTCAGATAATAGTATATTAAAAAACGAGTTTCATAAGGCACCATTTTGCCGCACGAGATCAGTTTAGAAAACGAGCCGCTTGCGGCGAGTTTTCTAAAGAGCGAGTGCGGCAAAAGGCCTTATGAAACGAGTTTTTTATACTATTTTTTCTATTTTGCGTTTTTTACATTAATAAATTGCTTAAATTGGAATTATTTAATTTGAAAGTTCAGAGTTTAATTTTTATATAAAGCATGCAGTTGGTCACATTGATACTTGACATTTTCAAATTTAAATCTTGCTATCCGCGAAGTATATTATATTACATATTATTTATTAATTTTCGTTAACATTACTTGATATTTCATTTAAAAATATAAACATGAGTGACATAGAAACATATATATGTTGTTGTCTTATCATCATGTCTTATGCAACTTGTACTTTAATATACTATTATACTGAAGGCCGTCAGTACTAACGAAATCGCATAAGAAATAAAGTTTCATAAAACTAACAAGGTTTCTTTAACGTCTTGCATTCACTAGACTGAATTCATGGAAAAGACTCAAAGTTAATTTTTGTTTGTATATTAACATTATTTAAAAGATGTTCGTCAAATTCACTGACAATAAATTTCAGATTGTCCAGTTATTCGTATTTTTATGTTTTCGTTAAATCGCGGGGAACTTCAACACATTAAAATTTTGAAAGAGAATCTATTGTATTTCGACAACCTCAATGGGAGTCTCTGCAGAATTCATATTTACTTTCAAGCTGTAGTAATATAATTAGGGACTGGACACGAGAGGCCCTTGACTCATCGCCCACGGGCGTACTATTGAAAATTTGTATTTTTAAAGAGTTTTTAATTTTATTTATATAATTGGAAAATAAGCGATCTATAAAATAGGAAATACGTTTTTAATTGTTCATTTTGTAGTTCAAGTTATTCAAGTAATTAGTAATACTTTCTCAAGGTTCTCTTCCGTAAAATTTGTTCTCTCTCTTTGAATGAAATACGTCCTTGTAGATGGAAAACGTCCTTTCTACATCTGGTTATAGATGTATAATGGAAATATTCTTTTATTTCAGTGTATTTAGCAGTTAGATTTTGAGGCACTGTCTCCTTACACAATTGCCACAATGTTATTAAATTTGCGTCTAACTTTTGCCAAAGCCTGATGCGTCCAGTCTCTAGAGATAATCTTTATAAAAATTATCATTCAGTACTCATGTTCTCTTTGGAAAGTAATAAATAGATCGAGATATGTTTTTCGTATTAAGCTAATAATTTAAAAACATCAGAAACAAATATCTTGCGCGAACTATAGAAGATGTCCTTTGAATCACTTTTCAGCAAAATACTTTTTTAAAATGCACCTTATTTGCGGAATATTCAGGTACAAAAGTGTTTGACAACTAATTTATATACCGTGTGCACAACGTCGAGCGATCGATGGATATATAAGTAATGACTGGCCAACTGCAAGTGGGAGGGGCTACATACGTTAAATTCCTACAGGGCGTATTTAATTATGGTGAACTAAGAAAACGTTATGGTTGTTTATTAATAAATGATGTATCAAAATAAATATTCCAAATTAATAACTAATTGTTTAACAAACTACAAAACTATTTGTAGTATATTATTTATGGTTAATCTACGAATTTGGATATTTTATCCGACTACACCGTTGCTTTTCGCACTATTAGTCATATGCCGGCTGTCAACGTCCCTATAATAACGGATACTTTTGTTTATGTCTCTTCGGCCATAATACTTTAAATTTAACATTTAAATTTAAATAAAATGATATAATATAGTTGAAAGTATCATAAAATACAATCCGCCGTAAAGTGCAGAGTTTTTGTTTACTGCATAATAATAATTCTTACCGGCGAAGCATCAGATATTTTCATCGCTAAATATTCAATGATAAGTTTCATCATAGCTTCGTGGCTTGAACTTAAAAAATTCTTATTCAAATGAAAACACATAAATAATATAAAATTATAAAACAAAACCGTAACTCTTATTGAAAAAAATTAAAATAAAAAGTATTCTGTAATAGCATAAAATTTCAAAACAATAACGATTCTTGCAAGAATATAAATAAAGTGTTTACCAGTATAAATAAATGGTTTCCTTAAATAAACTACCTATAAAATATTAAATTTAACTAAAATACCTTTATTGGTAATAAATATTAATTATTAAATAAAAGAACATTCTAAAAAGAAAAACTAATTATTTAGTAAATGCTCAAATAAACCACCCTCTTGAGCCAAGCAGTAACCCAATCGGTTATAAAAATTACGACGGACATTTGTTAACATTTCTATACGTACTCTACCTACGGATGACAAGGAGCAACTGCAACTGAATCACCAGTCGCAAGCTTGTTTTCCGATTCAATATATTCGCCTTGCTTGAACACCATGAGCGACTGATAGGAATATTCAATGTGTTAGAGAGAGATTATTTGATTCGTACTTAGATCGTATGTAGAATGTGTTGGATAAAGAAATGTCGCGTATGGAACGCCCGTACAGTTAGACAGTAGAACAGATTGAATATACTCTCTCAACCCTAACCACATAAACTCGCTATTTGTCTTCGTCTTACTACATTGTGGTAGATCAATCACTCGCCGGCGTTCATGCGGTATAGGAAGTTCCTATGGATTAATCTATTTAGTTACAAGTTATTCTGACTCTAGCTTATTTTTATAGTTTTCTGAACACAAACGTTTCGACTTAAAGCAAAAAAGGACAAAATTGGAATTCGTCGTGTGGCTCAATTTAATGAATTCAAACGTGACAGCATTGATGCACCACGTTCTAGAGATTCAAAAATACTGCGACCCCTGAAAACATTGGCGAAGTTCATAATACCGTTTTGTACGACAGCCGAGTAAAAATGCTATAGTTAGCGAAGGTCACAGGCACTGTAACTGACTGAGTATATTTCATTTAGCATAATGAATTGCAAATGAAGAAACTTTGCGCAAAATGGGTGCTTCGTTTGCTTATTTTGGACCATAAAGGAAATAGTAAATGAACATTTGGTGAATGTTTGCAACTAACTGTTCAAGGAGAATCTGGTGGATTTGTTGCATCGTTTTATAAAACAATGACCACATGAAGAGAATTGGTTCCGAAAAATGTGAAATGGGTTCCGTTAGCTAAGATGGTGACGGCGTCAGTCTTTTAGGATGCAACGGAAATTTTTCTGATTGGCTACTTCGAAAAGGGAAAATCATTATCAGAACGGGAAGGAACTGCTGTGAATAAGTCTTGACGTACACGACGCACCTTGAAACAGGGTTTCAGAAGGGCCTGAAATCTTCAGCTGATTCCGTTAATCTCTCCAGTGCCTATGATACAGTCTGGAAGAATGGATGATTACTCCTGCCAAAGAATGTAGACGCAAACACGTTGCGACGTTAGTCTTCGGTAGGAGTAATCTTGTCAGATTGTAGAATCAACTGAACAAATTTAGCGACAATTGCATGTGAGATGAGATTTGAATAATTCTCATTTCTCACTCCAATTAAATTCAATATAATTCGTAATATACACGAAAGTATACAAACAAAAATCATGTCTTGTCTGAATATCGTGTACTGATGAGCTGTAACGACAGCGAAATATTGATATCTGCACGTTTCTGGACGGATGTGGTTTTTTTCATACAATTTTCATTATCCGCACGGGTGGATGACTAACGTCGCAACGTGTCTACATTCTTCGGCAGGAGTAATCTTGTCAGATTGTAGAATCAACTGCACAAATTTAGCGACAATTGCATGTGAGATGAGATTTGAATAATTCTCATTTCTCACTCCAATTAAATTCAATAATATATATATATATATATATATATATATATATATATATATATATATATATAAGGTAAACTTAATTAGTCGGCGATTAAAGGTCTGGTTATTACTTCAAAGTGTATATATTTAAAATAATCCTACATGTTTCGGCAATGATGCCTTTGTCAAGGATATCCTTGACAAAGGCATCATTGCCGAAACATGTAGGATTATTTTAAATATATACACTTTGAAGTAATAACCAGACCTTTAATCGCCGACTAATTAAGTTTACTTTATCATACCAAGGTCACGAAAATACTATATATATATATATATATATATATATATATAACATTTGATAAATTATTGGAGTTTTTCGGCTTTTTATATGAAATATTTACAAATATTAAATTATCTAAACACTTATATATATATATATATATATATATATATATATATATATATATATTTTCAAAAAAATTCAACGTTCTTGTCTAAGGTCAGAAGTAGGTCTCCCCCTCAATATATCTCGCTATCGCTTTCAAATCAAGTTTTTGCTTACGCACATTTTATCTAAATATATTGGATATACACAGATATCCAAAAACAATGTACATTTACTTTTAAATAAATTTTAAATATAATTTAGGGAAAAATCCATAACAATATGTATATATCGTATGATCAAAAAGTGTTTGGATCGCTATTGTCGTGGAATTTACGAGATATCTATGAAATTATTTATTTCAATTTGTTTTGACATTTACTTGACAACTTTTAAGTCAGCTGGCCATAAAATATACATAAAATGCAACTAATTACCATAACCTTAAATCTATTTTATTTGTGACATATTGTGATGGATTTTTCTATCCAGAGAGAGAGAAAAGAGGGAAGATTTAAATTATGTACAATAATTGAAGTTTATTAATATTTATTATATTTGTAATTATATTTTTGACTGACTCTGTATGTTTATTAGTTTAAACGTATGGACGTGGACAGTTGTGGTACTATTGAAGTAGATGTAGGTATTTTTCGCGGTAAATTGGGCAGAGATATCTAAACTTCTAAAGTGACCGGGTTGCTAGAGGATAAGAAGTTCATTTTTATTATCTGTTTTAGTAATATCGGGTTTTATTTTTGTTTATGCATTTTATTCAGGTGCATGTAATGTTATTTCGATTGTTGCGAGAGTTTGTGATCTTGGTGTGATCTAATAAGTATGATATCTCTCACGTAGTTTTTTTTGTGTTATCAGTGCATAGATCTATGTAAGTTCGATAAAAATATTTAATTTATATAATTGATACTACGTTTATTTTTTATTATTATATTTTATGTATTATGTGTGATAATTTTCATATTTAAAATCGTATATGAGTATTAGAGAAAATTGTCATGTTTTTTTTTTAGTGGAGTTTTTTCTTAAAGATAATAGTCTAGAACGTTTTAAATTCAGGTTGGATTTTTTTTGTTGTGGGTTGACTTTGTCGTGTTTTATTTTGCGCATGACTGTAAGCCAAGTTACGCGGGTTTTGAAAACTTTGTTGTTTTTGACATTTGATATTGTAGGGGTTAAAGTAGAGGTCAAACTTGACAAATTTCTCCATTATTTATTAATTTTAGATTTGTTCGAGAGTCACAGGGGGTTTTTCTCTGTGTGCGAGTCATATTCACAAAGAGTATTTCCTCCTAATGCTACTGTTAATGTTGCTTTAGCACCCTATACATTCGGTAAAGGGATTTTTTTTGATTTTTTTTTTGATTAAAAATTGTAAATTAGCTAACCGTGACTTTTATTGACATTTATTGTTTTACTTCTAACATAACCTGGCCCTATTCTGAGAAGAACGATCCGTGAGATGGGAGTTCGTGGAATCTATTAGACTGTACAGCCGGCAGCATAAGTTGTAGTGAGAATAAAAAAATTAATTAATAAGCAATCAAAAGCACATTCCACTGCAATATGTGTACTTCAAACTACAGAAGTAAATAATTCTATAGATGGTTTTTACACTTCATGGCTATCGCGATCCAAAGACTTTTTGATCATACGTTATAATATTTGTCTACTTAGGCAGAGTAATAAATACATATTGCTATGAATAGTGGTTTGTAGGTTTACTGCGCCACCATCCGCAACTAGTTTACCCAACTAGGTTACTCAGCCTGTTGATTTCCAAATATGAGACTTCTAACTTCTCAGGTTCCAATAAGGAAATCCGTGTTAAAACTAAAATAAGTCTGGCCCCAGTGAATAATTCACACAAGTTTATCTAATTATATAATATAAGTTACTTATTTAATTTTTATTAATTTGCAGCATTAACGTTATAGCAAAAATAAAACACAGGATAAAATTTAAACTGAATATTTAATACAAAAAATAAAAAAGAAAAAAAAACTATCTTTATAAAGTATAAAGATATTGTATCTTTCAATAATACATGAGGTAAAATATATCCACTGTATATTTGACCGTTAAGTGGATGAAAAAACTTCCTCTTAATTCCGAATAAACTTATCTAAAAATAATAAAGTTTATTTTTAATTCCTCCCTAGAGAACCACACTGTATAATCAAATCTGAAATACGACAAAATCTACGCATGTGCAATCATCAAACACAAGAAAAAATACCCTTGATTCCAAGCGAGCAAAATTTTACAATTTATAATAATTTTTTATAACATAGAAATCTAATAATAATCTTTATTATTTATCTTTCTAATAATAAATCTCTTACTTGTTCCAAAACAATAGAACTACAATTAATATAATCTGATTTTTAAATTTATGTCGACATAAAAAAATTATTCTCCTTACAATTCGGAGACTTACGAGAACAGTTGTTTAATCTTTTTAAATAATCAAATTACGAGAATAACAATCTCGTAGAAATATCGGGAATTAATATGAAATACCATCAACTGTGGACACAACCAAAAAACAACCCGAACTAATTTATATATAATATATTTCAATAAGCACAACGTTCTCGTGTTATCGCAGATCTTTGTCTCCCCGAATTCACGAAGGCCTCTCGATCAGAGCGACCTCGAATAAAATTAGTTTTTATATTCGCACAAGAAATAACATGTTGAATATACACTACATTTCAAAAATAATTGTACATTTATTTTAAATTATTTTTTAAAATATACTACAGAAAAAATCCATAGCACATCCCCAAAAATATATAATTAATAAGCCTGGACATGTCAAAATCTTATTCATTATATAGTTTTCCGCACTCACTGAAAATTGTTAGTTTCTTACAAGTTCACTATTGTCTCCGCACTCAGCCGATGCACAGTTTCATTCTGGGCCATCTTCCTCAACACGCACCTGTGAAGCGAACGGTTGCAGAGCACTTATGTGATATCATTAACTCTTCTTGACGACATCTACCAAGACAATAACTTCTTCTAAAAACGGAATTGCCAACTTCGAATCTAGTTCTGCTTGTACTTATGTCATTTTGATTGTTGACATATTATTTTTCCCATACATCACAGACGAAGAACACTCCAGAGTAAACAGTATTCGGCGAATGGTTGATATCATCTTCAACCTCCTGGACATTTGTCACTCACATGGATTGCATATGGAAGAGAAAAAATATTTGTAATAATGCTTGTCAAGCATAAACATCAATAACCGTAACATAACTTTAATCGCTCATATTTTTCCATTAATTAAATCTTCGCGCACAACAACATTTTTATTAATTATCTTAATTCCTCAAATACCTCTCTTAAATTATTAAAACTTTCATTCTGTTGGACTTGAAGGATCACATCATACTCAAATGCCCCCTCAGCATAATCCCTATTATATTCATTTAGTTCAACTTAATTAAAATTACTTTTATTGTTATACATTCTAGATAACGCATCGGCCGTAACATTTAGTACTCCATTTATGTGATGAAAATCAAAATTATACTCTGACAGTAACAAAGACCAACGATACACTCTATTATTTTTAAATCTTGTACTCAATAGTGATGTCAACGCAGCATGATCTGTTTCTACTATGAAGTTCTTGCCCAATAAACGCGTGTACTACAGCCAACATTTCTTTCTTACTAATAGTATATTTAATTTCGTAGCTTTTTAAGATGCGAGATATAAAACAAATAGGTTCCTCTATACCTTCATTATTAACTTGGATTAAAACTCCACTAATTGCGACATCACTTGCATCTACCCTTAATATAAATTTTTTATTAAAATCTGGTAATATCAAAACTAACTGATTATAAAATTCTTTCTTTAAATTTTCAAAAGCTTTCATTCTTTCCTCATTCCAACTAAATTTAATATTCTTTTTTAACATTTCATACAATGGTGCACTTGTCTGTGCCAGGTACGGAATAAAACGTTTATAATAATTAATTATACCTAAGAACCCTCTTAACATTCTTACATTTTTAGGTTGTGGATACTCTTTAATCAGCTCCAGCCTACTTTGATCCACACTGACATATCTAGGACCTATATTATATCCTAGAAACGTTATTTCACTCTCAAAAAATTCACACTTCTTAATATTTACTTTTAATCCTTCTCTTACCAATATTTCCATTATATTTCTTACATGCTCCAAGTGATCTTGATAATTCTTACTATATATTAAAATATCATCTATATAATGTACAACATAATCTTCAGAAGGTTCCAATATCTGTTGCATTGCCCTAATTAACGCTGCAGCAGAACTGCTTAATCCATATGGTACAGTCCTAAACAGATATACCTTTCCATTAACCATAAATCCACAATACTTCCTCGATTTCTTTTCCTATCTTAACTTTAATGTGTGGCAAACTAGTATTTGTTGCACTCTCTGACTTATCATATAACAATGCATAATTTTCTTTCTTTTTGGTTGGCCCTAACAAAAATCCTTACTACTAGCAAGTTCTGATTTATTCTTTACATCTACTTTTAGAGATTCTAAATTAAAATTAGGCCTTGTATCATTATATCTCGTACCTGTGTATTTCTTTTGATCTATAATTCTATCTTTTATATTATTCCTATCTGAATCATTTATATCTCTATTTGGGGAAGCTATTTTATTTCTATTAATTTGAGTATGATCATTTAGCATAGGTCTTTCTGATCTCAGAGGTGTATTGTTCAAATTAAATCTTGAATATTGATTTCTCTTAATATTACTTACTGAATAATTATTATTATATCTATTTCCACGCTCTGCATCATCTAACCTTTTTAATAATTCTTGAAACTGTTGCGTATCATTTATGTTATGTATAGCTACTGCCTGATTAACTTCAAAATCAAAATGTCTGACTAATTGTGAAACCAAGTCTAATTCACTTATCTTAGGGGTTAAATATTTTAACACAGAGTACCTATTCCTGACATAGGTCTCTCTTGTTTCATTATTTCTTACTCTATATTTACCAAATAATAATTCTTGTCTTATCCTTGTCTGCTTGTTTCGTCCCCAGAATTGATTTGTGAATCTGGCTTCAAATTCGTCCATTGTTGTCACCTCATCTGACACCAAGTCCCACCAAACCATAGCATCATCCTCCAGGCAGTTCCCAATCATTTGCAACTTTTTCTTTTCCCCTGGCACACCTTCCAAGCTGGCTTTTATTTTCTTTAAGAAATTCATGGGATTCGTTGTTGTAATCCTATAAAATTTAGGTAACACTTCATTTTGTACAGGTACAGGAATATAAGCGGGCATATTTACTTCATTCTTCTCTTTTCTTACTTCCTCTATTTTGTTTACTAATTTTATTTCCATATGCTTCATTTGTTGTTCTGCGAATTCTCTTCTTTCTACTTCCTCTGATAATTTGCTATTTAAAACCATTATATTTTCTTCTACTTCTTGTTCATTTGACAAATGCAATGAGTCCATACCCCTTGTTAAAACTTCTTCTTGACTCGCATTATTTAACGCCTTTATTTTTACCAGCATTGCATCAATCTTTTCTTCCATTCTTTTCTCTATTTCCTGCATTTTCTCCATTGTTTCCTGCATTTTTATTAACATGTCCATCATAATCTTATCCCTGTTTACCCTGTCATGCCCCTCTTCATGTATGTGTTTACTGGATCTACTCTTGCCCTTGCTTCCACCAAAAGTTGCTCACTTCTTTGCTTTACTGCTGTTATATCTTCCATCTTTGTACTCTGTTTCTTGCCTGCAACCAATACTACTTCTGCTCGCCCCACGTTGGGCGCCAAAATTATGCTATGAATAGTGGTTTGTAGGTTTACTGCGCTACCATACACAACTAGTTTACCCAACTAGGTTACTCAGCCGGTTGATTTCCAAATATCAGACTTCTAACTTCTCGGGTTCCAATAAGGAAATCCGTGTTAAAACTAAAATAAGTCTGGCGCCAGTGAAAAATTCACACAAGTTTATCTAATTATATAATATAAGTTACTTATTTAATTTTTATTAATTTGCAGTATTAACGTTATAGCAAAAATAAAACACAGGATAAAATTTAAACTGAATATTTAACACAAAAAATAAAAAAAGAAAAAGAATTATCTTTATAAAGTATAAAGATATTGTATCTTTCAATAATACATGAGGTAAAATATATCCACTGTACATTTGACCGCTAAGTGGTTGAAAAAACTTCCTCTTAATTCCGAACAAACTTATCTAAAAATAATAAAGTTTATTTTTAATTCCTCCCTAGAGAACCACACTGTATAATCAAATCTGAAATACGACAAAATCTACGCATGTGCAATCATCAAACACAAGAAAAAGAATACCCTTGATTCCAAGCGAGCAAAATTTTACAATTTATAATAATTTTTTATAACATAGAAATCTAGTAATAATCTTTATTATTTATCTTCCTAATAATAAATCTCTTACTTGTTCAAAAACAATAGAACTACAATTAATATAATCTGATTTTTAAATTTATGTCGACATAAAATTATTCTACTTACAATTCGGAGACTTACGAGAACAGTTGTTTAATCTTTTTAAATCATCAAATTACGAGAATAACAATCTCGTAGAAATATCGGGAATTAATATGAAATACCATCAACTATGGACACAATCAAAAAACAACCCGAACTAATTTATATATAATATATTTCAATAAACACAACGTTCTCGTGTTATCGCAGATCTCCGTCTCCGCGAATTCACGAAGGCCTCTCGATCAGATCGACCTCGAATAAAACTAGTTTTTATATTCGCACAAGAAATATCATTTTGAATATACACTACAATTCAAAAATAATTGTACATTTATTTTAAATTATTTTTTTAAATATTACTTCAGAAAAAATCCATAGCAATATGTTCGTCTGCATAGGAGGATGATTTGGCGAGAAATGGAACTCAACTACTAGCATCGTAATAGGTGAAATTTGGTTCTAAAATGCATAAATTAGCAATTCATGGTGCAATCTAATATTTAGTCTTTTGAATTGTGAACAATCAATAATTTAAAGTTTAACAAAAACCAACGTGATTTTTTACGTAGATTTGTTGCAGTTGGTAAAATTTAGCTTCAATACTATGTTCTTGAATCGAAACGTCACTGTTTTAATCTTAATAGTGTATCCATCCTGGTAGCCTTCTCTGAAAGAAATCCAAGGGATTTACAACGGCGGATAATGTTAAATAAATAGTTACGATTTTTTAGGGATTTGAAGGGGATGATTGCAAACGACCAAATCTTTAACGAACCGCTCCAATAAACAAATTGAGGAAAGCATTTTGTGGAAAGTGATAAAAGCGTTTCATCACGCCGGTAAAGTTGTTCGATAGAAAATGGATTATTTTAGTTTTCTGCTTTTGTATCGCTCATTATATTTGCCTTATATGGACCTATCCTCAAGTGTCTTCTACTTATTCCCCAAATTCTAACTGTTCTTTCAATTACAAAAAAGACGTAATGGGATTTTGACATCATTGGGCTAAAGTGTGTTGAAGCTGAAGGAGACTCTGTTGAAAAATGATAAAAAATTAAATTCTTTTTTTTTGCTCTCTTTCATGTGTTTCATTTTTGCTCCTTGTATTGTTTTTTAATGTATTTTAATATATCGTTAATCAGTTTTGCAAGGAGAATTGAGTTTACAAAAACTAATAAAAGAGAAAAATATTTTCTTATAACCTACTTTATTTATAAATAGGCACTTACATTATTATCAGCGAAATATAGAAACGCTATAGTGAATAAACATCGTAAAGCTGCAAACATTTTTATATGTCTAGTCCATTGACTTTGACATTTTATAACAAAGACACGCAATTACGAGTAAATTAAATATCTAAATGTATATATTAATAATATTATAATAATACATCAAAAAGAAAATTCTTCCACGTTCCTAGTATGTGGCAAATGGGGAAATTCTTGCATTTTTATCCTTAGTTTCGTGTCTGAGTTTAATATAAATTCAATATGAATAATAATATTTGATAGTTGGTATTTTTTGATTTTTCCTAAATAACATACGCTATATTAATTTTATTATATTTGGTATATGTATTTGTTGTTATTGTTTAAGTAAATTTGTACATCGATTTTTAATTTATTTGCACATGTTAAAAGCAAACCGTGTACATTCATAATTAGGTAAATATTAAGAACTTAGTACCATCTATAGCATTTTGTTTTGGATAGATTGATTTTATGCCATTCAAGCCAAACAAGTTTCGTTATAAACCAAATACCTTTCTTATAAAAATAAATACAGTAAACAGTATTCACAGCTCTTGAAGTCTCCATGTAAACATTATATAAAGAGAAAGGAAATAATTTTCATTTATAATGGTTTCAGAGTAATAGCATCGACAATCAGTTTATTTGTCATAGGGAGACCTAATAGAAAATTAAGATTAGATGTAGCAGCAGGTCTTCATTTTTACCAATGTAATTAAAAGATTTGGATCATATAACGGTTTCCAATCAAAAAGTTGAGTTTCTTTATATAGAGGATCTGAACGATCTATGAATGTACGTAATTTTAAATTCTTTTTTGCCTGTTTCTAATTTTTTTTAGTGGATGGCATATACTTTTCAGATGTGTAATACGAGACCTAAGAACGTTTTGAAGTTTTAGTTTTGTATAGCGTAGGACGTAAGTATATTATAAATTAACATATAATGTGAATTCAGAATTACTTCTAAATATTTTACACTACCAGTTATTTTTATTTACATTATATAGGCGTTTCTGGTAATGTAGTGGGAGCGTTATGTCGTAATGTTATTTTCTGTTCCAAACTGTGTAAACGCAATTTTATCGAAACTGATTTAGAGAAGTTTATTAGTGAAATAATCAAAGGAATTCTTAAGACCAATTTCATATAAATATACTGTATAAATATATACATATGTTTTTATGTTCATAAATATGATAAATTGTGTCTGTTTTGTAATGTAAGAGTTCAATAATCTGGTACGAAACTCAAGTTTAAAGATGGTATATTAAAATAACATGTAAAATGTGTGCTAAAAGGGCATCAAAAGACTTATTTCTAACAGTGTATCGTTAATTGAAAAATTGTACCGAACGTACGTAACGACCGATAACTGAATAAAACTTAAAGCGGATGGACAATAGCAAGTCTATTCTTTTTGTTATTGTGGGTGACGTTTAAGATTTCGTCTCTGATAGTATTTAGTACTATATTAATAATAAAACGGACTAAATAACATTTAATAACTAATAACTAATAATAGCAGTATTTATTTTACAAGATGTATTTATATATCAGTATTTATTTACATGTATATAAGGATATTACCCGATTGCGATTACTGGTTGAATGCCTCGTCTCCCTCCGTTTCGAGTTCTTATATAGGTCTATAGCGCAATATGAGAGCCTTCTTCTTTTCTAGAAGGTCCGGGAGACTTGATCACGTATTCGGCGCGTGATACCTGACGTATCGTCACATGACTCACATCACTATATATTCAGCACAGTAGCGTAACACAATTTTTTTAAATATTTTTGCAATTTTTTTCTCGCTTAATGAGAGGGAATTTTGGGAAAATATTTTGGATTCTATATTCTATATAATTGCATCTTTCCATTTTTCATACATTGTCTTTTTATTTCAATGACTCCCGGTATATACACTAAATACTTCTTTCTTGTGGTATGGCTTTGGCTTTTCGACGTTTCGATGAGATGTCTACCACCTTCTTCTGAAGCGTGTTCGAATGGTAGTGCGTTCTGCCTGTACATGTGCTTCTATTTGTGTGTTCATGAGTGTTTGACTGTTCGTGGTTAGTCCAGAGTTCTGGTCTTAGCCGGGCGTGGGAACTCTGGTGTTCTATGGCCGGTACAGTGCGTCTAGTCACAGTATAAACCTTACCCAGTAGAATCGCTGCGTGTCGGCACATTTGATCTTTTGAAATAGAGCCGTAATACGCGGAAGTATTTGCGCATGCTCTGGATATTCTCTTTCTCTCTTAAACATGTGCTACAGTAAGCGTAATGAATATCAGACTGTTTGACTTTTTTGAGTAAGCCGTCCAGTTTACATTCTTTAATTACAATCCATCTCACTTGTAACCTGCGTTCCCATTTTACTTCAATAATTTTGAATAGTGATACTACTGCTTAGATCTATACTGTGGTCTAGTGTGCATGTTCTCATTTACTGTTATTTGTCAGTTTACAAAAGGGGGTTTCTATACCGCAGGGAGGCGCTTAGTATCGTCTCTCTTGTTAAGACTGTACGGCCTTTTTTCGATTTGTACTGCTTCCCTTATAGTTCGTGCTACGGAATATGTACATTATTGTTTTCGTTTTTCAAAATTTATTTTTATGTTGTTGCAAGTGTGTGCTGTGTTAGCTCCTAAACTGACTAGTCAGTTTACCAGTAACCAGAAGCAGACAGCTATCGCAGACCTGAAGATGGCAAATGTGATTTTGCCGAAACGTCGTCCAGAAACCAGCTCCGGTCTTTACGAAGACCAAACAGTAGAAACGCGGAAGAAAACCCGGAATCCAGTAACAACACGCACACACACACACACATATATATATATATATATATATATATATATATATATATATATTATGTATATAGTAGATTCAATTAGTTGTCAATTTAAGGTCTGGTTTTAGAATACTAAGGCATGATTTATTATTATTAAACTGGAATGTATCTTGAATAATTTTATCCATGACAACTACAAATGTATAAGTATGACATTAATATACTGTCATTTATATTTTAAATTCTTTGAAAAAAGCATCATATGCCAAAACATGTAAGATTATTTTAAATATATATATTTTGAAGTAAAAGCAGCCTTAAATCGCCAACTAATTGAATCTGCCATAACATACAAAGGTCACGAAATAATTATCTATCTATCTATATATATATATATATATATATATATATATATATATATATATATATATATATATATATGTATGGGCAGTAATACTCGAAGATCGACATTAGCAAAGACTTGAAAATGGTAACAGATTACACAAAGCTCGTGAAGAAAATAGCCCTGCTCATTTTAATTGTATATTTTTCAATGTTCTGCTTTGGCTATTTGTAAAATCATCAATATGCTGCTTTTAGTGACTCATAATGTAAGACATTGATTCATTTGTGTAATATATTTTTAAAGTTGTTAAAAGAATATGTTTCAAAATAGAATTACAATATGGACAAGAAAAATGAAATTTGCAATTGTATTAGAGTAATGTATTCCACATTTGCGATAACGATTCTAGCTAATTCAGAATAAATTTGTATTCATTAAGTTGTTTCTTTCAACCGTCAAGATGCAATAGTGTATGTATATGTAAATTGATGTCCTCGCCTACTTCATAAATAATTCATTATACTGTAGCGACAACATTCATTAATCTCGCGGCATAGATGCTGAAACATATTTCGATTTACAGGATTTATCACCTATGCGCGTTAAGAAACCTGAAGATACCTTTATAATCGAGGGCGAACACGAGTTCAGAAGTTTATATCCGGAAAGCTACGGAGAATATCCACTGCAAAAATTAAACAGACCTAAACCTCGGAATACAATTTGTGATATTATGGAGAGAGGCAATGGAATAGATGATAGGTAGGTGAGTATTTGATTAAATATGTATCTTTTTTGTAGGAATCGAAAAGTTTGAATTAGTAATTTAAAAATCAAATACTTAATCCAACATTAATTATTAATTAAATATTCGTTTGAATATTGTCAATTTTCTTTAAAGTCAAAAGAAAACTAAGAACTAAAACGATTCCGAAGAAAGAAGCATGCCACATTTAATTCGAAACTTAAAGAACAATAATAGAATACTGATTTGTTTCTCAAAATGTTCGCACCTATTGAAAATATTAAGTGAGTAAATGAAACGTACCTTCATTACAGGAGACATTACGTATAACGGTAAATAAAGATAACAATATCATCTATTGGACTTGCGTTATACAGTAGATAAATTCATTTCATTCGCCTAGTTCTGTTTGCAACCATAGTAAATAATTTTGTTACACCTTATAGTTAAAATTGATCAGGAATAATTAAAAGAGAGTCTTTTAAGTAACTAACGACAATTTAATTCAATGTTAATGCTTTGATACCAGGCTAATTAAGTAAAATTGACTAATTGCTTGGAAAGTATTGTCTTTTAGTTCACAGTTATTTTATGGCACGTAATTTGTGATTGTTTCAAAAATAGAAAATAATTCTTAAAAAATAACTTTTTGGCTTATAAGAAGAAAAATTTACAGCAAACAGGCTAGCATCCGCAAAATATGTTCACCAGAGTAACAATTAAATTGCCAGTGGTGGTATACTTTAATGTAGTTATAATGTGACATAATTAATATTAAGTACAACTAATCGAAAGAAACCTTAGTTAATTTTTTCTACTTATACGAGGTGCTACCTAGAAATTCCCGGAATGTAATAAAAGAAAATACAATAAATTGTTCTTACAATTTATTCGCTGCAATCCCCTTTAAAGTACATCCCCTTCAAAGTACTCCTTTCGCATAAATACACCGATCCCAGCGACTTGTCAATGACTGGAAGTAGTGCTGGAAGTCTTCACGTATTAACGTATTCAACATTACCTGCGATTCGGTATGGATCACCTCAATCGTCCTAATACCACCCTTTGATCTTCAGTTTCACTTCGAAAATAAGAAGTAGTCACAAGGGGCAAGACCTGGGGAGTAAGGAGGGTGGGGCAGTACTGCTATCTTCGTTGAGGCTAGAAACCGACTCACAGGAGACGTCTGGATTGGTGCATTGTCGTGGTGTAGGATCCATGAATTGTTGCGCCACTTGGCAGACCACTTGCGTCGAATGTTTTCATTTAGTTGCCGAAAAATATCGTAATAAAATCGTTCATTAACTGGTGGGAGAAATTCTTTGTGGACGATGCCATCAACACCAAAAACGCAAATCAGCATCGACTTGATGTTGCTTTGAATTTGTCGTGCTTTCTTCGGTCGTGGTGACGATTGCGTCTTCCAAAATACATCCATGATTCGTCGCCGGTATGTTACTGGGACTGAAGTTTGCATCCTTTTCGGCAGTATCTTTCAGCTCTGTGAACAAATGGACCCGGTGCCGTTCTTGCTCAATGTTGAGTAACAGTTCACTGGACAGAATACGCTGACAAACGTCATACGACAAGCTGACTATGTTACAATTGTCATGGATTATTCTCCTTCACTCTTGCAGGATAGCATCACGCACTTTTGCTACATTTTGTGGCATGTTTTCCGATAGACGACCGAAACACTCATCATCATCAACTTTTTTAAATTGTTGTGTCACTTACAGGTTTGCGTCTTGCCTAAAGAATCCTAACCAAATACTAGTTTAAGCATTTCCAGGGTCTCCGTTGCCATTTTACCAGGTTTTGATGAATGATGTACGTTCTTTGCTCTTTCACATAAGATATTGTAGTGTCGCAGAATAACTCAAACACAACTCAACAAATATAAACACGAAAACTGTTTGTCACCATCTAGCAAAATACCGTTTGACAGACTGATTTAGTATAGACGTAGCTCACACCATCTAGCGCTATAGTGCTATACTACCATCCCTTCTCGCGCCATATACTAATTCCGGGAATTTCTCGGTAGCATCTCGTATGTTATGAGTTATAATGACCACTGTAAAAGCAGTCTGCTATTGAAATTCCCAATTTAACCGGCTGTAATGATGTCGGTGTTCAGATTGTAGCAAATCTCAAGTAATACTTGCAATGATTTCGTATCATATTCTTAATTTTTTTAGGGCTTTTTTAGATACTTGTTCATTCATCATACTGTTTATTTAAGAAATTCTACGAGTTACACGCCCGAAAACACAATAATGAGAATTATTCTTGATTCTATATACGTAAATAGGAAATAACTTCACAAATGTAGGATTTATTTTTTCATTTTGTTTTAAAGTTTTAATTTCTTAAAACAATATAATTAATTAAAATTACGAAAAATGAGTACTTAATGCATATTGGAATGAAAAACTTTCTATTAAAAAGAAACTACCATTGATTTGATTCCTATTAGTAATGTTATACACGAATTTTGTTTCTTATCTACTGCGGTTATTCAACTTGCCAATGTATACATACCATTTGTGGAAAAATTTATCTCTCCCCTCGTCACGGCTAAATATGAAATCTACCTTCTAAGGCGGATCCGTTCCCTCCCGCTTTCAAATATGTAAACACTTTTAATGGGAAAAATGTGTAGTACAAAAAGATTAGAAAGGCTACTATACTATGTGACGAAAAGACGATTCACACAGCAAAAGTATATATTTATAAACCAAATTTTGTGTAAATGTTTACTGTGAAAAATTCGTACCCTTTATACAGAAAATTTAATAATGAGTTTCCGCTCCACGTAGATAAATACATTCTGCTGTTCGCGTGGGCATGCTTCTAATAAGGTGATGTATGAACTCCTGTAAAAGCCCACTCTAAGAAACTTGTAGGGCATCATGTAATTGATTTAAGTTCATTGGCGGATTAGGGAGCATACCAAGCCTTCTACCTAACATATCCCAGACATTTTACATGATCTATAAGTCTGGCGATCGGGCAAGAAAATTGAGAATATTGATGTTTGTTTCTTGCAGGAATCGTAATATAGCAGCTGCAATATGAGGACGGGCATTGTCTTGCTGGAACGTGGCACGCGTTAGCTCTTGGATATAGGATAAAATGAATGGTACCTTTGTAAATGTATCTTTAAGCTTCAAATTAATTGCCTTTTCCCGAAGTAATGTGAATGTAAATTGCTTTCTACATTTTACGACCCTAATTATTCGAATTTTTAATAGAAAAAAATCGCTTTTAAGCAGGGTTCGAGGCCACGTCTATGGTTTTCCGAATCATTGCTTTAACCACTAAGCTATTAAGGACTGTATGGCTTCGAATACATTGGAAAACCTTAAGTTATATTAAGGAAACAGATGTTAATATTTACTTAAGGCTTCCCAATAGATTCGAAACCCCACAGTCCTTAATAGCTTAGTGGTTAGAGCAATGGTCCAGCAAACCATGGGCTTGGGTTCGAATCCTGCTTAAAGGTGATTTTTTTCTATTAAAATTCGAATAATTAGCGTCGTAAAATGTAGAAAGCATTTCACATTACTTGCGAAAATGCAATTAATTTGCAACAAAGTGTCGACTACAGGCAAAAATATTAACACCTGTTTCCTTAATGTGATTTGAGGCTTCCCAATGTATCCGAAACCCCACAGTCCTTAATAGATTAGTGGTTAGAGCAATGGTCCGGCAAGCCGTAGGCATGAGTTCGAATCCTACTTAAGGGTGAATTTTTTCTATTAAAAAATTCGAATAATTAGCGTCGTAAAATGTAGAAAGCAATATTTACGTATCTTTGAGCATTTAAATTCTAATTCCACTCCACTATTTTCACGTTTTCGAGATGTATTTTCAGCACACTTTTTCATTGCTGTTTTGACGTTTGCTTTTGCAATGCCACGATTAAGCTCCGCTCCTGAAAGCCATATACGAAGCTTGTCGAACAAATTAGATCGCTTTTTCATTAGCCTTATAGGCTTTGGGCAGTGAAAGTCAGGCTATTGTCATTTTTTTGGGCGACTAAGTTCATTTAGGGCGCATACGAAATTCCATACAAGTTTGGATTTTAACTGCATATATGAGGGGGTATTGATATTTAGTTAGCCTACGTCATTTTCCTTGAACAAAATAAAATCTTGTTATAATGGCAAAAAATAATGACATTTTAAAAGTGTCATGTAAAATCTTACGTCAAGAAGTTAATATATTGCTGTGCAGTAAATTTTGAAGGAAAGCACGTCGAATGCAAATGTTAAAATCTATAAATTGGAGTATAAAGGCATCATCAAATACTTGTATTTGAAGAGGTTAAGTGGTAAGGAAATTTACGAAGATATACTTAACACACTTGGTGATCAATGCCTATCAATATCAATAGCAGGCTAAGAATATATCAATTCCCCCTCGTAATCTAATGACTTTCACTTGAAATACCATAGTATCTTTATTCAAGTTCATTAGGATCATCGTCCTTTCTTTGAATCCGTAAATTTCAACTGTGATGCCTGAGCAAAATATATAAGAATGGAAAACATATATCATTATTTACAGTTTGTATGAAAGTGTGGCTATAGCAAATAATGTATTTGCTAAGAGTGTTTAATGTAATTTTACTATTTTATTGTTTTGTAATAGCTTTTGCTGTATTTGAGAAATTAGTATTTTTTCATTAATTATTTGATTAGGACAAAATTAAATTTTCTCTGAGAAAATGAATGCCAAATTACGCGTCCACATATAAAAAAAAACAATTTAGAACACGAACGAATTTAATGTTGATTATTAACCTAATTTACATGCGATTACTTATCGATTACCTTAAACGAAATTTAGTTAAAACATTGCAGTGAAATAACTTCTTTCATAAAGATACGCGCCTTAATATCTGAAGTGCTCTGCTATATTAGTATGCATCATGGTCATTCATTATGAAAATAGATTATAAATTAAGATTGCGAGGATATAGCATTTTAAGCAAACATCCTTGTATTGATTTTCCATAAATTCTTATAATACGCTTCAGATATTTTAACTTGAAGCGAATGCAAATCTGCTAGAAGTAGTCCACCACTATTTTCAGTACACAGTCACGAACGGAACATATCGGCAGTATAGTCTCTACTATCTACCCGAAATACATGAAACTGTACAGCCGCACGTCAACAGTAATAACTTATTCTTATTACGACGACAGCGCGCACGTGTTAATTGTTTATTTTGTTTATAGTTCACGATTTTCCACAGAAATAAAATCG
The DNA here is from genome assembly GCA_935421215.2 of Melolontha melolontha. NCBI lineage: Eukaryota > Metazoa > Arthropoda > Insecta > Coleoptera > Scarabaeidae > Melolontha > Melolontha melolontha. The sequence goes on from OW285235.1 coordinate 117,246,961, forward strand.
AAATATGTGACGCATAATGATGCAACTAAAACTGAAATTATCAGACAGCCATGTCATCTGAAACAAGAAGGTGATCTCTTAACTACTACAGAAAAGGCGGAGAAATTTATCGAATACCTTTTGATAAAAAGGGAACAGCTGATAAAGAAACCGACCACTTTAAAATTAGAGGGAGATATGGAGCGGAAAACGGAAAATATGGAAAAATTTTTACCATATGAATATCAAGAACGCCCTCCACTCTGTAAAAAGTCCACAAATTTACATTTAGAAGGTAACCTCGACGTAATGACAGAAAATCATGAAAAATTCGTACCGTTTCAACTTGAAAAACGACAACCACTTACGAAAATGTCCACGAACCTGCATATGGAAGGAGATTTGGAACTGAAACCTGAATATAGAGATGCTTTTGTAGAATTTAAACTAGAAAAACGAAATCCCGCAATGCCTTCCCATAATTTGAAGTTAGATGGTGAGTAAAATAAAGTTTTCTTATTATTGAAAAAGATTCCTTTATTTTCATTACTTACTCCAACGACTTATGTTATTATTATTATATTTAAGGCGTTTGTAACATTTGTAATGTTTTAAAAATAAATAGTTTTTCATTATTATTTCAAAAATAAGAATGTGTCAAATTGAACTGTTAATAATTAATTTGTTTTAGTTAATATATTACATATTATTTTCACATAGTTTATTCGAAACATTCTCAGAATGTATGAAAGAAACAAAATGCATATCATAACTTTCTAAATATATTCTAAATATTATAAATTATAATATGAAAACTACAGTGTGCTAAATGTGTCCGGTCATTGCTTGTTCAATGTTTGTTTTTGGTATATAAAATTGTTCTTTATATGTACATTTTCGATTTAGTATGCAAGAATTGTTGTCACCTTTAGTTTGACTAAAAATCGTCTAGCGATTGTTATTAATTTTGCTAATATATTCACTATATATCTTGTTTATTTTTATTATGATAGAACGATAATATTTATATTAATTGAGGTTAAAAGACTGCCGCTTTGACTTGTTACCTCTAGGCATTCATGACATTGCGCATGCGTTGCTTCATAAGTGGTGGCCAAAATGTATATCGTTCATATTAAGCAGGAACAATTTTTTAGTACAAACCCAGTCAAACGTATTAGATTCTATTTAGCATAAGGTCCAGTGTTCCTTTGGAAATTCGATTATTCAGTACTATTTATCATACATTATATCACAGCTATAAAGAAATACAAGAAACATTGGTTGGCATTTAGTTTCATGTCGCACACTTTTGTCGGATTTGACTAACTTTTTGTGAAGTGATCATATTGATGCCACAATCTAAGTTACTAGAGTATCAGGAAAATTAACCACACTCTCACAATCTTCTTACGAAACTTTAACACGCGTGAAATTCTTTTTGTTTTAGGATACGGAAATACGACATGACTTTCTCAAATATTATTACAAAGATATTCAAAGGAAAGCGACTTGTTATTACTGAGTTCTTCAGCTATCATTATAAATTTTTTGTTTGTATATCAAATACATTTTATTCATACGCATATTCACTTGGCATCTTCTAAGTGCTTCTACAACCTTAAAATGTTATACAACATGTTCATGCTAAACATTGATAAACATTTTCGTATACACGTTTTATTAATTGCAAAAGTTGATTGCAGTTCATTTCAAGTGACGATTTGCATATTCTAAAATGTATACTAAAAAAGAAAATGTATTAATCGGCAATTTAGACCTTGCAATTTACTCATTTCGCACTAGATAATTGTGCCTAATTAAATTATATCCAGCCATATTCGTACATGTTTCTATAATGGTATTTGGTATTTTCTTTTCAATGTAAAAAACTAGGTGTTTTATTATTGTACGTAAAAGTTACTCAAAGTTTTCGGCATTGATTCCAAAATTTCGAATCCCTTATACACATTCTGTGAGTAACATCTAAATCCATTTAAGTTAAATTTTATTTTCTAAAAAATTTGATAATTCATCTTCTGTAAACTTGCTTGACTTTGTTTTCGATTTAAAACGGACTTTATAAAGTTTTACGGTATCGTCGGATCATCATGGTATATATTTCTTAATTGCAAGTAAATAAATGAATTTTTTATAATATAAAATATTATTCGCATTGGTTATGTGGACAGGGCAAGGTACTTCGGCTGTCTGACAACAGGCAGCGCTGAATTTACTTCTACGCTCGGTCTGGATAATTTCTGTGATATGGCGATGTGGTTCTTTTTGTGAATGTGTCTGAAGATAGCCTTTCTCCAGCAGGGGCGTACCGATGAGCATGTAGAAAGGCGAAATACGTATCTGCGTCTCTGGGGAGGGATATTTTCGAACACGTTCACAAAAAATATTAATAGTGAACCTGTAATTGTGTTCTTCACACCAGATTTTTAATAATATTTTACATTATTAAAAATACCTTTGTATTATACAAAACTGGTGGGGTTTTACCCACTCATGTGTGTTTCAATTATTCTGATAAATACAAATGAGCCTATTTCATGCGCATTTCCTATATTTGAAGAGACCAACCGAAAGATTGAATTAAGTTTTAACATTAAGATAATTTCTGATTAATTTCTTTAAAAGAAATTTTAGTGTATGAGTTATCTAATTCCTTCTAAATATTGATAAAGTTAATAACATCCTCGTACTTAGAACATCCTATTTAAATTTCTTTTACTCAGTAGTTTTCCTCTTAGCATATTTAAAAATCAATTGATATGTACTCTCTGTTCCAAAAATAATCGGAAGAGGTTTAAAAACAAAAATAGTCAAGAAATCTTGACCAAAAGTCATTTTATTTATTTATTTGAAATATTCTTCCTCGGCAGAAATGTAACAATTTGCATGTTCAACAAGTACATTAAACGATTTCTTTATTTTTCTGATTGTAATGATTTTGAAACTGCTCGTCGTTGTGCGTTGAATATTTTCAATTAATGCAAACCTGTTTCATTTCAATTCCAAATATAGCTTAGAGCACCATAAATAATGATGTAGAGCCAACTCTTCAACTGTGTGTTTCTCCATATTCAAGACGAAGACTACGAATACGGCCAGCCGAACGTTTCAAGTCAACAATTCATTTACTTTTATCTGGTGACCATACAGCAATTTGATGCTCCGTTCATAAATCGTATTGGAACCCTCATGTCTCATCGCCAGTTACAATATCATTTCAAGAAGTTCTCGTCTCTTCAAGTTACTCTTTATGCTATAATATTAATCTATGTGGAACTTACAACATTGAAATGAGTTTCCGAAGATCCAATTTTTCCGTAAAATTGTGACGAATTATTGTCTTGGATATTTTGAGGTCCATTTTTCCACGAACCTCACTGAACATTTTTTGTAAATTTTCACAAATCACTTTTTCGTCATTTTCTTATGTCATCATTACAACTGATAGGATTGAACGTTTAAAAACATTCAGAACCTCTCTGTGTTCTCTGAGTCATCGATGCCATTCAATAATTTGTGAGAAATAATTATCTTCATAAGCTTTTTTAAATACTTGGAGTATTCGTAGAATTTTTGCCGTTTTTAATGCAAAACTAAGTGTTGATTCTTTGTTCTATATTCATTCTATGATCAAGGTAAGTACTATCATTTCGATGTGCTGTATCTAGGCTTCTAGAGAATGAAATGTTATGAAAACTTTTACAGATTATGTAAAAGGGTTAAATTTCATAAATCACACTCCCCCGTTAGTTTCGTTAAAGTAGAGCAAAATTTCTTACAGATCTTGCACATTTACCTCATCTAAATCTGGTCGTTTTCGCTAAATCCACTATTTAGTTCATATCAACATCAGAATCTCTACTGTCATTCTTATTGCATAGGTCTGGCCAAATGTGCTTCCACACCCATTCAAACATTTTTCTGTTACCTCATTCGAAGAAAAATGTATGTTTTCCACAGCATCCAGGATATTGTACTTCTTCCAAAAATCTCTTATCGATTGTTTTTCTTCTCCGTCCGTTTTTTTTAAGATATGCCCTTCATCGCTCTTGGGTTTTTGGAGTGATAGGCCAGTAGTAGTTTTAATTTAAAATCTCCATTGGCGCTGCCACCCAGCAAAAGTCTTAGGCAATCTTTTGCGCCTTTAAATCCTGGTGCACGCTTTTCTTCACAGGATAAATAACTTCTTTTTGGCATTCGTTTCCAAAAAGGCCCGGTCTCATCGACATTAAAATCTTATTCTGGAGGATAGTTTAATAATCGTTTTTAATGTCGCGAGGAAATTTGCCGCCGCTTTTGTATCTCCACCCGCTGCTTCACCTCTAATCTTTATATTACGAAGACTATTTCGGTGTTTAAATCTGTGAAACCATTCCGCACTTACAACGAAAGTTCTAGTGGTGTCACCTGTTTCACCTTGAATATGACTAAAAATTCTTTTAGCTTTTTTCCATTATAATCGCTTGGCTTAATGGCATATTATGTTGAATTTCGTCATCAATCCATAGAGAAAGTCGCTTTTCCATTTTCTCTATCTCATAATTTCTGGAACGAGTAATTCTAGTGGTAGATGTAGTTGTAGTTGCGGACGAAACTATTTTTTCTTTATTCTTAAGAATTGTCCTTATTGTCGAAGTCGAAAAGTTTAATGCAACACCAATTTGAGTTTGACGTTCGCCCGATTCTAATCGTCGATCCTGAAACTTTATTTTCGTGTTTTTTATTATCACCCATAATAAAAACTAAAAATTATTATATTTATCAATATATGAATCCTTATATTACATAAATATATATGTACTTACAATTATGAATTATCAATTTATTTAAAATTCTTAATTTTTTTTTAATTATGGTAACAAATAAACAAATTTTTAATACCACATATACGCGTGTGTACCACCGCAAAGATGAAGCAAGTCTATCACATTTACATGGTTTGTATGTCGGGAAAGTCCAACTGTGCGCGCAATTTTCCGGGAATACCACTATTCCAATAAAACCGCGTTAAACCGAAACTGCGCTAAGCGGAATAGCGCTAAGCGGGTCTTGGTGTATATAGGCAATTTAATTATTCAAGTATCTTTATTATTGTAGGTCCTCTATTAATTTTTTTAATTATCACTTGTTTTAGCCTGGTATATCAGTTAAATCGGAGCTACTACACTGTGTGCTACTTGTATCATCATTTACGGTGTGATAAATTCCTGTATATTATCTTCAATTTCATCTACCTGACATATTTCTTCTTCAAATTAAATAGGTATATAATACAATAATAATAATAATAAAAAAGAATGTTAATTAGTCATATAGCTTTTTTTCATGATTAATGTACACGTAATTAGTTAATTTCTATCGAATTAAGCATGCCAAGGTAAGGAGGTAACTTTAAGATTGTGTGACCAAACCTCATTGTGATGTATTCAAGTTTGTACTTATCAATAAACTTCCCCTGATCTTCTATTTCTAACAATAATATCCACATTTCTCTAAAATAATGTAAAGAATAACTCATTAAACGCTAATACGAAATATGTACATATATTTAACGAAGATAATAATCTCTGAATAATTGCAAAACTACTGGTTTTACAATGATGATGATGTTATAAAGAATAAAATGCCAGATCTAAAATAAATAGATGAACAATTAACGACTTTTGACAACAAGGAACAAGGTAATAAATAATGCAACCAATATCACTCAATTTACATTGTTTAACAAAATCCGACAAAATTGCACATTAGTAAATGGAAGAGTTACATACGTTAATTTTATAATTAGAAATAGATAGGCATTGTCCCATAAGAGCCTGTACTGTTTTATAAGGTGTGAAAAGGCTATAAATAATTTCTTTTCTGGGATTATTGTAATATTAGATATGTAAAATTTATTAAATGGAAATTATTTTGTCTTGAACACCTACTCCATTATTAGTATTTATAATTGTTTTATAAGTTATGAATTTATGATATGTATCAATTAATATATGTCAGTAACTGCTAACGATTTTCTTTAGGTACCTACAACATCGAAACTGAAATCAAATCAAAATTTGACATTAACAACGCCCATCCGCCAATACCTTTCCTTAGGGGTTCGGGAATCCATAAGAAAATCGTTCTAGGTGATGATAAAAGTGTGAAATATCCAGAATATAGGGAAAAGTTTGTAGAGTATCCGAAAATAGAAAGGTCGTTAATGCGTAGGCCGGAAACACATTTACAACAAAAGGGCGACATGCAAACCATGACCGAGAACAAATTACAATATGTAGAAAAACATTCACCGAGGGCAGAGCGCAGACGAATGCAAAACAATTTAAAGTTGGAGGGTAAAATTGACATGACACCTGAATATAAAAATGCCTACGTTAACTTTTACCGAGACGGTCGGAGGTCGCCTATTAAGAAGAGGGGTGCTTTTCGTAAAAACGAGCATTTACGCAATGAAGGTGACATGGAAATTAATCCTGAATATCGAAGTAATTTTGTCAATTTTCCAAGGGAAAGACCGAACTTGAGACGACCGGAAGGTCATTTAACTAACGAAGGAGAAGTAAGTATCATTTTCGATTTGTACTTATTTGTTTTTAATATTGATAAAATGGAAGGTGTATGTATATACGCAAAGGCGAATCAACTTATAGGTTAGGAATGATTATAGTACGTTTTTTCTTCATTAACGCCTTCTGTAATTTAAGAGAATTAAACGTTATATAGTAAAATTGAACATTCTAATTTCCTACTAATATTTTATTTTTCACGTAAGTATTATTTGTTCATTTCATCTTGGATACGATTACCATAAACACGGTTATATCGCCAGTGGGCGTTATAACCGGGCGATATGGCTTATATCGCCCGGTAATTTTTTCACAGTTTTTAATGTTCTGTGAGTATAAATAAGGCCCGAGATGAAAGGGTATACATTTTACAGAAGTAATAATTTGAATTTTTAAGAAAGTTTAAAGAAAGAAGCAAAACTTTAGCATTCTTTATTAAAATTAAGAGTATCTAAACATTGACAACTTGAAAACTTCAAAGTGTCAACAACTGTCATTTAAATAGTTATTTATGTACCAAGGGCGTTATGGGTATTGCCTTGGTCGACATTCATCCCTCGGGCTGAATTAACGTCGACCACGGGCAATATAATTGCTATAACGGTAGTTCATACAAGATTTTATTTTTCACTTTTTTTTTAATTTCTAAAGCGGAAAATTTAAATTACATTGGAAAAGTTCCGAGAATCTAACATGGCTCCTTGAATCAACGATTTAACCTTAATTTTATTTTAAATTACAGTAGTTGACACTTTGAAATTTTCAAGTTGTCAATGTTTAGATACTCTTAATTTTAATAAAGAATGCTAAAGTTTTGCTTCTTTCTTTAGACTTCTTTAAAAATTTAAATTATAAAGTTCTGTAAAATGTATATCCTTTCTTCTCGGCCCTTATTTATTCTCACCCAACATTAAAAACTGTAAATAAATTAGCGGGCAATATGAGCCATATCGCCAACGACATGACAATTGACAGAAGTTTCAGAAGTTTTCTAATGAATTTGAATTTTCCGCTAAGAAATTAATTCTTCGTGAAAAATAAAATCTTGTATGAACCACTGGCGTTATGGCAATTATATTGCCCTGGGTCGACATTCATCCTTCGGGCCAGAGGCCCTCGGGCTGAATTAATGTCGACCTCGGAGCAATATAATACCCATAAAGCCCTTGGTGGATAAATAACTACTTAATATATTGTCCTATATTTATGTATACAGGGTTAGGCAAATGTATGGATCCATTCGAATATCTTTGATACGGCTACTTAGATTTTAATAAAATTTTCCACAATTAAGTTAATACAAATAGGGAATTCGAGGAGCATATTTATTTTCAAACCAGACTTCCGGTTTAGCCAGAAATTATGTTAACTTTTTTCTTTTAAATGCAACGTCCGGTATATTTTGCGGAGCTCAATAGAGCTCTATTCTAGGAGTTCAGCAATAATACGTTTGGCACCCTTTTGTCTAAAAACGACAGATATATTTAATTAGATCTACTAAGGCAAATTTTATTGAGAACAAGAATAATGAACACAAAAAATATAAACAAAATCAGTTAAGAAAGTTTTCGAAAAGATGACTTCACTTCTTGACAGTATGGGAGTCTGTGAACAAATTCTTGAATGACAAAGCCGCCTCATGAATTAAATGCACTTCGTCAATTATTCTCTGCCGTAACTCAACCAGATTATGCGGTCGTCTTACAGGTAATTCTTCATCTTTATCAATATTAGGAACAACCTGATCACGTAAAAGATATCTCTAAATATCTCTGTTCAATTAGTGTACCATGAATGAAAAAAAGACCAATAATACGGTTCCTGAAAATACCAGCCGAAACGTTTAATTTCTGCGGATGTTGTGTATGCGTTTCTAGCATCCCATGAGGGTTATCTATTGACCAATAACGACAATTATGGCGATTAAGGTTACCATTCAAACAAAACGTAGCCTTGTCGGAAAACAACAAATTGTATGTAAAATATTGGTAATTTTTGAAAATCTCCAATTCAATTCGACGATTATAGTTCCCGTCCAATAATTTTTGCACTAAATACAGATAAAACTTTTCGTGTTTCAATATTCTGGCTACTGATCGGCAGCTTATATCATAGTTTAGTGCGAGGGATGTAGTAGAAGATTGTGGTAAGTCTTCAATGCTATAGCAATATCATGAGCAATAACTTCATTAGTTGCGACTTTTGGTCGTCCGCTTTTTGGTAAATTTCTAACATTTTCGGTTAGAAATCACTTGTTCCGTCTTTAACTCAAGCCTTTTACGCTGTATCGTGCCGTTGATTTATAAAGAATGCATGGCATTCGCCTGTTATCGCTGTACTTTTATGAAGATAATCGATAAGAAGAAACCCACTGCGGTCCCAAAATGCAGTGGTCATAACCTTTTCGGCAGGGTCTACGATCTTAGTCTTCTTCGGAACAATTGTACCAGCTCCAGTCCATTATTTCGATTGTTGCTTCATTTTGGGTATATAATGGTGTATCGAGGTTTCATCAATTATTATTATTCGGAACCAAAAGTAGTTGTCTTAACTTCGTTAAATTGAGCGCTGAAATACATTCTTGTTCGCGTTCGAAGTCCCCAGTTAACATAACGAAGCGCCTACCTTTCACACAATCTTTTCGTAATCAATTCATTATGCAAAATCGAAATCACTGATACGTAGAGCCTCTAATATTTCGTATTCATTTAGCACCATATGTACTTCTTTGATCAGACCTGGGGCACACTTATCTTATGAGCATGCAATGCGCTGTTCAACAATTGCACTAGTTCGGCACCATTTAAACTCAGATGTTCATCGTTTTATGGCTACAATCAATGGAGATTGGTCTCGGAAAACAAGACTCAGTTTGGATTTGATAGCTTGTTTTTTAAAGATAAGAACTTAATCAATAATTGGTACTACACTTTTACCATGTTTCAAAAAAGGCTAAAACAATTCACTTTCTACTAAAATAGCAGTTATTTTGACAGTTATATTTTGCAGGATACTAACCAATAAACTAACTAAATAAATAAGATTTCTTTTTAGTGCTATGCTCTTTCGTGAGGCTCATTAATTACTGATCCGGCCTCGTATTATTGTGAACGTCACGCGGTAATCTGCATATATGATTTAGATTAATAGAAACAGTACCTTATCATTAAAGGTAGGAATTATATGCACACGGAAACATATTATATGCGCATATAGGTTTCCAAAATTCCATGAAAATATGCAGAACTTTTATTAAAATATGCAAAAATATGTAAAGTTTAAGTGATAGTTACACAACTAAATTATTGTAAAAAAATTAAATAATGTCAATATAAATTTAGAGATAACACAAATATATACTAAATCAATATTTTATTAGAAATTTTACAAAATACATGTATATTAGTAATAAGAACAATTAAGCTAAACAATGTAGTAACTCTTTGTATTTATATTTGCCTTTGTACAGTATTGTAAACATTTGCAATGAATTGCTTTTTTTAATTCTCAACTAAAAATGATATGCCATCCGTCAATAATAATAGCTTGTATGCTGAAAAGCTTCGCTCAACGTCAACTGATGTAATTGGCGAATACTTATATTTGCAGATAATTGATGGACTCATCTCAATAGTTTTATCGTAGTTTCCTTGCAACACACTAGATATTCTATTAAGCTGATTAAAGCTCTCGTTTTTCTCTAAAACTTGTGTTAATTTAATTTTGAACCGCTCTCCTATGGTACCTGTCACATTATGAATTTTATTCTTGAAACTTTAAATCAATTCTATCGATTAACTGATTTCAACACCTTGAGTTACAAGTTTCCGTAGTGTTTCACTAATAAAACCATTGTTTGCTTTGATAAAAGCTAACTCTTGGCGCATTTGCGGTTTATTTAGTATATCTTTGTATATCTGCAATTGGTATCGACTCGTTCTAAAAAGGAAGAATAAATTCTCTTATCCGTTCAAAGATATCTAAAATACAGCGGCATCAAGCCACGTGCCCGATCTTGTTATTATGGGTTGAAAACAAGGTAACTTCTTTTTGTATGCTTGAACCCTCAGCGGTGCTTTAATAAATCTTGTTTTTGTCAAATTAATCAATGAATTCATATCTGGAAATGTGTAGCGTATTTCTTCTGCTACTCTGTTAACTGCAAATTATGTGCTGACTTACATATGTCGCAACATCCGATAACATTAGTAATACCTTGTCACTTGCAACGGCATTCGGCAAATAAAATCTCGTTAAACTATCGTTTATAAATCTTGTTATGGTTAAGTTATTTGTTTTCTCCAATTCTTCTGTACCAATTAAAAAGGATCGGCCGGCGCAATATTTATTTAAAATGCCTATCAATATAGTTGGCAATATAGCGTCCACAACTGTCTGTTGTCTCATCGACTATGAAATAAATATCATTTTCACCTATCGTTTCCTTAATGTTCATCATAGTTTCCTCAAACAATATTAATATACTTTGTTCTTGTAGTTGAGCGACTAGGAACTGACAGATTCGTATACTTCTCTAAACTAATTTTTGAGCTTTGAATTATCCAACTTTGAAAGTAGAATGTTTGCACTTAAGAAGGCATTACAGAAATCATAATGGCAATCATTCTGTTCTATATTGTTACTTGTTGAAGTAAACGATTGATTCAGAGTAGCTTGTGGTGCATTTTTAGATCTTGTGACATTTCTTTTATGCAAATCAGTTCCTACATGCTGCGTTAATTGAAATATCTTGCATCGAATCTTAAATAATTAAGTGCAGGTATTAAAATATGAAATTAAATGTAAACAAACATATACTTACAATTTCAATACAATACTTAGCATTATCTACACAAAATTCAGGATAATCTATTATCCAGATCGACAAATGTGAATATGATTTCGACATATCACAAATAACAAGGTAAAATTACGTGTACATATACTTTCGAGAACTAACTAAACACAACAAATCACTGTAACTTCCTCGACTTGATAAACACAAATCTGGGAATTCCCGCTATACTGAAATGCTCACGCGGACTGTTAGTGTGTTTTTGATATATTAGCAATAAATGGTTATATTTTTACGTTGCACTTTAGAAATAAATTATAAAATATGAACAAATATGTAATTTTATATGAAATATGTCCAAAGCAGTATTTATATGCAAGAAATGCAAAATAAAAGTCGCAAATGCTTCCTTTTTACATGATCCGTATAGATCTGTAAGAATTTTGATAAACATATCATAAATAAAAAAAATATGCGTTTTCTTATAATCCCAGCTTTACTTATCATAGAGTAAAGTGAATTTCTATTCACACTTCATTTGTTTGAACGTGTAATATATACATATGCCTAAAAAATTACATTTCTTTGGTAGCATTGCGAGGAAAAACTGTGTTCATAGGTACCCTTTTGTAATAATAATTTAAACTATCGCCTCCCTAACTAATTGAATAATTATCATAAATTATATAAAGTTTGATATTAAAATAGCAATATCTAACATTTAACTAAAATATTGCTATTTTAGGCGCATTTACATATTTCCACAAACAAAACCGACGCTAAATTTATTTAAATGCTCGATGCGAAATTATAGATATTGAAATGAGAGTAATATATAATCGGCTGATTAAGATCTTCATTATTATAGTGGTTCGCGCGTTTAAATTTACCTTCTAAACACAAGAAATAATTTACACTCGGCTCTCTTTTATTAACCTCTGCTCGATGCAGGTTTATTACCGTTACATTTTTACGATAATCACATTACCATATATTAATACTACGTTTACCTATATAATTTATATTTTAGAAACTTATAGATAAGCCACCGTATAAAAAATTACTAAATGAGAAAATATTCGAAAACATTTGATAATACCTGACACATTAAATGAATTGCTGATAAGAACTCATATTAATTATTATATTTTTCTTTGTGATACAATAATAATCTTTCGCAATTTTACTGCTACAATTTGTTTTATGCTCATTCTTGGTATCCTTTTAATTAAATGCAAAAGATAATTTGAATTCGAAATGGAAAATATGATTTTGTTTCAAAAACTGAAATCTTAATAATCATTAATGACATATTTTATATGCAATAAAAAAGTCTGTGTATAATCTCAGCATGGAAAAATTATATTTCCTGTCAGTAGACTTTATGGTTTCAGATCATATGGTTTGAAATATTTCTCTTCGAATTGTAAGAACAATTACACACTTTCCTTATTAATTACTTTATTGTTTTGTGGTAAACAATTTTGTTCTATTTAATAATTATTCAAAATTCAATTTAATCTAAAAATCGATCGAGGAAAGAATTCGGAAAAAACTGGAAGAAGATAGCATAGGAAATCAAAAACTCTTTTAGAAAGTACTGAATATCATAAAGAAAGACGATAAATACAAACTAAGACACGTAAAAGAAAAAATAACGAAGTACTAACACACGACGAAAAAATTATGGGAAGGTAGAAAGAATACTTCTATGAATTAATAAATAAAATAAATGGGTCAGAAACCAACAGAGAACCTGGATAATTAGTAGAATAAGGAGAAACAGAAGAAAGAGAATTGATAATGTTAGAAAATCGAGAGAGAAAAATCCGCGGGATAAGAAATATTAAAACCCCTAGGACAACGAGGTAAAGAAATGACGGCAAAAATCATCAACGTAGCTTGGAGAACAACATAAGTACCAAAGAATTGGAAAACTGGTGCAATAGTCCCTATCCACAAAAAAGGAGAGACAAAAGATTGTGCAAACTTCAGGGGTATAACTTTGCTAAACATAGTATCCCAGACTTACGAAAATGTCCTGGAAAAAATATTAAATACAGTCGTAAAACGATAGCTGGATGAAACACAAAGTTGGCACAAGAAAGGCAGAAGTGTACAAGATCACATTTTCACTATCACACAATTAATAGAGAAAACACGAGTACATAGATCTTGAGGAAGCCTTCGAGTGAATACTCAAGAATATGGTGGGCGACCGTTTAGAATCCAAGAATATTTTAGAATAGCAATACAAAATTTATACGAGTTCAACAACGGTTATGTCAGAAAAAGCAATAATTGAATCAGAAGTCAGAAGTATTCAAAATCAGAGATGGCTTGAGATAGGGGACTACTTAGTCCTCTGTTCTTTATAATAGTAATGAAATACGTAATCATAGCCGCCAAAAGTAAAGTAAGAAAGACATTACATTGTCCGACACGCTTTTCCCGACAATTTAATTCTGCTTCAAACGAAATAGATCTAAAGAAAAACATCATAATATAGGAAGAGAAGCTAGCTAAAAGAAGTATGAACATAAACATATTTATTATTATTATAATCAATAAACCTTAAAATTACCCTACGGGTGTCAAGGTATCCACTTAATTTTCACTATGAAACTTAATTCTATTTTCTTTTATAAATGAATTTTTCCCATTCTTTCTTATTTTTTGCCGCAACTTCTGCTTCTCTCCATGTCATTCCACGTTTTTGCAGGTTTTCCGCTACTGTATTGTCCCATGTATTCTTTGGTCTACCTCTCTTCCTTTTCTGCATTGTCTTAGCTTTCCATACTCTCTTTGTCTGCCTTGTTTCTTCCATACGAACGACGTGTCCGAACCATTTCAATTTCTGTCTCTCTATACTTTCGAGGATCGGTTCTGTATTCAGATCTTGCCTTATCACTTCATTTCTTATTCTGTCTTTGCGTGTTACTCCTTTGACTGCTCTTAGATATCTCATCTCCATCGCTTGTATTTTGGATTTTGTTTTGTTATTTAGTATTCAGCTTTCACACCCATATGTTAGTATTGGTCTATATACGGTTTTAAACACAGTCATTTTTGTCTTCGTTGAAATTTATCTATTTCTGATAAAAGTGTTGTTGAGTGTATAGTACAACTTTGTCGTGCTTTCAATTCTGCCATTAATCTCAGTGTCTTCTTTCCATTCTCTATGAATGTTTACTCCTAAGTATTTAAATGTTTCAACTTGTTCGATGTCCTTTCCTCCTACTTAAATTGTTAACTGTTTATGGTTTTTCCCTATCGCCATCACTTTAGTTTTGTCTGAGTTAATTTTCATGTTTCTCTTTTTCAGTGCTGTTTCCCAAATTACCAAGTTTGTTTGCAGGTCCTTTTCGGTATTTGCGTATACCACCAAATCATCAGCAAACGCGTTCTCCGCTACCTCAACCAGCCCCATATTTCTATATCGTATTTGTATCTTTTTTGTGTTGTTTTTAATATCTTTCAGTACGTCATCAAGTATTATATTAAATAGTATAGGACTAAGTACTCCTCCTTGCCGCAATCCTTCCCTTGCTTCAAACTCTTCTGATTGCCTATTACACGCTCTCACCACGTTTCTTGTACACTTGTATATGCTTGCTATTGCTTTCCTCAGTTTGCTATTTATTCCTCTTTTTTCTAGGCTCCTCCACACCAAGTTTCGGGGTATACAATCGAAAGCCTTTTCTATGTCTATAAAACCTATGTATATCGTACCGTTTGAACTCTTTTCCGTCATCTGCTTCAATGTGAAAATATTGTCCTGTACACTTCTACTTTTTCTAAATCCACTCTGTGATTCTTCGAGTTGCGCCTCGATTATTGTTTTTAATCTCTCTTCCAAGATTCTTTCGTAAACTTTTAGCATGACGCACAATAGTGTAATTCCTCTATAATTCTTACACTGTTTGTTGTCTCCTTTTTTGTATATCGGTAACAAAACTCCCATTTCCCAATCCTCTGGTATTTTCTGTTCGTCCCATTTTTTATTAAATAATATTTCTAATACTTCTATTCCATTTTCTCCCAAATTCTTTACCATCTCTGTTGTTATTCCGTCAATTCCTGCTGTCTTGCCTCTCTTTAGCCTCTTTAGTGCATCTTTTATTTCTTCCATGGTTATTTTGTCCTGTTCCATGTGTTCTTTTTTTCTTGTAGGCGACTCGTGCAATATTTCCGGTTTGTTTACTTGGTCGTTAATTTCCGTGCTTAGTAAATCCTCAAAGTATTCTTTCCATCTCGCCATAATGTCGTTCTCGTCTTCTAGTATTTTTCCTTCTTTTGATTTTATGTATAAGGTTTTAACTTGATTTCCTTTCCTTAATCGATTCAGTACTCCATACAACAGTTTTTGATTTCCTCTGCTATCTTTTTCCATTGCTTCCCCAAATTCTTTCCATGTCCTTTGTTTTGCATCTTTTACCAGTTCTTTAACTTTTCTTCTCTGTTCTTTATATTTGTTGTATGTTTGATTATTTCTGTTGCATAAGTTGTTTTTCCATGCTTGTCTTTTTCGTTTTATTTCCTGCTTTATCTCTTCATTCCACCACTTTGTTTGCTTAATATGTTTCCTTATTTTACTATACCTACAACTTTCTTCAGATACTATCATTATTGTGTCTCTGACTATTTTCCATAGCGTTTCTGTTTCTATGTTTTTACTTATTTTTTGTTTGGTTTTACTCATTTCTCGCTCAATTTTTTCTTTGTACACTTCAACGGTCTCTTCTTCTCTAAGCTTGTATGTCCTAACTACCTTCTTCTCTTTCCCTCTTTTATTAATATTTGTTTTTACTTTCTCGTTTGTTTCTTGGCTATCTATTTTTATTTTCGGGAGAACCAAATAATGATCTGAATTTATCTCGCACCCTTTCCTTACTTTCGTATCCTTTACTTCTCTCCGGTATTCTCTGTTTATTATGACATAGTCCATTATCGATTTTTCGTTTCTGCTTCGTACTTCTCTAGTGTATTTATGGATATCCTTATGTGCATAGAAACTATTTGTTATAACTAAGTTGTGAAATATACAGTATTCTATTAGTCTTCTTCCATTATTGTTTCTAGTTTCTTCTCCGTGTCTGCCAATCGTTTCTCCTGTTTCATTATCTTTTCTTCCCACTCTTCCATTTAGGTCTCCCAATATTATTACCCTTCCTTTGGTTTCTTCTGTTATTTCAGATAGCTGTTCCCAAAATGTTTCTTTAGTTTTTACATTTTCGTCTTCATTTGGTCCGTAAGCTACTATGATTGTTGTTTTCTTTGTTTTTTCAAAGTCGAATTCCAACGTCAAAATTCTTTCCGAGACCGCAGTCCATTTCTGTAGATGTTTTATATTTTCTTTTTTTATATAGCAAGCTACTCCTTCTCTGGCTCTCCTTTCTATTTTGACTCCACTATACACCAACAAATGTCCTTCTGTTAGTATTATTTCACCTGTTCCTTTTTTTTCGTTTCAGTGATACCAAGTATATCCATATCGACCTTTACCAATTCCTCCACCAATTCTTCTTCCTTTCCTGTTAAACTTCTAACATTCCATGTTCCCATCTTCCAGCTTTTTGTTATTCTTTTTGTTTTGCCTATCCCGTTTTTTTCCTTTTGTCTATTTGCATTTACCATCACTATGTCCCTTTCGGTTGCCGTGTTCGTTATATTTCTATGTAGTTTATCTAATTTGTTTTCCGCATCTGTTTTCAATCTTCCCGTTGTGTTTATTTCATTCTCATGCTTGCATGCTTGTGATTGTTCCGATCTTTTTTTTTAATTCTTCAGTATTCCTGTCCTTTTCGTTATCCTGGTCATCGTCTATGTCTCCACCTTTTCTACTTCCTAGTTTTTTGCTTATTGGATTTCTAGTTGTTCAGTGGTTTTATTCCATCTCCACTCCACTCCATCTATGATTACTTTGTTATATCCAATTTTTATCGATTTTCCTTTCTTTTTCTCTTTTTGAGCTCTCATCATTATATGTTTTTGTTTCTCCTTTTCCTTCTTGGTTAGATAATTCTCAATGTATATTCTCTCTGTCCCCTCTTTTCTTAATTTTGTTTTATTACTCATCACCCTTAGTTTGTCATGTTCGTTCTCAAATTCTACTACAAATATTTTTGTTCCGATTTTTATTACGTTTTTATTTTTAACTTCTACCTTTAAATGTTGCTTTATAAGATCGTTTATAGCATTTTTCATTACTTCAGTATCGCTTGCCTTTATTTGTAATCCTTTTACCACTACACTATTCTTCTTCTTATCCTTTTCCATCCAATTCATCTCATTTTTAATATCTAATACTTCATTCTTAATATCAATAAATTCTTTTTTAATTAAGTTGTTTTCTTTATTCAATTTCTCGTTCTCCTCCTTCAGTTTATTTATTTCTTCATTAAACACTTTCTGGTCCTCTCTGTACTGCTTTATCTTATCATAAACATAAAGAAAACAAAAATATTAGTAATCAGCAAGAAAGACGAAGAAACAGAATAAGACAGAATAAGACAGAACAAGTAAATATATTTACGAATCCAAATAGAAAAAGACAGGGTGACATAGAATATCAAATAAATGAAAGGATAACCAGCGCAGCAAAAATGTACCACTCATTAATTAGTCGTTCATAGGAAAAAAATAATAATAATTAATAATATCATGTCTGTCTTCGGTAAGGTGCACTGATGATCTGTAAAAAACAGTGAAATATCGATATATGCACATTCCGCGCAGATAAGTTTTTCACAAAATTTTTCATTTGTACTGACAACTTGTACAGTTGATGTCGCGGCTTGTTGCGTCTACAATCTAGGGCAAAAGTGATTTGCCGAATTGTAGAATTAAATGCAACAAATTATAGCGACATTCGCATGTAAAATGAGATTTAATAATTATTAATTCTCATACACATGAAGTTCATTACAGTTCGTATATATACACGTAGTATAGAAGTGAATATCATGTCTGTCTTCGGTAAGGTGCACTGATGATCTGTAAAAAACAGTGAAATATCGATATATGCACATTCCGCGCAGATAAGTTTTTCTCAAAATTTTTCATTTGTACTGACAACTTGTACAGTTGATGTCGCGGCTTGTTGCGTCTACAATCTAGGGCAAAAGTGATTTGCCGAATTGTAGAATTAAATGCAACAAATTATAGCGACATTCGCATGTAAAATGAGATTTAATAATTATTAATTCTCATACACATGAAGTTCATTACAATTCGTATATATACACGTAGTATAGAAGTGAATATCATGTCTGTCTTCGGTAAGGTGCACTGATGATCTGTAAAAAACAGTGAAATATCGATATATGCACATTCCGCGCAGATAAGTTTTTCACAAAATTTTTCATTTGTACTGACAACTTGTACAGTTGATGTCGCGGCTTGTTGCGTCTACAATCTAGGGCAAAAGTGATTTGCCGAATTGTAGAATTAAATGCAACAAATTATAGCGACATTCGCATGTAAAATGAGATTTAATAATTATTAATTCTCATACACATGAAGTTCATTACAGTTCGTATATATACACGTAGTATAGAAGTGAATATCATGTCTGTCTTCGGTAAGGTGCACTGATGATCTGTAAAAAACAGTGAAATATCGATATATGCACATTCCGCGCAGATAAGTTTTTCACAAAATTTTTCATTTGTACTGACAACTTGTACAGTTGATGTCGCGGCTTGTTGCGTCTACAATCTAGGGCAAAAGTGATTTGCCGAATTGTAGAATTAAATGCAACAAATTATAGCGACATTCGCATGTAAATGAGATTTAATAATTATTAATTCTCATACACATGAAGTTCATTACAGTTCGTATATATACACGTAGTATAGAAGTGAATATCATGTCTGTCTTCGGTAAGGTGCACTGATGATCTGTAAAAAACAGTGAAATATCGATATATGCACATTCCGCGCAGATAAGTTTTTCACAAAATTTTTCATTTGTACTGACAACTTGTACAGTTGATGTCGCGGCTTGTTGCGTCTACAATCTAGGGCAAAAGTGATTTGCCGAATTGTAGAATTAAATGCAACAAATTATAGCGACATTCGCATGTAAAATGAGATTTAATAATTATTAATTCTCATACACATGAAGTTCATATATATATATATATATATATATATATATATACGAGGGTGGTTTGACAATTAACTTGGTTTGCTATGAAAGAAAACAATTTGAGTTTTGCAACGTACTTTATTTTTCGACATAGTCCCTTCGAAGTTCAACGCACTTGCCTCAACGTTTCTCCAGCTTCGCGATTCCTTCACGGAAATGAATTGCTTCGATGCTTACAAAATACTGGTTTGCTTTCTGTATGACATCTTCATTAGACTCAAACTTTCGTCCTGTCAGAAAAGCTTTTAGTTTCGGGAATAGATGGTAGTCCGAAGGAGCTAGATCTGGCGAATACGCAGGATGCGAAAGCAGTTGAAATCGTAGCTCGGCCAATTTTTGCTGAGCGACACGACTTGAATGCACGGGAACGTTGTCATGGTGAAACAACACCTTTTTCTTGGCCATTCCCGGGCGTTTCTCTGCTATTGCCACCTTTAATCGGTCCAAAAGTGATGCATAGTATTCTCCGGTAATGGTTCTTCCCTTTTCAACGTAGTCAATTAGGAGAATTCCCTTTGCATTCCAAAAAACTGACACCATGACCTTTCCAGCGGATAGAACGCATTTCGCTTTTTTCGGAGCCGATTCGCCACGGGTAATCCATTGTTTCGACTGCTGTTTAGTTTCCGGGATATAGTGGTGTATCCAAGTTTCGTCCATTGTCACAAAACGGCGAAAGAACTCAACTACATTCTTCTGAAATACTTGCAAATTGTCGGCAAATATTCGCATGCGAATTCGCCTTTGCTCTTGAGTGAGTAAACGCGGCACCCATCTTGCGCACAGTTTTTGCATGTGCAATTCTTTATGCAAAACGAAGTGAACTCGCTCAGTTGAGATGCCTGTGGCTTCCGCTAACTCGCGCACTTTCACTCGTCTATCGGCTAAAATCAAATCATGGACTTTATCGACGATTTCGGGTGTCACAGCTGATTTCGGGGCTCCAGGACGTGGTGAATCTTTAATGCTTGTTCTGCCACGCTTAAACTCATACCCAAAGTCGAACACACTCATAAGAAGGACATGAGTCACCCAATGTAGGTGAAATTCTCTCATGAATCTCCTTCGCTGTTTTCCCTTCCAGATAAAAGAATTGAATCACACCACCAATTCCAACTTTATCCATTTTTCGCTATTGCTCGAAACACTTCTGTTTAAGTAACTGTCAAACAACGAGTTACTGTCTGAATGACTTAAGACCAGAGAATATTAACTCATAGGAATGACACTTTATGACTACATATACAGATTACATTTGCGCCCTCTATTAGTGTGTGAACCAAGTTAATTCTCAAACCACCCTCGTATATATATCTCTTATTATATAAATATCTATCATATATTATTTAAATATCTGTACACTGGATTATCGTGCTGGCAGTTCCGTGTTTAGATCCCTGACTGGGCTGACCGAGTAGGTTTTCGTGGTTTTCCTTCTCGTTCAAGGCGAATGCCGACAGCTTAAAATCTTAAGCCGCTCCACGGGTGTAGACATAGTAATAACTCATGGCTTGCAATTCCCCCGTTTTTGTTGTCTAACTGTTTAGAGAATGCCAAGGCATGATTTTTTATTATTGAACTTGAATGTATCGTTAAATAATTTTATCCATGACAACTACATATATATAGTATGACATTAATATACTGTCATTTATATTTTCAATTTCTTTGAAAAAGGCATCATGTGCCGAAACGTGTAAGATTGTTTTAAACATATACATATTGAAGTAAAACCAGACCTTAAATGGTCAACTAATTGAATCTACTGTATATATATATATATATATATATATATATATATATATATATATATATATATCGTTATAGTTCTTCTTGTTACCAGAAACTGGAAGAAAAACAACGTACATATTAGAAATAAGTGTTTGATTAAGTATTATGAAAGAAGACCATTCACTTACAGTGTAAGATATTAAACAAGTTAAAACCGCGGATTTAGTTAGAAAATTTATTTGGTATAATTTTTATTATTTTTGTAGATCACTTTTCATTATCAACATTTATGAATTTATTTGTAATTTCGAAAATAATTAACTTGATTGATAATAGTAATATCATGTGGAAATCTATTTTATCGACAGTAATATTATTTGATTTGAACTAATTCACCGCGGGAATCATCGATTTTACTTGCATATATATGACATTAATAGACATTTAAAAGAAAGTAATTACTATTTTATAATTATTATTTTTTATTATAATGGTAATGTCAATTAATATGACATATAAAATAAGATATGAAATTTCCATAAATAAGAAATAAGATTTCTTATTTATTTTATTGGCCGTGTCTTAATATTAAAATAATAGACTTTTTTATTGGTTTAGCGACCCTTAATTAATTAATGGTCGCTAAACCAATAAAAAAGTCTATTATATATCTATATATATATATATATATATATATATATATATATATATATACATATATATATATATATATATGTATGTATGTTTATATCGTTCAAATTGAGGAAAAAAATGAAGAATAAACCTTTTTAAATATGTAACAATGATATGAAACAGATCAGTTTAGAAAACAGCATTACACACATATCGGTTAAGGTCGTGGGTTATTGTTGGGTGAATTCATAATTTAATCTTTATTAATGGTTTAGATATTTCGTCTATTTTGTTAGAGAAAAGCATAGGAAGTACCAAGCACTTCCTCTTCAATTCTCAAGTACAATATAATGGATAATAACAAGTACATTACTTCATCGACACCACATATATTATACATGAGGGATAGTTGATAGGAAGATGACTTCCTTTTGTTCAAAAAATATTTTTGGAACAAAAAAGTTTCATTTTTTTTACATAACCGCCTTTTAACTCTATATACTTATGCCAGCGACATTAAATTTTTTATGCACTTCAAAAAGTGGAATCTTAGACTAATATGGTAAATGAGATAACAATTCGAAATATAATTCAAACAATTTAGCGATTACAAATGCAGATGAATGAACTAACGCATTGTCATGGTGGTAATACTTTTTCTTCGTCGAACGTGGTAGCTTTTCTTTAATTCACCTATGAAGTGATCCAATAAATTAAAATAAGATGGTCCTGTCCTGCGATCGTTCTTCTCTTCACCAAATAATCGATATAGATTATATAGTGCAAAATCCAAAACACCGTTGCCATAATCTTTCTAGTAGATCGGATCAGTTTTCCCTTCTTTGATGATCGTGCCGTTCTTTCATTTCTTGCGTGAAGTGTTGGATCCGTGTTTTGTCCACAGTTATGTAACGCTGCCAAAACTCTCTTTTATTGCCCTTCTACACATTTAAATATTGCGTTGGACATTGTCACGATACTTCATATTTTGTCGTAGTAAACGCGACATTCATTTTGTCGAGAACTTTTGATACTCAATATTAGTGCAAGATATTGAATACACGTTCAGTAGAGATACTTACAATCTGAGATATTGCACCTATCTTCAACCGATGACCTTCCAACTTCATATTGCGGACTTTCTTATCCATTTTCACGGTAGTCACTGCAAAACGAAGGACCTGGGCGCTCGCTACCATCCCTGCGCATATGACCACTATCTACAAGGTGTCTTGAAATAAAAAGACAGCGTATGAAAAATGGAAAGATGTAATTGTATGGAATATAAATCCAAAATATTTTCTCAAATTTCCCTCTCATAAGCGAGAAAAGAAATGACGAAGACTTTTAAAAAAAAATTGTCACGTCATTGTGTAATTATAAAAAGTATCAAAGACGATATGTTAAAGTTTACCGACGATAAAAAAAATAATAGTTTTGTTATTGTCCATCTCATGTGTGAGGTATTTATTATTTATACATATTCTGAATATTTTGCATTCATAGGCTCACGTAATACAATTTTTTGAGTGATTTTAATTTCGGGGTTTGCGTCGTAATTGAGTCACAATGTTTTGAATTTATATTCTACATAATTACATCTTTCCATTTATTATATGTTGTCTCTTTATTTCAAGGACACTGTATAATACTATTTACGTAATAATTTTTGTAACTTCCTTTCGTTTTTTAATAGTTTTTCCACGCAAAGGTAGTGGTTTATCTACATACAAATATCAAATTAAGCGATTTCGAAGCGCGTAAAACAATAATTATTTGGTATATATACTTTTGTGTCTAACTTTATTAGAGTTAACAAATTACAAAAATTTATTACTCTTAATGGTCCTAGCGCCCCCAATCGAAAGTCACAGTACAATCAAAGGAACCTCGTAAATATTGAATACAAAAACATACATACGTACCTAGAAAAAAAAAGTAGTTTTCCTCCTAATATTAATTACTTTTCCTAAACATTTAGGAATAAGATTTTGTATCTGATATATAATGCAATAAGTTCTAATATTTTATGAGAAACCTATACACTTTCGCGAAACAAGAAAGGATTGAACATTTTCCTTTCATTTGAAGTAAAATTAAATATATAATGAATGTATACTAATTTATCTTCATGGTTTAGAACTTTTTTTATTAAAAGATATTCTTAAAACGAAGATTGATTTAATTTTTTTTAATATTTACAATTCAATTTTTTTAATACTTATATTTCGTTTTATATATTATCAGATGCACCATGTAACTGAAAAACATGCAATGTACGTTCAACATCATGGCTACACCAAACCTGATTCGTTGCGACGCGAATCCGAATTAAAATTAGAAGGTCAATTTGAATGTCAACCAGAATATCGGAAAGCTTATATAGATTATTTAATAAGAGAACGAGTGGAGAGGAAACCGCGACCTCTAGATAACCTAGTTACACAACAAAAACGAGTATTGAACAAAGAAGATAAACCTCAAAGTAATGGTATCAAAAACGAGAACGTGTAAGTAAGTATACAGTAATGAAACGAATAATAATAACAAAAATATTTTTGGAAGAATAATAACTAGTTTATTACATTTTATTGTAGTTACTTTTATTTTATGTATTTCAGACCAAAGGCGACCCAAAACAAAATAGAAAACAAAAAGAGTCAATCAGCACATGTTTCGCACATTCCAGTAGCTACCAGAAAACCTATGTCAGGCCAAAAACAGCAATTGGAAATTAAAAACGACATTCCTTCCTCGGCATCGAGCAGTTCCAAAATAACAAAAAAGAAGCCTCCTACATCTTCCAAAGCGACGTCACAGTTACACAAATTAAAAGTTAATGAAATGACTTCTTCCAAACAGTCAAGTAGAAGTGTAAGTCCTTCCCCAGTCACAGACAAATATAGAAGTAAAAGTACCTCCTGGAGGAAGTCTCGTATGGGGCGTTCTAATGTGATAGAAAATGAGAATGTTCATCATAGTAGAGTTGGTTCGAGGTTTCCGAGCCCTGTTAAAGTTGAAGATTTAGCGTACAAACCATGCATATCACCAATTCCGATGCTTTTGCAAAATATTGAACCTCAAAGAAAAAAGTTGCCATCAAACGTTAAAAAATCACTTTTCGATGATAAGGCGTTTGTGATATTAGATAAGGAAGTTAATAACAACTTCTATTATGATTTAAGAAGTGATGAAGAAAATAATTTGTACAAAGAACAACGATGGATGTCTTCGTGGTACAGTCCTCCATTTTAAAGCTTTAAATGTATTTTGATCAAACGCAGTGCGAAATATTAAAAGGATACCTGAAGAATTCTGTTTAGATAGTATGTTATTGAATATCTTGTAAATTTTATTCTCAGGTGAAGAGATTCCGTGCCAGATTTATACTGCCAATTTTATGAATATTATTATTGGTACATTTGTAGTTTGTAAACACGAGCTTTAATTAAACGATCAAAAAAATATTTTATTAACTACTTTATCAATATTCATAACGGTACTGATCATAATTTAGATTTAAATGTTTGTAATTGTTGTGAATGACACTGTCGATAAAATCATAATATAAATTAAAAAAACTTGTGGGAAAATGAAATACTAAAACACAAATTATGTATTTGATTCCTTCAGTTTATAATAATTCTTATATTTGAGAGAACTAGACTGCGTTAGGTACTAAAAATGTACCATTTTATAGAAGTTATCAAAATGGAAAAAGGTTTAGATTATAAATATTACATGGTCTTTATGATGCTTTAAAGAAAAGTGATTTGTGAATAAATTTACAATTGATATTGTGGATGGAAGAATTTATTGAATATATCATTAGGAACACGGTGTTACATGGGCTAGGGAAATACTAATTTATTGTCTGACGCTTTTTCCGTTCAATACAAATGTATCATTGCAATAATCTCTACGACACTACTCACGATTATTACAGGTAAGTAATTGTCCTACTGCTCCAACAGTAAGTTAACTCATCGTAATGTTTGTACCGAAACTACTTTCCTTTCACTGAAGCTCACCTTTGTGTTATTTCGTTTGTTGCAAGTAGAAATCCATATTTGCATATTTGTCTGTATTTAAATGTACAATGCATTCAGAATTATAAGAAACTAACTTTTAATGTGTTTACAACTGTTTTTATACCCCCTGTGACATTAATTCTCTCTTTGTTATTGAGTGGATACGGTTAACCTACTTTCAGTATACCTACGAATGTATTGACTACAAATTAAGGGCCTCTAATTAAATAAGGAAATGTAAAATAAAAAAATTAAATACAAAAAAAGAAACACTATTCGCCAGCTATATTTGTAAAAAAGAATATAACAACACGTGTGGAAATATAGATATATCAAACACATAGCTACAAAATTGTATATAAGTCATGTTCCGTATATACATAAGTATTAACCGTAAAGTAACATTAAGTTAACAAACGGACATTGTTACTGGGTAGAATCTTCTTTCCTTAATGTCTGTACTTGAGTCGTCTGGTAAATTGGCGTCTGTGTCTTAATCGTATTGCAAATTTATAATTAACGGTGCTGCAATATTATACATGTCTAAATATTCATTCAATTCTATTAGGTTGAAAATGCAATGATACGGCGGTAAACGTAAAACTGTATGTCCTGCTTCTTTGGCTCTATTATCTACATAATAATCCTTCACATATTCTTTTGTGTTCTTCACCTCCAATAATTGTTTTTTCGTATAATGATCTTCATAATATAAACGATTGGCTTCTAAAAATTGTTACAGTTAGGGACCTAATAGGTATGTTTATCCTACGTATTTACTTATTATGTATATTACGTAACAGATAATCCTATTAAGCGGTCTGCAATACTTATAGTGTAGAGTAATACAATAACACCATTTTCAAAATTACAAATAATTAAAATCGTGAAATAAATGCTTTCTACAGTTTACGGCGCTAATTATTCGAATTTTTTACCGAAAAAAATTCGCCCTTAGGCAAGATTTCAATCTACGACCATTGGTTTGCCGGACCACTGCTTTACCATTAAGCTATTAAGGGACTGAAGTTTCGAATCGTCGGGAAGTCTTAAATCGCATTAAGAAACAGGTATTAATATTGTTGCTCGTAGTACGGCAAAGTTGTGCAAATAAATTACATTTTTGCGAAGTAATGTGAATGAAATAAATGCTTTCTACATTTTATGACGTTAATTATTCGATTTTTTTACTGAAAAAAAATTCTTAATGCGATTTAAGACTTCACGAAGGTTCGAAATTTTAGTTCCTTAATAGCTTAATAGTAAAGCAGTGGTCCGGCAAACCAATGGACGTAGGTTCGAATCCTGCTTAAGGGCGATTTTTTTTCGGTAAAAAATTCGAATAATTAGCGCCGTAAAAAGTAGAAAGCATTTATTTCATTCCGTCTCTACAGATAAATGAAAATTAATACATTACATTTCCCAGTTGGATTACTGTCATTAATTACATGATAAATACATGTAAAAGCTTATGTTAATTTTTTCTACAATTAGTGTTTAAAATAGCGATAAATATTGTAAAAATTAATAATTTATTTTGTACTTAAAAAGCATTTTAAATTATCTTTTAAGTAATAGAGCAAAAAAATAAACACTTAAAATATTGCTTTTTCTGTTTACTGCATTTTATAATAATATGAATAAATTGCTATTTCCTAAATCAAAATCATATTTTAATTCAAGCTAAATTTAATAGTAGGAGTTTATAGAGTAGAAAACCGATTTCAAAGACATTTAATGGAATACATATAGTAGTTTGTGGACAAACAAATTGTGAAAAAATACAAATGTTTATTACAAATAAAAAATATTAGATAAATAAGACTATTCCACAACGAAAAAATAAAGAATTCATTCTACAATATTTAAAACACATTTTAAAAATCATACGCTTTTCGAAAAAATAGATTAATATTTTGTGTAATAACTATTATACGATAAATTAGTTTATTTGACACAGAAATTATTAATAATTTACTAAGACTAGGTATTGAGAATAAAACACTTGACTATATTTCACTAGCTATATTATAATAATAATGAGCTAAAAGTAAACTAATAATAAACATGTATTAACTAGGCACTTACTGTTTTTACAACGAATGTTGAAAATGTCTGCTGCTCTCTTCAACACATGTGTTACATCTATGAATCCAGTTTTCCCGAACACATGTGAATAGACAAAATGTGTAACAATCGATTGAATCGTAAATTGAACACTGAACAGTTCTATTCATACGAATACTATTGTAAGGTCAATGGACAAAAAGTAAATAAATAAACCCCCAACGAAGATTTAAGTTAGATAAGTCGCAATTGGCGATGTTATCAAATCGCGGGACAACGACGTGGTAGTTTTTTTATTATTTTTTTTTCAAGGAAATCGTTAATTATACAGCAAATTGTCGTTACTGTTTTTTTTTTGTATTCTGTTTCTGCATTCACTGCATAAAATTCAGTGCAAAATATGCGTTATTAGAGATAAAGGATCTTAAAAAACGAAATTTCGTATTTTACGTGGAAACAATTGCTCTTTGCCATATATTTCATTAAGCTTTTTTAATTGCTTTTATACATTCTATCTAGTTTCAAAAGGATGGCAGTCACTCTCTTTACAATTCTCCTTATATAAGAAAGAAAGAGAAATTTCTTAGAGAAGATAATAATATTATTTCACCAACAAAATTGTAACTTACTCACACAGATATATCGTAAATACAAAGGCAAATATACAGACGGAGAAAAGGAGGTGATTTGTTGAAACAGAAGCAATAATAATGGGTGATTCATTTAGAGATACTTTTTCCAAAATCAAAGAACAAATGAAAAAGGCCAATTTATTTAAGAAACTTGATTATCATACAAAAGAACCATTCTTTACAATTATTTTTTAAAGATTATTTCTCTCAAATGTTGGCCACGACTGCGGTTAACGTAGTCTATTCTGCTGTTCCAATTTTCAATGACGCGTTCTAGCATTTCGAGTGGTATTTGTCCAATGACCCGAGTAATATTGGCCTCCAATGCCTCAATTGTAGCCGGTTTATCCATGTAGACTTCAGACTTCACGTAGCCCCACAGAAAGAAGTCTAATGGTGTGATGTCACAAGATCTAGGCGGCCAATTTACTGGTCCGAAGCGTGAAATTAAATGTTCACCGAATCGTTCTCGCAGTAAAGCCATAGTTTCACGAGCTGTATGGCTAGTGGCGCCATCTTGTTGGAAGTAAATGTCTTGTAGACCACGGGTGTCAAGTTCAGGCAGCAAATAGTCCCTTATCAAGGCGCGATAACGGTCGCCATTCACAGTCACATTCTGGCCGACTTCTGTTTTGAAGAAATATGGACCAATTATTCCACCGGCCCATAATCCGCACCATGTAATGTAATGGTAGCACTTAAATCTCTTCTGGTTGCTCATCACTCCAAATATGGGCATTTTGCTTATTCACGTACCCATTAAGCCAGAAATGGGCCTCATCGGAGAACAAAATTTTTGTCGAAAACAGTTGATCTTCTGCAAGTTTATCAAGAGTCCAACGGCTGAAACGGAAACGATTCGGAAGGTCGGTCGCCTTTAGTTCTTGCACTAGTTGAATTTTGTATGCTTTTAAACAAAGATCCTTTCGCAAAATACGCCAAGTTGTTGCATACATTCCTATTTGAAATTTTTTTTACAAATGCAAAAAATGTCTACTGACATAACTAACAAATTTTTATATATAACTAAACACAGAGTATCCATATTTTTTCGGGGAATTTATCGATATAATACTCCTTCGCAAATGCTTTTGTCTTTAAGAAATTACTTGTATATTATATATTTTGTAACTTTCTTCAAAATAAAAGTCGTTCCCACAAAAAAAAAAATATAATTTCTTGTTTACAGCTACAGGAATTTAGAATTTTATTAATTTGTTTGGAAGGATAAGGTGTATTACCAAAAATGAGCACTGTATTTCTTGAAATTGTTTTTCAAACCCTGATTAATAGTTCCATCGACATGTCCTCCTGATAATTTAAACTGCTTTCTTTTATATTTCTTGTGGATAATCTCGACAGTTTTTAATAAATTCTTCTTTATAGAATAATAAATCGCCTTCGTCTCGCACTTAGGTTATTTATTTATTTCGTATAAGAAGCGAAATCCAAATTTAGATGTTAGTGTATAAATCACTTTTATTACAAAAGAAAGGGTCATCAAACTAATTTATACACTAATATCTAAATTTTTTAACCAATTGAGAGCTGCCTTGTGATTTGACTTGCTCAGCTCGTGGGTGACACCAGGAAAACTTCTTCTGAGGCAGTCGTTTACTAGCTGAGACATAGTTTGTTCCACATATCCACAGTCGCAGAAGCTAGTATCTGCTAGTTTCTATTTATATAGCATTGAGTTGCACCTTCCGTGGTCTGTTCGGAACCTATTCAATTGAGACCATTGCCTACGTGGGAGGGTTACGCCCGGCAGAGGTTCTGAAGTATTAGAAATTACATCTCAATTCCTCAATTTGGGGTTTTGTTTGAGGAGGGCTATCCAGCAATTATTCACATTGATGAATTGCCGAGCTTCCGTATCCGGCCAAATCGGTCTCCTAGAAGAAGAATGGGAAGATCAATGTTATGGAAACCTTTCATTCATTCAGTGCTGCAGCGAGACATCTGATATTCGGCAGGGCAATATTAGAATGAATCGGTAGCCAGAGACTAGGAGTGGATATAACAGCACCGGCGACTATCCTCATTGTATCTTTAAATTGAACATCTACTAGTTTGATGTGAGAGCTTCGACACCAGACAGCAGCACGGTATTCAGCAGGATAGTAAGCAGTAGAGTAATGGCTGCCATTCGCTTCCCATGAATTGCTGTCTAGTTTATGTAATATACTATTTGGGGTTTTGTTTGAGGAGGGCTATCCAGCAATTATTCACATTGATGGATGCCGAGCTTCCGTATCCGGCCAAATCGGTCTCCTAGAAGAAGAATGGGAAGACCAATGTTATGGAAACCTTTCATTCATTCGGTGCTGCAGCGAGACATCTGATATTCGGCAGGGCAATATTAGAATGAATCGGTAGCCAGAGACTAGGAGTGGATATAACAGCACCGGCGACTATCCTCATTGTATCTTTAAATTGAACATCTACTAGTTTGATGTGAGAGCTTCGACACCAGACAGCAGCACGGTATTCAGCAGGATAGTAAGCAGTAGAGTAATGGCTGCCATTCGCTTCCCATGAATTGCTGTCTAGTTTATGTAATATATTATTGCGGGTCTTCACCTTTTGACAAGTTTTATAGAGGTTCTGCTTGAACGTCAGAAACCCGTCTAATGTTACGCCTAGATGTTCGAATTTGGTACATTTACAGCACATTCTTCGGAATATTTATCCAATCTTTACTATAACATCAAGTCATACAAGCTAGCTTATACTCGTAATACTTCTACCTTCATGACGACATTTTCTATAGTTTTTAATGCTGCTATTCTCGTAATATTTTAGACTCTGCAATGACGTGTCTATAATAAATTATTAAGACTAATACATCGTGATAAATTATTTTCAAGTAGTTTTAATAATATTAAATATTTAGATGATTAAGAACAATTTCACCTTAATGCGGCCCTTCAAGATTTACTGCGGGTACTTACTTGTACCTTTCCGATAACCCTTATAATCCGATTACTGTTTATTGAACCCACATTACACCTATTTTCGGGAATAATATAAACCGACTTATTTGCATTTGCATTTGTATAAAACAAAAGTTAACAGAACCCTTGTAATCCGCTCAAGAGACCCCATCATAAACATCCATCTACCAGGAGTGAACTAATTATCTATCTAGGCGGCAGTTAGGTGAATAAAGAAATTGTAGATTACTGACTCAAATGGAAATAATGGGTGATTCATTTGGAGGTACTTTTTTAGGTGGGGATTTAATGGCTGAGCGCACATGTGACGCGTCAGCGGACTGCGCATTCTGGTTCAGTACTATTTGACATTACGTAATGGAAAGACTTAGTACAGCTTTATTACGAAAATGGGTGTTCTACAAGGAATGTGTATCGTGCGCTTAGAGCAACATATGGGCCACATAATCGGCCTACCGAACGCACAATTCGCTATACCATCAATAAGTTTGAAACTCAATTTACAATAATGGATAATACGCGACCACATAGACCTCATCCAGCACGTAGTGAAGGAAATATAGCGGCGGTAGCAGCGAGTGTACGCGAAGACCGGGAAGAATCAATTCGTCGCCGTTCTCAACAGCTTGGTTTGTCGTATGCAACAACTTGGCGTATTTTACGAAAGGATCTTGGTTTAAAAGCATACAAAATTCAACTAGTGCAAGAACTAAAGGCGACCGACCCTCGGAATCGTTTCTGTTTCAGCCGTTGGACTCTTGATAAACTTCCAGAAGATCCACTGTTTTCGACAAAAATTTTGTTCTCCGATGAGGCCCATTTCTGGCTTAATGGGTACGTGAATAAGCAAAATGCCCGTATTTGGGGTGATGAGCAACCTGAAGAGATTGAAGTGCTACCATTACATCCAGACAAAACAACTGTTTGGTGCGGATTATGGGCCGGTGGAATAATTGGTCCATATTTCTTCAAAACATTTACTTCCAACAAGATGGCGCCACTAGCTATACAGCTCGTGAAACTATGGCTTTACTGCGAGAACGATTCGGTGAACATTTAATTTCACGCTTTGGACCAGTAAATTGGTCGCCTACATCTTGTGACATCACACCATTAGACTTTTTTCTGTGGGGCTACGTGAAGTCTAAAGTCTACATGGATAAACCGGCTACAATTGAGGCATTGGAGGCCAATATTACTCGGGTTATTGGACAAATACCACTCGAAATGCTAGAACGCGTCATTGAAAATTGGAGCAGCAGAATAGACTACGTTAACCGCAGTCGCGGCCAACATAATCTTTAAAAAATAATTGTAAAGAATGGTTCTTTTGTATGATAATCAAGTTTCTTAAATAAATTGGCCTTTTTCATTTGTTCTTTGCTTTTGGAAAAAGTATCTCTAAATGAATCACCCATTACATAAATCATGTAAAAGTTAATTCAAAAAACTCTTACTATAGCATTAAATCTTGGATACGTATTTCGACAATTAATCACTATACGAGATCACCGATATATTCATACATCGGTGACATAGTGATGTGTTTCCGTTATGTGAAGTATGTGCTAGGGCTCCGAACGTAATACTTTTTCTGCTGCTGATGATGACAACTTAGTTGTTGAAAACGTATCCAAAATTTAATAATGATATTAAACTTTGCACATTCAGAATGACACAAACAAATGAGAGGATTAATTAAAATCACAAAAGAAATAACCTCTGATATTAAGATGGAGTTTGGCAGAAGCAAATGCAAAACATTGCACATCGAAAAAAGAAAAATGGAAACAGACCGTTACAAAATAAGCACTAAATAGTGTTGAAATAGACTTTATAGAAGTACAAGACACAATTACCTTGACTTCCATCAAAATAAAAACATCAACCACACACGTATAAAGACAGAGTTACAACAGTATACCCTTTGACTAATCGCCATTCTCAAATCACATCTAAATTGTAAAAACCTAACAAGAGCAATTAAGACTTTCTCAATATCCACTTTACCTTGGAATAATTTGATTGACGCAGACATACCTTAATCATATTAATTTCAAAACATGTGCATTTATGTAAAAATCCAGAAAACTATACCCAAACTGTTGCGTTAAAAGAATAACACTAAGTAGAAATTACGAAGAAGAGAAATATCTGATGCGCACGCACACCATGCGAAACAGATGCACAACCTGCGACAATATTTTCAAGACAAACAAGATAACCTACACATCGCAATAACAAAAGCAGACCAAAATTAACGCGGTTAAACCTAGCTCTAAAAAAACACACACGCGATTCATATAACGATTTAACATACAAGAAAAAACGATATGGGAACAGAAAAGATTGCATTGAAACTATTACTCCCATGTGGCAAGAAAACATAAGTATTGTTGATAGTTACAAATGGCTAGAAAGTTGACAACCTTTCCCAGAAACCGAAGGTTTCAACTCAGCAGTACAATATCAAGTTATACTTACAAGAAATTATAGGAAACACATGATTACCTATAAATACACAAACATTCAGAAATATGCAATTTACACCCTGAAATCATAAAGTATGTTACCACTCAAACAAAATTGGAAAAATTGAAAAATATATACCACTGAAGATGGAACTTCAGTGTATCTGAAAACAGATAAACGTAAATATAATACCCTTCATTATATCAGATAACGGAATTACACTCCATCAGTCTCTAAGGGTCTTAAATCATTAGAATCACTATCCAAAATCCACGAATTAATGCGGCGACCAATAATACTGCACACATGTAATATAGTCCGTAAATTGTATAAATTTACAATTACAATTTTACAAATACAAAAAATTGGAATCACTGGTTAAATTACTCCGACATATAATCTCAAGAATCATGGAAATGACAAAAAATAATGACAATAAATTACATCATAGAACTTATAGTAAATATCATAATGTGATGTATACTAATACCGCAACTTCAGCCGCGTACAATCGACCGCATACTCAGATATGTGGGTAGAGTAAAATGTTTCCTGGCTACAGGCTGAGGAAGTGCGAGATGACGCGACGTCATAATAATAATAATATAGCATGTCTCAGCATCCCTCAATAGCTTAACGACAATTTCAGGGGGCATTTGCCGGTTAATAGTTTATTATTATCCCCGAACATGGAGTGACTTAATATATTTAGCAGTCGGCATTCACCTTAAACGAGAAGGAACACCATGAAAACTTTCTCGGACAGCAAGCCCCGGATTCGATAAAGGTAACTGTAAAAATTAAACACATCTAAAGTTTAGTAACTCTGTAATAGAACATAGTTGCTGATACAACAACGAAAATCTGGAGCAACTTTTAAGCAGAACATGATATTTTGTTTCACATTTTGACCTAGTTATTTATTAACTTAATGACAGTGACGATTGAAAAACAAAGGTTTAAAGGAGTCATTTAGACAAGAAACCATGGAATTGAAAAAAGTACTATCGTGGTGTGATTTTCAATTCTTGCAAACTGGTTTTCAGACACAAGAAATATTTTAAGTTAATCGATTCTTGATGATAAGTCTTTGGTTGAAGGCAATTAACACCATCTTACAAATATTTGAAGGTACGTAGGCTTTGTTCTCCCATAATTTAATTCCTGTTAAAAAAGAAAATCATGTGAGACGGTGCTAATAAATTATCTCATTTACATAATCATTGCAATAACCGCAGCTTAGGTCTTTGGAAGTAAGTCGACTCCAACAAAAGTCGTTTGACAAAACAAGATGGTCGCCACATTTTTGGGATTAATGGACACGTTTTGACTGAAATATTGGAGAGCCATCATACTGTACTACTACTCTACTATACACAATTGTTTGTTTCAAATTCTCCAAAGTGTCCGCAAAAATTATCCAAGAGGAAGAATCATCTTGCAACACGATAACGCTCTGGCTTATATACAATGTTATTTGAACGACGAGTATTTTAATAGCCAAAACTTTGAAATAATGTGTAATTTGCTGTATAGTCTAGATCCGGCACCTAAGGTCTTTTTTTGCTGACACGCGAAAATAGTAAGTTAAGGGGTTTTCGGTTTTTTGATATTATGAAATAAATAACCTACTCTGGAAAGATTGGAGAAAATATTTTGAAGATTGGTTTCCATGGAAGCAAAAATGCATTGACGATGGATTGAAATATATTTGAAAATGATAAATAAATGAATTTTGTCAACAAATTGTGTGTTATTACTTTTTTACTAAACAGAAAGAAATTAATGAAAGAAAATTTCTGCGAATACTATAAATGCATGAATATTAAGATATTTTGAACTAATTAAAATTATAGTTAATAATAAGGTTTTGAAGTTAAATACTTGACATTTCCTAAATCTAGTTGTTAAATATTCTAATAAATAAGAAATGCCTGGAATAAATATTTATGCTAATATATGTATTGTTACTCAAAATATGCACTACAGTACTAAAATAACCGAAATATGCATATTATAGCCATCATCAGGGATCGGACATACTCAAAAAATAAACATTAGTATGGGATCCTAGTTGATATGGAGCGTTTATAGAATACATACGCTCATTTCAGTGGCGGCTCTTGATGACGTTCAATGTGAGCTGCTGCACGGATGGGACTGCTTCGTTTAAGCTTTCATATATACAGAGAAGCAAGTAACCGTACCGAAATCTTCCGAAATAGTTCGAAGTTGTCTCATCCGTGCAGCAGCGCACATCGTACGTCATCAAGAGCCGCCACTGGCTCATATTAAAGAAATGATTAATATTATTAGAAAAATACAATTGCCGCATTATAAAAATAATTTCATTGCTATTGAACGGAAAAAGTTGATGAAATCGACAGAGTAACTGCATTGTATAAAGTTGATTAAAGAAGCTTTGATATGTATCATAAAGTGTAGACGTAAATATTTGTTATAAATAACAAATATTGTTATAAATTTGTTTGTATAAAAATTCGAATTTATATTTTCGGTAACTTCATTGGCGTCCAATAGGGTGAAATATTTCTATTTCATACATATTTAAGCATGCATTAATATTCATATATTTAAACAATAATATAGAATACCTGTAGGTCCAGTTCGCAACGGGCCATATCAGCAATGTGTGGCAACAGCGAATCGAATCCCCTCCATGCGCAGCTCCTTCGATTGCAGCACATTGCATATTGCATTGCAGTTAAGAATTTAGTAAGACTTAAACCGCGTAAGGATATAGTCGTTTGCATATTCGTTCTGTATACGTAATTTGCCCATTTGTTGTATTATTGTATTCTTAGCTGCTACGGAAAAGTAATTTTAAGTAATAAAAAAACAATAACGTTTTCTAAAAGATAAAAGTAAAAAAATCAATAATTCTGCAAAATAAATTTAAATTTTAAGAAAGTCACTTAATATAGGCATCGTACACACGTTGCCACATCGCATTACGTTCCATACGTATATTGTTGCCTATGGCCCGTTGCGAGTTGGACCTATCGGTATATATAATATGAATTAACTGAATAACGCACAATTAAAAACATTTTAGTTAAAAATATTTTTGGATTTATCTTATTCAGTGAATCCATACTATCTATTCTATCTATAATAAAATAATAATGACAAAATGACGGTTATGTGTTTTAAGATTTGTTTTGATGCTTATATTCGTCACATTGAATTCATTGTCGTAAAAGTCACTTGTTTTCAAAACAATAAGATGTATGTATATACATGTGCAATGTATATGTATATTTAGTAACTGGATAGATCAAATAAATGGAATATTCAGTCGTAAATGGATTAGCAAATTGTAAATAAATAAGTCGAAAATAATTTGTGAACTATATACACAATAAAGTAACGTAAAAAATGATAATTTTTACTTAAAGAATTCTGTGTTGTAATATACTACCAAATATTTTCCAATATTTTCCATAGTAAGACGCATCCTCCTAACTGCACAAATATCTTTAAATAAAGAAAATGACTACTCGGCATCACAACTTGCAACGGAGGCAAAACGAAAATCTTCAAATTCTGCTGAAAAATTTGGACATTCAAAATCTGCTGTATTTTTTTGTAATGCATTAACTATCTCGTTTAGTTTCTCATGTCCAGGATTTCTTGCTTTAACCCTTTGAATATATTAATAGAGGTTTCTTCCAATTTCTTCAGGAGTCTTTTCTAATACTGACACTGTTATTAAATTTAGTTATTGCGCCTACGATAGGTCGCTTTTGTTTTTCTAAATAATTAATAAAAATTAAATATCTTTTTATATTTACAGAATCCATTAGTGTCTTACATTTTTGAATACTCTGAGCAGTATTTTATAATTTATCAATGCCGTTTCTGACCACATTGAAATTGTTAGCAAAAAAACAGCGGCATTTATCCATGTTCCCCATCTTGTTAATATAGGGTGTGGAGGAAGTTTCAAATTAGTGTAAAATCGTTTGCGGGTTGGCGACTTCAGAAATATTTTTTTTTATTTCGCCCACAAGCGTATAAACATCGGTAAAATATTTACGAATACATTTACATATTCTATGCAAAGCATGTGCCAAACACGTGGAGTATCTTCGGTAAATCATTTTTTTATAGTGGATCTGCTTTTAGCATATGTGCAGGGCCATCGGATATGAGCAGTAAAACATTTTGCTTTCTTCTTGTCTCAGGGTACATTTAGCTAAACGTTTCGTATACTAAATTTTTTATTACTTCGGAATTTACATTTTCCAAAATCTTAAATGCAATTAAGTAAGGTTTGGTGGGTTTTAGATATTGGAAAATACCCACAATAACATTTGCTCTATATCGACCTAATGTGTCTGTTGTTTCATCAACACTAATCCAAACATTGTCGCCTAACTCGTGCTTTATTTTGGATATGGTTTTTTGATATATAGAAGTTAAGTAATATTTCCTCAGAGTGGACTCATCGGGAACGGGACGTCTACAGTACTTTACCAAAAATTGTTTTAAAACAGAGTTATTAACTTCGAAAACGGATTATTGGTTGCTACGAATGCTAAGCATAACTCTGTATAGAATTCTTTATTATACCCATTTTCCAACTGAACGGACGACACACGAATTGACCATAATCATCAGTTTGATGACTAGGCAATTGTTGCAATCTATAATTTTGCTCATGTACCTTAGATCTTAAATGGTGATGTATATGACTTTTCTTGAAGCACTTAAATTCATTATAATTGCATATAGTGCACAATATTCCTCCATTGCTAGGCAGTAAAAAGTCAGAATACGGGATTACCCAATCATAATTACTTTAATGCCTAATATATGCTTATAAGTAACCATAGAAATAAATATGGACAGTTAAATGTCTATATAACGAAGTCGGTAAATCATGAGAAAAAAATTCGTTATAGCGAAGATTGTACACTTGTTTTAAATATATATTTATTTTTGGATCGCATACACATGTATGCCTGCCTATAGATTCAAACAACTTCTCCATTCATTTTATAAAAGATTTTATTTTAAAATGATGACGATTTGCGTTAGAATTGCTGTTAAAAAGTAAATACTGACCCTTAAATATATATTACCTATGACATTGTTTTTGTGAATGATGTCATACACGTATATTGTACAAAAAAATATAATAATTTTTGTAATGATACAAAATGGTCCCAAAAATGAATCTATGTGCGTGCGCCTATGTCCTTCGCTCATTTTATTCATTTGTCGACCTAAATTCTGACCTAAAGTCCGATCTCGAGTCATCATTAAATAAATTATTTGTGCAACATGCTGTCCAATCGCCGGAATGCAATACCAGACACTTCTGCAAAAGTTTGGAATTTTTGCTTGAATATTATATTCAATATCCATACAGGTCCAACCTAATCTTCTGAGACATTTTTTTTATTTTACGATACAAAAGCATACGAGTAAAACATTTTATTAACCTAGATGCACGAGTTGTAGTATTTATTATTATGGAAGAAACTTTAGAAACTTGAGCTTATTTTATGCTTGAATTGATAGATGGTTTGGACGAATAAACAAGTGTAATTAACTAAGGAAATGAACATGTTTTCTCGTAAAAAATGAATAAATTCACTTAAAAAAGTAAATCATTATTAGACAACCTATAACATGCGTTATATCGTTAAAAAGTGAGAGACATTAAATAATGTTTCTCAATTGGAAAGTGTTTGGAAAGATTATGGTATGAACATTTAGATTCAAATTATTATTTTAACGTATAACGCATTAATGCAGATTAACACAGATTATACAATATATAATGTATGTAGAGATTAAATCTAGAGCACAAATTTTACCTTTTGTTTGAAAATTTACATTTGCCTGGAAAATTTCATGTATTTTTGGTAATAGTTAAAAGCATTCTAGTGCGACTTTTTTAATTAGAATAAAACCATTAAGATGGCATACATGGAAGAACTCATACTCAACACAGCCCTCATTTCCACAGAGTCTAATCGTTCTCTTGACAGAATTGATTATATTTTGAAGGGTCCAAGGGGCATTATTAATTTCTTCAATCTTGTTGGGAATTCTTTGTTGTAGTTTACTTAGATCGGCACATAGAGAAATAAAAATGTTCTTAAGTATGACCATACGAATCACATAGATTAAATCATAGATCGTGGTCGACATAATTATACTAATAAAGCGATCTGGAAAAAAAATACTTAAAAAAGCAATATTACTAATGGTAGTATGTGCACGAGTTTTATCTTGCTAAAAATTACTTTTATGTAGTTCATCTACGTGCAACATAATTTACAAGTGATTCTAGAATTTGTAATCGGTATTGCTCAACATACAATATTTCTTCACAAAACATGAGTACGATAATTCTTCTCTGACTAACAGCTGCCCAAACTTATATTTTTTGTGTATGCAAATAAGTTTTTATCAGAAGGCTTATATTATCTGTGTGTGATATTATCGTGATTTGAGATTTGATAAAGACAGAGAGGCGAAATCAGGATGGAAAGTAGCACCTACAAAAACTTTCCTCATTAGAGACGGCCATGCTTTTTTTTAATGGTTGGTGACAGTGCACGTATTCTCTCCAAAACGTATAATTTTGATAGTTACGTTATGTCATGTAAATGTGTGTAATAGTTAGAAATTCAGTTTTTCAAATAATTTTTATTACAATAGTCAAAATTAAAAGAAAATAGTACTAAAGCAGATATGTATTGGAAATGTTGACCATTATTTTGAAGACAAAGCTGAACTCTATGCTTTGTGCTTTCAAAGTTATTTATTAGAATTTCTTGGGTTATGTCAGCACAAGAATTCACAATAGAATTACGAAGTTCTTCGATTGTGTGATGTCTGGTTTTGAAAATTATATTCTTTAAATATTGAAAAATAAAATTGTCTAAAATTGTCAAATCTGGAGAACTTGGAGGAAAATAGATAATTTCAAAAAAGCTATTGTTTCTCGAGATTTGTGCGCTGCTGCACTTTCATCTTGCTGTAAATATTCTTCCGTAAGTTCATCATCATGAAGTTTATTAATAAACGGCTGTAATAATTTATTTAGATATCTTTCAGCAGTTATGGTTTGATTAAAAAATATAGGCCCAATAATTCGTCTGCTTGAAACTGCTAGCCATATGCCAATTTTTTGTGGATGTAGCGTAGTTTACACAAATTCATGACGGTTTTCTGCAGACCAAATTCTCATATTTTACTTGTTTAAATTTCCTGAAAGATGGAACGAAACCTCATCCGAAAAGAAGCATTTATCGAGAATGGCATTATTATCTGTTATTCAAAAGCTATAGACAATATTATGTTGTTGTAAAAAAATCTACCTGTTTGAGTTCCGAAATTACTTGAATATTATTTGGAAATAGCTTTAAGTCCTTTTTAAAAATAGTGTGACATGTTCCCACTGACAAATGAAATTGTGACAGTTTTGCGATTGATTTTTTGGGTGAGTTGCTCCTTAGACATCGAATATCCTCTATGTAATTGATGTTCGTTTTCTAGGTGCTCCATCACCAAGTTTACGAATTAATAATACCCCTGTTTCACCAAATTTAATAACACGAGCTTGAATATGTTGTGCGAAAGTAACTGGCAGATTAGGATACTGTTGCCGGAAATCCTGTAAGCACCGATTAGTGGAATAAACTCAAGCTCCATTTTGCAATTTTTCGCCAGTTGTACGAGTATAGTAACAGAATAGTAATTGCATAATAAATATATTATGTTGTAACTCTAACATTAAAATAAAATAATTTAAAATATATAAGTGTTCATAATTTGAATTTATGTCAGAAGTTTTCTAAAGCTTCGCATGTGCACCAATTCTTGATTTCTTAATTACTTAAAAAAACTGCCTGCTATAATGAGGAAAGTTTTCAAAAGCACGTTATACCTTATTAATAATTAAGTATTTTGACATCTTTTATTTACTTTATTGTTTTTAAATAAAAAGATCGCGAAGAAAATTAAACCAAACATAATTTACAGATCCTTATTATCGGCGCTAACAAAATTGCTGTGTTTGGTATATGCTTGTAGGAATCATTTCATGGGTCACTTGTAAATGGTAACAACGTAAGTGGATATAATTTTTAAAATACGTCTAGAGGTACAGTACTGTAAGAAAGATCTAGTTCTGGCTGAAAGTGTCGCATAGAAATCTGTACACGTTCATCAAATTACTTGCCTCATCACCTAACACTTACAATATTTCTAACCGTTCATCTACCACTGCCTCTTCCGTGATGATGGGGACACACTTTATGTCTCCCCAAATAACTGTACAAAACAGAGAATAAATATACTGATATCATCGTTTGGGATAGTTTCATTCGCAAATTCATCTAGAATAAATAATTCTTTCACCAATGTATTTTTTGTCAATTCTTAAATAAATTTTCACTATATGTCAAACTTTGTTTTTCGTTAAAATACTTGACAAATATTCTCAACTTTTTAATTTTATTTATAAATGATGATTCTCAGTCAATTTCCCTAGATATAGCGGGTTCTTTTTTATTATTACACATACATTTTTCCTATGTGTAACTATAAAAAGAAATTTGTTAATGAATTAGCAATGATAATGTGGTACCAGAAGAATAATAGTTTAAGGACGGCCAGAGATATGTTTTCCCTTAATTATCCTGACAGGCTTTGTGCGAAAACAATTTTAAATATTTT
Source organism: Melolontha melolontha (assembly GCA_935421215.2). Lineage (NCBI taxonomy): Eukaryota > Metazoa > Arthropoda > Insecta > Coleoptera > Scarabaeidae > Melolontha > Melolontha melolontha. The sequence goes on from OW285235.1 coordinate 117,289,720, forward strand.
TAACAAATTTAAAGAAGATAGTTCTTTTCTAAGTACCCACACACACACACACACACACACACACACACACACACAAATAAAACCAATCACGTGTTAACAGAACACATAAACCTGAAGATTCTGTGTTATGTGTAGGATCGCTTTTAGATGTAGCCAGGTATGTAGAGTATCTATACAAAAAGGTTTAAGTATATCAATACGTTATGCACGTATTACGCATTTGTTCAAACAGACATGCAATATACATATCTGTAACTGTATACATGGACAATACACCTCGTATTTTCAGCATTTACTTCTGCTTAAGACACGTGTCTGCCATCTATAGGCGTCATCAGTCAAGCTAGTGGAGCAATGTAATACAAATGATACAAATCTTTTTAAGAACAGATTTGTATCTGTATATACATTTATGCTGAAATCGCCTACAAAATACAGCAAATTTCGTCCTATAAGGTGGCACTATTTAATAAGTGACATCTGACGGACGAAAGAGACTATGCCGAAAAAGGCGACCTTTCGCTTGATCAGCAATGCTGGTACATAAGCGAAAAAATGCGTATAGGTGTAGTCCATTAACACGAGCCAGATGTCACTTATTAAATAGTGCCACCTTATAGGACGAAATTTGCTATATCTTGTAGGCGATTTCAGCACAAATGTATATACAGATACAAATCTGTTCTTAAAAAGATTTGTATCATTTGTATTACATTGCTTCACTAACGACTGATGACGCCTATAGAGGGCAGAAACACGTGTCTTAAGCAGAAGTAAATGCTGAAAATACGAGGTGTATTGTCCATGTGTACAGTTACAGAGATGTATATTGCATGTCTGTTTCATTTGTAACAAATGCGTAATACGTGCATAACGTATTGATGTACTTAAACTTTTTTGTATTTTACCGCCATCTGGCTCGCGTCAAGCGAAAGGTCGCCTTTTTCGGCATAGTCTCTTTCGTCCGTCAGATGTCACTTATTAAATAGTGCCACCTTATAGGACGAAATTTGCTATATCTTGTAGGCGATTTCAGCATAAATGTATATACAGATACAAATCTGTTCTTAAAAAGATTTGTATCATTTGTATTACATTGCTTCACTAGCTTGATTGATGACGCCTATAGATGGCAGAAACACGTGTCTTAAGCAGAAGTAAATGCTGAAAATAGGAGGTGTATTGTCCATGTGTACAGTTACAGATATGTATATTGCATGTCTGTTTCATTTGTAACAAATGCGTAATACGTGAATAACGTATTGATATACTTAAACCTTTTTGTATATTTACCGCCATCTGGCTCGTGTTAATGGAGTACACCTATATGTATTTTTTCGCTTATGTACCAGCATAGCTGGTCAAGTATATTGCATGTCTGTTTCATTTGTATGTAGAGTATCGTTTAGTTCGGTATACAAAACCCTGAAAGAATTCAAATATAGGATATACAAGATATCAAACAATCAACAGCTGTTCGAGGAAGATAATGTAAAACGAACTGATTTTTGTGAAATAATGTTTAATATGTTAAATGAAAACGAAGAAATTTTAAATAAAATCATTTTTACCGTATATTTACCGTAAATGGTGAAGTCAACACTTAGAACTTTCGATTTATATCCTATCCATTGAAAAATAATAAATTTCCTTTTCATCAATCCATTAGGTATTGGTCCCTCCAAATGATTACTTCCTTTGGGTTACCCTAAAAGTAAAATTTATAATAACGTGAAAAAACGTAATTTGGATGAACTGAAAGACCGTATATATACTGCATATGTTGGCATATACCCTGCATTTATGCGTTAGTTTCAAGATCGCCTTGTTTATTGCCTTAAAATACAAGAAGATCACTATGAAAACTTGCTATGAAATTAGACTCTATCTTTGTTATGTTGTTTTATTTGTCTTGATTAATCGTTAGATTAAAATAATTTCCTCATTCAAATCGTGAGATTTTGTACTATCTTTTCTAAAACATAACCTAATTCTGCGTGGTTTTATTACCTACTGTTGGCAGTACAAGTATTATTGCCGAACCAGGTTCTTCTATACTTCCGTAATCAATTTTAATAGTTTCGTAATAAATTTAAAGTGTCATGCATGCGGAAACTTAAATTTTTCAATACAAAAAGAAAATAGTCGATCCCTTGAACGGAGCGGATTTACAGAATAGTTATTTTATTTGCATTAAAATAGCGCTGTAGTAGTACATGGCTCTCGCTTGTCGAAACATAAATGTATGACTGATGACCTACTATGCCGCTAATGCATTGACAATTTTCTTTTTACGATTACACATAGGGAAAATAACCCGGTCTAAGTTTAATTCAAACAAGACTGCTATATCTGTCTATCCCATCTATGGTCTACTATGAAAACAAATTGCCACTCAATTGTTATAATATATAAATTACAACAAATTATCTCATTATTTACTGCCTAATATGTTATTTCTAGTGACCGGACACGAGAGGCCAATACTCATCGTTCACGGGTGTACTATTGAAAATATTTATTTTTAAAGAGTTTTTAATTTAATTTTTCTAATTGGAAAACAAACCAGCCGTTTGTTTTCTAATTACATCTATATAATACGAAATATATTTTTATTTGTTCATTTTGTAGTTCAAGTTGAGTAAATGAGTATTAATATTAACTAGTAATACTTTCTGAAGGTTTTTTCTGTAAAATTTGTACTCTTTGAATGAAATATATCTTTGTAGAAAGAAAACGTCTTTTCTACATCGCAACTGGTTATAGGTGTATACTGGAAATATTCTTTTATTTCAGCGTATTTAGCAGTTAGATTTTGAGGCATTGTCCCCATACACAATTGCTGCAATGTTATTAAATCTGGATTTCTATTAAAAACTGCGTCTAACTTTTGCCGAAGGCCACATTCGAAGTCACTTATTTATATCATAATATTTTTCAAATTATTAATAGCCACATCTAATGTGGTTAATCCATCATTTAATTTGAAATTTTGATTTTCCAAAAAAAATTTAGTTTTGGCAAATTTCTAAAGTGTTCCTGAAGAAAGTACAACCGATTTTTTAAATTTGGAATTTGTATTAGTTTCTTGCACTCAGAAATACCTCGAGCATCGTCATTTAAACATGTAAGGAAATTTTGCAAACTATCGAAATTCTCTGCATAAAAATTAGTAGCTTCCAACCACGATCCCCATTTAGTTATTACTGGAGAGGGAGGCTGTGACAAAGATGTAGTTTTTCCCTGTAAAGAGCCGTCCGAATGAAGCATTTGGTGCACATTCTCCGTAAATGGTTTTACCTACTGTTTCCGCATAAACTGTATTTATAACTTTTGTTACTATTACATATTGCTATGAACTGTGGTTTTGATAATTAATTTACCACCATTCACGACAAATCTGTCCAACTAGGATATGCAGTCGGTTTACTTTCAAAATGGGACTGCTTTCCTCTCAGGGTTCCAATTGGAAATCGTGGTTTTTCTCTTCTACAAATTTATAATGCGCCAGTAAAAGAGTATTGACAAATGTTATAATTATATTTCTTCAAGTTACTTGTAAACTTCATGAAATAAGGTTAAATAATAATAAACACAATAAAATTTAAATGAAACTTTAATACAAAAATTAAAAAAAAAATTTAAAAAATCTTTATAAAGTATAAAGATTAATATTGCCTCATTTAACAATATTATAAAGATAAGAATAACGCATGGAAGTGACTGCAGCATGCGATCAAAAACCTATGTGACTTCCGATCAAAATTAAAACTAATAAATTACAAATATGCTTTTTAATTTCTCCCACAAGAAACAAAATCAAAATAAACTATTTGACAGACCGAAAACAAACTCTAACGCATGTGCAACCACATGTAAAAAAATGCCCTTGATATCCCAAGCGTACTAAAATTTTACATTTACAGAAATGTTTTTTTTATTCTAGAAATTTTAAAAAACCTTATTTATCATTTATATCAAATAACAAAGATTAAATGTCAGAACGATAATAATAATACAATAGAAAAATTACAATATTCAATTCGTTCAATATAAAAATAAGATATCTTGTATAAAATATATTACTTACGTAAAAAATATATATTCATATACTCGAGACACATGAGTAAGAAAGTGTTCAAAATCAATTACGAGATTCACAAACTCGTAAATAAATCGGTACTGATTTAAGCAAGCACAAAAAACACAATTAAATCAAAAAACAAAAACCGAAATTACTCAAACAAAGTTAAAGATTTATCTTTAAATAAACACACCTTTCTTACTTCACTTAACACTTGTGTCTCGATACAGTTAGCACGCAGGCTACGCTTAAAAAAACAGTTATAAAAAACGTCCACAGCGGATCAAACGGCATTCTCAAACTGCGCAAGTCATATCTACAAATATTCAAAATAATAATACACTCAAAAATAATTAAACTTTTCAAAATATTTGTGGGGAAAAGTTCATAGCAATATGCATTATATGGAATAGTTGGATGTAGTACACCAGCTACAACATTTATCACACAGCGTCCTAATATATCGACAGTTTCGTCGGCATTTATCCATAGGTACTGATTTGAAAGATGGCTTCTAATTGCATTCTACTGCTTTCGTGTAGCACTTAGAAACATAATATTTACGTAAGGTGGATTGGATTCATCAGGAACATTTCGACAAGGATATTTTTGGAGAAATATTTTGAAGGTGGGATTGTTAAGTTTTTTCAATGGAATATTTGCGACCATTAAAGTTTCACAGAGTTGTTCGTTAAAATTGTCAGATTCCAACGGGTCTAATTTCTGTGTATGTATTTCCGATGCTAAGTGATGTTTTACGTGCGACTTCTTGGAATTTTTTAACGATATTTTACAGACTTTGCAATAAATTTCGGAATCACTGGCAATGGACATACAATCTGTATGACTCGCCATTGTTTCACGATGCCATTCTCGACGTTGTTCCATATCATATCTGATAAAGTAACTTAAACAATGTTCCAGATCTAAATAAATGAAAATTAAGAATGTATGCGTAAGTTATTGATACTTACGTATATATGTAATTAACAGTTAAAACAATGAAAAAAAGAAACTAACTCACCTTAATTTATCTTTGTTACGAAATATAAACTAATAAATAAAATAAATTATAAAAACTCCTCCCGCTTCTATCTACGCCCATGTGGAAAGGAATTTAACTGTAAAATTGATGAAATTGCCTCACAATTCAACAACAAAAAATGTGCGGTTAACCGAATGAATAGTGCTATTCAATAACTGCGTGTTGTACTTAGTGATGTTAAAGACTATTTATATGGTCCATCATAATCTCGGCCGCTCGTGTCCGGTCCCTATTTATTACATTAAAAAGAAAAGTGGAAAAACGCCACTTTCAGTATATTTCAGTAGAGACGATACATATTCTCAATGAACCTAATGAGCAGGTCAGTAGGCTAAGAATCTAGTAAATTATAGCTTCAAACTTCGATAGCGCTTTCTCGGTACGAACTCAATTCGGGTTGGTGAAAATAAGTACAGTTAAACGCTGCGGTTGGTCACATTACTATAATATTACACTATAGAAATTTAGTTGTAAGAAAACTGCTACCCTACAAGTCTATGGGCTACAAGGTATGTTAGGGAAATCTATTACAACGTCATTCTAAATCAATGAGTAACAATATACCAACCTAACTAATGTTTCAATGATGGATAATTTGAAACTATTGAATTGAAAATTCTTGTTGATTGGGTTAGTACAATAAATACAATTTAGAATTTAATTTAGGGATCAATAAAACAAAGTATATATGAATTGAATATAGTGTATTATCATTCAGCGTTTTCTCCTTATATTCCAAAAATACATCCCAACAGCACAAATACAACAATACAAAAGTACACAACAGAAAAATTACACATACCAATTTCAGTCAATATATAATACATTTTATATAAACCCTGCTAAATACAAATACGTTATAAGCGTCATTAAATATATATGTATATGTATAATTATGTATAACATTAACAATGTATTGCCAAGGTCACTTAACAACTCTAATACGGACTGAAAATTTAAGTATGCTATATGTACTAATACCCAAATACTACTACAGACATGTAGAGTAGTGTCAATTTGGGAAGACACTGACGCAGAAACCAATTTGGAACTTATAAAGAAAAGTGTACCCCAAACGAGAGAGAAAGACATAGTTCTTGCATGTATAGACAGGCCGAATAACATTGACTGTAATATTCTCCAGTTGTCTTCTAGCGTCCGTAAGGTGTCGATCGTGTTCTTTGAGTTAATTTTATTACAAAACCAGTTGTTTGAGTTTATTTTATTACAAAATCAGTTGTTTGAGTTTATTTTATTACAAAATCAGTTGTTTTCACAACTATTTGGAATAGAAGGCCTTTATATCTGTAGGTATTACATTATTTTTCATGAATTTTTAATAGGATTTGTTGAAACATGTACTTTATTTGTTATAGATTATTATGTCCAGTTTACCGTCCACATCTGGATGTCGTGATCCAGCAGATGTTGAAATACCAGTGTAAAAAAGAACAAATAATAGCAGAACAATCACGGGAAATCATTCATAACGTGTACAATTTTATCAAAAAGAGAAATATGAATGGTAAATTATGTTTTACTCTTTAAACTGTCATAAATCATAATGTAATTTTTGTCGTATGTTGCAAGCAATGATAAACGATAGCAAGAAATAAATATTGTTTGTAGGGAATATTTTTAATGGTAAATTAAGTTTTACTCTTTAAACTGTAAATGTTTAAATTATAATGAAAATAAATAATTGAACCAGAAATTGTTGGTTGTATCTCTGTTAAAAATCCCACTTGAAAATAAATAAAATAACGCTTTATTATTCATTCAGACAATAGAATGTGTTTATGAAATTATGTTTCATGGCAAACGAACATAATAAATGAAATGCATATGTTGTTTCCGCTGCACACGAAATAAAAATCCAAAACGTTTTACGTAAAATTCGAATTTTAAATTGCGCGCTAATTTAGACCCAGCCCGACCTATGTTTTTGAGGGCGTTAATACTCAGGTTGCGCGATTCGCTCGCGCAGATTGGTGTCTTCCCAAAGCGATTTTACTCTATCATCGGTTGACTGACTATAGGATGCTCGCTTTTATTGTATAGTGTCTGGCCATGTCTAACTATAGATACTAGATCTGGAAGAGCAAGCGGACAACAGGAGCTGACGGTGGCAGTAAAATGCCAACGATTTTGGGTAATGTCTGAGTCGCGTTATAAATTTCATCTTCATATTGATTTAATTGATGTCAACATAGACTAATATTTCGGTTCAATTTTATAAATCTCGTACTATTTCTATTTTTCGTATTTTATTTTCTAGTTTGTTCTTTTAAGAAATTATTTTACACAATTCTCTTTTTATATTTTGGATTTACTTGTATTCATTTACATTACTAAATGCATTATTTTTATTTTATTTTTCCTCAATCGTATATAGTTCAATATTTTTCTTGATATAATTTTGAGCTATTGGATAAATAATGGTTTATTTTCATATTAAGCCACGTTTTAAATTTTACTTACAAAGTCATGCCTTTTAGCATCGTGTCTATTTGAGAAGTAGTACGAGGTGAATAATCCGAAAAAAAATAATAACCTATGTGTGTGAGTGATTAACTCTAGGTATGTTACCGCAACGAACAATTTTTACGGGCAAAAACGTTTTAAAAGGGCGAAAATACCCTTCAAAGTTAGGTTGTCCTCTAAACTTGTATTTGCAAATCAAGGCAATATAATTCGCTCTCGATGTTTAATTTGTGGAACAGTTGTGGACAAGTTTATTGCAACATGTCCTAGTGGGACAAAAAAATATGCTTCAAGTGTTTGAGTCTTTAGGTAAATAAGAGTGGTGGCACAAGGTGTTCAGCTTATAAAAGTTGCGGATTCCAGATCCCTAAAAAAGTTCAAAAAATATTATAAATGACGCCAAGAAACCGACAAAATATACTTTTTTGACATCATTTATAATATTTTTTTGGGACTTTTTGGTGTCTGAAATTTACAACTTTTATCGACTTGACACTTTCTTGTTCGTCACACTTATTTGTTTAGAAGCTCAAACATATGACTTGCATTTACCCTTTTTCTATCCCATCGAGGCATTTGCAATAAACCCGTCCACAATTTTTTTTGGGAATACACACTTTGGGTGTGTTACTAGTGTTACTAGTTTCAATATTATCTTAAATTCGTGCAGACACATGGTTGGGGAAGGGTAAACTCAAAAGTTATTCTTGAGTTTAATTTAAGGGTAGTGCAGGTTACAAATAAATTGATAATTACAAACGACTAATTGATTTTTATCTAAGGAAAACTTGTTAAGTTGCAGAGAAAAATAAAGTTAAAATTCAAAATCTCTGACTCACTTTACATAATAAAACATGAAGACAAAAGATTTTGCAGCCCAATGGGCTTGAACCCGGGTCATGTAGTCCACAGCCAAACGTGATAACTCACTAGACCGCGCACAACGTAAAAATGTTTTTAGTGGTAGTTCGCGAAAACTGTTGCACAGCTTCTAATGAAGATTTTTAAAAAGAAAAAAAGTGGGATCTGCAGCACATAATCTAGATTGCTTTCACAAACTTTCAGCTATTTATTTAAAATAGCCGGGATTCTTTATTAGGGTGAACTTTACCTTTCAAATTTGCATATATTTGCATGTATCTTTTTGCACACATGCCTCTTCAATACGAAAAAAAGTATTTCCCACGCTATCGACCATAGAGGGTTTGAAAATCATACCGCCATCGAGCAATATTCATTTATCTAAAAAAAAGTTGGGGGCAAAGGTCCAATTTGGCACTTTTTTAAACATCTTTTCTACAAGTTCGTAATTATCCATAGTCAAGACCTTAAGTGTATCTCGCCGAAAGCAATCGATTGGTATCACTCGCAACGCTCTAGCTTCGAAATTGACTGACTTAGGTGTTTTCAAAGCTTGAGGTCCTATACCACTTATACCATGGAAGGTGCCCTAGCGGAGTCCCAGTGCATTTTCGTGAAAAATGCTGACAGCCGTTAGTAATAATGTATGTACATATAAGGATTATTTTAAAAAACCTCGCATCAAGAAAGCTTTATTGGTTGCTGAGATCCAGGGTGATACAAAAGTTCCGTCATGCCAAGTATATTAGGGTATGCACTAACGTGCTCATACTGAAATCATCCGAAAATTTTTCGGTATCGAGATAAAAAAATGGGCTGTCACCCCAGGACTTTCCCGGCTGTACACAAAGTAAAAATTGAAAAATAGCAACCTTTGAAAAACAACAAGCATTTTAGCAGTTGTCATTTTACGTCTGTTACAAATTATTCCTTATTAGAGAAGTGTATTTAATTGTCATTTTACGTGCCACAAGTTAATCTTTATTAGATAAATTAGTATTTGATTGCAAATGAATCATTTTACAAATATTGAATTAGCAGGCATGCATCTTGCTTACGGAGCAGGTTACGGTAATGCTAACGAAGCAAGGCGAATTTATGCGGAACAGCATTCCCAGCGTCACATTCCCTGTCATACATCATTTTCAAGATTGGATCAGCGTATTCGAGATACTGGTGAATTCTAAGTAAAAAAAAATAGATTCGGGATCGTACTGTCCGAAATGTTTACTTTGAGGACCAAGTTCTGCAACAATTTGAAAATAACCCGAAAACAACCATTCGTTCCATTGCCCATGCGATGCATACAAGTCACACATCAGTATGGAGGGTATTGAAAGAATACCAGAAGCATCCGTCTCACATTAAAAAAGTGCAAACGTTAATTCCAGCTGATTATTCCAACAGAGTTTAATTTGGCGAATGGTAATTGAACAAAATTAACGACGAACCAAGATTTCCTAGGAGTGTATTATGGCCATATTTATTGCCTGCACTGTTAGCTGGTCATGTGTATAGGATTTTTCTGTAACATATTTTACCAGAATTGCTTTAAAATGTGCCATTTAATATTCGAAGAAATATTGATTTCCAGCATGATGGTGCACCAGAACACTTTGGATTAAATTGCCGAAATTATCTAAATGCACAATTTCCAAATGGATGGATCAGAAGGGGAGGGGCGAAATCTTGGCCTGCGCGTTCACCAGATATGACTCCTGTTGATTTTTGTAGGTAATATTAAATCACTGATTTATGAGACACCTGGTAATACAGAAGAAGAGTTAGTGGCTAGAATTATTCTAGCGTTTGATGATATTCGTGAACGTCCGCAGCCATTTCGAAGAATTCAGCAGTCGATTGCACATCGTTACAATTTGTGTATCGAAAATGGTGGTCGTAACTTCGAACAATTTTTATAAAGTTTGATGCAGTATTATTTCTAATAAAATGTTCTTAACTTAACTCTTTCCTGTTGTAATTGAGATTGTTTTTAAAAATGTCTAGTTTATCTTGACACCGAAAAAATTCCAGACACTATTAATAAAAAATGTTTATTTAAGTGTCCTCTATCGTTTCTGAAAATTAGGAATAGTTATTCTGTGACACCCTGTATAAGTTTAAATGCTCTTTCCTACTAGTGTTCGAAATTTTGGAATATATATATTGTGTGCCGCGGAGTGGGGTAAGACTTTTGATTTTCAAATTACGATGTAGGGCAGTCATAAAGAATAGAAAAACAAATATTTTGATACACAACATGTCTTACTACTTTTATTACCTAGATACATACTAAAAACCGAAAATTTTTCTAACTTTAGATGGGATTTTCGATCCTATAAAACATCTTTCAGCACAAAAAAATAGTTCTGAATATGTTGTGGTGTGGACTACTCCCCCACAATGATCCAATTTTTTTAATTTTCGGGCTAGGAACTTTTTCTTGTGGGGCAGACCGATTCTGCTTTACAATATTTAGAAATCCTTTCAAATTTCTATGGGATTTGACAACTCGCAGTAGGGTTGCTAAGTGTATGACGACAATATTTCATTACAAAAAATTACGTTACAACTACATTATAAGTCTTAAATTGTTAGATATAATATGCTTGTATAAACCAAGACTTGTATACTTGGTGCAAATATATCATACATAGATATACAAAATGTGCGCTAACATTGATATATGTCACATTTTCTTATAGTACTCTCAAATATTTCATATGAAGGTAAAAATTAATGTTAGATTGTTCCACTGAACCATTTTTAACCTTGGAATGCTTTTATGTTATTTATAAAACTGAAGTTTTAGGAAAATTGCTTAGTATATCTAATCATCAAATCAAACTTCACTGTATATGTTGCGGTATAATAGGTAGTTACATTTTTCATTAACTTCCAGACCAGCAATTATTGTCTTGCATATGCAGCTGTATATACAAAGCAGTTTCCCATATTCGACATATACATATTAGTATAAAGATAAGAAGTAAGACAAAGATAGTTTAAAAATACCATGCATTTATCGAACGAACATAAAAAACCTTATCATTTAAAAATGAAAATTGTTGCAGTTTACACATACCCTGTAAATGTTTGTACAGGTATATGTAAATATTAATCGGCGAATATAGCCCTAGATATATCTACAACTATATAAAATGATTACTTTGAAGTTATGTTTAATACTTCATTACAATATAGTTTTGGATTATTACATTTACACCTACTTTATTTCAGCTACATACTAATGTTAATGGGAGACATTAAGCAATAAGCATTATTTCAAAATTTGCCTTGTCCTAAGTCGAAATTTGAAAAATACGTTTGTTCTAATAATTCTCTGTAGTCAAGGTATTGAATTATATATATACAGAGAATTTCATGTAACTTGCAATATATGAATGTAGTAACCATAGATACGAAAATACTACCGCGATATCATAAAGTTTCTGGGTCAACGGTGGCCATGGGGTGAAGAACGTCTATCTTACTTTATATCATCCTTTTGAGAAAAATCTGATAAAATTTTCAGGTTATGTGTCATACTGATATTAAGATTAATATATTGACAAATTTTAACGTCAGCATGACACTTAACCTGAAAATTTTATCAGATTTTTCTCAAAAGGATGATATAAATTAAGACAGACGTTTTTCACCCCATGGCCACCGTTGACCCAGAAACTTTATGATATCGCGGTATGCACTTGCACTGTCCCACATAAAATGCAATATGTAATAGTTATGATCGATATATCTGTCATGGTTGTTTTGTCAAATTATTGACAGTAAAGCCTATTTAATTCAATTTAGTGTTTTAGGATTAAAACTACATTTCCGATAAATATCGTTTATTGAATTGAATCCCGAAAGATACCATGTCACTAACTGAGTTCTCTCTTCCTTTGTGTATATCATTTAAGATTGATACTAAGCTAATATCGAAATAGAAATACTGCTACTTTTGACTTAACTAATGTCAAATTATATTGATATGTTGCATTTTACGTGGGACAATGTAAGAATGTATTACCTAGTTTCTATGGAAATAAAAAACCTATATATGTTTGTATATTGCATCTTAAGTGAAATTCTCTGTATATTAGTGTTTAGATAATTTCTTAGCCGTTCATTAAATATAACATTTGATAAATTATTTGAGTTTTTCGGCTTTTTTATATGAAATATTTACAAATATTAAATTAGAATGTATGTAATTGCAGAGTAAGTGGGGATGTAAACATTGCTGTCTACAAATTACAAAGCAAATCATACGAAATTTTTTATTTGAAAAATATGGTCTACGTTGTTATATTTAATGAACGGCTAAGAAATTATCTAAACACTCAGATAGCTATGAAGTAATAATTAGCATTTTCAAACATTCAAATCTGACATCTGCTCTCAAAATACTGACATACTTTCAGTAACTCACATCTAATTTCAAAATAGGCATTTGCTTTCTAATCTGACGTTTGCTTTCATAACTGACACCTGCTTTCAAAACAGACATCTGCTTTCAATAACTGACATTTGCTTTCACTAACTGACATCTGCTATCAAAACTGACATGAGCGTTCAAAACTGACTTCTGCTTTCAGCTTGACATCTACATTCAATAACTTACATCTGATTCATTAACACTGTTACTTTATAATGCATTTCTATATGGCTTGAACCTGGGTCTATTGTGGCCTAGTGGTAAAGGCGGCAGCCCGGATAGCTGTAGACTTGTGTTCGTGTCCCAACGTAGACCATATTTTTCAAATAAAAAATTTCGTATGATTTGCTTTGTAATTTGTAGACAGCAATGTTTACATCCCCACTTACTCTGCAATTACATACATTCTAATTTAATATTTGTAAATATTTCATATAAAAAAGCTGAAAAACTCCAATAATTTATCAAATGTTATATATATATATATATATATATATATATATATATATATAAAACGTATTAAACTAAAAAAAATATTTATTTACATCATAGGCAATGTATAAATTGTTATATTCGACATAAACTAAAAGTAATAAATAATACAAATAAAGCTGTGCGTAATTGGAAGTGCACTTAAATTGCCAACTGAATATTAAATTCAATTTGATATTGTCTAGATTCTACTCCCTAACCCTTTTTATTTTAATCGCAAAATCCATGAATACATAGAAATCCTAGGACATCCCAATAATCTCAACCATGATGACGGATATCCTCTATAAACCCTTCCTATCCAATTCTATCGTAACCGTGACGCTCCGCTAATCTAAGTCAGCTGCCATAAACCCTGTCTCAAAGTAATAGGCATTCTGCTTCAGTGCAGCAACGTTAACCGTAGCAGTACCCTAGGAGCAATGGCTGAGGATGTTCCTTGTGAGAGTAGTAGACGAACCGTCAACAAAGGAAGAAGCAGTGCTAAGGACACTATTTCAGCCTGAAATTGAGAAGATATCATTGACGACGAAAACGGAACTTTTGAAACCAGATTAATGCCAGTAAATTCAAAATATAAGCACAAAAACGAAAATGAATTGTCGGAGTTTTACGAAAAAGAAATATAATTCTAAAAGGAAGAACAAAGACAAAGTGTGTACAGTAAATGATTCAAGGAAAACGTTAACTGAAAATTCAGATTACCAAAAAACCCTCAGCGAGGAAATAGTCTTGTATAGTGAAAATTTCAATAATGGAAGTTTAATAAAATTTTCTTCCGACTTTAGGTGTTGCCAGTTAGTTTCTATAATTCGAGGAGCTTTCTATTACCATATCCACATAAAGTTGATAGTTGAATAAACAATGAAATTTCACTGATTTTACTTTGTAATTTTCAGTAGAATTCTAGATTAGGTCGAAATGCACGGATGCAAAACAGAGCATTCTATATAAGCTTAAATTTCGGAACCGATTTAAAGATAAAAAATATGGTATTAGGGCCCAAAAAACTACTCTGACAGAACAAGAGATCGTGGTTCGCTATAAATGTACTTTTACTTTTGGCGCAAAAAGTATCAGATCATAAGCAAAAACATATACAGACAATTCTACTGGATTTAGTTTATTTAATTCTATTTCTAAGTCCTCATTCAATATCTTTAATATCATCATCCATAACAAGAATGAATAATGTTTATAGTATTCATTACTACACCCTGCGTGAACGTTTCTCAGATAGGGAATGTCAGCATTTTCTTATTGAAGTAAAAAATTGCTTTTGGAATAATATATGATATCTGCAATAACAAAAATAAATAGATTGTAAATAAATGTTAGTATTTATAGTAAAAATTCCAAACATTATTTTTCCTCAAAAAAATTTCAATTTCTAGAATACAAATCAAAATATACTGCATTCGCTTTCCCCACATAGAAGGTTACAAACTACTGTGCAATGTAAATAAAAGCAAAAAACTAGATTACTTAGAAATATTAGGAATAATTTCTAAGGACGACAATCTGACAAACACACAGAATAAATTTTTAAACACCCCAACAATAGTGACAATCATAATATGGTAGAAATAGCCACTACACCCAGGCACACAAATACATATATAACACATACATATACATTACATAATAAGTTGGGCCCCTAGACTTAGTTGAATAAGATCTTTCTTTAAGAATGGTAGAAATTACGGAAATAATATTGTTAGAACAATAAAATTAAACAGTGGAACTTATCAAACGTCTTTTTATAATTCCTATTAAGTATATCTAAATACAATGTTCCAGCAAGAACCGACTACAACCTTCTTTAACAAAATAAAGGTAAATTTATTTATTTTCTCAAACTAATGTGCAAGTATAGAAGGAAAAAAAAGAACATTAAGAATTAAGTACAAATTGAAATATTATAAACACCTATTAATTGCATGTTATTTTTAAACTTGACATATAAATGAATGTTTTTACTCTAAACGAGTATATGCTGCAAATTTTTATTATTTTAGAAATCAGTACAATGTGCGAAATTTTAATGTACATATATAATCCATTTATGCGTGTATATTAGAAAGTTATTTTAAAAATTTATACGTATTGATCGGGGCTTGATATTTAACAATGACTTAATTTAATTAACAACAAAGTTACACAGATAATTAGAAATCAATTCCTAGCAGTTACTTGCAAATATTTGAAGACATCGATAATATTTTAGATGTTTGTATGTACACTGTACCCGCAAAATGTCTTGTTTCCAATTTATAACTGAATTGAAAAATCTACGTATACACAGTATATATGCAATAATACCAGTATAGCATGACACTTGTTCGCCTACACTAAGGAAAAATTTTGGTTATCGCTGCTATAATTATTTTTCGTTATTCATAAGTATAATTCCTTAAAGATTCTGCTTACAGTAAGCCAAATATTTTAAGTTGTGTAGCTGGGTTATAAATATAAGTTGTGCAGTGTGCGTGGTTATTTATACAATCTTTAAAAAAGATTGTCGGATATTTTGCACAAATATAGTACTGGTGGAAACAAATAAAAAAGTCTTAGTCAAAATGGGTCCGAAACTCAACTGTTTTTGACATACAGTCGGTTTTCTGTTTTAAAATAAAAAAAATGATTCTTGGGTTTTGAGAATGGTTACCTTTGTGAAACAACTTGTTGTGACTTAAATAAAATGAATTTTATCAGACATCTATCTTCAGATGATTATCAATTAAGTCAATTTTCTTTTGTTCTTAAATTATGTTTGAGTACACAAATGCAGAAATAGCACGTAATTTATGTACGGTCGTGCAAATGGTAATGCTAGTTAATTTTAAACTAATGGAGGTTCTGGTAGACATAGATCAGTTTCTACTCCAGAACTAGATATTTTGAGACGGGTAGAAGACAACCCAAGCATTAGCACTCAAGGACTTGCCGCAGGTGTGAACATCAATCATAACCTGATTTGCAGTATTCTATATAGCTACCACATTCAACGCGTGCAAGTTCTTGCTATTTTTTTTGACGCAGGGATTTTTGTCAATAGGGTTTTACGAAAACTGGAGGGAAGTTCTACTTTTACGGCCCAGATTCAGTGATGAAATTGGATTTACAACAGACGGATATTCAATTTTTATAATAATCACGTGTGGACACCTGAAAACCCTTTTGCTGTTGTTGAACTACATCATAAATAACGTTTTCCGATAAATGTTTGACTTTTGGAGAATATTTAATTGATTCATTATTTCTGCTTAATGGCTTCTTTTTTCAGAAACAAATTACCCGTTTTGTTGGAAAACGTGACACTTTTTAATAGATTAAAATGAGGTTTATGCACGATGTAGCTCTTGCACATTTATCCATCACAGGATTTGTTTAAATCAAGATTACAATGGCAGATGGATAGGATGGTGTTGTACATCTCCATGGGGTTCTAGCCCCCTCCCCCATCCCCCTGACACCACTCGACTATTATATTTGAACTGTAAACAACAATTTGGAAGAATTCAGGCAACGAATCGTAAATTGCTGTGGTTCTCTACAACAATTTACGATTCGGAGAACTCCAGGAATTTTCGAAAGAGTTCGCCGTGAAGCGTGCTTGGAAATGTGCAGTGAATATGTATAGAAATTACTCTAAACTATCTTTTGTTTTATGTACATTGTCATCAGAAATGCTTTGTAATTTTTATCGTAATAAAACAATATTAAATCGACTATACACCCTTAGTTTTGTATATTGGCAAAGAAAAAAAGGGGTGAAATATAAATATAAGTAATATCTTCATACAAAAAATAGCGGGCTAAAGTTCACGCAGTAACGAGAAAATGAGTTTTCTTTATTCGAGTCCGGCCCTGTAAAGCCTATTATTAATATCCACATAAAAAACATCGCAATAAAAATACCGTATGTGCTGCTGACTATATTGCGTAAATGTTTTGGTAAATGAACATTTACTAGTCTTATCAATAGCAAAGTTATTGTTAGACGTTATCATCTAACAATAGTCTAAGAGGTTTATCGATTTTTTTTGCAGATCAATGAACTTTTGGCGCTATTCAGCGGTAAACCTCTATATCACAAATAGTTGAGTTGTGGACTCATGTTGACAAAGATTTTTTTGTTTGTTTCCACCAGTACTATAATTGGGAAAAATATCGGACAAAAATTTTTTTTGACACCCGGTGGAAGAACAATCAAGACTCTTTGGATAGCAAAAGACATTTAATTTTTGCATTTAAAAAGCAATCAACAGAGTTATTCAGGAATTGTGATCTAAACATATATCAGCGGTAATAATATTATGTAATTTCAATGCTTGCCACATTCTTTAAATAATGGTGTCAAAATTATCACTTGATGCTTTATTAGTATTGCTACCGTTAATCTATAGTTCTTTTCGTATTTATTAAATCTGCTACGGCGATGAAAACATTTTTGATAATTAATTTATGTTAAAATTATACCCTTCAAAAAACTGTAACTGCCGACGATGCTTTTATCTCTACCTAATAATTTCTTCTAAATTGTCTTAATTTGTATTGTATTATGATTTTGTCTTCGAAGGAATAAAATGATAATAACGATTTAATTATAAACAATATATATACATGAGGTTAAAGTTTCAATTTATGTGTCATTAATACGTTTGAGGAATAACTGTAGTCGTAACAACACAGTTTTCATTATGATGCGAACACTATGAATTTATAGCAAACTTCAGTAATACTAAGAATTATTCGCTATTGGGGAAAATCTAATTTTAGTTCTAAAGTCATAAAACTATTGAAGGTTTCTAAAGTGTAATTTGTGCGTGTTATTTCACTCTGAGAAAGATGTGTTAGTTAATCCGATTAAATTATTAAAGGCAGCCGAAGAAAATTCAGATATCAATTTGAAAAATACTCAGTGAACAAGTAGAACTGCTCAAATAAGTATTTTGAAAAATAGAACTAGTGTTTTGGAGTATTACTGGTGCAAACATTTATTGGAAATTTAGTATTTTAGATTCTACAATTCCTTAAATTTCAATACGTTTTGTCATGCTGTAATGTAACTATTGCATTTCACAGATAATTATTACACAGATTGAGCTATACTACACCAACTATTTGTTTGGGACGGTATGAACTAACGTCTAGATATTCGTTTAAAACAGTTTATACTAAAAACACTATTTTGATAAAATTGTTGATATGCGCATTCAAAGATATCAATTATGCGCATGGACATTTGTATTTTATAATAACAGCAATATAACTAACTTAAAGTATATTAAGCAGATAGTTTGAAGAACATCGTTTATGATACGTTCTAACATTTCGATCCTCTCTGAAAGTGATTTGAAGTTAGTCACGTCATGGTTTATGTTCAAGCTGCTAGAACTATAGCTTAGCCTCCTAATTAATAACTCTTGGCCATCCCGAAAATTTTCTGGAATGTGACAAATTTTTTCATTCAGCTAACTGGGATCGATTAATTGAGAAGTAAAGTTGCGAATCCTGTCACAACAGAGTCGAACGCGTTCATCACTACGTGAATATGCATATAACTTGATCTTCGGCATTTGTTTAAATATGCTTTCACTCTCTCGTATTTATTATATAAATAAAATCTCCGTTTATAAAGTATATAACGCATCAGTAGCTGATTAGCATTATATTTTTACGTCGCATGTTTAAATTCGTCCGAAGCCGTAAACGAGACGTCTAATCGGATTCTATTATACGGACGAAATATCGCAACTCTATTGATAAGACAATTGAAAAAACTAAAGAATTCAAACATTTGCTTAATATACCTCTACATTTATCAGGTGTGTACGTATGTATAATAAATATACGTACATATCCCAATAATTATGGGGTTGGTTTTACATATTATATGTGAATATTTATAAAGGACAATTTCATAGTAGATTTAATAAAAGAAAAATATATTCCAAAATCTCTATTGAAAGATTTTAACCAAAATAGATATATATTACAGGTAACATCGACACTAAGCATATTGTATAGAATTTCACTCTGAAAGTATAAATAAATTAATTCACAAGAATATGTATATACTCGTACATAGCTTTAAATTTTTAGATTACATACTGGTGTATGTATTTATAATTTAATAAATAAATAACAAAGAGAATATCATAATAAATAATCAAATGCAGTGAGCATTTCCTATCTATATTTGATGATAAAAAACATATTTATACGTTCTCTTCTAAATGCCGATTGGTGAAAAGAGTTTATATGATCCGTCTTTAGTAAATAGAACAAAACAAAAATGATTCGTCTACAGAAAACTATTTGGCGTCCCTAGTAAAAAGATTTACAGTTACATTTTTAAGACCATTTCTGTCGTTCCCCTTTCTTTCTCAGTAAATACTTTATAGATATTCTATATTTATACAATAATTTTATATTTTCTAGTTCTCTTAAAATATTCTACACATTCTATGCGATTTTATTAATATTTATAAATAATGCTTTATTTTGGAGTGACACTTCTTCTGTCGTTCTTTCCTTTTATAAATTTACGTTCTACCTCTTTCATTGAGCCACACGTTTTTGCTTCATATATTCTTTGAAAAGTTATTCCAATTTTTCTCACAATGACGTTCCTCTTTATCAATTTTTAATTCCAATATTCGAAACTCTCAATTCTTAACTACCACTATTTGATATTATAAAGAATGAATATGCAGTTACTTATGCACCAAGGGCGTTATGGGTATTATATTGTTCTGAGGTCGACGTTAATTCAGCTCAAGGGCCTCTGGCCCGAGGGATGAATGTCGACCGACGGCAATATAATTGCCACAACGCCAGTGGTTCATACAAGATTTTATTTTTCACGAAAAAGAAGAAGAATTCAAATTACATCGGAAAAGTTCCGAGATTTCTGTCAACTGTAATGTCGTTGACAGTCGTTACATATCTAATATGTTGAGACCGGTGCATCGTTCGAGACCCTAAAAATGCAAGGGAAACGGAAAAGTCCATCTGTAGCAGAAGGATACATAGAGGAAAAAATTTCTTCTAAGAATAGGTCGCAGTACACAGTACTCCAAACGACGATTTTATAGACTGAATCGTTTGCAGTCGCAGCCTGCCCCGACGAAATTTGGGAAGCCGGCTGCGCAAGCCAAAAAATTAACACTATGAATCCATCTACCAAGTCTAAACTGGTGAAATATTGCAAACAGGCCCTCAATAAACTGGCACCAGACAACACTGTGTGGCTGATATGGGTGACATGAGGGAATTAAAGACAATGAGATAGCCGACGAACTGGCCAAAGAAGGTACTAATAGGAACTTCATAGGACCAGAACCAGTATGTGGAATAGCTAAGGATTCCACTAAAAGGGAGATCTGGTTATGGCTAGAAAGAGAACATAAAAAGAAATGGAGGTTAACGGAAGGCCAACTCCATACTAAAACACTACTAAGGGAGCTCGACGGAAGATTTTCAGCCAACTTAATTCGTAGTAACAATAAAGAAATTAAAATAATTACCGGCTTAATAACCGGACATTGTCCTTTAAGGAAGCATCTGTACAGCATAGGCTTGGTTAGCGAGCCGTGGTGTAGGAGATGTGAAAAACAGGAGGAACTAGCCTTCATGTAATATGCACGTGTGAGGAACTGAAGGGACTCAGACAGAAACATTTCGGGAGAGATCTATTGGATCATACGAGGGTACTGAAACTTCCTCTGAGGAGGATAGTGGAATTGAGAGATATATTAAGGATAGTACAAAGAGCAGTGTGCTCAAGTGCCTGGACGTGCTGGCGTCCAACCCAAAACAGAAGAAGAAGAAGAGTACCCAGCATGATATTGAATTCTCTTACAGTATCAGATAAATCCTCGTTGGCTTGTCAAAGTAACGACTGGAGACGTTTTCCCTCCAAGAACTTTCACAAGCTTGGAAAGCGTCTGATCACATAATTTTTCAGCACATTTCGAAAACTGTATTCTTAATTTTGCTAAATAATATAAAAATTTATTCTTTCGATAGAAATTGTTGAAAATAAACAATTATTAAGTTTTACGTTAAAGAATGCTAAAGTTTTGCTTCTTTCTTTAGACTTTGTTAAAAACTAAAAATTATTAATTCGGTGAAATGTATACCCTTTCTTCTCGGGCCTTAGTTATTGTCACACAATACTGTGAATAAATTACCGGGAGTTATGGGCCATATTGGCCGGTTATTATGCCCACGGGCGATATGACCGTGTTTATGGTAACCATATTCAAGGTGAAAGAGCAAATAATACTTAACTGAAAAATAAAATATTTTTTATTTTTCACCTTAAGTATTATTTGTTGATTTCACATTGGATACGGTTACCATAAACACGGTCATAACGCCCATGGGCGTAATACCGGGCATTTTAACGAGCGACAAATTTTACGATGAGTGTTTCTGCTAAAGTTTATAAAAGCAGTTTTGCAGTGGAAAGTATTCACATCTTCGTATCTACTTTAAACTCCAAAGAGACCGCGAAGACATATTTAAATGTACTTTGAAAAATTTAAATATCATATTATCGTATAGATAATTTTTATATAAAATTTTTGATATGAATCTGCTTCTTAATTTTTGCTATTTTGGGGACGTTATTCACGTATTATTCATATTATGAGACTTAAGAGACATAATATTATGAGACTTTTGGAACTAATTCCTTGCACATACTCTTTCTTTAATTTGTCTCAAAGTTTATTCAGCAATTTTACCATTAAAAATAATAAAATAGCGTTTATGTTTGTAATTCAATTTCCAGCAAAATTGGTTTTATTTTATTCCGCGTTAAATACAAAGTATATGAAGAATTTAATGTTCGTCTCGTTACGAGTCTCCAACGTTTGATACATATTTTAATAGTACTCGTTAAATTATGAACAAGCTTGAAATTTTGTAGTACATTAAATGTGAATTAAACTTTTAGTACTTATTTAAATTTTATCCTCACCCGAGTTTCATCTAAGACGTGTAAAATCTGGAGAAGATGTACTTACATAAAAAATGAACAAAATGTATGAATATTGATTACAGGATCTCATAAGATACGAATCTTTACAAGAAATTAAGGGACCGATGTAGGATTTGGAATAGCTAACGATTGACACGAGATTTTAAAATATCAGGACTGTAAACACCCTTCTTTAATAAATACTTAAAGACGAAAAATTTTATCATGACGAATGCATTATATGTTTATTATAAAATATCAAAATATAACTATGAAGATTTGTTAGATTTTAATTTTTATGTTATATTCTTGAAATCAATCAAAGTGTAGATTATAAATATAAATAAATATACAACTTTCCTTTACGCAACCAGACTTGATTTTTTTTTACTTGTATACAGGCAATACAGTTTTCAGAAACCGATTAATTGTGTTGAAAAGTAAGATCTATCATTTCAACAACCTGCAAAATAAACATCAGACCTTTATGAATATGCATGAACATTAAAGACCAATTTTTCATTAATCTGTGCCATAAAGACGATTTTATGCCCGCATTTGGGTGCTTATGAACAAGGTTATGGTTCTAAAATCGAATAAATATTTTTTTCTACTTCTATTACATAATAGGCACATAAATTCACTAATTTTGATTAATTTATAACATTCATTACTCA
Organism: Melolontha melolontha; assembly: GCA_935421215.2. Lineage (NCBI taxonomy): Eukaryota > Metazoa > Arthropoda > Insecta > Coleoptera > Scarabaeidae > Melolontha > Melolontha melolontha. Next base: position 117,312,802 of record OW285235.1, read on the forward strand.
CTGACATTCATAAGTTACGGGCAAAACCTCATAAGATAAGTCACAGGAAAAAGTCACGGGTCTGTTAGCCAATTAGATGCACGATTCAGGTAAATGCTTATCAACCCTTGGCAACGAATAAACAGTAATACCAAATTGCAGGCGCCATTATTGCCGCATTCGCGCGTTGTTGAAGAGAATTTTAATTTCACAATTCTTTTCATTTATTGAGACCGGTAACTAAGTAAAAAATATGAATTTAGTTGCCAAAAAAATTAAAAAGTTCATAGAGTATTAAATATCAGATAAATAAATATTAATATCCTAACAGTAGAAAACTAGCCTTATTCTGGTCGTCCGAAGGTTTTAACAAAGGGAGAAAGACATATTTTAACGGGAGTTGGCAATTGCCGATAATATAGTAATAACGGGAAAAGAATGAGATGCAAACTATCATAGGCGACTAGCAAGAAAAAAGTCGTTACTCAATGGTATAAGGCCCGGTTTCATAATGGAATTAATGGGAGGATTAACTTTAATTCCTAATTAAAATAAAAATATCAGTTTCATAATCCGTAATTATCTTTTAATTCCCCGTTAGTACTAATGACACCAAAATGAATAGTTAAGATTTAATAGCCTGTTTAATTTAACCTCTATTTTGTTCGCTTTTTCAAGTGACATTTTTCGAGTCTATACCACTATACCTAACTGCCAGTTTAAAGTTTATTTTGACACAGGATTAACTTTAATTCTCAATTAGATAATTCTCCGTTAAAGGTATCATTATGAAACCGGGCCTAAATGTGGTACACGAATAATTTCGTCAAAAGAATTTAAAAGCAAGTACCTTGAATTCAGGAGAAAGTTTTATTTACGATTGAGAACCAGTTAATATTATCGGATCAAATATACGACAAGCAATTTAACACAAATCAAATACTGCACTATAAGCACATCTATACCCCACAATGGAATTAGTGAATTATATCTAATGGATGATATTTTATTAGATGCGAAAGGAAGATAAATTAACTAACCGTAAAAGAATTGCAAATGAAAAGTGACTTCATCAATTTCCAGCACGTTAAATAATGTATTTCTAAATTGAATTCTGTAAACCCTGCCTTTTCACCGGCAATAATCTGATAATGATTTTATAAAAAATCCGTGGTATATAGAAACATCAAATTTCTAATATAATATATTTAAAAAAAATATATACTCTAAGCATGGAATAAATTACATAAGAACCGGTGATATCAATCCTAAGGAGATTACAGGTTGTCATACATACTAATGGAATACCTATCAAATATAAAAAGTAATTATATTATATAAATATTTAATTTATTCCTCTGGTACCTGTGAAAAAGCATTATTGAAATTGATTCTTAGATTTTCATGCAGAATACTAAATATATTTGCAATTTTTTACATTCTATACACTTAAAAATATCATGTACTAAGTAATAACAGAGAGTTTATTTCATAATTATTTTAAAGCTTTGCCAATATGTCAGCAATACATTAGTAATTGATAATATAAATATTTGTCCTTATTTTTGAGATAATGGCTTATATCAACTTCATAACAATGTAAATAAAACTACATAAATAAACTTTTTAGCAATCTACAGGTGTTCCCGGGTCGACGCATGAATAGGTAAAAGACTCAAAATTTCATGTTCTGGGATTCAGCCTTGCTTGGATAGAAACTATTTTTTGCCATACTTTTAGTTTTGAAAAATAAATCGTGCCTTGAAAATGTACAAAATTTTACAATAATTTTACCCACTAATAAAGTCCTTTTTCTGAAGGAGACACAACGAAATGTTCTTAAGAAAAGTTCAGATTGAGAAATTATGCAAGTGTGCAAAATTTCAACAAAATGAATTATATTTTGGAAATGTTTTTGTTGTTTTATTTTCAAAAACGCGTAGTGCACCATGGGAAATAAGTTGATAAAAATAAAATAATGTTTTGACACTCGTCGAAAATAGTTGATTGTAAATTGACGTAGTGTTTTCTGTGGTCTAAAATTGATCTAAAATATCGTAAGTGCTACTGGGAAATATTATAAAAGTTATACCTACTCTACTATATCTCTACTAATTTAGTGTTATGGTATAGAAGAATTATCTATTCCAGCGGTTATTATATTATTTAATGTGAACTTTCCAAACATAGTAGTGGTCCAATGACTGGTTAAAAAATTCTGACTACTGGCCGTGTATATAATATACCAAAACAAGGAAGAACTAATGAATATGACATAAGTACTGTTTTTGCAATGAATTCAGTAGGCGAACAACCCAAATTTCACTAAGAAAGCGGTCAGAGCAGACTCTCATTACTAGATCACATGTGCAACGCATTTATAAAGCAAGATATGTTAAACCATATGAAGTCAGACTTTGTCACACGTTAGAAAATGGGGATGAAGCCTGAAGGTTGGAATTTTGTCTTACTTTGGGAGAGAAAATTTTGCAGGATCAGGATTTTTATAAAAGTATTATTTTCCCAGATGAATCGACTTTTACTACTAATGGTGTACCTTCCTCACGGAATTGTCGATATTAATCTGAACATAATCCCGATTATGTAATAAATTCTAAGTGTCAATATTTTAAAAAAGTTAACGTCTGATGTGTAATTTCCTATCGTTGGCCAGATTTTATTGAATTAAGACTTAATCAGCATACATATTTAAATATTTCGAATTGGTTTGTGGACGAATTGCCATACGAGAGAAGATTTTTTCATATTTTCAACACGACAGATGTCCTGCCCACTTGGCTTTGGGAGTTTATGAATGGCTGAATGAGCATTTTCAAGAAAAATGGATAGCCAATGATAGTCACATATTGTGTCCGCCAAGATTTCCTTATTTAACAATCATTAATTTATTCTTTTGCTGTCGGATAAAAAAATGTAATACATATATTCAAATGAGGAATGTGAGAATAAAGGCGGCAAACTTATTGAATGCATGGATATTTCTGATTACGTGAATATTATTTTAGTTTCAACGAGTTCAACGACTGATTTGAGTTTTTTTTTATATTCCATATCTAATAAACGATCCGAAAAATGAAAGTAAACCGGCTTTGTTGAAATTACACACTTACATAGTTTCTCAATATGAACAGCTTCTTTCAGTAACATTTTGTCGTATCTCCTACAGAAAAAGCATTTTATTCATGGAAAAAATTATCTTTTTCTATTTTGCGTTCGAAATGAACTCATTATGAAACCCAAAACGCTTTTTTTCATTTTTCAATGTTGGCGTTGTGCGAATACAGAAATAAATAGCATTGCTGTCATTTGATTTTAAGAATTTATGTACATTTGATAGATATGATATATGTCCGTATTTTACACAAACAACGTATGTTGTATACAATTGACAACAACATATATATGTTTCTATGTCACTCATGTTTATATTTTTAAATGAAATATCAAGTAATGTTAACGAAAATTAATAAATAATATGTAATATAATATACTTCGCGGATAGCAAGATTTAAATTTGAAAATGTCAAGTATCAATGTGACCAACTGCATGCTTTATATAAAAATTAAACTCTGAACTTTCAAATTAAATAATTCCAATTTAAGCAATTTATTAATGAAAAAACGCAAAATAGAAAAAATAGTATAAAAAACTCGTTTCATAAGGCCTTTTGCCGTACTCGCTCTTTAGAACCTGATCTCGTGCGGCAAAATGGTGCCTTATGAAACTTGTTTTTTAATATACTATTTTCTATTTTGCGTTCGAAATGAACTCATTATGACACCCAAAACAGTATCGAAATGAGCTTCATTTCAATACGCTTTTTTTTTCATTTTTCAATGTTGGCGTTGTTCGAACATAGAAATAAATATCATTGGTGTCATTTGCTTTTAAGAATTTAAGTACATTTGACAGATATGATATATGTACGTACTCTACACAAACAACGTATATTGTATATAATTGACAACAAGATCTATTAGCTTCTATGTCACTCATGTTTATATTTTTAAATAAAATATCAAGTAATGTTAACGAAAATTAATAAATAATATGTAATATAATATATTTCGCGGATAGCAAAATTTAAATTTGAAAATGTTAAGTATCAATGTGACCAACTGCATGCTTTATATAAAAATAAAACTCTGAACTTTCAAATTAAATAATTCCAATATATTAATGTAAAAAATGCAATATAGAAAAATTGTATAAAAAACTCGTTTCATAAGGCCTTTTGCCGCACTCGCTCTTTAGAAAACCCGCCGCTATTGCGGCTCGTTTTCTAAACTTATTTCGTGCGACAAAATGATGCCTTATGAAACTTGTTTTTTAATATACCATTTTGTACATTTTCAAGGCATGCTCAATTTTTCAAAACTAAATTACTGCACAAATGATTTTTTTATCCATGCAGGACTGAACTCCAGAATGTTTAAACTCAAGAAACCTTCTTTTTTACCTATTCATGCGTTGATCTGGGGACAACTATATATTATTGCTTCGATCGGCGAAAGTAGTCTTATTATTTTGTATCATATAATATGTAGATCCTATTTTAGATGGCATTCCATATAAAATTAGCGCTTATTCTACTTTTATAATTACGAACATTTCACAGATAAGGGAGAGGTGGCAACAGTGGCCACCGCAGGAACAGTGGCCATCTGTTCATAATTTTACTTTAGAGAGTCAGGCAGTTCCGCCATCTAGTGGGCAATGTGGTAAATCGCTGAAACACTGGTCTGATGTTTGTCGCCGCTAGTAGGGATCCGTATACCAACGTTGTGTAACGAAGTGAGTTTTGTGCCGGCAAAAGTTACTATCAGAGGTATGTTTTCGGGTTAATAGTAACTATAAACATTCACTTAGCCTTAAGTACATATACTGGGCATATATTTGTATGGGGAATGTATTAATATCCAAAAATGTATTCTAACTTAATGCATTTTTTCAGGTTAAGTTGTTGACAAATTCTCTACATTTTGCAACAGTGGCCATGCCTCATACGTAGTACAGTGGCCACCGTTTATTAGTTATGGCCACTGTTACTACATAAAAACTACCTTTTCTTGTTTAAAAAAAATAGATAAAATAAAAATGGGTATTGTTTCACAAAATATATTATTTATAACTCGAAGTACATTTCACCTTACGACATTATCAGGAGTAAAACCCCAGTTTTATTTTATCTATTTTTTATTTAAAATGTTTCACCAAGCAGCTACAGGAAAATTAAATGAATTATTTTCTTGTTTTTGTTTTTAGGATCCAAAATGCCGCGCAGAAAAATAACACACAATAGTATTGGCAAAACACTAGCTAACACAATGAGAAATGCTTTGCAGAGCATATATAATGGAGGACTTTCTGCAAAGGCAGCATCTGTGAGATATAATATACCGCGCACAAACCCTACGAACATATATTAAAAAATGTGAGAATCGCGCTATTAATTGGGAGAATCTAGAGCTGACAGAGATTCCTCATTTAACACCACATTACGATGTAAACAAGCTCTTTTCCATAGAAGAACAAAGTATTTTGTGCGACTATTTACAAACATTGGCCAAATTGCACCACGGATTGCCACCTACAAATTTACAAAAATTAGTTTATGAAATGGAAATATCGAACCAGAAAAAAATGCCTGCTTCTTGGCGTTATAATGAAATTGCTGGAAAATATTGGCTAACAGGTTTTTTAAAGAGAGTTTTTTTTTCTTTCCATAGGAACAGCGGAATCAAAATCACTAGGCCGGACAATAGCTTTCAACAAACCTCTTGTAGAACGATGCTATGAAAATCTTAAGGAAGTCTTCGATAAATTTAAATTAAGATCAGACAAGATCTACAACATGGACGAAATAGCTCTAACTATCGTCCAAGATGCCAATAAAGTCATCGCTAGAAAAGGTCAGAAGAGGGTGGGACAAATAAGTTCAAGTGAAAGGGACACATTGGTTACGATGTGTGGTGCCATAAATGAAGATGAAAATAGCATCCCGCCGTTGTTGATATTTCCAAGAAAATATTTGAAGCAGTACATGGTAAAAGGTGCTCCGAATGGAACGATTGGATAGTATCGCCAAATGGATGGACTATATCAAAAATACTCATTATATGGCTAACACATTTCATTTCGTACGCAAACCCAACTCCTAAAATGCCAGCTTTATTAATTATGGACAACCATAATAGCCACCTTTCACTTGAACTAGTAAAATTAGCATGTAAAAGCAGCGTGGTTTTGTTAACCCTTCCGCCACACACCAGCCACAAGCTGCAGCTATTGGATGTGAGTGTGTATGGGTCACTAAAATCTAATTTCAACAATGCATATCAAAGGTGGCTAACAAATCATCCAGGTTAGAGGATTACCATTTATGATATTGTTGAAATTTGTACATTCTCTGCGCGCAACTACACGTCATGCTTTCATGCTTCAGGCATTTACCCATTCAACGATAATATCTTTAATGACGATGCCTATATGGCTGCAAGTGTAACTGATATTGCGTTATCGGAAGCCACGGTGCTCAACGAAGAAGATCCAGGTCGTGAGGAAAGCAGAGAAACGACAGTAAACAAAGAGCTTTTTAGTTGGAGGGAACCACAAGCAAGTGGCAATTGTAGTAAATCAGGTTATGAAATTATGCGACCTCTGACTCCTAAAAAACAATTTGTGCGTCCCGAAGTTGTAAAACCTTTTTCAAAATCAACTTTGAAGTAAAAATCCGCTAAGCGAAAGAAACGGTCAATTGATATTCCAACAAGTACACCAATATAAAAAAAACTCGAAGAAGAAGAAACTATGAAGAAACAAAGACAGACATGTTTGCAAAGGAAAAATATTCGCAGGAAAATTAGCGACGATGATTGCGTTAGCACAAGCATGCACAGAAGCAATATTTCCACAAAGAAGCAGGTTAAGAAACATGATGCTGATGCAAGAATTAAGAGTCTTTATAAGTTTCCTGTAGACCTACTTAGACCGACTTAGTAGTTTTAGTTTGTGTTAATAGTTTTATAGTTTAATATTTCGATTTGTGAAATTAGGACGAAAATGAACTATTTGTACTTTTAGTTTCAATAAAGAAAATCCAGAAGGTAGTGGCCAGTGTACCATACCCATAAGGTACAGTGGCCATAGTTTAGTTTTTTAACAAATTTGGTGTAAAATTTTTTGTACACTTTATTTTGAATAAATTCATATACCATTTGTATGTTCATGTATGTTAGTAACTAATTATAACAAATATGGGTTTTAATTATCATTCTGATAAGTTATACAGACAGTCTTTTGAAAAGACCACTCTTACCACCTATCCCATACCTTCTTTTCTAATGAATGCTAATGAATGAATATTGTTTCGTTTTAGAGAAATATTTTTAATCTTGTTAATGAATGTTGCACACGGTTCTTAGTGAAACATTGTATTTAGATATACTTAATACAAATTATAAAAAACAACTTTTATATATAAGATTTACTATAATTTAATTTTTTGTTTTGACAATATTTTTCTGGTAATTTCTACTATTCTCAAAGGAAAATATCATTCGACTGGTTGAATAAGATAACTTTGTTATAGTCTGTCCATAGTATAACGATTTGACTTCAAATAACAAGAAAATAATTTTCTAATGTGTAAATATTTTAACTAGGCGCCGTACGGTGAGAGTTTAGAGAAACGCAAACAGTGATTATAATGAATAGGTGCTACTTGCGTACGTCCAACTTGCGTACATGTACATATTCCAACTTGCGTAAAGTCTGTTTCAAGATATAGTGCGAATTGCTAGTTTCCACCACCACAGGTGGTATGCAATAAAAGTATGAGATATGAGAAACACGCTACAGGTCTGTATTGTCAATATTTGATTATAAATAATAAAAGTATACGTATTATAATATGAATATATATTTATACGAAATGTGATACACTACCGTAATATTAAAATTATAGATTTATATTAGTTACTTCATTTTATTAATACACTTAAGTCGGCCTTGATACATTCCAGATACTTCAAATTTGTGTTTACCAACGCCGGATAATCGAGGGATTAGCACATTAGATCCTTAATGGTTTTATTTATGTCATCGCACTATAACTTGAAACGAAGTTATACAAAATTGTCAAATATAGCATTCAAACAAAAAAAAGGAAAAGTGATAAAAGATCCAAGAAAAATTCCAATATGGCAAGTCGATATTACTCGTCAATCAATTTATGAAATATATAGACAAAATTAAGTTCATGTAATAAAAATTTATACTTAATACTTCTCTGGTTTCTATGCCGATACTATAATTACTGTTTGCATTTCTCTAGACCCTCACCGCCGGGTGCCTAATTAAAGTATTTACATGTTAGCTTCCATCGCACTATATCTTGAAATAGACTTTACACAAACTATTATGCGGTCGGCGAATAATATAATATATAATATTTCCTGCGTCAGATTTGAAATTTACGTTACTAGAGGTTTGTGGCGTACAATATAATAATATATAATATGTGATTATTGCAGCGACACAAAACCTAATTTGGATTAATTATATTAAAAATAAATGCAATAGCTTATTTCATGTGGTTCTCATGTAATTCACAGCTTATGTAATTAATATAAAACTGTTTTACAGAATAACAATTTATTAAATCCTATTTGTTAAAGTTAACAGTATTTTGACGGAGAAAGTAGTGTGTGCCAAGCATTAGGGATTTAGGGAAAACCAATTAGTTAGGTCGTTTGGGAGCCTTATAAAAGAGAGTTTTGTGAATTTCTTATCGCTTCGAGTAAAATCGTTAGTAAGTGCATTACTGCCACCTTTCCGAGTTTTGATCGTCTTACAACCGTTTTCTTTTTCGAAATGGATAAAGTTCAAATCGTCAACACCACTAAGGGGAAGCCATCAGCGATTTTTGAGTGCTATCAGTATCGACGACATCGAGTAAACAAAGAAGACGTTGTGACCTGGTTGTGCGTCAAGGAAAAGATTGAAAATGCCGGAGGACATTGGAAACAAAGTATGCCCAAGTTTTTTCAGCATCTGAACACAAATCCAAACTAAAAGCGAGCACGAGAAACTAATCAGGACATTTCCAAAATTTACCGTGAAAAAATGGGGGCACTTTTTGATTGTGGATATGACTTTGCCTGCCATGTTCCACTACTGTCTGCAATAAAGAGCAACTTATATTGACACAGGCAGAAGGCAAATAGAGTCTCATCAGAGCCAGAAAATGCAGCAGACGTCGAAATCGCTGAAAAGTTTCTTTTGATGACCGACTGATCTTTTATGCTCGCTGATGATGGTCACGAAGACAATTTTAATGTTTTCGTCATCAATTGCGAAAGAGATTATGTCAAACCATAAAGCATTTTTTAGGGACGGGACTTTCAAGTGCTGCAGTAAACAGTTTACACAACTTTACACCAGAAGAACGAAATATAATCCCTGTGGTCTATTCACTACTCAAGAACTACTATCCGGTTACTATAGATTTCGAACAACCAGTGATCGCAGCTCTAATGAATGTGTTTCCAAACGCTGCAATACATGACTGCAATCAATGCATTTGGCGAAAAACACAACTGTTGGGTCTAGTTATAGAATACTGGTACAGTGATGAACTGCGACTACATATTCGCATGTGCTGTTTTGGCGTATATTCCACTTGAAGATTTTGATAACGGTTGGATTAGCATTCAAGAAAATTCACACATAAACGAAAAACTTCAACAGTGCTACAATTATTTAGTCGATCAGTGGCTGTAAAATAATGGCATTACGCCAAATATGTGGAACTGCAACAAGCTCCACCGTACAAATAACGTCGTAGAGGGACGGAACAACAAATTACGTCATCTTGTCAATAGAAACCATTCGCCTGTCTTACATTTGATTAAACATTTAAAATAAGAATCAGAACACAGCGATTTCCTCTATAAACGCAAAGAATTGAAACTTGAGGGGAAGAGAAGGAAAAAGCATACATCGATTTGGACAGTCGGATTACTAAAAGATTAGAGGGATATACACAAACTAAAGGCAATTAAAAATGCCTAATATCTCTAGCTTATGTGGCAAAGTTAGAGTAAACGACTATACACATCAAATGCATTTTGTGAATATTTTGTAAATATCTACCTTGTAAATAGTAACTTGACTATTGCGTGTTAATGTAAATCTCAAATCCGGCGCAGGAAATATGTTTTTCCGAAAACAAAAACTTTTAAACATGTCAGAAAATCGCTGCCAGTCCTAAGTCTGGAAAAAGTGCGAAGGAAATCTTAAATAAATTTGCCGCAAAAGGTTTACCTATTTTAGTATTCGGCGACTGCAAAAGAGTTTATGTACGCAAGTTGGAATATGTACCGTTACACTTTTGCCTGACTCGCGGGGCGACCCGACCCGTGTAAGTTGAATGAAATAATCATTCTACTATTAAACTTAAATAAAACACCTTATATTTCACAAACAATAGTATATTGACTATATGTACATTTCATGTGCACTGCACACATCGTCAGTAGTTACAGTAACTACTGACGATGTGTGCAGTGCACATGAAATGTACATATAGTCAATATACTATTGTTTGTGAAATATAAGGTGTTTTATTTAAGTTTAATAGTGTAATAATTTCACAAGTGCTCAACATATATACTACTGAAATAATCATTGTACGAAGATACCATTATAATATCATAGAAACCATAGAAATTTATATGCCGATATTACAATTACTGTTTGCATTTCTCCAAACCCTCACCGGGGTCACATGTTAGATGTGGTCACCGTAAATGAATGGTTAGTTGACAGCAGAATCAAAGTTCAGCTAGGACAGTGTGATAAAATTGTTCCTTTGCTCGTCTTCAAATCTAACTTGGCAGAAAAATGATGTCATCGCGGAATTGCCTATTCAACTAAAAGCGGAAGGCCCAGCAGTGGAATTTCAGAGACAACAAAAAAAAAGGAGATGTCAAGAAACTTGACCAAAGGAGGATGTCGTAACAAAACAATTTTCCTATCGGCCTAAATGGACAGAAGCCAGAGAGCGCTGCACGAAACTGGTATGTAAAGGAAAATCTAGGGTCAAGTGCAAGAATTTCGAAATATATTTGCGTTTTCATTCCAAAAGCAACTGTTTCGTTACATGTCATCAAAAACTAAATTAGAGTTTATTTTGTTACAAAAGTGTTTGTATGCGCATTGTTTCCATTTGGGCACAAATAAAACCACCTTTAAAAAATACTCGTTATGTTAATTTTAAAAAAATTCTAAACATAGATATGAGTAAAACAATATTATCAACATTTTTCAACAAAATTTCTAGAAAAAGAAATTATTCATGCAATAGAGGGCTAAGGAGGAGTTTTTCGTTAATTTTCACGAACAATTTTTTGAAAAGTATTTAATTTACTTTTGGAATAAACGTCAATTTTTTCATCTAGCATTCTATTGTTTTAAATTTTTGCATTATATTTATTCAAATAAATTTAGTTGTAATATATTAATAGTTAGTTTTCCTCTTCTATCGTTATAGGTACATAAGAAAATGTTGATATCTATTTATTTAATCCTCAATTTTGCTGTACAGCAACCTTCTGAAGTATGGAACACCTTCTTTGCGTATAGACAACACAAATTGCAGACCTATAATAAGTAAAACCTAACTTGTCATGTGGTATTTATATTTTCACTGAATGTGAGGGTTTAGTTTGCTGTAGGTCTGTAATATGTGTTGTTTATAAGTAAACAGGCTCTCTCATTAATTATTTATTACTTTATCGGGCTGGTATACATCAAACGTAAATAAATTACGAGTTGATGTTTGAAGATTAATTCTCTACAAAATCAACATTATTTGAAAATAGCAAAATCAATTAGAAATAATATAAATACATTTACATAAACCATTCAAAATTCCAATTCTGTAAAATACGTTTAGAATAGTGAGAAAAGAATTATTATCTGTGAAATATTTGGCAAAAAACTGTAATAAGTTAATAAAACCAGCCCAAAGAGTAGCTAAGAAGATTTTGGAAACTTGTTACATACGTTTAAATATATATAAAAATAATAATACATATATATTTTTTTTAATAGGTTTATTGCAAAATAGTATATTATACTATAAGGGAGAGAAATGCGTTATTTTGGCAGAGGTGCAATTTGAAGCCCGAGGGCGAAGCCCGAGGGCTACAATGCACCGAGGACAAAATAGCATCTCTCCCGAATGGTATATACTATTTTTTCCACGGTCTCATAAACTTAAAAACACATATTTTGTCATTATGAAGTAAGTAGCACCAGAATTATTGTATTCGGATTTGAGTATTTATTTAGTCGTTGAGTTATTGTCATAACTACAAAATAAATATCTTTTTTTTGCATGAATCACAAACGTTCTCCATAATGTAAACTCTCTTGCGAGCATTATACTCCCTTGGGAATAATCGACTACTTCTGTTTTAATTTTAATGTCATAGAAACTGATTTCTACTCCCGACCGTGGAAAAATATGTTTTTATTAGTTAATAATTTATAATAATAATCGATATATTCGATTGCGTAGCTTTATTTTTATTGTTATGCAGAGCACTAACTTGAAAATATGGATTAAATTTTATATTTTATACTCACTCTATTAATATTGCTACATATAGATGTAGGAGAAAATTGATTGCAAACAGAAAGTAGCTAGTCATAAAAACTAAAGCCTTGTAGACAAAATCTATACAAATTTTATTTAGCGGCTTTAAAATAATTTTTCTGATAACATAAATCTCGGTGTCACCCAAGTTATCAAGAGAAGATTAGCAATGGACCAGGAAAATATTTACTCTATGAAGGTATTAAAAAGCTTACAACAGCGTTCCTCAGGTAAGACTTTGGGAGCGCTGAGAAATATGAATATTGACGATAACTTGATCAGAGCAGTTAAAACCCATTATAAAAACGCCCAAGCAAGATAAAAGAGCAAACAACCAACGCATTTAATGTAAACAGAAGGTTAAAGCAGGGATGCTGTCTCTCGCCAACGTTATTCAAAATATATTTAGAACACGCCCTAAGAATGAGAACAAAAGAATGAGTGTATGGGTATTCCGTTGGCAGAAAGAAATATATACATGGTGTGTATATATTTGCGCTATAGAAATAGTGAGGCTAGAAAAGGCATAACTCAATTAAACAATATTCTCTGGGATGAAAAGATCTTAAAAAAAATAAGACCCTAATATACAAAACAATTGTTACGACCATAGTAACTTATAGTTCTGCAGTCTGACCATTTAAAGATAAAGCAGTAAAAGCTTTGTTGGTAACAGAAATGAACTTGAAGAGCTACAGGTAGATTTAGAAGGGACAGAGTCTGAAATGAGAGGATAAGAGAAATTGTGGGAGTAAAGCATACCACAGTAGACGACATCAGAACGAAACAACTACAGTGGTGTATGGACATGTGCAACGGATAACAGGTGAACGGCTGTCCAAGCTAGTGATGGAATGGACACCATAAGGAAAGCGTAGGAGAGCCTAGAAGAACCTGGAAATAAGGAATCGACAAGGAGATAAAGGTGAAAGATTTGGAGAAGAACTTATGGGAAGACAGGGATCAATAGAGATTCGACATCGGAAGACGGCGAAGAACGTTTTAAACCGATACATAATATATTATTTACATAATTCACAAACCTTAATTTTTTGAATGTATGCATACATTTTTTATCATCAATATACGCTATAAAGTTTTGCTTTGTTTTAACGTTACGACAGATACAACTAGTAACATGAAAGAATCTTCATTGTTTTAATTATCATTTTAAATTTGGAGTTTCGCAATCACGTGAACGAACCCCTGTATATTTTTCTTATATCACATTATTTATGCATATTTTTTGTCATACAAAATTAGAAAAAAAATAATTAAGAAGCCAATTAACATGTATAATATGTAAATTTTATATTTTCTCACAAGCGTATTCTTTATCACGTCGTCACGATTACATGTATCTTCGACTTTTTACGAAACAGTGCAATCTTCGGCACCATTATGAGCATCTCTTATTTGTTGTTTAGTTTTTCTACTAGCTCTGCGTATAAGTGATCTAGAACGAGGTTTTGACCGCGTTTCTAGCGAATTGCTGCTTTCCGCTGAAGCACTGTTCTTGTCTTTGTCAACCGCTGGACTGCCTGTTCTCCTACCTCCTTTACTGGCCGACACGTAAGCACTGGATCGCCGCTTAAGGCCGGTGGAATCATCGGAATCCTTTGGAAAGATTCTCGAGAGGTTTAGGAATGTGCGAAATATTTCTTTAATGTTGATGTCATCTTTAGCGGAACATTCGAGTACTTTTACCCTGAAACAGTTAACAACAGAATTAGATATATACGTATGCGATATAATCAATAAAATAATGCAAGCGAAGGTATTTGTAGTCATCAATGAATAATACTGAGTATTTGGTACAGAAAATACATTATTGCAAAAATATTTGTTACTGCTTATGGACTTTATTAAGATGTTCATAAAAAAACTTCATACAACGCTACTTAAGAATACCATAGAACATAAAAGTTATGTTTTGAGATACGAAACATAATATTTTTTTAGACAAAATATTAAATCGAAAAGAACAAAAGAATATTCAGAAAAAATTCTTATATCCGGAAATAAAAGAAAATAAACCCATTTGGCACGTAATTACATATATCCCCCAAATCACAGACAAAGTAAACAAAATATTAAGAAAATTAGATATTCAAATCATATGTAGCAATAAAACAAAATTAGGTACAATGTTAAATAATAACAAGGATAAAATAGAAAATATAGAAAAATCAGGAGTATACACAATAAAATGTAATGACTGTGAAGCTATATATATAGGGCAAAGTGGAAGATCCATTAATGAACACGTAAGAGACGTAAAGTATAATAATAAAAACACAGGTTTTTCGACACACTGTATCGAACAAAGCCATTTGCCCGACATTAATAGCTCCACCGTGTTACATAACGTAATAAACAGTAGAAGACTAGATTTATTAGAAATACTAGAAATTAAAAAATCACAAACACAAAATACAATAATTACGAATACACAGTTAGAATTTGTTAACACTCCCATAATAGACGTGATTGTAAATATGTCCCAACCAGCACCCTAGCACTAAAAAATAGGTATAAAAGTTAAAAGGACACGTATTGTAAGTTAGTTTTAAGATACTCTTTGACAATGGCATAACAGCCGAAATATATGTTAGACATAGATCTAATAAAAAATTGTGAAATAGCCAAGTGTGTTTTTATAATAATTTGTTAGAAACATAATATATTCAAATTCATATAGATTTTATAAGGTAGGAAATTGGGAATGTACCTATTTATTATTAACACCGCGCCTTCAATTAAATTGTTTTGTGGAGTGGTTTGTGATCTTAATCTAAAGTTGGTAACATTGAAAAATAATATTTTTTATGTGAAATTTTGACAGTTGTCTTTAGTGTTAGTATAGCATTTGGCGTCAAATTCGTTGGTTTTAGGTTCTTAAGAAATACATATCTATGTGATACATATATAACCAGACATTATGTAGGTTGTAATTACCGTTAATAAACATAATTAGAATTCTAATATACAGCTTTTTGTTTTTTTAACGTTACCTTTGCAATTAACGGTCATTCACTTTCTGTAATCTCCTTTTACCATTCTTTCTATTTTCTACCTGAAGATGACTTTGATAATTGTTTATAATTTTGATTAATTTAAAATCAAAATTTAAAAGAATATTATGAGTTTAAATGATAGTTTTTTGTGTTTTGTAATTTTTTTAAATATTTAGTTGATATAGGCTGCTTCCACGATCCTTAACATTAACTTTTCGCAATTTCCTTACAACTAATATTCCATGACATTTCACGTATATCAAATAGTCAGATTATTTATAAACATTTTTTTGAATAGTCTAGGTCCATTTGGGTGGTAATTCATATATCGAAACGAAACTGTGTGTTTGTTATACAACATATAAACTTAGCAATACAAATAAACATCTATTCTTAAAGCTAGAACCTAAAATAGAAAAAAATCGAGAAACATATCATTTATAAAATACCATGTTGCGATTGTGATAACTACTACATAGGTCAGAGTAAACAATATCTATACAAAAGAATAGAAGTCCACAAATACTCCAAAACAGACAAAACTGCTTTATTTGCACGACCCCAATATCGATTTCGAAAACACATATACGGGAGAAAACAACAAACGATCAATAGAGAAATTAAGGTAATCATTAGTATTAAACAAGAAAAAAAATCAATTAACTTAAATGTATAAAATTTGATATCGTAATGTAATTTTAACTAATTATATAAAAATCATGACAATATGACACAAAAACATGACAGTACATAATGATAATATACTATCATTTCTTATAATAATAATTGAATGTTCATATTAAAAAAAAACCCTTATATAAACTCTAAAACTCATATATCCTTGAAATAAAAAGACGACGTATGAAAAATGGAAAGATGTAATTATATAGAGTATAAATTCAAAATATTTTGCCAAAATTCCCTCTCATAAGCGAGAAAAAAAAATAACAAAAATATTTAAAAAAACTTTGTCACGCCATTGTACGATCGACTATATTATAAACTCAACTTAAAGTTTGCCGACAATAACAAAAAATAGCTTTGTTATCGTCCATCTCATCCAGCTGTTACGTATGTAAACATACGTGAGGTATTTATTATTTATACGCATTCTGAATATTTTGAATTCATGGACTCACAATATTTTAGATTTATTGTTCTATATAATAACATATTTCCATTTATCATATGTTGTTTCTTTATTTCAAGGACAGCCTGTATAACTAGTAAACAGTGTATCAACCGTACAAAAGTTAGGCGACGCCCTTTGGAACTGCAAACGCTGAATATCATTAAGAGGTACAAGTTGTTTATGAAATACAATGCAGGAATTGTGGCCAGCCATATGTAGTTCTGAAGAACCGAAAAAATCAGCGTAAGAAGGGCACAGGATGAATTAGCGGTACAGAAACTGAAACCCAGTTCCTCATTAGCATAATATTTCTTGACGACAGGACACAAAATAAGCAACACCAGAACACTGACTAGAAATATCCACTTACAGGTAAGAATCGTTAGGGAAGCCATAGCAATAGAGAAGCGACCAAATCACCTTAATAAACAAGGCGATGAACAGTGACTTTCACTAACTTGACAGACGTCCCTAAGAATAAACAAAGTAAATCGCAAAGGCAGGTCCAACCAAGAACATACGGACTGAACACGAAACGCCTTGGTCGCATGACGGCAATGGCCGCTCCACTCCATCACACCGGAAAGACGGTCATATAAGCTTATATATTACGGTCCCCGCCCGATTAACACACGCTCCAGAAGAAGATGCAAGCGAAAGCATTGAAACGTCGAGAATTTTCCGTTACCGAACTATGGAACTCCGGAAAAAAAACGAAAACTGGGATTTCGCATACACAAATATATATATTCAGAGGTTGTCGATGTAAATATTGGACGATAACAATCTCTGCTATATTGTAGAAGTAAAAGAAATGGAATATGCAAAAGCGGTGTAAGATACACAAATATTTGTCTTTTAGAGACGATTTGATTATTTTATTATTGCTGAAAAAAATTAAAAAGTCGAGTGTTAGCCGTTTAGGTAATATATACTGATTTTCAATAAAATTCGAACACCCAGTAGGAGTAAAATTTATATATAATGTTTGTTTAATCAAACTTAAATGATCACCAAATAACCTACTTGATTTTCGTCACCGAATTCAAGAAACCTGGGATGATATTCCCCCAAGATACCATAAATCATTAATTTCAAGCATACCTCGAAGATTTATCGAATGTATAAGAACCAGCGGCGGGCCCACTCAGCATTGTTATTTTTTAATATTTCAGTTTGAAAATGTAATAATTTCTTAAGTTTGATTAAACAAACATTATGTATAAATTTTATTAAAATTGATCAACTACTGGATGTTCGGATTTTGTTGAAAGACAGTATATATCCTTAAGATTTGCTTGAAATACGTATAACTACAGACGAAAGATATTTGACAGGAACGTGACTCTTAAATAAAAAACTATTGTTGGTACAAAGAAACCTTCGATTTTTCTACGTAATCGTTTTTTTAAGTCTACACACTTAGAGCTCTGATTTTCGAACATTTTTATGCCTTCTAATAATGAAGGATCTTTGAAACTCTGCAAATATAGGGGATGATAGAAATTCGAAATGTAGCAATTGCGGACGATTGAGCCGGTGCATTATCATGATGAAGCAAGCCTTTTTTCGTCGCCTAACATGGTCCTCTTTTCTTTAATTTAATATTGGAATTATCCAATAAATTAAATAATCGATATGCGAATTCCAAAATATTGTAGCCATAATCTTTCTGGCAGATGGAACCACTTTTGTCATATTTGGTGCGCGTTCGCCAATAAAAGTCCACTGTTTCAACTATTTTTAAGTTTCTGGCGTGAAGTGATCGATCCATTTTATATAACGTCGCAACGATTAAGTTGTATGTGATTTTGGTTTTGATCATTTGACAGTAGACGCTGCATCCAACTTGTCGATAACTTTTTCATATCAAAATATTTGTACAGGATATTGATTACACGTTCAGTAGAGATATTTACAACCTGCTATTTCACGATCCTTCAATCGGCGTTGTTTAAACACCATATCATAGATTTTGTAAATCCACAACGAAATGCAGCGACCTGTTTTTAGACCATTTTATGTAAAGAAGAAAAATCTTTACAACACGACCCCGTCGTTCTCTACCGAAAAGTCACGGTATCGTAAAAGGACATCGTGTATCGGTAACATGTTTGTAATTTCTTTGGATCTAAAAAATACAATAAGAACATCAAGTTGCAACTATTATATCTATATATTGAAGTCTAATACAAATCAATAATATTGGACATGACTGCGTAAGAATTAGGTAGGCATGCGTATTCGGAAACAACATTTCAATCAAAATTTTTTAATTAATTTATTTTTTGAAATATGTTGTACATTGCAATGTACAAAAGTTTAATGAAGTTTACTTTTTAATATTAGCTTTTCAGGAAGAAATGTTTCATAAATACGCTTATTATTGAGCATGAACATGTAAGCTAATTGTAAATTGCAATACTACGAGTACTGCGAGTATTTTCTATCACAAAGTTCATTTTAACAGGCGTCTTAATTGGATATGCACTTTCTTCTTTCGCGTTTATTTTACAGATTTTTGCAATTTTTTGCAATACTGTTAATTACCTTGTTAAGAAACAAATCAATATTGAAAATATGCGAAAGCAAAATTTCAAGGAAAAGTTTTTGTTAACATATTTACTTCGGGAGATTAAGATGAATCTTGTTTGAATAGAAGCTTATAAATCTAATGACAAATTAAGTTTCGTTTTCGACGCATCAGAAAATCTCACCCAATTCACAAAGCTTTCTGTAAATAAATGGTCCTTAAATGAAAATGTGACATTCCAGATAGATGGAATTTCGAAAAACTTTTGTTTTTAATTACATTTTCATGTCACGAACGTACTTAAATTTAGAGCAGAAAATCTAACTTTATAATTAATGTTTTCTAATTTGACACGTGTCAAATTAACAGTTAGTCTCAAAGGACTATACTTATTTGAAGCAATCCAAATGTAATTTGTAATTTAGAATAGGTATATCAAATGACTTCCAAATGCAAATAATGACCCTATTTTATCATACAAAATATTTCCCCTATTTTCCCTAATTTGCTTAATTAATCGAAAATATAGAATTTAGGATATTAGATTAACATAACATAAATTTATGGAAGCTGTAAGTGTAAGTAATATGTATTTGCATAAGTAATTATAATTTTGCGATCTTGCTAGCTGGTTTATTAAAGAAATGATAAATTTCTGAAAGCTATTTTATTAAATGATATATATTGATTGTTATTATAGGCTATTCCAAGTAAGAATAGACCGTTAGGAAAGATAGGGCTTAAAATAAAAGCGTGTAATTGGTTAAAAGAGAGGTACGCAAAGACAAAGGTACGCAGGCAAAATCAAGTTTATTTTATTCTGTCAAATTTTCTTTTAATGTATTATTTCTTTTATCAATGCTATTGAATTGCGTGTTCTATTAGTTGCTTGTTGTGCTATTTATTATTAATATTCCTTAAAAATAGTTCTTTATAATTATCATAAAGTGAAATACTCATTGTCTGAAGATATGTTATCAGTTTTATTAATTTTGCTATTTATATAAACGCAAACGTTTTAGAGTATGGATGACGTAGCCTTGTCAGGGTCCAACAAAAATCCTACCTAAAGAGAAATATGTAGAAAATAGATAGAGGAAGATGGCCTATAATGTGTATTTTAAGAACAAAGCTAATATGTTTGTTCATCAAACATTAACGGAAGTAGGAAATCCAATGTAAGTAATAACTGTATTTTTGGTCAACACTCTTTTATGTTATATCTAGAGAACGGACATTCTTACCACATGACTATATTGTTATTGTTTTCGCGGCGAGAGCAGGTGTCCGAGTAAGTCAAACACAAAATCTTCATTGTATTACGCCGGGATGTTCTGAGCGAAGTTTATAAACATTTTCAAGAAGTTTATAAACATTTCCAATTGCCGATTGCGTCTAATGGAATATATTTCCCCAATACAATAGCGGGCTTGTGCATTGTTAACGCTGCGGACCAGATGGCCGGGTAAGTCTAACAAATACTTCATTGAATTACGCCGAGTCATGGGGTAAGAGTGTCCGTTCCCTAGTTATATCTGAAGATATTTGAATCTATTGTTATAATTTATTTATAATTATTTTATCGCATCAGCTAGTATACCGTGTGTCCCAATATCGATGCTCACCATTGGTATCTCGGTTATTAGAAGATATAGAACAACGGTTAAATGGGGAATGTTTTGCAGAATTCAATACTCGCGGCAAATCTCATTTCAAATTTGACCTAACTTTTTAAATTTTTAAAATATTTTGAAAAATCAAAAATTTGCCGATTTCGTTATTCCTCAATAACTCGATAACGCTTAGTCTGACCTCTTTTAAAGTTTTACATTGTTCAGACACTTTTTTAAAACAAATTATTTGATACAAACAGAAACCCCCGATTGTCATTTGTTTTTAAGTTATTACCACTATCTTTTGTTTTTCATATGGCGGCCATATTGGATTTTGGGTTTGTTAGGTAGTCCTCAAAATGTGCTTTTCAACGATGTATAACATGCCTGAAAAATTTTTATTTATAAGGAAAATATTAATGAAAACGTAAATTAATCTTTAATATGAAATTAGTAGGCTGAAAAATTAAACACCAATGTCAAATGAAAGTGAAAAGATATTCTAAGTATAGCAAACGCTAATTAAGTTGGCGCGAGGAGGGGTAAGTTCGCGCAGGATTAAAAGTAGTTGGGAGATTTGTATTTGGTTTTACATCAAATGTCAGATATTGAAACTCCAGAGAAATCCAACTTCATGTGAACTTTTACAGGAAAGTTATATTAGAGGCCTCATGTTGTATTTCATCACATATATATTTTATAGACTACTTACGGAAAGCGTTTGAGATGACGTACACAATATAATAGCAAACACTTCTTTAATTAATAAAGTTTATAGATATTGTTAGAATTATATTTTATTATAACCTTTGTGCTTGACAAATAATATAACCTGTGATTTATAAGAATTTTTAATGGCAAGGTTCGACAGTAAGTACCATAATTACTATTAGTCTTTGAATAAATGTTGATAAAGTTAATATATTCTTTTTGTGCTATATAATATATTGTGTTATATAATATATTGTGTTTATATATATATATATATATATATATATATATATATATACATATATATAACAAGTGTTTATTTGAAAAGTCAATCTAGTAGCATGTGATTTACTGAGAACATTTTGAAGTATGTCGTAAATTAAAATTTACTACTTAACCTACGAAGTCGTATATTTTAACAGTTTCATACATACAAATAAATAACAAATAATAGGTATTTATTGAAAACTATAACAAATGTTGAAAATGTTGTCCTTCAAAATCAATGCACTTTAAAATCTTCCGTTCAAAATTTCTGATGATATTCTGCAACATTACTGGATTGTTATTAATTTCCATGCATTTCTGTTCGATTCTCTGTCGCATATCATTCAAATTCAATATAGGTGTACGAAATATGTTATTTTATAGATAAGGCCACAAAAAGAAGTCACAAGGTGTTAAATCGCATGAACGTGCAGGCCAGGCAATTTCCGTATTTCGACTAATTATACGCTCATTAAAAACTTTTCTTAAATAATCCAAAGATTCTGCAGTACAGTGACAAGGTGCTCCGTCTTGTTGGAAATATGCATTTTGAAGTTCATCATCATGCAACTGATTGACAAATGGTTCTAAAATTTCCGTACGGTACATTTGAGCAGTTAACGTTCCCTGAAAAAATATTGGTCCAATGATTCGCCTTTGGCTTATCGCTGCCCAAACACCAATTTTCTCTGGTTGTAGCGATTCTTCATTAATTACATGGGGATTTTCAATACTCCAAATTCTTGTATTTGGTGAATTTAGGTATCCCGTTTTATAAAACCATGCTTCATCAGTAAAGATGACTCTTTGCGAAAGTTATCCATTATTGTTCATATTTACAAACCAATTACAAAACTGTAGTCTACGTGGGTAATCAATTTCTAACAATTCTTCTACTGCTGTGACACTGATGTTTGTGGTTCATTTTCCATTATTTCTTCAACACGATTGACAACTTGAGGTGTACGTTTCTTAACTGCTCCGCTGCCTGATTTTCTTAAGAGACTACCAGTTTCAGAAAAAAGTTTTAAAGTTCTATCCAAAGTATTCTTAATTTGTATATAATCTATTACAAAATGTGGAAACTCAACTTGAAATTCTACCATGCAATCTTGAACTGAATAAACCCATAAACCATGAATTTTATTACCACTTCGAAAATAAGCCTGGATTAAAAAAATTTTAAAGTGAAAGCCATTTTAAAACTGAGAAGCAATTTATTTAAACCAGAATCGACGCACGATTATTTTATGCACTAACTGATATTTGTGATTGACATTATCAAATGTCATTTGGATTTACGTTTACGGAACAACAAACACATATTAATATATTTGCGTCTTAATCTATCAAAATTTCAAAGTAACCTAGATTGCCTTTTCAAATGAACACTTGTTATATATATATATATATATATATATATATATATATATATATATATATATATATATATAGATAATTTCTTAGTCGTTCATTTAATATATCAATTCTTGGAATTTTTGGCTTTTATATTAAATATTTTTAAATTAGTATGTTATTTTGCGAAGTAAATTTGAATGTAAACATTGCTGTCTACAAATTACAACGCAACTTATACGAAATTTTATTTGAAAAATTTTCGTCCACGTTGGGACTTGAACCCAATTCTATGGTTTGCCGTAACGTCGTTTTAAACCAACAAAGCCACGAGAACATTGATTTCAAGTCAATTGCAAACGCCTTATAAGAAAAAGATGTTAATATACAGATGTCAGTTTGAAAGTTTGAAATTGCTAATTTTTAATCATTTTCAGCATTAATATAGATTTATTCTTAGCCGTTCATTTAATATATCAATTGATAAATTCTTGAAATTTTCGGCTTTTATATTAAATATTTTCAAATTAGTATATTATTTTGCGAAGTAAATGTAAACATTGCTGTCGACAAATTTGAATTAATTGAAAAAATGTAAAATATAAACTAAAAGAAAAATACCTAATTTGAAGTTGTAAATAAACTTTAAATCTACCCATAATACTAGTTTTAATTTTTAATATCACAATGGAAGGAGATACATTTAATAAAGTGCATTCTACTTATTTCGTTTTTTGTGCAAGACTCGATCATTTTTGCGATTTTCGACATTGATGTTATGAATTTTAGCAGTTAAATGCACACTCGGTAATTTAGTGTAAGTTTCTGTTTGGAATTCTTTATGCTTTTCTATATCAATAAAAATATTTGGATGGGTTTGTAAAAGGAGTCGCTAAAATGTTTGTGGAACGATTCACGGGCATTGGTATTGCGAGTAAGTTCCACTGAATTTTCAGTCCAAAGATATGGAGGAAATAAAGACTTCATCAGGTTTCAAAAAAGGGTGACAAATTTTCGATTTCAGAACTTTCATCCTTATATGAAGAAGGATGAAAGTTCTTAAATTTCACGATACCAAGATTGTGAGAGATGGCTAAGTTTGTTGAACAGCCTTGTTGATATCTTTTTCAAAATTAATTATAACTTTCAAAATGTCTACTTTGATCAAATTATTTTTAAAGTTATCCGATATCCAATTAAATAATTTTATATATATCTCCGTCCGTTTATCAGCCAGGAACGAAAAAATTAATGAAATATAAAGTCCATTGTAATATCCATGAATAGTGAACAATTTACAAAAGAACTGCCGACAATAATTAAAGGTAACCGACTAAATAAATTCGTGTAATCTTTTGAAAAAACTGATTATTAGATTTACAACAAAAAACAACTATTTGGTCAACTATACTGTTAATAAGTATAAAAGGTTCGCCTTAAGATATTTCAATGGTGATGTCTTCCAGAATTCTAAAAGTATCTTCAATGCTCTTTGGCAATGCGGGCTGCTGTTTCCGGCGAGCGTTGTAGAGATTTCTTCTAATACACGCAACGTCAACTTTGGTTTTTCAACGAGGCTTTTCAGACACAAGGCACATCTTCGGTAGCTTTCCTTTTACAGGACGTGTTACAATTTAACGGTGTAATTTTTCTATCTCAGCGTCATGGCTATGTTTCTGAACATGTTTTGTAACAAGTATATTGTTGTCCACTTCGCCTAGAATAAGAAGGGAATATTTACACGTTTTCTTTATGCAGATCGACCGCTTTTCACCACTATTTAAACACTTTTGGAAACCATATTTATACTTGTTTAAAAGTAGTAACTGATTTCCTCTTTCACTAAAAATGATACTGGGATTCATGTTAAGAAAACGTTAAAGATCTTAACCAATTGAATTTAGAAATCTAATAAAATAAAATAAAAGAATAAATATTCTTCACAAACATGCTATCTTCGGCGGGCGTAATCCCGTCGCCTACCTGCATAAAGCAAGGGGTCCCATTTATGACAGATGTAATTTCGGCCGTAAACTATTTATTAGAAAACTACATAGCACCAGAATCTCATTTTCCACCAAATATATGGGTATATGAAGATCCATCAATTAAAAAAACATAAACGCGTGCGATCATTCTATTTTAGTTTTTATTCATGTCACCCTTCTATATTTATTTTTATAGAAAAATTTAAAAAATCTGACATTCTCGGTGCATATTTAAAAATGATAAATTTACATATTACAGCAAAAATAAAAGACAAACAAGTGAAAAACAAACTAAAAGTTATTGAAAACATGGTAAATATGCGTCTATCTGGCAATATTTCTAGAATTAGTTTCGTTAAATGTGTGTAACATCAAAACGTTTTTTAAAAATTTTTACTTTATGCAGTGTATGCACCTAAGTTATAGATGTAAGTTATAGAAATAGCTTGATATAATTTAGTTTTGTTTTAATTTTAACTTTTTTTATATAATATCTATAGTGTTTGTCTAATAATTATGTAGTTAATATATGTATTATGTAATGATTATGTGTATTTAGTCTATCTTACCAACACTATCAACTGTCGTATTTGGTTTATGAATATTTTATTTTACCTGATATCTGCTGCCGAAAATACCTATGAGATAGGAAGCATTCTAAAACCTCCGGCCGAATTTACCTACCGGCTTTTAGTACCTAGCCTTTTTCCGGCCGAAATTTCATCTGCCCGCTATCTTATATACATAAATAGACCAATATAAGGTAAGTGAGAAATAATTAATGCAAATCTTTAAAACTAATTTCTATGAAAAAGTATTAACAAAAATAATTTAAAGTAAATTACAAATAATCCATCCTATGCGATTACAGAGGTTCGGGAGGCAGTTTACCTATTTATGAGACCAATTAAGACGGACCTTCTATATCCTACTACATGTGGGGAGGCAATTTACCAATACTCAAAATAATGTAGTACATCATGAAACAATCACCTGTTATTTCAGTTTATAAACTTTAATTTACAGATAATATAATACGTTTCATTAAAAAATTCCTATTAAATGATATTTCTCTCCATTTATTTTATTCTGTTAAACTTCTCTTAAGAAATCTGAATTAGTTCAATTAAGTGAAACAATATTCATTGAAAAGGAATAATCAGTTGAGGACTTGATTAAACAGTAGCGTTTTCACTACTAGTAATCGATATTAAGACACTTCTCTGCCTGTCAAGATGGCCCCACAGTGTCGCTAATGGGACTTCAAAATTTAATTACTGTGTTACGTCAGACATTGATGACGCCAACTTAATTAATAATATGCACGATTAATGTACATAGTAGCTTTTGAACAATATGGTGCATTTTAAAACGCATAATTTTGCAATCTCTAAATAGAAAATTTCATAAATTCATCCTAAAATAAACTATTGCATTTTTTTTTCAAAACAAAATTTTCTAACCTTCCGATACTACCTACTGTGCATGAGAAAAAATAAACACATTCTCAATTTCCCATTATTTCTTTAAATTTTAACGAACCAGTTGATAGAACTAAATACAATACTAAGCTATTAGAAATTATACTTTCAATTTTAAGTATTGAGTTTAAAGTTAACATATTATATTTTTACAGCGTGATTCTACATTTAATAATAATAAGAATACTCTTTTCTACCCAATGGATATGCTATTTCAAGCGAAACAACAAAATAAAGAAAAAAATGAAAATATACATGTGCGTAAATGCTACATCAACAAAGAGAAATACGAATACATAGCAAGTGAAAATAATAACAAAAGTTCATAAAAAAAATTTAAAAGAAGAAAAATTGCATCAATTTGTAAAAATTTTTAGGTTAACCACATCGTGATCATTGGTCATCATATGGTATAAGGATGAATTTTTCAGGACATTAGTCTAAGATCAAGGAGTATGGAACACTTCTGACGATCTCGCACTTCGCGAAGGTACAGCAAAGTTTACTGGGCGAGAAGGCAGGGAGCATTCAATTTATTATTTAAAATGTTCAAGAGAAAGTTACAACTACTTTCCACGCGGCGTTCAGCCAACGATTGAAATGAATGGCAGTGCTAAGTGGATAGATATGATCGACTTTAAAAGAAATTTTTTTTTGCAATCGCTTCTGTACCCCGTCGCAAATGTCCCTGGTGGATATAATATGGATATCATATGATGGTGTTGTATTTAAGCTTACTTTTTACAAAGGAACAATATAGAGATTTCCGAGCTTGAAGATATCTTTAAATCATCGGCATAAACGAGAACTCTACAGTCTAAGGAGTTGAGTAAATCGTTAATGTAAATGTTGAATAACAGAGGACCCAAGTTAGATCCTTGCGACACCCCGGAAGCAGAAACGAACTGTTTAGAGTCACAACCATTATAGCTGAAAAGTTGCGTTAAATAAGGTGACAATAGCTGAAAAGGATAGAAGAAAATATATCCAATTTAGTCAATTGCAAAGAATGATTAATTGAATCAAAGGATTTGATGAAATTGCATTTAGTCGATAATAGCTGGGTAGTTCGAATTCATCATTGTATCTAAGAAATAAATAGACAAAAGGAAAAACAAGACACCCGTATTCAGGATTCCAAACCTTATGAAATCAAATCTTGGTTTCTTTTTGAATTATAAAAAATACCACTTAAATAATTCCTCTATTATACATATATTTTACAAATGTGGAAACATATCTAGATGAACAGGGAAGAACATGGAAGTCCAATTTAAACAGTAGATCGTTGGAGTCTATAATCCCATCTACTAATTTCTACAAAAATATTGATTGCTGTCTTTGTCTCTGTTAATGAATGGATTAGAAACCATGACGTTCTAGTAATGAGTTATAGTCGATATCTCTATCAGGATACCGGCCGTCAGCTTTAAACGACATTACAGTATGCGGCAAAATAAACAGTACTGGAATTATGAAACGTTTATTATTTATGCATTTACTTTACATTATCTAGCGATACTTTAACATTATATAGCGTTGCAAACATTATTCACGACGACGTTCCCGATAAAACAGATGTTCAAGATGTCCTCCGTTCAGTTTCAAGCAGTATTCGTAGCATTTGCGAAGGTTCACAAACATGTCTGTGAACACAGGTTGTTGCATGGCGCGAAAAAAACCTTGAATTTTAATCCGCAATTCCGGAATGTCAGACGGTGGATCGGTACGGAAAACAGCCTCCTCCAGCATTCCCCACATGTACGCATCAGGTGGTGTTAGGTCTGGTGAGTGCGATTGGTATGGGAAATCAGTGCCACGCGAAATAAGGCGATCCCTAAAATGATTGCGCAGCATTAGAATAAAGTCGATAATACAGGAAGCAATACATCGTTTGTTGTTGAAAGGTACCAATTCCCTAGAGACTCCCTAGCCGTGTGATAGGTTGCCCCATCCTGTTGAAATAATTGTTGATTACGTGGTAGGTTCTTGGCACGACAAAATCGCTGAAAATCATGCAGAAATGGTGTGATAACTTGTTCTCTGTAGCGCTCCTGATTTACAGTTAACGGCGTTTCATCGTCTGCTTCAATGAAATACGGGCCCAATATGCCATGTGCGGATACGGCACACCAAATGGTAACACGGTCACTCTGAAGGGGTTGCTCGACGATTATGTCGGGGCGTTCGAATCCAAGAAACCGTGTTGTCTGCTTGTTAATGTATCCGTTTAAATGAATATGGCTTTCATCGGAAAACCAAACATTCGACAAGAACGACGCGTCCGCATAATGCGTAGCCAACACACGTGCGCAGTATTCGGCTCTTACACGCTTATCAGCTGCAGTCAAACGCTGTCCGGTCTGTATTTTGTATGCAAACTCACCAATATTCTTGAACATTCGACGGAGCGATCGATCACTGATATTCAATTTTAATGATGATCTTCGGAGGCTTCGTTTCGGCGCTTGCAGCACCTGATTCAAAATACGCCTTTGATTCGTATTGGTTGTGCGAGCCACGTGACCTTTACGTTGGCAAAGCACACTTCCCGTACGACGAAACTTTTCAACAAATGCTAACATAACGGCGTTGCTCGGAGCCTGTTAGGCCTAAATGCGTCGGCAACTTCTGTTAAGCTTGGACCGTTTTCGAGCCCTTTTCCGTATGACCGAAAATAGTGCTCCACGATAAAAAAAACTTTTTCCGCAACAGTGAGAACAATCCTGAAACAACTGACATTAAAAAGGCATTCACATACGTTGTAACCACGTTCGAAAACCACTCGGTACGTTTCTGCGCATGACACACATATTTGACACATGCGCATTTCAGTACTGTTTATTTTGCCGCATACCGTATTTCAAAAAACGTCGTTAAACCTTTTCAATTCTTAATTAAGGACAAACACAATAGGGTGAGTAGAAAATGAAACAATATTGCAAACACTTCATAATAAAGGCAAAATATAAGGACTTTATAGTACTAAAGTTACTAAATTGTCTGAGCTGCATATTATAAAGCCTAGTCGTTTAGAAGTTATTGTAGAAACATATTCAATGTAATTTTTAAAGCTCAAACGCCGATCGAAAACCATACCCAGATTTTTTAGCACATCAACCTCAGATAAAACATGTTCATCTATATTATACCGTGTGTAAACGAGGTAAGAAAACGACACTGCTGCGAAAGACGCGTCCCCGCGAAATAAAGTTACTTCTACGATATGTTTATTGAATGTATAGTGTAGCATTTGATTGGATAAGCATAGGTCAGCTTAACGATAGGTCAGATGTAGGTGTGGTATTCACATACGTATTGCGTATGTGTATACGCAACGTATTTCAAAGACGAGAGGTCTTGCACCTCAGATAATAATGATAAAAATGCACAAATGCTGTACAATAATAAAAAAAAATAAAAATATTCAGAGAAAACAAACGCATAATTCCACCAAAATGAAAGAAAAATCTGTGTATTTATAAATAGCACAAACCTGTGCATAATTAAATTCCGGTAATGTACAAACGCTACATCAAGGAAAATATAAATAAATGAAAAAAAAATAAAACTATGCTAACGTAACTACATAAAATGCTGAAGTTGAAGAGAAAATTAAAAATATTCTGAGAAAACGGACGCATAATTCCATCAAAGAAAAGAAAAAATTCTGTGTACCTATTAGTAAATTGCATAAACCTGTAACATGGATTTCAGGTGAAAAAATACTGATGCACAACTGCTACATCGAAAAAAATAAAAAGTTTGCTAACGTTACAAAATAAAAACGCAATTCTATGGTATGATAAAGAATAAATATATGAGTTAAGTAATTTTTTACTGATTGTGTATACTTTGCCATTACAATCGATGTTTTACGTTTAATTACTCTGCCCTTCTATCGTCAACGTATCTGATCAGACTGGACACAGACACGCCCGGCGCCTGGTGCTATAACCGTCCTTTCTCTCTTATCTAGTGTACTGGTGGGGTATCGTTTACCTCCACGCCGTTCTCTCACGCTAGTACCATACGGCATATATTATTAACAATAATAAACTGAGATACACTTTATAACACAATAATAGCTACCAAAATATTTAAATGAAATATAGATGTACTATAAATTATAAAAGCAACAAAGGAGCGTTCCTTGACTCCCAAATATACCTTCGAGGGTAATGTGACAGGGCAGTGACTTTTTAAAAATCGGCAGCACTTTTGCCATGATACTTAATTGCTGAATTCAGCCATGATTTATCGGTATAAATAAATTTTACCAATCGTTTAAAGTAACTATTTGTTGCTCTTGTGTTAATATGGAGAACAAAAATGTCGTGGTCATATTAGCAGGGCCGATTTAATTGATATAGTTAAACTTTTTTAAATGTTTATTTTCAGATCTTAAGTACTAATAGATATTAAATAAGATATTTGCTCTTCTTGTTCCATCCTCCCCGCTTTTCTGGATTAATTTGATTTTACACTTTCTTCCTTCTTTTGCTTTCTTTTTCTTTTCAGTTTCGGCCTCTCATTTATTTACTTTTTTTGATAATTTATTTTGAAATTTTTGTTCTTTCTTTTCTTTTTTTCCTGCTATTTGTTTCTCTTTATTTTTTTCCAACGGGAAATCAGATTAATTTAATATAACCATAATCTTTAGGTACTCGTAATATTTCTTTCCTTGGTCATGTTAGCACAGAAAATACTTAACCTTCGGGGCCTTTATTTACAATAGCTTCTCCAGAAGTGATTAATGAAGATAAAAGTGTGTGAGATAGGTAATGCTGTACTCAACCGAACGGGACATGGGGCACCTCCGGACATTTCAAATTTACTGTTTCTTAAATGTCATATGAAGTTTGTATTACAGTGGTTGGCAGTAGTGCTAATTTAATGGCGACACATAAAATTGTGGCTGATTTTATCAAGTAGTTTTTGAGTTATTGGTGGAAAAAGGTGAAAATATTCCAAAAGTAATTATTACCAGTTGGTATTTTTAGCAATTTGATTGATGATGAAAACGTTGATTTCGCAACTTATTTCACTGTTTGATGATTCCATATTGAGGTACACATTTTTGTGCATGCAATAACCTATAATCATTTGGCCGTTGAATTGAACAAGTCCTGAGAAAATTCTTTTGAACCATTCTCGAACAGGTGTGGCTGTTTCGGACAGACAGTGTGGGGTACTACGGACGCTGTCCGAAAGTGCCCCACAGATAGTATTTCTTTGTTCAATGATTACGGTCTTCTTAATTACGTTTTTTGTTTCCAGACTGATTAGAAAGAGGAACAATCCCGAAGTTTCGGAAGAAACAATGAGAATTGCCGTTGAAAGTGTAATTCGAAAAGATATGTCTATAAGAAGGAAATTTGGAATTAAAAAATCTAGTCTACAAAAATTGAAGTAATAAGGAGCTGCGTCTGATTCTGGAAATGAGAGCTCCCACAAGAAATCTGGTTTATCGCAATATGCTACAAGACAAGTTTGTTCAAAAGAAGAAATTATATTGGAGCGATACCTAAAATTCTCTTCTCAAATTCTGTATGGCTTAACGTATACATCTACGCGTAAAATAGCATACGAATACGCACTTAGATTGGGTAAAATATATCCACAGAAATGGCATGTGGACAAAAAGCATGACAAGGCATCCGAGATTGTCTCTCCGAAAACCAGAAAACATTATTTTTGGGCGTGCCTCTGCTTCCAACCAACACAATGTCCAAACCTTTTTTGATAACTATCTAGGAGTGCAGCAAAAATACAAATTTGAAGCTCACAAAATTTGGAACATTGACGAAACGGGAATATCTACCGTATTACAGGCTTCGAAAGCTATTTCTGAGACTACGAAACGGGTGGTAGGTCAATGTGATTCTGCGGAAAGCAGTCCTACAGTATCGTTTTCTGGCGTAATTTCCGCTATAGGTGGTACGATTCTCCCATTGTATATATGCCTCAGAGTAAGAATTAAAGACCATTTTTTGTTCGGCTCTGCTCCTGGATCAGTTGCTTATGGGTCTAAGTCGAGTTGGATGACAACAGAATTATTTGTTAACTTATTGGAGCACATACAAGAACACACCAAATGTACCGTTTCATCACCCACTCTCCTATTGATGGACAACTATGAAACGCACGTTTCAGTAGCCGCTATTAATTATTCTCGAGAAAGTGGTATCGTTCTATTATTGTTCCCGCCACATTGTACACATAAGATGCAACCTTTGGACAAAACAGTCTATACAGATCATTCAAATAGACATGCAAATCAGCCTTTAACGATCGTATGTTGAGCACTCCTGGAAATCCAAAAACTATCTACGATATAGTGAGGGTAACTTCGAACCACGCGAAGCACTTCTACAGAGTTTCACACCGAAAAAATCATAAATGGCTTTTCATCGATTGATTTATGGCCTATAAACACATTTATTTTTGCTAACGATGATTATTTTCGGTCATATGCTACAGATCGTCCCAACGTAGTTCATTATGACTTACCTATTTTTTCTGAAATCAAGGAAAGCTTTCAAATATTTAGTGACAATTATAGTACAGCGATTGAGCCTTCTACTTCTTCCATGTGTATTGTACAGAATAATGATAGCACAAATAAATTCGATTCTCAAATTGATGAAATCAACGCAATGGTGTGATCATTGTTATATGAAATAGTAGATGTTGTTACTAGGACCCAGTATTAATTTTACTTCGATGCAGACAGATATACATAAGCACTCCCGAAAAAACCCGAATTGAAGAACTGTACGAAAGCAGAAAAATGCAAGCCGAAAAGCGTGGAACTAAAGGAAAATTATGAAACGATGTCAAAATAATACAAAAAGCAAAATTAAAAAACGGGACCAAAAGAAAACATATTTCGAAAAAAAGTTCAAAATATGGTTAAACTTCTTCGTCTGACTCCGGATCGGAACTCATGGAAACAAATTTAAATCTTTCTCCTGTGAGTCAAATGTTGATTTGGAGGCTACTCATGGTAACTTAAACACACTCTTAGGTAAGGAATTCATCGCTAAAAGGGTTGGTGGAAAAGTTTTATCAACAAGCTTTCATTTTTTTTCAGATGAAGAATTCACTGACTGCGAGGATTATGTAGATCATGCAGAATATGGTGAATATATAGTCAAATTTCTACGTCATTACCAAAATGGTTTTCATTTCCCCCAAATTGAAGACGAGTCAATAGTTTCTAGAAGTGTCAAAGTTACCCAGACTAACTTCCGCGATGGGCAGCACTTCTAGACTGACAAACTTTTATAAGTTTAACGTTAATTTTGAATTTTTGAATATTGAATAACATATTTTTAATAAAAAATTCTTTGTTTGAATGATGTGCATGTATGTCTGAAAGTGCCCCATTTCGTGTACGTAACTGCCCCACTTTGGGGTACTTCCAGATAAATGTCGATTTTTACTTGTTACTTATTTACGAAAATACTTTGCATATTTTCTCTTTCATTATCAAGAGTATATTCCAAAAAAGTCTCACTGTATGCAAGTAAAGGAATAAACTCGTGTTTTGTAAAATTTTGCCAGTAATCTTGAATCCACAAAAACTGTCCGAATCTGCTTCACTCTACCCTACATAATATTTTGCATCAATATTTAAAAATGAAAAACCTAACCGTAAGATTGCTTGCTGTTGAGCTAAGTCGTACAATTTCAAATAATTGAATTTAAAATTCAAGATAATTTTCCCTTCGATATGTCTTCGTAGATAAAACTAGGATATATCACATAGTAGGATTTCTTCTGATAGACATGCTTCGAAAAAGATAAAAACGGTTTTTTCGATCGATTTGGCCACCATTTTTTGGGATTCCGAAGACGTAAACTTTATTGACTATTTACAGAAGGGAAGTACAATAACTGATCAATATATTATGCTTCCGAATTGAAGAAAAGCATAGCATCCGCTATCAATCGTTAAACTTGTCGAATTAGGATCTGAATTGTTACTGCATCTACAATATTCACCAGGACAACGGGACAACGAATATCTATTTTGACCAACTTCAGAAAGATTACTTTTCGGGCGAGTTCAAAAATAGACAAATCGCTGAGGTAAGTGTATAGAATCGGACGGGAATTAAGTTGAAAACCAATAGTTATTTTTGTAACTAGAATGCGAAATGGTACTTTTCCGTTCAAGAATGGAAGTTATTTCATTTCACGTTTGAGATACAAACGATATTTTTCCAAAAACTGCAATAAAATAAAACAATTATGTTATACATAACAATTTAAATTTTATTTGAAATTGTTTGAACCGTGTTTGAATTAAAACGATTTAGGCGCAGTAACTACCATAACGATAGCAACCTAATAAACAATAAATATTGGTTGTAAGAAAAAGTAGAATTATATATAGTAATTCATATTCTAAGAGTGTTTAATTCAAAATGTGCTTGGAAAGTGAAGATGAGAATTTACCAGGAGAAGTATTGGAAGCGGCACAAAGTGCTGTTTCACAATTAATCCCCAAAAAGTCATAAATAAGTTGTATAAATTTACCGCCAAAATTACCACCGCCAAATCAGTTAAATATGTCTAGTGTGATGCGGGTTGAGGCGGTTTGTCTCTCTTATTAAAAAACAGAGTATAGTTTAGCGTCAGTTACTAATAAATTTACATTTTGTCCCTCACATAACACTATTTTCAAAGTTTACATAGAGATATTAATTAAAATTACTAAGAAGTAATAGCTAAAGCAATATATAATAATAATATGTAGACAGATTTTAGGTCATCATAGAGACCTTCTCGATGACCTTTTATAATTCACGCATTTAGTATTGTGCTCGTGTCGTGACGCGATCGTATAAATTACCATCGGCAATTTCCATTAATTGGAACTAAAATATCGAACGTATTGTATTTAAAACGAAACCATTTTTTAGCAAACAGGAGATAACAAATACATTTTTCTTCCATTTTGTACAACATATGATTATTATTATACCAAGAAAAAGCTAAAATAGTTTCAATACATATTGTGTTATTATACATAAATGAATAAATAATGTTATAAGTAAAATATATTTTTTGGTTATAATAGAAGATGGACCCGGGAACGATTCTGAAAAAACAAGGATTGTCTTTGTTTAAAGACCACACGTTATACTATTCGGAAAATCAATACATATCGGGAAAAATAAATCAAAAAACAGAACGACTGCTGAATATATAAACGAAGAACAATCTACAAAAACATGACAGTCAAGTTATCCTTTATCCCAAAGTGAAAGCACGTTTTATTTTGTTGATAATATCTAATGGTTACAAAAGAAATTGCAAAATTACTAGGTTGCCAAAATTTTAGTTTTTAGTTTTTTTAATAATTAATACAAGGAGATTTAAAACTTCAATTATAATTCACATTTCGCGTCAAATATACGGAACGAAAGAGCAAGATTGTCTACTAAGTGATATACGCGAACAAGAATCAACTTAGTTTAGTATTTGAGTTGTCTGTATCTACTTCGGTTTGTTAGAAAACAAGATTTAAGTTGCCCTGACTCCAGTGCGTTGAGTATTGCTTGCCTGTCGAAGAAAATGGTAACGGTACGATTCGTTTTACCTCATATATTCCGGCTCCAACACCTCTGTTTTAGAGCCGTCAGTGTACCCGATAGAGTTCGTCTGGATGGGTGGCCCCTTTTTCCACTCTTCACTATCTGGCATGGCTATTATATATTTCTTATCTGAAGCATGGCATTACCCGGTTTCCCTGTAATGGGATCTGACTTGAGTCTTTGTATCAATTTATGATGATTAGTGCCGCGGACTTAGCTTAGTTTGGCTTTGCATTAGACTGTAGGTTACTGACATTGCTTCTCCTTGTATACAGATATCTAGAGGTTGTAAATATAATATTACCTCCTGCGCAACAGAGCCGTAGGACTTGTTCTCATGGCTCTGTGACGCTTAGACAGGTTGGTGTTGGATGACACTTAGCCGTTTACTAACTCGCTTAGTTTTTTGTCACCATGTACTGCTCTATAAGCTTTTACAATGTGATAATTTTGGGCAAAGAATACCCACAAGTACTTGGCCTCCTTGGCAAATGGAATTTCTGTATTTCCTAGCACTAATGGCCTGTATGCTTTACAGCGCTCTCTTTTTGTGAATGCTACTATTTACAATTTCTGAGCGTTTATTATGTATCCGTGTCCTGAATGAGCGCAGTAGCGAAACAAATTGACGTTAGCAACAGGACACGAAGGCTATAAGTCTAATGAAAAGGCGGGCAAACTAACTTTGTAGGCCTCGTCTATAGCCTTCATAGGACCAAAGCCTTCCTCTTGTATTACAAAACCATGAAAAAGTGGACAGAAATTAGAATTAGGGAAAGGTGAAAGAACGCCCCACATTAAAGACAGGCAAAACAGTTCTCTAGCGATCATTCACCCAAGTTTATAATGGACCTACCGAATAAAGACCGAAAGTCTATTAAAATGATAATAAACCTATTAACGAGGTATTGTAAGCTTAACAAACATATGAAAAAGTGGGCTTGACAAAAGAAAGGGTATGTAGATTCCGCTAAAAGGAAAAGGAACCGCCGATTAATGTACCATACCAATGCGAAGGTTTCACAGCGCTTCTTACAAATATTTAAAAGAACGGTTCTTGAAACTGCTAAGCTTTATTAAAATAGTATGGGTAGAGAAAGTACCCTAACGAGATACATGGACCAAATTGTTAAAAAAATGTAAAAAAGAAGAATACCAATTGAAAATATTTAGTAAATGTAGTCTAACAATCTAACAATTGATAAATTACTGGAGTTTTTCAGCTTTTATATGAAATATTTACAAATACCAAGTTAGTATGTATGTAATTGCAAATTAAGGGGGGATGTAAAGAGTCCCAACATAGACAATATTTTTCAATTAAAAAATTTCGTATGATTTGCTTTGTAATTTGTAGACAGCAATGTTTACATCCCCCCTTACTTTGCAATTACATACATACTAACATGATTTTTGAAAATATTTCATATAAAAGCCGAAAAACTCCAATAATTTATCAATTGTTATATTTAATAAACGGCTAAGAAATTATCTAAACACTCATATAGCTATGGAGTAATAATTAGCATTTTCAAACATTCAAATCTGACATCCGCTCTCAAAATACTGACATCTACTTTCAATAACTGACATTAAATTTCAAAATAGGCATCTGCTTTCAAATCTGACATTTGCTTTCATAACTGACACCTGCTTTCAAAACAGACATCTGCTTTCAATTACTGACATTTGCTTTCACTAACTGACATCTGCTATCAAAACTGACATCAACTTTCAAAACTGACTTCTGCTTTCAACTTGACATCTACATTCAATAACTGACATCTGATTCATTAACACTGTTACTTTATAATGCATTTCTAAAAAGCTTGAACCTAGGTCTACTGTGGGTGAGTGGTAAAACCGACAGTCCGGCAAACTGTAGACTTGGATTCGAGTCCCAACATAGACAATATTTTTCAATTAAAAAATTTCGTATGATTTGCTTTGTAATTTGTAGACAGCAATGTTTACATCCCTCCTTACTTTGCAATTACATACATACTAACTTGATATTTGTAAATATTTAATAAAAAAGCCGAAAAACTCCAATAATTTATCAATTGTTATATTTAATAAACGGTTAAGAAATTATTTAAACACTTATATATATATATATATATATATATATATATATATATATATACAAGGTGTGTATAAATTGTCGCAAAAGCTACACGTAGCGACATTCTTCGTTCGGTTCTGAATAAAAAATCTTAATCGTAATGAATTTGATTGAACTCACTTTGAAATACAAACTTATTGTTCTACAACGTTGCCAAATGTGTTTTTCGTGGAAGTACGTTAATGAATAAATGTTAAAAACAAGCTTTTAAATCAAAAAGAAAAGGTTTATGAAATAATACTAGAAAATTTTTTTTCTTTAAACTAAATTACATCTATCTCTATTAACAGATATCGAAGAGCAAAGGTTAGTTACGCACTAAAAGTCTGAACTTCAAGAACCCCGTAAAAACAAACGAAGCATGATACGACATTTTAACATTAAGATTTTTTATTCAGAACCGAACGAAGAATGTCGCTGCGTGTAGCTTTTGCGACAATTTATACACACGTTATATATAATATATATATATATATATATATATATATATATATATATATAATAACTTCGTGACCTTGGTATGATATGGTAAACCTAATCAGTAGGCGAGTAAAGGTCTGTATATTACTTCAAAATATATGTATTTAAAAAACTCTACATGTTTCGGCGGTACGCCTTTATCAAGAGTATACAAAATATAAATGACAGAATATATATTCTGTCATTTATATTTTGTATACTCTTGATAAAGGCGTACCGCCGAAACATGTAGAGTTTTTTAAATACATATATTTTGAAGTAATATACAGACCTTTAATCGCCTACTGATTAGGTTTACCATATATATATATATATATATATATATAGTAAATTCAATCAGTTGGCGATTAAAGGTCCGGCTTCACTTCAAAGTATATACATTCAAAACAACCCTACATGTTTCGGCAATGATGCCTTTATCAAGGATACTTCACTTCAAAGTATATACATACATTCAAAAGAACCCTACATGTTTCGGCAATGATGCCTTTATCAAGGATATAAAATATAAATCATAAGATTTATATTTTATATCCTTGATAAAGGCATCATTGCCGAAACATGTAGGGTTCTTTTGAATGTATGTATATACTTTGAAGTGAAGCCGGACCTTTAATCGCCAACTGATTGAATTTACCATATTATACCAAGGTCACGAAAATATTATATTTATATATATATATATATATATATATATATATATATATATATAATTTCTTTAATACAATTATTAGATATTTTCAATTGGTATTTTTCTTTTTTACATTTTTTTAACAATTTGAAATATTTTACTTAAAATATAAAATTGGCACATTGTACTTTCAACATATGGACGTAGACTGCTTCCATATATGTATCCAGTGTCGAGTACATTTTTCACAAAAAATCGTAATTCCTAACTTAAGTCTATTTATTTATATTAAATTTTAAATGTCAAATGTTGTCTTTCAAAAATTGCTAGAATCTGATTAAAAATAGTATTGTGCATTTTTTTCATTTTAAAATAGTATTTAATAACCCGGGACCGGATACGAGAGGCCGATGACTCATCGCCCACGAGCGCACTATTGAAAATTTGTATTTTTAGAGAGTTTTTAATTTAATTTATATAATTGGAAATCTATAAATATATATATATAGAAAAAATCTTGGTGATCTATAAAATACGAAATACATTTTTATTTGTTCATTTTGTAGTTCAAGTTGAGTAATGGATCATTAATATCAAGTAGCAATCTCAAGTAGCAATTCTCAAAGTTCTCTTCTGTTAAATTTGTTCTCTTTGAATGAAATACATCCTTGTAGATAGAAAACTTCCTTTCTACATCGCAACTGATTATAGGTGCATACTGAAAATATTTTATTTTAGCGAATTTAGCTGTTAGATTTTGAGGCATTGCTGCAATGTTATTAAATCTTGATTTCTATTAAAAACT
The DNA here is from genome assembly GCA_935421215.2 of Melolontha melolontha. NCBI lineage: Eukaryota > Metazoa > Arthropoda > Insecta > Coleoptera > Scarabaeidae > Melolontha > Melolontha melolontha. The sequence goes on from OW285235.1 coordinate 117,353,214, forward strand.
GCGTCTAATTTTTGCCGAAGGCCACATCCGAAGTCACTTGGCAATATTTTTTAAATTACTAATAGCCACATCCAATGTGGTTAATCTACCATTTAATTTGAGATTTTGATTTTCAAAATAAGAGATTAGTTTTGGCAAATTTCCAAAGTGTTCCTGAAGAAAGTAAAACTGATTTTTTTAAAATTTGAAATTATTAGATACTTATTCTCAGAAATACTTCGAGCATCATCATTTAAACATGTAACGAAATTTTGTAAACTGTCGATATTCCCCATCCAGTTATTACTGGAGAGGAATGATGTGACAAAGATGGAAGTTTTTCCCTGTAAAGAGCTACCTACTCTTAATGGTGCTTTTCTGAAAACATTTTTAAAAGCGAGTTCAAGTCTACCAAGTTCCGAAAAGGTGTCTCTGATATATTCACAGATTCTGTAGGGAGTATGTGCTACACAAGTAATATGCAGTATGAAGCTGAGAAGAGAGTTATTTTTACTGTTCTTGGATATAATAATAAGTAAATAATAGTACTTCAACTAATAGATTATGTATGTATTGGGCGCCTTAATTTGAACTTCTAATATTTTGGTCTACCAGCTGATAGTACGCAGTATCTTCGATTACAAATAGATGTCGTTAGAGCATGAGAAAGATACTGCATTTGTTAGACTCTTATCCCAGGATCATCGCAAGTAATTACACTCTTATAAAGCTGATAAATAATAAATTAACAATATAATTGAGATAGATTTAGCTACGCATAGATAAATAAAAAAACTTCTTTAAAATAACAAGTATAAAATATTTATTCAACACAAGATATCTTACACTTACATGTGCAACGCAGCTCAACGGCAAAGTAAGGTATTATAAATTTATGTTTGTAATAACATGAATAATTGTGGTTATGTTTACCAGAAATTATATATACATATATATATATATATATATATATATATATATATATATATATATAGTATATTCGTGACCTTGGTATGATAAGGTAAACTTAATTAGTCGGCGATTAAAGGTCTGGTTATTACTTCAAAGTGTATATATTTAAAATAATCCTAGATGTTTCGGCAATGATGCCTTTGTCAAGGATATAAAAAATATAAATGACAGAATATTCTGTCATTTATATTTTTTATATCCTTGACAAAGGCATCATTGCCGAAACATGTAGGATTATTTTAAATATATACACTTTGAAGTAATAACCAGACCTTTAATCGCCGACTAATTAAGTTTACCTTATATATATATATATATATATATATATATATATATATATATATAAGGTAAACTAAAAAAATATAAATGACAGAATATTCTGTCATTTATATTTTTTATATCCTTGACAAAGGCATCATTGCCGAAACATGTAGGATTATTTTAAATATATACACTTTGAAGTAATAACCAGACCTTTAATCGCCGACTAATTAAGTTTACCTTATATATATATATATATATATATATATATATATATATATATATGTATATATATATATATATAAGGTAAACTTAATAAGTCGGCGATTAAAGGTCTGGTTTACTTCAAAGTATATATATTTAAAACAACCCTACATGTTTCGGCAATACGCCTTTGTCAAGGGAATACAAAATATAAATGACAGAACATAAATGTCAAACAATTAAGTTGCTATGGTTTAAATTATTAAAAGATACATTCCAATAATAATAATAAATCATGCCTTAGCATTCCAAAAAATAGATAGCAAGGTGTGAAAGTATGTGTTGTTCGCTGCCAGAAGCTTGTGTCTCTTTCTGGGTATGAACCTGTGTGTTGGTTGCTGCTGGCAGCTTGCGTCTCTCTCTGGGTGTGTGATTTTGTATTTGTGTGACCGAGTAAGTGAATGGTTTTGTATGTTAGTGCGCTCGTGTATGTGTTTAGTGACCGGTCGCGTAAATTTAGAGAGATCGGATAACCAGCCGTTGCGTAGGGCCGCCAACCCTTTCCTGGCAACTTCTTTACTTTTCCGAGCAGTACTTCGACGGCCCGACCCCCGCCCCAACGAGGCAAGGCGCAGACCAGCGAAGCGCACCCTGCACGGGGTTGCTCATCGCCAACCGAGGGAACACTCTTAGTGGCTACCTCAGTCGACGATGGTCACACTTTGTGCCATCTTAACGATTTTCGCAGATGGCACAAAGTGTGACCATCGTCGACTGAGGCAGCCACTAAGAGTGTTCCCTCGGTTGGCGATGAGCAACCACGTGCAGGATGCGCTTCGCTGGTCTGCGCCTTGCCTCGTTGGGGCGGGGGTTGGGCCGTCGAAGTACTGCTCGGAAAAGTAAAGAAGTTGCCGGGAAAGGGTTGGCGGCCCTACGCAACGGCTGGTTATCCGATCTCTCTAAATTTACGCGACCGGTCACTAAACACACACACGAGCGCACTAACATACAAAACCATACACTTACGCGGTCACACAAATACAAAATCACACACCCAGAGAGAGACGCAAGCTGCCAGCAGCAACCAATACACAGGTTCATACCCAGAAAGAGACACAAGCTTCTGGCAGCGAACAACACATATTTTCACACCTTGCTATCTATTTTTTGGAATACTAAGGCATGATTTATTATTATTATTGGAATATATCTTTGAATAATTTAAACCATAGCAACTTAATTATTTGACATTTATGTTCTGTCATTTTGTATTCCCTTGACAAAGGCGTATTGCCGAAACATGTAGGGTTGTTTTAAATATATATACTTTGAAGTAAACCAGACCTTTAATCGCCGACTTATTAAGTTTACCTTATCATACCAAGGTCACGAAGATATTATATATGTATATATATATATATATATATATATATATATATATATATATATATATATATTTGTGTGTGTGTGTGAGTATGTATTATAGATAGATAGGTAGAATTGACTATGTATGGAAAACGATCAAGATTGTATTCGTGGGTATGGCTATTTTAGATTTTGAAAATACTTAACTGTAATAAATTATTCTGGTTGTTGTATTTCACATTACTTCAGAAATAACTGGAAGGTCATTGCCCAAATGACCTAATTGAGAAGCCGTCACTGATTATTTATTACACTCCTGATATAATTTATTGCGGTCGATTTTCTTCATTGTTGGGATAGCTTTTCTTTAAAGAATAACAAGATATGAAATTAAGATTTAAGTTTAGGTTAATAAGTACTTTTAACATGAATTTAATACAACCAGAAAAGTAATTAATTGAATAAAAAATCGTATTAAATGTTAATATAATTTTCCAAATATTTGATCACTATATTATATCTTATTGTCTCTAGACGTCTCAAATCTATTTTGTGTGACTATATGATTTCATTTGACGATTCTTTTCCTTGAAAATAATTATACGTAATCGGATACAACTAAAATACATAAACTTAATATAACGTACGAATTGTAATTCAAATTAGTCAGTGGCAAGTAAAACATATTTAAAAATATTACATTGTTTTAAATATCCATTTATTTAATTATTAGCATTAATATAAATAAAAAAACTCATAACAAGAAATTAATGTATTTCCTAGTACTGAAAGTGTAATATACTTTCCATCAAAAATTAATTTCCAGAGAGACATTTCGTAGACCCTTTACATCAGTAAATGGTTATATATAAAATTAATGGCACAGCTTGTCCAACACAGTTTTTCATGTTAATGCAAATGGGAAAACGATTATAACTAAAATGATGATGGTTTCTCTTTTATTGCAAAGGCTTTTATTTTTATTCTCGCTGTGATTTGTTAATGTAATGGACCATAAACTGGCAGAAAAAATTATGAGTACGCACAATATTTCTCGACCTGTTAAACTAGGTTATATTGCTTGGAGGCAAAGTTCGGCTGTATAAGTTTAATAACGTTGTATAAAAATGTAAATGAAGAATAATATTTTTCGGGAAACGGGTGATAAAATTCATAATTGACAATATAATCATTTGTGTAATTATTATAAATCGTCTTCTTAATGCGTATTATTTCTTGTCAGTTATGTCAGGCTATAACTACATATGCACAGTTTTAAAATGTTTTATCAACATATTTCGTGTATTCACAAAAATAGTACTCATGATCTTATATACCGGCGTCCTTGAAATAAAAAGACAACGTATGAAAAATGGAAAGATTAAGTTATGTAGAATATATATCCTAAATATTTTCCCAAAATTCCCTCTCATAAGCGAGAAAAAGACATTTGAAAAATGTTTGTCAAGCCACTGTGCGATGGACTATATTATGAAAGACGATGCTCTAAAGTTGAACGACAATAACAAAAAAAATAGTTTTGTTATTGTCCATCTCGTTTTTAGTCTCGTTCAGTTGTCGATCGTTACGCACGTTCGATTCAATTTTTCGATTAAAGATAGATTGTTACGAATAGGATGTTAAATGCCCGTAAAGCACACATCTTACATGTTCTTTTATATATCGTCTTTAAAAATTTACACGAAACTATAATTTGTTAACAGCTGACTTCCGTACCAAGTTATCGAACCCTAACCATAGAAAACTTATACACATAGCGTTTTTATAAACATAAATGTTGCAGCATTTGTTTACAATAGCGGTCTTTTTATATCCATAATATTTATTACTTCTCGTAATTTTAGAACTGACATAATTTCAGGTGAATGTATAAAAAGCCGACTTTGTAAGAGGTTATTGACCTTAGCATACAGTTTTCATAACATCGACAACTGTTACCTTTGTAAACATATGCTGTAGCGCATGTGTGTGTTTATAACTTATTTTAAATTTATAGGCGGAAGATATACAATTTCAAGGGTTTTTAATGTCGGGGTTCACGTCGTAATTGACTCACAATATTTTGGATTCATGTTCTATATAATTACATCTTTTCAATTTTCATAGGTTGCCTTTTTATTTCAAGGACCACCTGTACATAAAAGTGAATTTTTGTGTTTGTTTGTTCGTCTTTGATAAACTCCGAAACTATTTAGCCGATTGAGCACAAACTTTGAAACAAATTGCGATTCGCTAGTGAATCTGTTGCAGCCATAATTTCTTAATCTTTTAGATATATAGAGTCAAATACACCTTTCTATCTTGTGTGCCTGTACTTTAGTTAACACTCACACTTTTTAGCTTTTCGCTTTGATACATGAATATGAACAAGAAGCTGAAAGCGAAGATTACGCGAAATTGATCAATTGGGCTGATTTGAATTACAGGTATTTATTTACTAACGAGTATGCTGAATTTGTGTTACTAAGCTCAGGTGTGAAATATACTTTTTTTGCGTTATTTAGAAGATTCTTTTGGGACTTTGTTTGAAGTCTCTTCTGTTCTTGTTTATTTGCTTAAGGACTCAAACATATGAAGAATATTTACCTTTTTCCTGTCTCATCGGGGCATTTTGCAATAAACTAGTCTACAATTTTTTTTATAAATATATTGCATTTTGATAAAGAAATGTAACGTAACCAGGAGAACAAGTACATCACGAAAAGCATTAATAGAGTTGCTAAAGAACAAGGTCTCCAAGTTGACTTTTAGTTCGAAAACACCATCAAAAGTCTCCCAGGGACTACTAAAGATAAAGTTAATTTGAATTTGAAATAAGATATATACGACATGAATTACGATGATTGTAATTTGAAATATATAGGCCAAACGAAACGCTCAATAATAACCCGTTTCAAAGTAAACATATCGCATATTAAATTCAATAGACCAGAAAAATCTAACGTGGCCAATCATTTACTAGATACAGGCCACAATATGTTGATTAAAGAGTTAAAACTTGTCAAAGCCATCAACAATTCCAGAGGTGTCGACGCAAACGAAAGCATTCATATCGTTAAAAATAAACGTAATACGATTAACTCGGACAATGGTCCGATACCATACAGTTGTATTTTTTCATACTTAGAGGTAGAAAGGCTGAGTGCGTGCGAATAGAGAAAAAACACATGCTGCTCTTTTCTTAAGAGAGGTAAGTTGTCGTAATTTTTAGTCCATATATTTTCATTTTAAAGTCAGTATATACGTGGGCGCGTGTAAAGTTGTTGCGTTATTATATGTGTTAGCTTTACTGTGCCCCATGTGCGACACTTTGATTACCTACTGATAATGACAACTTAGTTGTCGAAACGATAATGAGTTTGAGTATTTACTTAACCACAGTCTCCAAAGAAAGACTAACCTTTCGGCATATAAATATTTAGTACTGTCGTATTTAAAACTTTTTTTATCTTAAAAATATAAAAATATTAATTTATATTGATATAGGATATTATCAAACCTATGTTGCTGGTAATAAAATAGGGAATCAGAAAATAAATTGTAAGTAATCGCATTATAAAATTCAATCAAAAATAATGTTGAAATATATAATATCAAATGGATAGAAAACTAAAATTATAATCGTGTGATTTTCTTTTATCCTTGCATTTTAATTTAGCAATTTCAAATCGTTAACTAAAGGAATAATGATTTCTTTCTTAATTAAGGGATTAGAAATTCCATTTCAACACAAATAGATTCAGAAAGAAACTAAAATATAAAAAGAGCATTATATTTAATACATAATGGCGGACAAAATTTATAATAAAGATTAGAGTAATAATATCATCAAAATTTCAGGACTTTGATTCACTCAAAACACAAAGTAGAAAGCTTATTAAATTATCTTTTGACGTGGTTCTTAAAGACATCGGCAGACTATATAAAAATTAGGACGTTGAAATACATTATTCGGTATCGAACACCCTGAATAACTCAATTTGAAAGATAAGAAGATTAAACAAATTTAATGTTTTATAAAATTCTATGGAAAAATTTTGGAAACTCAAAGAATTTTGAATAATGAATAATAGTAGAAATAATAGCGTCACGTGCGCAGTAAGGTAAGCAATTTAATATACAAAACTCTGCTAAACTTGATATCTTAGCAATAATAAAATATAGCATGAAAAAAATAATAATTGATAATTAATGTCGTAATTAATAATGCTATATTATTTGAAGCAGTAGAGAAGTATAACCATAAAAGAAATTAAATGCTGAACTAAACAAGTTTTTCTGTTTTCCAAATAATATCGTCAAAAAATTGCTAGTTGTAGAGGAAAAGAAAAATCTAAGTTTCTCCGTCCATATGTTCATTTAACATATAAATCAGTCAAAACTTGTTTGTTCCAAATATAAATTAATGTTTAAATTTAGAAATAAACTGCCACCACAGTCTTTAAATTCTATTTTCAAGGTTAGGTAAATTTTTAAACATAAATGATTTCTACATTCTAGTCTGAGTATGTACCCATAAAATTAAAATTAATGTTTAATAATAATATTGATATATTTTTCAATGCAACAACCTTTTAAAACATTACAAAGGATTATACACAGTGTATTATCTTGTATTAAGATTAGACAATATTGCATAAGAATTGCATCATTTCAGGTGGTCTCTATACAAACGAAAGTCAGTAGAAGCGAATTAATAGAGTTAAAAAACAGTAGTTACAATATTGATTTCTTGTTAGGTGACGTAAAAGAATGAAAGTTTAAATTCCTGTTTGATTTCAATGACATAGAAGTAACGTAAATTTGCTACTTTTTATTGAAGTGCCTGGTCATTGTAAAAATTATCCTGATTTATTTTGCTATACAAGTGGGAATTTCACTTCAAAGTCTCGGTAAAAGACAATTACAACAAAACTTAAGCATAGTTACCATCTATACTTTTCGGTCTTCCAGTAACACACCAAGATAAGCTCTGGGTGCCATATATTATATGTAATTCGTGTTCCTGTGGCCTTTGAAACCAGTTGAACAGAAGAAAATGTCGTTTGCAAATTTTTCGAAATGGAGGATTTATGGACTTTATGAAGGATTAACGTATGATTTTAACATGTCCTTTGAAAATAATTTTCAATTTTGTATTACAAAAAGCTATTATACTGTTACGAATTATGGCGGTGTATACCCAAATACTTTATAAAAATACTTAAGTGAGAAAATAAAATAAGCAAAGGCTTACTTTTTCCCCAAGCTGTTTAACATCTATCTCGATCATATACCACAGAAGGCAACATAGCAAAGAAATGGGATTCCATTAAGTTATCCAACAGAAAAAAAATTGGCAGACTTCAATTATGCATATGCGTGTCCAATATCAAATAAGATCTTGTAAAAATGGTAACTAAGTTGAAAGCGGAGGAGAAGAAGACCTATTTATGAAAGAAGGCATACTGCCAGTTTTTAAGACGGTATCAAGACAGAATGTGTAAAATTGCCGCCCAATTTTAATTTTATCACATTTTGGGAAAATTTTTAAGTCCATAATTACGGACCAGTTGTTCTTTCAGTCGAAAAGCTTAATAATATCTTCCAGCATGTTTTTTTCGGTTGTAGATCTGTAGTCACTAACTGGACCTAATTTGTTTCTTTTATACATGAAAGGAAGCAGGTAGATGCTGTATTACGATTTCTCCAAAGCTTTTGATAAAATCCATCATTCTACATATTCAAATCAGATTTTTCAACGCGATAAGTCACCTGATAAACTTGCCAATGAGTTATCGGCCGTTAAGATATCCAAGACCACAGTCCGCGAAAATTTTTCATGTTTCTTCTTCTTGTTTAAGACTGATGGCCAGAAATCTTAAGCCATTTCGCGAACATAGGCATAATAGTAACTCATGAGCAATGTCCCCTGATGAGCGTTAACCAGTTTGAAAATGTGAAGGCATTTTATTATTATTATTACTACTATTTTTATTGTTTGGTCGCTTCTCGATTTACATTGTGACAGCAACGCCTGTAACCTTTCTACACTAAAATTTACAAACACCTGGGCACAATTATACTCTTCAAAGCTAACCAAGTTACTAATTCTTATCCCTTATGATTTTCGAGAGAGCATATTTACAATATTAAACTCAAAGACGAATACTGCCGTAGATACAAAAATACTAACGCTATTGATGATCTTATTAGGTATCGGAGAATGAGAAAAAAGGATAGGTTCTTCTATGTTGTATTGTAACTAGGTTGCTATTGTACAAAATAAAATCAGGAGCGATTCCAAGAAATTCTGAGCATTAATCAAGAGAAAGTATCGGGTATTCCTAACGTTATAAACAGTGAGAACGGCAAAATATTAACTACGCCCACAGCTTGTCAAGATTATTAGTTTATAGGCATCCATGAAGTTTGAACTATCAACCGTCTATAAACAGTACTTATGTTGAACCTATTCATTTTTCCGTACTTGAAGAATACGACGTTATGTGAGCCCTAAAAGCCTAAAAAAAATAAACATACAATGGGTCGTGATAACTTGCTTAGCTTTCTGATTAAAGACTATCGTTTTTTTGCTAAACCGCTCACAACTTTATTTAGCCTTTGTTGGAAAATATATAAAACCATTCTTAAATAAAAATGGTCTCCTAATTAATAACATAGGCCTGCGTTTTTTAACTTTTTAAACATTGTTTTAAATTTGATAGCTGATTCTTATGTGTTTTTGGGCGCTGAATCCAAATATGAACTCTATTTTTCTCCTTCACGTAAGGATTTTTCACAAAAAGGCTTCAAATTATATTTTTTAAAAATTGAAAATAATTTTTAGTTACATTTTGAATTTATTTACAAAGGATATAAAAAACAAAATTACTTACAAATATCATTAAATCTAATGAAAAGAAATAGTAAAATACTATTTATGTCTTTACAAGTCCCGATAATATCTTTTTCTTTGTCTTTCCATACTCCTTTTTGTGCTTTTTCATCTGTAATCTCGTAGTGGACCATCCCTTTTTAACATCCAACAATAATCAGCTATCATGCTTATATTCCATCTTCCTTGGTATCTTCTCTCCATCCTTTTAGGTCTTGGTGGAACCTTTCCCCCTGCTCCTCACTTACTGCACCAAGATTTTCAGGGAAGTAGTCGAGATGCGAATCTAGAATATGCACCTTCAAACTCATGTTACAGCCTAAGGTTTTAAATTTTTCTAACATATTTTGCACAATATTTTTATAATCTTCATGTTTTTTGTTGCCAAGAAAATTTGTAACTACATTTTTGAAGGCTATCCATGCTTGTTTTTCTGCTTCCTCCATTTTAGATTCAAAATTTTCATCTTTCATAAGCTTTCTTATATCCGGCCCAACAAAAACACATTCCTTTATCTTTGCTTCTGACAAGCGAGGAAACTGGCTGCAAAGATACCTGAAGCACTCTCCATCTTTTTTTAATGTCTTTACAAATTGTTTCATTAACCCTAGTTTTATATGTAATGGAGGAAGCAAAACTTTGCTCGGGTCTACTAAACTTTTTCTTTCAATGTTTTTCATTCCAGGTTGTAAGGTTTGTCTTGGTGGCCACATCTTTTTACAATGGTGCTGCTTTCTATCACGACTATCCCATTCACACAGAAAACAAGGATATTTAGTATAACCGCTTTGTTGTCCAAGTAACAAACAAAGAACTTTCAAATCACCACAAATTGTCCAGCCTTGATCTTTGTAACGAATTTTAATTAAAAGTAGCTCAAGATTTTCATAACACTCTTTTAAATGAACTGAATGTCCCACTGGTACAGAAGCATATTTACTTCCATTGTGCAGAAGAACGGCCTTAAGGCTCCTTTTTGAAGAGTCAATAAAGAGTCTCCATTCAGAAACATTATATTCTACGTGGAATTATTCCATGGGCCCGGGTACATCATTACAGAAAACTAGTGCATCTTCTTCGGAATAATATCGAGCAAACACTTTTTCTCTGTTCCTAAACCAGTAAAATGTTGTGCTAGGTGCTAACAAATTTTTTTCTTTCAACCTTGAGCCTAAAAGCTCAGCTGAGTCCTTAGGAAGGTTTAAGTCCCTCACCAAATCATTTAATTCAGATTGGTCAAACAGTTTTGGCTCATCACTTCCAGTATCATAGTAATCACTTCCCTCATCCAGTTCACTTACGCATGTACGTGAAACCATTTCGTCATCAGATACATCATCTAATGTATCTGGTAGTGAAGGAACAGGTACTTCTGGTCCATGAGGTATAGGACGTGTTGCGGATCGATGGTTTGGGTAAACGATGTCCTTTTTGTTTTTTAAATTGAATCCGTGGACTACACACGAACAAAAATAACAATCATCTCTATGATTGATCGGTTCTCTCCAAACCATAGGCACTCCAAAGCGAAAAGACTGCTTTTTTCCTTGTGACCACTGGCGAAGCTCTTCAACACACACTAAACAAACCTTATGAGGAGCCCAAGGTTCGTCTTGGTCTCCTAATTTCACACCAAAATATGCAAAATATACTTTTCTTACAAAATCTGTAATGTTTCTTTGTTGTTTTTTTGCTGTAAACTTTCCACAAATATAGCAGAAGGAGTTGGGTACATTGACACAGCCTCTTGATGCCATTGGAATTTAATTTTGAAAAACTCGTAAAATAAAAATTAAATTAACTCAGCAACTAATCACAAATGTCAACTAATTACACAAATTCTCATCACAGTTGTAAAGAAGATATTGAATGAACTAACTGTTTTGTCTAGAATAGCAATATGTTTGTAGTGGAGGTGGGGAGGTAGACATGCAGTAACAGGAAGATGATGAGTTATGTCTTGCGACATCCTCAATTATTTCTATTTGTAACTTCTTTATCATAAATCTAGTGTATGTTTATTCAGAATATCAACTTCTTGCATCATCATAAGTAAAAAAATTATAATAGTTTATTTAAACAACGGTTTAACAAAATTGTCATTTTCAAAAAGACTAATACATGCAGATTGGTCAAAAAACCTTACGTGATGGAATTTTTTAAATAATTTTCCCATTTTCAGCACCAACAAATCTATTGAAATCACTGTATAAAATCGAAAATTTTACCATCGCAGGCCTGTGTAATTATCGTTCCATAGCATTAATAAATAATTTCACCAAAGTATTCAAAATATGATTTATTATTACATATTCCCGTAATTTTGTTAAGTCATGTGTGATTATCAACATGACTTCGTGAATAAGCGATAAACTGTTAACGAATTTGTCTATTCCAAGTAAATACTTGTCAGAGTACCTAGACAGCAATGACCAAGCTGATGTCGTCTGTACTGATTTCTCCAAAGTATTCTTACTTAAACTTGACTTAATTGGTTCTACTGCAGCTTTAACCTCAATGTTTCCGACACAATTTGTATGTTATAATGGTCATCGATCTAAATACTTTTTCCCGACTTCAGGAGTGTCTCAGGGAAATAACGTTGGTCCGCTGCCTTTTCTTATATATATTCATGACTTGAGATGCTATAAATTACTCTTTGCTAACGATTTGAAGCTTTATCAAAGAATTTATGAGGAGAGAGATTGTTTTCTTTCAGAAACAAATAGATGTCCTTAATATGTGATGTATTGCTAATAAGTTGAATATGAATGTGTGCAAATGTAATATTCTGATCGATACTCGAAGGAACAATCCCTACATATTTCACAATCGTTTCAACGATTCACCTTTAAACCGTTGCAGTATTACAGGTTTAGATATAACATTTGACACTAAATTATAGTTTTGTGAACATATTCTTCATACAGTTTCTTTTACATTGAAAACAGTGGGATTTATTATACGGAATTTGAAAACTCTCTTCCATGGACGTTAATCTGCTTTATTGTACATTTGTTCGATTTAAATAAGAGTATACATCATTAATATGGTCGCCTATCTACAAAACATACATAAGTTTATTGGAGTTTGTTCGAGTATAAAATTTTAAAATATTTATATTTCAAACACACTGGTTCTTATCCACTACAGGGTTTTAACCATACTGTTTTACTGTATACGTATCAGTTGGATTCATTGGAGAAGCGTAGGTACCAAAACGACTTAAAATGATGACATCAATGCACCGGCATTGCTAAACAATATCAACTTTGCAATTCCACAATCCACAGAAGTAATATTCTAGCGAAGTCCCCATTGTAACGTGTATGTTATAAATTTAATAGTCTGGTAGCGACGTACAATGAAAGATATAAACCACACTTATCTGTCGGTTATCGTGAATGCTTGAATGAATAGTTATTACAATCGTATTCTTAAATTATATTTGTCTATTTTGTAATAATTGTATTATTTCACTACTTTTATTCTTTTCTTTTAAAAAGTATATAGAAAAAATATATAAATATATATCAGAATAATTAAAACATACACGAGTGGATAAAACCTCACCAGTTTTGTATAATCCAAAGGTTTTTTTAATAATATAAAGTATTATTACAATATTTGCATATTATTTTCAAGTAATTAGAATATAAGATAAAATATTCTGTCAGAATTAGTATTTATTTGTTATTTGCGGAAGTTTGTATCGATGTTATTTCATAATTTCTTTGTCCTGTAATTAGATATAGGTATAGACAGTCCCGTAAAAAACGCAAATAATCATAATTCCGTTATTTATTGTCCGATTTTATTGAAATAAAAAGTAAATTTAATAGCATCAAAAATACTACAAAATGGCAGTGTTTTATTTGCTTTAAATTGTTTTCATTAATGTCAAACAATAGTCAACTTTTTTATTTTAAACTTGTCTATTTTTGATAAACGTTTTGTAATAGCTAAACCAGGTCATGTATTCAAAATATCCATTTTATCAACACGACCTCGCTGAGTTTATGATCTTACACAACATTCTTTTATCTTGTAACCAGGTCTAGGCTAAGGGGACACGACACACTCTAAAGATATAAAACGAGACACTGAGAGGTCTCTACAAGCAGAGTCACTGCAAAGCTAGAGTTGGTACAAGCCTAGTGCTTCATATTTATAATGTAGTGTTTACTGTTCTTATCGTTGTTGTTATCGTTATTGAATTATTTGTTATTATTTAATCGTTGTTCTGCATATTATTTATCACACTGATAAACCTACTGTATAAATGGAACTACCTCGTCAACAATGTTACCTCCGGGACCAGGCGACATTACATGGCGATCCTGCCAACTTCTGACATTACGTGGCGATCTTGCCCACGTCTGATATTACATGGCGATCCTACCTTTAGTTAGATGATCAGATATTACATGGTGATCCTGCCATCCCATCAACTGAGTTTATTGAAAAAAAATAAAACACAATAAATTTTTGTCTTCCATTATTTATAAATTTTCGAGTGTGCCATGAAAAAAAATGCCATTATTGTCCTGTTTGAACGTTTTGCCACAACCAAAAACGTATTTTTGTAATAATGAATAACAATCAGTTAACGAATATACTAGAAGTGTTCTTTAAATGTAATAAAAATCGTCTTCAAGCGGATCGCCGTTACAGTGCCGTTACGTTTTCCGCACAGAAAAGTTCCAGATTCGAAAATATTTCAGAGAATTGAAACCAATTTAAGAAATTATGGATCATTTAACAAACCTAAGACACAACAACATAAATTCTCCGATGATACGGAATTAGATGTTCTTCTTGAAGTGCAAGAAAATTCACGGACTTCGACTTGCGAAATTGCACATAATATTGGGGTCAAAAATTACAGTCCATGGTATTTTAAAGAAAACGCAAACTTTTACCGTACATAACTCCAAAAGTTCTTGCATTAGAACAAAATGATCCTGACCGAAGAATACAGTTTTGTCGTTTTTATTTAAATGCATTAGAACAAGACCCGAATTTGTATAGAATAATAATTCGGTCATTAGCAACAATGGTATTTTTAATAGAAATATACATTCATAATGGCGCCAAGACAATTCGAGATTTGTCATTGATAATAATTTTCAAAAACGTTTCAGCGTAAATGTTTGGTGTGGTATTTTGGGCGATCAATTAATTGAGCCATTTTTCATGGCTGGTCATGAAGAAAAATATCACACTTTATTAAACGAAAATCTTCAAAACTTTTTAGATGAATTATCTTTGGCAGATTTAAGTATCAACAAGATGGGGCTCTCGCGCACAACACCACAGTAAATACTGATTGGTTGAACACTGAATTTGGAAATAGGTGGATAGAAACATTCGGTCCTATCGAGTGGCCTGCGCCTTCACCGGTTGTGGACTTATCTGCAAGATCGAGTTTATTTAGCAAATCCAGAAAATGTTGACATTTTGAGACAAAGAATTATTAACAATTGTCAAGAAGTATCTACCGTTTGTCTTTTAAATGCGACTCGTGGAGTAATTAGGAGATGTGCGGTATGTGTGGAACAAGGTGGCGGGCAATTTGAACAATGACTGTAAGTGTTTTGTTTTGTGTCTGCTAATACTTATAATACTTACATTTCTAATGTTTCATGGTATATTCAAAAATTTATTAAAAACAAAGTTGGTTTTAATGTTTTTTTTTCCAATAAACGTTTATCAAAAGTAGACTGTTATACATCGTTGAATTCATAAAAAAAAATCTAACCCGAATATAGCCAAAATATATATGTTGCCATTTAAAATAAAAAAGTCGACTATCGTTTGACATTAATGAAAACTCCTGAAAACAAATAAAACACTGCTATTTGTAGTATTTTTGATGCTATTAATTTACTTTATGTTTCAATAAAATTGACAATAAATAACGGAATTATGGTTATTGGCGTTTTTTACGGGACAGTCCGTATGTATATCTGTTGGGCAAATGGAATAAAATTATTATTTAAATAATAAATCTTTTGCGAAACAGAGCTTTCTTTTGTCATACAAATAACTCTAATATAATAGAATCTTAATGAACTTGAATATACAGTGAGTTAAAAAAAAAAAATATTTATTTCAATTAGAGTCAAATTCTATTGACATTGTGTGCTTAACTGAAAACTGACTAGGAAAAATAGTAAGTAATAAATAAATTATCTCCGTTTACTAGTGCGTTTTGCAAGAAAATACGATAGCGATTCGTAAAGTAAGTTCTGTTTCCGCCTAGTGTGCAGAGGACTGGGGATATCGGTGCGGTCGCAGCGTTGCTGTGTAGTTTGGTTCAGTGTGAGTCTGGCGGTGCTAGTGTGAGAATCGTTTTTACGTGCTATTTTGGATGTTTAAAATGACTGTTGAAATTGAAAATCCTGCCGACTGTGAATTGCGTGCTGTTTCCGATTTCTGTGTGCAAAAAACATGACGGTAGCTGAGATTTGTTCTTTTTATGGTGAAAATGTCATGAGTGTCAGTATAGTTAGAAGATGGTGCCGTATCCATCGCCACAGTTCGTGATAAAGAACGGAGTGGAAGACCAACTGTTGTGACGAACGGACTTGTGGGTAATAGTGGGTAATATCGAAGAAAAAATTCGCAAAAATCAAAGATTGAGAATCACAGAACCAAGTGCCCTTTTCCCTCAAATTTCACGTACAGCTTTGTACTGAATATTTAGGTTACCACACATTTTGTTCACGATGGGTGCCCTGATGACCATAAAACAAAGAGAATGGGATCGGCACTAAGTTTTCTGAAACTTTACGATACTGAATGTCAAGATTTCCTCAGGCATATCGGAACAAGCGAGACTTGAGTCACCTATGTCAACTTTGAGAGGAAAAGAGAAAGTCGCTTTAACTCGCTTACGAGGAAACATTTAAATTGTCGTTAGACTACCTTTTTGTGGGAAAAACCATGGTCACTGTCTTTTCGGACAAGAAAAAGCATACTTCTTGTAGACTTTATGCGCGATGAACAGCTGCGGGACAGTGTTACAGCATTGTTTAATTCACAGGCGGTAGAGTTCTATGAAGAAGACGTTAAAAAGCTAGTTCGTTGCTATGACAAATGTCTCAATCTTAATAACAACTATGTAGATAAATAGCTGAAAGTAGTGGCTTTAACCCTTAAACGGCGGAATTTTTTTTTTGGACAAAAAGTGTTCATATCCAAGAGTTTTATTCATAAACATGTTTTTATACATAAAAAGTAAATTTTGCAAAAAAAAATGTGTTTTTCTCTATAAAAATATGCGTTGCCATATGGCAACGCTAGCCAAATACAGGATCAAGTTTCTTTATTTGTTATGAAACATCAAATTACATTCTAAACATAAACCTATGTTACATTTTTTACAAATTGTTCTCACGATTGACGAACAGCCTTCTCCTGCACATCTTCTTCGTTTCTTGTCGGGATTGGAAATCAATAAATGGTCTCTACCGTCATACCTAACATCATCGGATATACGGTGTAACGTTACGCTTGACTTGGAAGTCGACTGTCTTCCTGCTCCTCTTGGTGCAACTCTATAACTAGTCAAGTAGGTTTGCACAATCTCTCTTCTATATTCCAATTGTGAAACATTGATTGATTTTGCCTTGCGTGTGATATCCCATGCGTTGGTCATGGAGGCATCTAACAGCCAGGTAAATATAGCCCACCACCACTTTTTTCTTCTAATGCTGATGCGATATCTATTCATATTTTCGTCTAATAAATCGGTTCCACCCATGAAACGGTTATATTCTGTTATAATAGAGGGTCTATTTATCTGTATTATTTTTTTCTCAGACTGAGAATAGCGTTTCACCTGCGAAATTGGTGAAATTCCGTGACAAGTAGATGCTGCTGAAACTGGAGCATTATCTAACCACTTCACTACAATAATGCCATCTTCTTTGTCCAACGCCGATGTATATTCGCCTCTTTTTCTGTTCTTTTTAAAAGCAGTTTTGGAAGGCAATGGGCAAGACTGGGGTAAACGGTTGTCCCTGATAGTACCTGTACCATCAAATCCCCTTGTTTTTAGGTAGTGCAAAACATTGAAGCCCGTAAACAAATTATCGAAGTAGAAACTAAATGGTAACTTACGCATTGGCTCAGAGAATTCATCGATCATGTTTATTAGTGGTGCTATGCATTTTCCAAATTCATTCTCGTACAAGGGATTACCATAAGGATTCTTTCCCTGATAAAGGTCAAAGTTTAGTAAGTAGCCCGACGGCGTATTTAGGCACCACATTTTATAGCCGAAACGTATAGGCTTACCGCGGATGAATTGCTTGCAGGAGTGCCGGCCAAAGTATTTTATCATGGATTCATCAAAATCCAAATATTTTTCTGCTACCCAGTTTCCCAAAAAATTAGCTTTGACCTTGTCCATCAGCGGCCGAAGCTTCCACATTTTGTCATTTGGAACTGGCTTTGTGTTGTCAGCGCAATGTAGGTACTTCAATATTTGTCTAAACCTATCTCGTCTCATTGCTTGGCTTACCATACGATTGTTCATATCGACTCGTGAATCCCAATAATAATCACGTCCCGGTAGCTCGCAATATCCTGTCAGGTATAAAATTGCAATGAAACTTTTCATTTCTTCTGGCGAAATTTTCGGATCGGCTTCATTTAAAAAAAGAGCATATCTGGTCGACTCTTCCACAAGATACTTTATGATATTGTCATCAATGAACTTTTCGAAAATTTCCACAAATGTAAGGTCTCGAAATCTGAGGTAATTCGGTTCTGGAAAATCTCTAGTTCTTGGAACGATATCACCACTTCCCCAGGTAATTTTGTTTTTACCAGGTCTTGTAAATTCGTATGCAATTTGCGGTCGTTCAGTCAAGTTTTCATTGACAACTTTTTCTTGGGTACCATCTATTCTATCATTATCAGGTAAGACAATTTCAACTTGTGAACGTAGTTGTTGTCTATTCAGGTTATCCAGTAAGGCGCCCTCATCCTCTTCTCCTGAATCTTCGTCTGTGAGAACGTTCGCTTCGGGTGGCTCGATATAGATTTGCACGGGATCAATTTCGTCATTGTAAGCCATATTTATCGCTTCTTCCAACGAAAAACCTCGTCTAGAAATAAAAATGAAATGCATAAACATTTGCACCCATAGGTGGCTAGCGTTGCCGTACGGCAACACCTACCTATTCGATCTAATTTTACTAGACTAATAAATCTTTCTGCATGAAACAATATATCCTAACCTCAAAACACATCTTTACGATAAGTTTATTCAGGAATTATTTATTTTAGTCAATATTTTATAATTGTTTATATACTTACTCTAACCTGAAGTCCATCGTTGTTCTCGAATATAGAAACAATATTTTTAATCACGTGTACCACAGAACAACAGAACACCACGTGAAAACAATATACACGCGTCAGTTCGACAACTATTCTAAAAGCAGAAAACTAGGCTCTGGCTCATCATTATGATATTGGCTGTTAGATGGAGCTACTAAGACTAACAATTGCTATCGTTGCCGTATGGCAACGCTAGCCGTTGATGGGTTAAGTTGTGTATAATAAAAACCTCTTCATATATTGGTGTTTTTTAAATAACCAAACGAAACTTACCTTACGAATCGCCCTCATATGCAGGTATGGTCGAGCATAATAAAATTTTAAATAAATAATAAAGTGTTTTATAATTTTAGTAAAATGCAGTAAAGCTCCTTTAATCGAATGATATACTATATAATGAAAACATTTAAGTATTCATGGACAGCTTATTAGATTTTATTAACTTGTGCTCTAGAATATTGTCGCGTCTAAACTTTTTACGCCATAGGAACATATATACACCCATACAAATGCTTTACTTGAAGCGTTTTTTACTATTCTTGATTTATAAGTATAGGTAACTCTACAATAAAGCGATTAGTCTATCATCTACGTTTATTCTGTCTTTTTAACATCGTTTTTCAATAATAAAACCGTTGAGTATCGATGATAATACCGAACAACTTCTTTGTTATTTGAAACATCTTGCATACAGAAAGTTTTCGTAACAACTAAGATAGCTGGATAATTCTCTTAATTTTTTCAATACAACCAAAAGTGCGACCCAATAAGGTCGATTTCTTTCAGTTGTGTAACTTGAACTTGATGGTGAAGTAGTTTGCTAGGTTAATATTTACTAATGAAAGATGCATAGAAAAGATTTCACTAATATGGATGAAGGTGGACACGAGTTAATCTTCACGTGGCATATCACATATTGTTGGTAGTGATATACGACGAGAAAATACGTGAAGGAAAAGAATGAGTTTATCAAAATTAATAAGAGGAGCATTAAAATGATGAATTAATATTAGACTGTTTCTCTGAAAGAGAAAAAATCGTATAGTACACGAGGGCTGTTCTCTTTCCGCTGAGCCTGGTAAAGTAAAACACAATTTCATCTGTGAAAACCAATCTTTTTGAAAACATTTTCTCCAATTTTCTGGCCGTAGTTCATTTATTTCATTTTTAAAGGCATCAGCCGCTTCTTCGGACCGATGTAAAACGTAAACCCCGTAATTTATCCTTTACCCGTGAAAATAAAAAGAAGTCATTAGATGCTAGGTTTGGACTATACGATGAATGACCCATTATTTCTATGTTTTAGGTATTCAAATACTCAGTTGTCCGAGCGGAAGTGTTGGCCCGAGCGTTATCTTGATTCAAAATTATCCTCCCTTTTGGACGTTTTCCGCGAACATTTTGGAGAACCTGAGGCAAAAAAACTGTAGTGTACCATTCTATAGTGGAAACATGCCCAGCAATTCCAAAAAATGTGGCAACCATCTTCTTGTTTCGGCTTTTTTCACGAAGAACTTTTGTTGGAACCGACTCATTCTCAAATGCCCAAACTTAATGTTGCCTTTTTTCGGGATCATAGTAGTATACCCATGTTTGATCACCTGTGATGATGTACACCAAATGAGACAATCCACGGTCAAAGCGATCTAGTATAGATCTGCACCATCTCAAACGATGTTTTTCTTTGAATTGAAGTCAAATTGTGGGGAATCCACCGATAATAAAGCTTATATATATAAGACTATACATTCCAGTCTGGAATTGCAGTAGCTCTTTGAGCACGTAACACTCGTTTCTTGGTGAGTCACTCCATTTTCTGTAGCTCTATAGGTGCGTTCTTGCCTTCTTCACTATTTTTCGCCATTCCACTACTTGGTCTTCTCACCTAATTTTTGGTCTACATCTTGTTCGTGCTCTATATGGCCTCCATCTTGTAATTCATCTCAACTTTGACGCTTCTTTTCTTCTGTTGCCATGCCCATACCACCTTGTTCACATCGATTTAATCACTGCTACTATGTTTTCTCTTTCCGGTAACTCCTCTATCTCATGATTCATAAGGCTTCTATAATCATCATCTTCTTTCTTTGGTCCATAAGTTTTTCTGATTATTTTTCTTTCAAATGTTCTTAGAGTTTCTTCATCTTTCTGTGTTAATCTCATTGTTTCTACAGCATATGTCACTACCGGTCTAATGGCAGTTTTATATATTCTTATAAGCATTAACAGAAAAATCTGTTACGCTTATTTCCTTATCTTTCATATATTTCTAATGTCTATAATATGCTCTGTTCCCTGCTTGAATTCGATGTTTCACCTCGTCTTTTTCTGATTCTTACTACTTATCATGGATCCTAGGTACTTAAATGTATCCACTTTCTCAAAATTGTAATTTCCCATCGCCACTTCTTTGCTTTCCTCAATGGCTTCTTGTCTTGCGATTCTCATATACTTTGTTTTTACTTGGTTTATCTCAAATCACCTCTTCTTTGACTCCTAGTCGAGTTTCAGTAAGGTTTCTCTTAGTTAATATCTATCTCTTGCTATTAATGTAATATCATCTGCATACGCTATGACTTGAATAGATTTTTCAATAATAGTCCCTCTAAAACGGCTATCTCTTATAATTCCTTCTAAAGCCATATTGAAAATTGTCGCAGATAGTCCATCTCCCTCTCATACTCTCGAATTTCATTCAAATTCTTTTGATATACCTATCGTCTTGCAGCAAAACTGCTGCTCTGGATCATTTCATTGTCATTTTCATTAGTCTTATCAACTTGCTAGATATTTCTAAGTTCGATGTTTTGTTCATAGCATTTATCTATAATTTGGTTTAATATATATATATATATATATATATATATATATATATATATATTTTCTTTCAGGTTTCCGCGGGTAGTAGTATGTGTTGTAACTGGATTCCGGGTTTTCTTCCGCGTTTCCATTGTTTGGTCTTTGTAAAGACCGGTGCTGGTTTCTGGACGACGTTTCGGCAAAATCACATTTGCCATCTTCAGGTCTGCGATAACTGTCTGCTTCTGCTTCTGGTTACTCGTAAACAGTTTACGAGAAGCAGAAGCAGACAGTTATCGCAGACCTGAAGATGGCAAATGTGATTTTGCCGAAACGTAGTCCAGAAACCAGCACCGGTCTTTACAAAGACCAAACAATGGAAACGCGGAAGAAAACCCTGAATCCAGTTACAACATATATATATATATATATATATATATATATATATATATATATATATATATCGCCGATAGTTGATCCTCTCTGTCTAAATTTAGATTCTAAATTAGAATTCCTCTGTCTGATTTTTCACTTTTTCATGTATTAAGTTTATATATTAATCACTAGCTTGTAACATACACTCGATATAATTATTAATGCACAACTCCATTCATGAGGCATCGCTCCTCTTTCCATATTTGTAGGACTAATTTATATATTCGTTGTTTCAGTTCATCTCCTCCGTGTTTTGTCAACTCACTGCATATTTCGTCTAGGCCAGGGGATTCTCTTTGCTTCATTTTTCCAATCAGCTTATAACAGTTTTCCTCAGAGGGTATAATTTGGTCCTCATACTCTTCTATGCCAAAGGAATCGCTATATGTATTCATCTTGCTGTAACTGCTTATTTTTATTTAGTAGCTCTTTAAAGTTTTCTCCCATTCTTCACTATCCATATTCGCAGTGAGATTTCTCGTGTTGTCTTTTCTTACTTGTCGATATAACTTATTGTTATTATTGTTATCATTCTCAATATCATCCATCATTTTGTCAATATTGTGTTTTCTTCCGTTTTACCAGTTTCCTTTCTTCTCTTTTTACTATATTCTTCATAGCCTTCTTTCGCTTCTGTATTTAACCATTTTAATGTCATTTCGTTCTTCCCCTTCACTGCCCTTTCGCATTCAGCATCAAACCTTTCATTCCTTTTCTCTGCTTGTTTTCTTCCTAATACTTTCTCTGCTGCCGTTGTGATACTGTGTTTTATTTTTCTCCATTCTACTTCAATATCTTCATTTTCAAACCGTTCCATTAGCTGCACTTCTATTTCCCTGAAGGGATTCTCTGAAAATAGACTATTAGATGAAGCAGAGACAGCTATGAATCAAAAAATTTGGTCTTAATATTGAGACTAAATAATTCTAAATAATTCTGTTCACATAGGTTAATTAATCAAAGTCGGTCGTAGCTAATTGAAGTATGAAAAGATTAAATATTTTTATTCAGTAGACTGTAAGTTCGGCATAATTTACAAACTTTTGAAGTATTTCTGTTTATAGTACGTACTTTGCCTAAGCGACGAGCGTTCTGCATATTGGTACAAACACATTAGGCGACATTTACATGTAAAGCGATGTTTAATACTCATTTGGTTCTCATTTGCTGTAAGTTCGATATATTAACAAAACATGTGTTTATATACAAACGAAAGATTTTTTAACTCCTATTTGTAGCTACAGCTTTTTCGCTTTACGTGACTCAGGCTTATTCTTATAGTTTGTGTGAGCTTTACCTTCTGCCTTCGAGTTTTTTCTGACATTTCTTTGCCAACTTTTCTTATTTCTCACTTTTCTCTTTTTCAAAATTATAGGAACATCGTCGTCGCTACTAGTATCGACCCCGGGTCTACAGTTGTGACTTGAATCATCACTAAATGGCTCCAAATTGTTTTCAGAAAATAAATGGCACATTAGGTTTTGAATACATACTGTGCCGACGCACGTTACAGAATACATTTGTAAGTTATGTTCTACCTAGATTCGATGTATGTGTATGACCGGATACCTTCTCTCGTATAATATAGCTTCATACATCATCCTTTTTCCAAATTATGGAGCATGTTTAGTTGTATACAGTTATATAAATAACCCAAAATGGGAAAAAAACGACAGATACATCCTTCTAGCAAGACCTTCAATTGGTACTATCTAATGCAAAAAAAAAGTGGTACAGTAGTGAAGTTATATGTAAAGCCAATTTTTAACATTTTGGTATTGTGACGTTGCTAAAGTACTTAAGATCGTAGTAGCGTGCAAAAGTAATTTTTGACACTTACACCTATCTGTAATATCAACGTATATGTTATTTGACACTTATAGGTTATTTGAATATTTAAATTGGACGCCTACATTTAATAACGAGCAATCGAAAAAATTCATAATTGGAGTAGATTGTGAAATTGGGTTGGTACTTTAGACACTTCCACATAATGACACATTACTTGATGCTTGGCAGTTTCTTTGGTTTCATTGTAAAAAAAGGTTATGGCATTGAAATGATACTACAACAAAACAGAAAACAAATAATTTATTTAATATCGAAATCATAATTAAAATTTACATATAGCTACAGAAGTTGTTGAAAATGTTGTCCATTTACATCTAAACACAAACCAACTCTTCTCCGCAATCCAGCAAAAACTTTATGCAGCATTTGCGGTGAGTTGTTGATCTCTTCACACTTTTCTGTTATGCGAATTCTCAGTTGTTCCAGATTATAAATTGGCGTCGAATAAATCGAATTTTTGATGTATGGTCATACGAAAAAATCACATATGTTTAAATCGCAAGACCTATTTGGATATGGGATTTCAGTGTTCCTGCTTATTATTCTGTTATCAAAAAATTCTCTGAGATATTGAAGTGTTTCTCTGGTCGTATGTACCCATTTTGTAATTCCTCATCATCCAGTTGATTTATGAATGAGCCGAGTATCTCATTGCGATATCGTGCAGCAGTAAGTGTACCTTCAAAAAAAAAAATGGGACCCACCAATCTTCTTCGACATATTCCAACCCAAACGCCAAGTTTTTGGGGATGCAATGTTTTTTCAACAAAGAAATGAGGAATTTCGCAGGACCAATACCTCATATTCTGTGAATTAACATATCCAGAAAGATAAAACCAGGCCTCATACGTGAGAAAAACTGTGTTAAGGATATCCTGATTTTGTAGATTATTTTCAAACCATTTACAAAATTCCACTCGTCTTAAATAATCCACTGGATAAAGTTCATGAAAACATTGCAGCTTGTATGGATGACAATGTAAGACTTTTTTAAGAATGAATTGGCACGTACCATAAGATAAATTTGTTTGTTGGGTCACTACTGAAATGGATGTTTTTGGATTTTCATCAATAATATGCTGAAGGGCTTCAATATTATCAGCTGTACGTTTAGATGGCCGTCCACTTCCAGTTTTTCGACCGACGCTACCAGTTTCTCTGAATAACTTTACACAATTTGTCGAAACATTGTAAAAATCATTGTAGTCCAACACTAATTCAGGATGTTCTTCACTAAAATCAGCCATGCATTCCGTAATTGAATACTGCCACTCGCCATTTACTTTCACTCCTGTACGGAAGTAACATTCGGTATATTGTCATCCGTTAAAAGACGATGTTGTGCTAGAGATGATGCAGGTTTTTTCTTGACGACTGACTTTCTGTGTTGATCGTCAAAATCAATGATAGCCAAGGATCTCTTAATCCTTGGCTATCATCCCTAGAACGATAGACAGGATTTTCGTAGTAGAGGTTTATCTCAACCAGCAACTGTACTTAAACTGTTACTGATTAATCCTTTGATATCATCCCTAGAACGTTAGACAGGATTTCGTAGCGGAGCGGATCTCGATCAATGACTGTACTTAAACCATCATTGGTCAACCCTGGGCTATCATCCCTAGAACGATAGTTGAGGTTTTCTTTCAATGGCAAAAGCAGGTAACAAGAAATAAACATTCGGACGGGGGTAAATATTAGAAGAATGGGGCAAATTTTCTCTGCGACGACGCAAATAGTGGGAGACTTTCGCGCAT
This sequence comes from Melolontha melolontha, assembly GCA_935421215.2. NCBI lineage: Eukaryota > Metazoa > Arthropoda > Insecta > Coleoptera > Scarabaeidae > Melolontha > Melolontha melolontha. The sequence goes on from OW285235.1 coordinate 117,379,089, forward strand.
CAGAGCGACATACACGGCAAGTTTCATTATTAACAAAAATTTGCGTCATAATAAATTCCTTAACCTAAATATACACAAATATACACATCTGTCCAAAAATTATGAATATTTTATTTCGTTTAAATGTTTTTAATTTACGGACGAATAAAATTACAATTAAATTTATAATGTATGAACGAAGATCGTTACAACCTTAGGAAGGCAACAGAAAGGCAAAAACAGAGTAATTATCTTCAATCAATACATAATATACAATAATATACAAAAAGGAATCTGGGATATTATAAAAAAAGAAACTAATCCATCATCGAAACGACTTCAAACACCAAACGCTGACGCACTAAACAGCTACTTCTGCAATATTGCTAAGAATCTCACCCCAGCTCAGAGACGGTAAGATAGTAACTAGCGATCTATTAGTAAAATTCAAAATAATCCACTACTCCAGTGGCTCTAATGAAAATGAAGCAAATTGTCCACAAAATTAAAGGCAAAGATACTCTAGATATTTATAGAATGAACACCAAAATGTTAAAAATGTATTCAGAACAAGTATTGGAGTGCTTGACAGATATGCTAAACGCATGCTTTCGGTAAAGGTGTAATACCAGATGAAAATATCCAAAATAATCCCTAGCCATAAATCCGGTGATGCAGCAAATCCTGATAACTATAGACGTTGATATTACCGACCATTTTAAAACCCTTAGAAGCAGCCATATTAACACACTTAATGTCATTCCTGAACATGCATAATATCCTTTCCGCCAGTCAATTTGGTTTCCGTTACGGAAAAACAACAATAGATGCGATCTTATCTGTACTGAATTCCGTATGGCATGCTATAGAAGATAAACAATAGTGTATGGTATTGATGAACAACTTATCTAAGGCCTTCGACTGTGTATAACCCAACACCCTACTTGAGAAAATGGAGCGCCTAGGTATTAGGGGACAAGCACTAAAATTACTTAAATTATCATACTTCAACAACAGGAAACAATCAGTGTACACAAATGGAATGCTGAGTGAAGTATTAAGCATTAGCTATGGAGTGGCACAGGGATCTCTTGTGGGACCGCTTCTTTTCTATATATGTGAATGGCCTTCCGCAGAATATCTCTGCTCATACAGTACTATACGCAGATGACTCCACCTTTATTTGCACAGATACCAATAAAGAGAAACTTCAACAAAAAATATATGAAACCACAAATAGATTTACGAGATGGTTCTCTCGTAATGATATTTATCTCAATGAAAACAAAACAATCTACCTGCCTTTTACTTCGAAGCGAATTGAGACTCCAGAAAATACGCGATCGGCAAAATTTTTAGGGATATATTTGGATACTACATTAATTTGGAAAGTTCAGGTTGGCAATCTCTCCAATAAACTTTCGTCTGCGTTATACGTCATTAGAAGGATACGGAATATTATAAATAAAGATGCTGCTATGATGGCGTACCATGCACTATTCCACTCCCGAACAAGCTACGGGATTCAATTGTGGGGTGAATGTGACATTTTCGTGTTGCAGAAGGAGGCGATAAGAATAATTGAACTGGTAGGCCAATTCATGCATTGCAAGCAATTATTCGTAAAAAAAACGGATAATGTCGCTTCCATCGACATACATTTATAAGCAGTTACTCCGTGCTATTGCCGAATTACCAGCACAAAAAGAAGAGGGGTAGTAACAAAATAACTACAATTGAGATCCAGCAATCTGGACAAGATTCCAATGCATAGAATTAGATCAACCGCTGCCCAGTATAGGCACCTGCAACTGCTGAATTTACTGCCACCGGAATGGAATGAAAAAGTCACCCTCAAATTTAGGGGACTTTTCTTTTAGAAAACTGTTTTTACTCTGTGGGTGAATTTGTGGAAGCCATCAAACAATATATAAATAATAAAACTAATGTTGTCTAATACATTCACTAAAACACAAACACTCATACGCACACACAGTTTCACGTTACCCTTTTATTTATTGTACTATTCTATTACTGTAATATTGTATTATAAAAGTGGTAAAATAAATTTATTATTGTATATATAGGTAAAATTCCTTTGAGTGTACAATGATGGATCAAATTTACTCTAATATGCATATAATTTTGCTGTTAATAAAAACAGAATTTGGGTCAATATATTAAATAAAACAATTTATTGCTACGTAACGTTTCGAACCTATATTTGTTCCTCACACCAGATTTTTAATAATATTTTATATCATCAAGAATACTTTTGTACTATACTTGTTTCTTCATCAGACCTGATAAATTAATAACAAATTAGCCATACACAATACAATATGCAAATGTACTTACACTAGCAATTAAAAATTCCTAAGCGATTTCATAACAAAAAGAAGAAAGATATCAATTAAAATTCATATCTAGTTATATTATAGATATAACAGAAACTTATTGTGAAGAGTATAAAACATGTTGACAGGAAATTTAAAACAACAACAAAAATATAATGGTTTGAAGTCAGCCCGCTTTGACTAGGGTGTTTTATGAGTAAAGGCGAAATTTACTCTATGCGCAAGAAACCGGTGAACACGATAAGAGCGGAGAAGTTATATATGTAACAGTGAAATGAGTTAAAATTATACGAGGATCAGAAACAAAATCAGGCCGGAAAAACAAACTGTTAAGTTAATTTGATTTTGATATATTTCATGAGAGCATTGTAAGCGTTTGTGAACGTGGATGTACGTTCTTTGGCATTGAGATTATTGGTAATTCTTTTAATGACTAAAGTTTCTAACGTAATTTTTTGTAATAGTTGCTTTCGCAGACAATTTACACTGTTAAAATTCACATTATGTTTGAAAGTACTGATATGGGATATCAGCACTTTCAAACATAATGCTAATTTTAGTTGACAAAGTTAGTTATAATTTCATTAATTTACATAGATCATGTTATTTGAAAAAGTGATTGACGATGAACACAGAAACTCAGTCGTCAAGAAAAAACCTGCATCATCTCTAGCACAACACCGTCTTTTAGCGGATGACAATATTGACTTTGACAACACCCAGATTTTTCAAAGAGCGAACATCTAGCAACAAGAATAATAAGAGAAGCAATATAGGCAGAAAAGAGACCTAAAAGCCTGAACAAATCGTCTAGCCAACACAGCGAGGTATAAGTAGGGACACCGCAAGACAGCAACAGATGATCTCAAGCTCCAGCCTGCGATAGACTTTTAGAAAATGATGAGTGTGACCTCGTGTAAACATTGAGACAACGGTCCTTCTCAGAACACATCTCACACGCGGCCAAGAACCCGAGAAGCGAGACTCTCGTATATCGGGTGTTCTTGAAATAATAAGATAACGTAAAAAATTGAAAGATGGAATTATATAGAAAATGAATCCAAAATATTTTCTCAAAATTCCCTATCATAGGCGAGAAAATAAAATTACAAAGATATTGTTACGCCACTGTTGTCAAGTTGTCGATCGTTACGTACGTTCGATATGATACTTTTAATACATCGTCTTTAAAAATTTACACAAACTTTTAATAGCTGACTTTCGTACCAGGTTATTAAACTTTTACCATGACAAAACTTATGCACAATTACATATATATATATATATACATATATATATATATATATATATATATATATATATATATATATATATATATGTCATATATAAAATACCATGTCGCGATTGCGATTTTTACTACATAGGCCAAACTAAACAATATTTATACAAAAGAATACAAGCCCACATACTGACTCTAGAACTCTAAAACTGACAAAACTGCTTTATCTACACACAAACTACAACGTGATCACCATTTCGATTTTAAAAACACACAGATAATTGATAAAGAACAACACACAATGAAAAGGGAAATTAAAGAAATGATTAGTATTAAACAGGAAAAAAATTCAATTAACAACAGAAGTGATATACAAAATTTAAGCAGTATATACTATAACTTAATTATGTAACGATCTGCAATTTACCATCATAATATATGTTGCTGTTATATAATTTATTTAAATATCTATATATTTGCTTATAAAGCTGACAGTTCCGTGCTGTGATCCCTGTCTGGCTGTCCGAGTAGGTTTTCGTGGTTTTCCTTCTCGTTTAAAGCGAATGCCGACAGCTTAGCATCTTAAGTCGCTCCATGGGCGCATACATAATAATAACTCATGTCTTGCGTTTACTAATACCAAAACATTATGGCTTGTTTGCTAAATCTATTTATTCGTTTCATACATGCTATTGAGTTGCTTAGAATTCGTTTTTTACAATCTTTTACTGGAAATGAATCACGAGATTGACGATTCTGTTAAATTTAAAATACGAATCAATAATCAACCACTTCGTTGCTTTTTGTATCAGTGGTTTCATTAGCAGTGACTCATATAGCATAGGGAAACTGCAATCTTACTTATTGTGTCATTGGTTTGGTTACTCAGAATTATATTTTTTCTAGAATAAACTATAAAGTGACTATTTTCCAATACCATGCAGACACTGAAATTGAAAATTAAGTCAATGTAAACACACTGTACATATATTTTGTTTACTTCTGTATGTGGTTCTGTATATGACATGCAGTAGCAATATGTCGACTATAGACAAATCTACTCTCGTGGCCATTTAAATATTGCTAACATGTACTGTAACATATCGTTGTTTCTGCATATTTTAGAGGAAATAAATTTCGTTACACGCAACTATTTACTCCCTCGGTCATTTGATTTATTTTTATCAGCTATGAGCTCTCGCATAGAGAGTATATGTGTAACTAAATAGCATGTGGACACAGCGCCGCATCGATTATAACCTTATCGAAGGATCTGAAATTCCCTATTTTAATCGGTTTTAATTATAAAAGGTTAGAGAGTGTAACTTTGAACTTAAAAAGTTTTTAATTGTGGAAACAATGAATTATTTATGATTTAAAATTTCAACGTCCCATAAAAACATATACTCGTACATTGTAGTTTAGAAACATCTTCTCGTTCTTACACGTTAATAGATGAGGCCCGTCATATACAAACGTTGTAGCCGTGCGTTGACAGTGTTTATCAACGAATGCTCTTTAGGCTTTCCTTGGTAAATCTAAATGTGTCACAAGTATCTCACTAACATTGTGAAGTAATAGAAGGGTATAGAACATAATATACCACTCTAAATGAGGCAGTAATAAAACTTTTTGTTGTCAGTAGCTTGTGTCGTTTAGGTGACTCGTCTATTATCGTAAAAATACTATATGTAGAAAAATACATTTCCATTTTTTCTGTCAATAATGTTAGTCGGGAATATAAATACTCACAACGAAACACCTATTAGGAGAAGCTTACAAACGCTGTCACTAATATGGCTTTGTAGGGGCTATATCATTTATAATCAACGATCTGTCAATATTAAAACCTCTTATAATTTTGATATATAACGCAAGTGTAAAGATTTATTTATTCAGTCAGTCGCATCCAACTATATAAAGGCTTTTAGGAATTATTTGATTTATATGATTCCTCAAAATCTAATGTTGAATTATGTATTAGTATTAACTTGTGCTTTGTAAATTACGGTATACAAAAATAAGTGAGGTGTAACTTAAGGAAAAATCTGACTGCATAAATAAATAATTAATACACTTCGTAAAGTATACCTTTTCAATTCGTACTGCCCAAGTGTAAACTGCAAATTGTATTTTATCTAATTTAAACACAATGAATACGTGTTGTAATATTACATACGTTTGTCATTTTAAGTTAAGATGTACGTCTTTGATATATTATATTAAATAAAAAGGATAAGTTGTCCAGGAGAAAAAGGGAATGGTGGATCATTTATGGCCATCGATAGTGTTCATGAGATAATTCACATAATCAGATAGATTAGTTTTATTTTAGAGGGCAGCAGCAGCCCTTAATATTTATAGTAGAACGGTCTACATTATTAAACATTGTAGCATTCAGAATCCAGTATTATCGTCTCCTGGCAAAAGAGGTCTTCTAAGAAGACAAACACTAAGGACTTACCAGAAGCAACTAAAATGGAAGTTCGAGATACTGTTTATGACATGTATAAAGAAAGTATGTTTTAAATATATTGTAAACATCTATAAATGTTCAAATTTTTCAGAAAAACATCTTACCTTAAAAACTCTAAGCAATGTTTTGGATATGAAAGAATTTGTTCATACAAGTACAACTTCTTTAGCAATATTGCTTAAAGATATTGGTTTTAAATATAAAAAAGAATGTAAGAGGAGAGCGCTCACAGAGAAATTAAATATAGTCTGCATGAGAAATGTGTTAAGGAAATATATGAATAACTTAAATTCAACTTTACGTCAGGTTGTGTTCCTTTATGCAACTTGGATATTTTCAAAAGAGAATAGAATGAATCATAGTGCTATTCAAAATAAATAACTAAATGCCTCCTCAAAAAAATCCAGGAATTATGGAATGGTTGAGAAATGACTAAGCATGACTGCAAAGACTACGAATGAATTAATAGTAAAATATCATAAAGTATATAAGATATTTATTATAGGTGAAATAATGTGGGAGGAAACGTGGAATGAAGCTCTGCAACAGTGTGATGAAATTACTTGGTATAATTGTGTTAGGCATACAGAAAATTTAATTAAAAAATGGCATGAGCGAGAGCAACTTCTTGATAGGACAGAGAGTGCTCCAATAATAATTAATGTGAATGACTCAAGTTCTGAGTCAGAATCTGACTTGTTTTAATTTATTTTTGTAATATATACTCCATTTGCATTAAAGATAACATACTGCGAATAATTCAAGTAATATTTTTGAGGTTTTACATGGTTGAAACAGGCAAGCTTACTTCTGTAAAAGTTCACTAAACATTAATAACTAGGTAACTTATTTTGACAAAATATTTTTGTATTTATATTTTGTAGAAGTTTTATGGTAACATTAATACTGCCATAAAAATAATCAATGTGCATCATTTGCATGCACATAATACGAAGCAAATTATTGCCACTGGTTCAAAGAAACATTACACGATAAAGATCTCGAGGCAACGTTTTATTTGAATGAAGTGTTTTTTCTTATTGGGATGCACTAATTTGCAAAATTATCAAATGCAGTTATTCGAAAATCTTCATGTGTTTGTTAAATATGATCTTCATCTAATGGATATGGATTGTATTATCTGCAAGGCGAATTATTATACATTATTTTCTTAAGAAATAATAAAATATTAAATGTAGACGATATAAATGTTTTCTTTTATGTATAATTTTAAATGTAATTTGAAAACATACCTGTATTCACAACTCTCCATAGGTTTTAATTTTTTTTTCAGTTATAAACATAAATTTTACATTCTTTTCCAGTATACTATAATTCTCTGCTGAGAAGACATGATGTTCAGTCCCTTCAATATCATCGCAAAATTCAGGGACCAAGATTTCTGTGGAGACTCATTCATGGAGCATTGATTCCGCACTGTTATTTTCCTCTATTAATTTTTCGGTTTAGTTTAATAATTAATTTTTGTTATTGTAATTAATATTTGCTATATTTTTTTGTATTTTGCAATTTTATGTATGTATGTATATTTCTTCAATTTGTCCTCTAATTGTTAACCGCTGGACAATAAAGACTATTATTATTATTATTATTATTATTATTTCACTATTGATATCTGACTTGAAATATTTCCTTTTAAATAAATGTTTGAGCGAATATCCTCGTGAGTTTATAATTATAAATAACATTTAAAATAATTTGTTAGAATATTAAAGTAATAATTTCCGCCTAGTTTTTTTGGATAGAATATATTTATACAAAACTAGAAAAGAAACAATTCTTTTCAACTATTCATGTTCCTACTTTACTTATTATTATTTTGACATGTAGGTTATGTTTATGTATATGCTTGCGTTGGTTATATTGCAAGTAACATACTAAAATTTTGGCAATATTGCAAAACATGACGTTTATGTTTTATGATGACAATGACATGGTTATTTTAGCGATTGAATATTGACTTTATTTGACTCTGCAGTACGGATTTGAATCAAATGCTTTGAATTTGGCCTTGAACTGAAAACTTATACTCTATGAACTATAGTTTGCAATTTCATATTTACCATACATGTAAAAAAAAAATATTTTTAATAATATTAAGAATCGGGTGTGGAGAACACAATACAAGTTAATATTTATGTGAAAATATCTTTCCATACATGTAGACACGTGTTTCGGCTTTTTCTTCTCTCTGTTAGTAAATGGTCGATTTGTTTTCTAGTACTTGCGTTTGAAAAAATCTATGTAACTTTATCAATCATTATGCTTATGCTTCTTCTGGACCTAAACTACAATAAGCTGTTTTCCATTTCCGTTATTGTCATTGTACTTATCGCTGCCGCCTATTGTGGATATACTCCTGTTATCAAAAAGTATCGAAACTTAATTTAAGCCGTCCAGGTTAATTTAAGACGACTTATATTTTTTCCTTGGTTGGTAGCAGTTTCTTCGACATCTGTGCAAAATATTGTGTAAGTATTTTTGTATTTTTGTATTATTTATGTATTATTTAGTGAAATATTTGGTTAACTAAATAATTTTTATAAAATTTTATTTGCAGAATAAAATTTCGGTGACGAGTACATGTCAAGAACAAAGGTATTTGAGTGGTACAAAACACTTTGAAGAAGATGAGCGATTTGGATGACCTTCAACATCAATTGATGAAAACCATGTCAAGGAAATAGAAGATCCCGTGGTCTAAAATCGTCGATTGACAATTGAAGACCTTATAGATAAAACTTCGTTTCTGCAGAGAGCTGATTCATAACTACCAGTCTGTTATGAATCTTACCACTATTATCGATGAGAAATATATGTATCCTTATGATCCAAAAAAAACGGAAAATCAAGTAAAACAGGACCTAAGAAACCACGTCAATATTATTTAAAGAACAAAGTCACGTTAACAGCTTTTTTTTATTACCACGGTATAGAGCACTATGATTTTTTCCAACTATCCAAACTGTTTTTGAAAAACATTATCTGTGCGAAATCTGTGGTCACGGTTTTGAAGTGACTAGAACGGAATTAGAAATGTTCTATTTCTGAACTATAAAATAAGAATAAGAAAAGACAAAATAATGAAACAAGTCTAAAACTCCCAAAATGAAGTAAAATACTAATACATATATGATGAGATATATATATATATATATATATACAAGGTGTGTATAAATTGTCGCAAAAGCTACACTTAGCGACATTCTTCGTTCGGTTATGAATAAAAAATCTTAATGTTAAAATGTCGTATCATGCTTCGTAAATTCGTAAATGTCAAAATTTGACAGTAATGATTTTGATTGAACACTTTGAGATACAAACTTATTGTTCTACAACGTTGCCAAATGTGTTTTTCGTGGAAGTACGTTAATGAATAAATGTTTAAAACAAGCTTTTAAATCAAAAAGAAAACGTTTACGAAATAATACTAGTAAAAATTTTTTCTTTAAACTAAATCGCATCTATCTCTATTAACAGATGTCGAAGAGCAAAGGTTAGTCACGCTCTAAAAGTCTGAACTTCAAAAACCCCGTGAAAACAAACGAAGCATGACACGACATTTTAACATTAAGATTTTTTATTCAGAACCAAACGAAGAACGTCGCTGCGTGTAGCTTTTGCGACAATTTATACACATTATATAAAAATAAGGTAAACTTAATTAGTCGGCGATTAAAGGTCTGGTTATTACTTCAAAGTGTATATATTTAAAATAATCCTACATGTTTCGGCAATGATGCCTTTGTTAAGGATATAAAAAATATAAATGATAGAATATAAATTTATATTTTTTATATCCTTGACAAAGGCATCATTGCCGAAACATGTAGGATTATTTTAAATATATACACTTTGAAGTAATAACCAGACCTTTAATCGCCGACTAATTAAGTTTACCTTATCATACCAAGGTCACGAATATACTATATATATATATATATATATATATATATATATATATATATATATATCATTCGGGGGTTTTCGTAGCAATAATTTGCGTTGTCTGAATTTGTGGAGTTGACCCGCGTTGAGGAGTCCGTGAACGGACTAGCTTCTGCTCGAGCTTTCGGCGGACTCGCTGCTGCCATCTTCGGGAGGTGGTTCTCGGAGCTTGATGTGGAATGAAGGGAGCTCGTTGTGTTGATTGTATTTATATTTGCTAGAGCCTGTGCGACCTCGCTCGTGTGTTGGGGCCGGTCGTGTGTACTGGTTCTAGCTGTGTCGTGTTTAGGTCGCGGTTTCATATGATGTGTGTCCGCTGTATTGGCCTTCGGTGCTTGTGGTTCATATATAAAATAAATATACACATCGATATTCAAAGCCTGCGTATTTTTAAAAAATACAGCCTCATTACTTTTTGTCCACAGTAGTATATCCAGGTGTAAAATTACAGAAAAGCACATTATTTTTTATAGACTTGTATTATTAGAACTGTTAATTTCTATAGCAGAGATTTCTGAAAAATGTAGCCTGATGTAACAAAATTAGGGCTGGTTTGAGAACTTCCATTAGGTAGAAAAAATGGGTAAACAAAATGCCAACACTTTTCGTTCAGCAAAAATTGTGTTGACCCGTGTTATTTATCAGTTACTCATTTAACAACCATAATATTTTAACTATAAATAAGAGATTGTCTATCTAGTATTTGTTTAAAAATCATTTTATTAAAGGATTATGCCCTGCTCTGAAGAAATTAAGACCAACATGAACAATTTAAACAAAATTATAAATAGAGCATACTGTTGAACTATCTACAGATATAATTACAGAGAAATATTTTTGACATCATCGGCTAGTTACATTAGTAAAATTTTCCGCTGCGGTTTTTCCGGTTCACTAAATTACAGAGCAAATTTCATTTACCGAAACGTGCGTTTAATTTATTGAAAAACTCAGTATCGCAACGACTATACTGTAATCAGAAAAATAAATTCGAACAAAATACTTTATTTGTGCCAAAAGAATGAATAATATTCATGCCTTCAGCTAAAAACAGAACATTTTTGTATTTATAAAATTGTTTGCATTTTAGTTTTTAGTTTGCAAAAGTAAGTTTAAATCCCCAGAGGAAAATGTTTCGTTGTATGGGGCTGTTACATTTTATACTATCTTTACAATGTGAATATTTAAAACGTATTTTATCATCTGGTGGTTTTGCTTTCTCTTACATCATCCCTTAGGAAAACATATTAATTATTAATTGGCGGCGATAATTTTCTTTATTACCAGAGAGCAATATAGTATTTTTTCATTAACTATTCAAGCTTATGAAACACCCCTTTTTAAATATTGAAGCATGTGATTTTTGTTATTTGGTTTTGGCAATATTTTTAATTAATCCCTAAAATCTTAATAAATTTATTTCTATGGATTTCAATTAAGAGTATACATTGAATTTGTTTAATATTTTAAAATTTTAAATAACTAATATTACAACGGGTGTCTGTAAATGATCATACGCCAATTATGTTGGCACGATGGATTTTATTTTTCTACAGTTGGTGGTAATATTAATAATAAAGACTAAGGTTATGTTTATGTGAATTTGTTAACTGAGTACGCAACAAATGCTTTATTTAATGAAAAGAACACTGATGAGTAGAAAAATACTTTATTTTTACAAAAACTGTCCACCATGGCCACAAAATGGCCACCATAGCTATTTTCTATGTATTTGGCAATCTTTGTCCGTCATCTCTTCTGTTTAAATTACCTGGTTGTTTTTCTATTTCTATTGCTTCACGTATTATGCGAGTGTAGTAATGTTCCGATTCCGCGACAATGTTTGTTTTCTCGAAGTTAATTGTGTGTTCTGTGTTTCTTATCTGTTGCGCTAGGGACGCTTTTCGTAGTACTGCATTTCTATGTTCTTCTTTTCGTACGCTGATGCGTCTATTCGTTTGGCCCACGTAAGTTTTGTCGCATGAACTGCATGGCTTTTCGTAAACTCCTTGATCTTCTAACTGTATTCTGTCCTTGGGGCTGCTGATAGCTTGTGTGATCTTCTTCTCTGTTTTGTAGATGGTTTTTATGTTGTATTCAAAATACGTCCGATTCGATCTGTTCTCCTTTGATATATGGCGGAAATGCCTTGCCTGTGTATTTTGTTTCGCTTTCCGTTCCCTTTGTTTTTTCCTTGTAGAGTGTGCGATTAATGTGACTGTGTTGGAAGGTGTTTCATAGTAGACACTACAAAGTATAGATTAAATAGTAGATAGTAGACTAGAAAGTAAAGACACTACACGCCGCTTTACTATACAAAACGGGTTCCAACACAGTCACATTAATCGCACACTCTACACGGAAAAAAACACTTTTAAGAACACATTACACTTTTTAAGAACACATTAGAAATTTGTGTGCCTTCTTTTTTACTGAAAAAGAATCACACTCCAATAATTTCAATACGTCCCCATAGAGATTTGTTATTATTCATATATACAGAAACTTAGATATTTTTGTCATTTAAATACATATAAAGTGACTTTTAAAATTCCTTTCTAAATGTGCTATAGTGCTCCCGTTTCAGTGCATTAGTTTCATTTATAATTTTGTATGTAACTCTATAAAATATTATCATTAATTACAGTTTATTAATGAACAGTATACTTTTAAAAGTATAACTAACTAAAGTTATTCACCAAGATTCAACTATATTGTATTCTGGCAATGTCATAAAATAAGTCTTTAAATCTCATAATATCTGTTACAAAAAATTCAAGTATTTTGAAATTATTTCAAGTTATAAACTAATTAATTAAAAATTTTACTCTTTTATTCTATTAAAATGTATTATTTAATAAATAAACAAATGTTGGTAAGAAGCTGTTAAAAGCACCGCATATTTAAAACACATTTTATAATTGCATTGATAAAGTATTGATGCGGTCAAAAATAATTCAGAGATATCAACAGAACAGTAAAAGAAATCGAGAGAAGTTAAATATCGTTAAGAACATACCCAATAGCAATCTGTCTAGCGGATAAAATTAAACAAACCTGAGTTTAGGGAGTTCACAGTAGACCCATTCCGAGACATCTTCGATTCTTACTTCTCTATGTGTCGTAGTAAGGTCAAGTTTATTTCCAGCGAGGACGATTGGTATTTCTTGAAAGTCAGCTCGTTGTTCGCGAATCTCCTCAAAACATTGTTTAATGCAATCGAAAGACGGCGATGATGTAACAGCATAAACCAAAAGAAAGGCGTGAGCTGTCGCGATGCACAATCTTCTCATTGCAGGAAACTGCATGTCGCCCGCCGTATCCAAGATATCCACTTTCAGCGTCATGTGTCCCAAATCGTATTCCCTATTGTACAAATCTTCGATTGTGCTTCTATACTTATCGCTATATGTGTTCATTAGGAATCGCTTCAGTATACAGCTCTTTCCTACACCAGCACCGCCTAAAATCACCAACCTTATCCGTTCGTAATCTGACATCGTCGTACCGTTATTGTTCATTTAGAAAGAATGTAATTTTGATCTTTAGTTTGATTTTGTTTCTTTTGAAATTTTAGGAAGGGTTCCTTGAGATATTTCAATTTAAAATCATCTACAAACCAAGTGTTGTTGTATAACAGGTAATTGCGTACACATTTATAGCTCTTTAGAAAATCGCGTTCCGTGTAATTAAATCTCTTCTACCTCCTGTACAACAAGTTTATCCAGATTCGTTTAAAAAGACTACGTTTGTACTATTGGTGTGCGAATGACAGAAGCTTTTTATATGTTTCGTGGAAATTAATTTAAATTTTAATGAAACTTTATTAAGTGTGGGATTTCAGATTTTTCTTGAATGTAAAAGATATCCGAAGAATATTAGAATTTTTCTTTCACTCGACAGTCAGAAGTTGTAATTCCATGAACTCTACTGAAGAATCTGTAACCAAAAGATGGTCTATATTAGTGTGTTTTCAGTCAATATAATATGAAGTTAAGAATTCTAATACTAGATTTACTTAGAATTGATTAATAGAAATGTTATACAAGCTAATTTAAAAATGTATTGCTTAAACATTTTTTAAACAAATTTGCGTTGAAGTAAATTCAAACAAAAGCAAATACCATTACATACAAAATGTTCATGCAGTCTATACTAAGTGTTTAATACGTTGCAATAAGCATATATTAATTGTAGTAAGATCAAGAAGTAAAATATCTTTTATAATTAAATCATTCATTCAAACTATCTGAAACGGAATTTAATTCATATATATATATATATATATATATATATATATATATATATATATATGGTAAACTTAATAAGTCGGCGATTAAAGATCTGGTTTATTACTTCAAAGTATATATATTTAAAACAACCCTACATATTTCGGCAATGATGCCTTTGTCAAGGATCCTTGACAAAGGCATCATTGCCGAAACATGTAGGGTTGTTTTAAATATATATACTTTGAAGTAATAAACCAGACCTTTAATCGCCGACTTATTAAGTTTACCATATCATACCAAGGTCACGAAAATATTATATTTATATATATATATATATATATATATATATATATATATACAACGTGTATATAAATTGTCGCAAAAGCTACACGCAGCGACGTTCTTCGTTTGGTTCTGAATAAAAAATCTTAATGTTAAAATGTCGTATCATGCTTCGTTTGTTTTCACGGGGTTCTTGAAGTTCAGACTTTTAGTGCGCAACTAACCTTTGCTCTTCGATATCTGTTAATAGAGATAGGTGCAATTTAGTTTAAAGAAAAAATGTTTACTAGTATTATTTCGTAAACGTTTTCTTTTTTATTTAAAAGCTTGTTTTAAACATTTATTCATTAACGTACTTCCACGAAAAACACATTTGGCAACGTTGTAGAACAATAAGTTTGTATTTCAAAGTGAGTTCAATCAAAATCATTACTGTAAAATTTTGACATTTACGAATTTACGAAGCATGATACGACATTTTAACATTAAGATTTTGTATTCAGAACCAAACGAAGAATGTCGCTACGTGTAGCTTTTGCGACAATTTATACACACCTTGTATATATCAATTGATAAATTCTTGGAGTTTTTCGGCTTTTTATATGAAATATTTAGAAATATTATCAAATTAGTATGCAATTGCGAAGTAAATGAGGATGGAAACATTGCCATCTCAAATTACAAAGCAAATCATACGAAATTTTTAATTGAAAAATATTGTCTACGTTGGGACTTGAACCCAAGTCTACGGTTTGCCGGACCTTTGCTTTACTACTTAAGCCACGATAGACCTTGGTTTAAGCTATTTTAAATGTATATAGAGTAACCGTGTTAATGATTTAGATGTCAGTTATTGAATGTTGATGTCAGGTTTGAAAGCAGAAGTCAGTTTCGGAAGCAAACTGTAGACAAGCTTCAGCTTCAGCAATATCTACATACCACAACTACAACATATAACACCGGGTATACAGAATAAGTTCACTTAATAAGATTATATAATGTGAGGGTGAGTATTTTTCCTGTTAGTGCGTTTGGGGTTTGCCCCTTTTTGCACGTGGTGTTTTTGTTTTTCTGTTTTTGTGTTTTTTATATATTTTTTTAATATTTTTTTATATTTTTATTTTGTTCCGATTTCTAGTAGAGCATGTTTACAAATATGAAAAAAGGCGCGACACATAAAACACAACTAAGAAGAATTTCAAGCCTGTCTTTGACTGATTTTTGTTGCAGTATATGTACTAGTGTATTAAATGTTTAGTGTTTTTATCATCAATGACATAGCGATGATTTTAACGTGTAAAGGCCACCGCAACAGGCTCGTGTGTGTAGTATTACAAACAATAGCCCATATAGTTTAGGTTATGTAGGTATTTGTAATACATTTTATTTGTAAAATGGCAACATATTGACAAGTTTGTTTACATTCCTTTTTTGTTTGCTTCTTAATAAAAACAGGTCTGAGGAAGATCTAAATACAAGACCGAAACGTCACACAACCAAAATAGTGTTTTTCTTCAAAACGACACCCTAATTCTACACAAGTGTAGTAAGTTATTAATACATATACGTATATATATATATATATATATATATATATATATATATAACAATTGATAAATTATTGGAGTTTTCGGCTTTTACATGAAGTATTTACAAATATCAAGTTAGTATGTATGTAATTGCAAAGTAAGGGGGATGTAAACATTGCTGTCTACAAATTACAAAGCAAATCATACGGAATTTTTTAATTGAAAAAATTGTCTATGTTGGGACTCGAACCCAAGTCTACAGTTTGCCGGACTGTCGGTTTAACCACTCACCCACAATAGACCTAGGTTCAAGCTATTTAGAAATGCATTATAAAGTAACAGTGTTAATGAATCAGATGTCAGTTATTGAATGTACATGTCAAGTTGAAAGCAGAAGTCAGTTTTGAAAGCTCATGTCAGTTTTGATAGCAAATGTCAGTTAGTTAAAGCAAATGTCAGTGATTGAAAGCAGATGTCAGTTTTGAAAGCAGGTGTCAGTTATGAAAGCAAAAGTCAGATTCGAAAGCAGATGCCTATTTTGAAATTAGATATCAGTTATTGAAAGCAGATGTCGGTATTTTGAAAGCAGATGTCAGATTTGAATGTTTGAAAATGCTAATTATTACTCCATAGCTATATGAGTGTTTAGATAATTTCTTAGCCGTTTATTAAATATAACAATTGATAAATTATTTGAGTTTTCGGCTTTTACATGAAATATTTACAAATATCAAGTTAGTATGTATGTATGTTAATTAGCATTTTCAAACATTCAAATCTGACATCTGCTTTCAAAATACTGACATCTGCTTTCAATAACTGATATCTAATTTCAAAATAGGCATCTGCTTTCGAATCTGACATTTGCTTTCATAACTGACACCTGCTTTCAAAACTGACATCTGCTTTCAATCACTGACATTTGCTTTCACTAACTGACATTTGCCATCAAAACTGACATGAGCTTTCAAAACTGACTTCTGCTTTCAACTTGACATCTACATTCAATAACTGACATCTGATTCATTAACACTGTTACTTTATAATGCATTTCTAAATAGCTTGAACCTAGGTCTATTGTGGGTGAGTGGTTAAACCGACAGTCCGGCAAACTCTAGACTTGGGTTCGAGCCCCAACATAGACCATTTTTTCAATTAAAAAATTCCGTATGATTTGCTTTGTAATTTGTAGACAGCAATGTTAGATCCCCCTTACTTTGCAATTACATACATACATACTAACTTGATATTTGTAAATATTTCATGTAAAAGCCGAAAACTCCAATAATTTATCAATTGTTATATTTAATAAACGGCTAAGAAATTATCTAAACACTTATATATATATATATATATATATATATATATACAGGGTGAGTCGTGAGGAATCGACCAAACTGTAGGAGTGTATTCTACAGGTGAAAGTAATGTAAAAAAACTCAAATGTTGCTATTCGATTTTTATTTGTTTTCGAGTTATAGCGTAATTAAAAATAAACAAAATTTCATACATTGAAGTTTTTGTATTTTATTGGTATTATCGTTCTTTATAATATATTTTCAGAAATACCGCCATTCATTTCAAAACATTTTTTTACATCGTCTACCAAGGGCGCTGGTTGAGTTCCTGATTGCGTCAGGTTGATTTTTGATATTGTCAGCAGCATTCATAATCCGTTGAATTAGTGCATCACGAGTGTCCACTTTTACTTGATACACTTAATTTTTTAACCAGCCCCATAAACAATAATCGAGTGGCATGAGGTCTGGAGACCTAGGAGGCCAACCAATGTGACTACCACGTCCAATCCAACTCCCTGGAAACCTTTCAGCCAAATGTTGCCTGACTGCACGAGCGTAATGTGCAGGCGCTCCATCGTGCTGGTAGAAGATTTGGATTCTGATGTTTATGGGAACATCCTCTAGCAGTCCGTGCAGTTCATTTTCTAAAAAATGTAAATAGGTGTCTCCCGTAAGGCGATTCTCAAAAATGTAAGGACCAATTAAAAAACCATTGATCATACCACACCACACGTTTACCGAAAATTTATTTTGAAAGTTACTTTCGACTGTTGCGTGTGGATTTTCGTCTGACCATACATGCTGGTTATGACTAGAGCTGGGGATGTTTGCGGTATAACCATGGTTATATCATATAACCATGGTTATATCATATAACCATAGTAATTTACTATGGTTACATGATATAACCATGGTTATACCGCAAACATCCTCAGCTCTAGTTATGACAATTATTAATACCGTCACGGGTGAATGTCGCTTCATCCGTAAACAGTATACGCGATACAAAACGAGGATTATCATTTATCCATCGACAAAATTCCATACGTCTATGATTATCATCTCGTTGTAGGTGCTGTACTCTTTGTACATGGTACGGACGTAAGCCATGCTCGTGGAGTGTTTTTATCACCCTTGTTTGTGGAATGCCCAATTGAATACTAATTCTCCGTGAGCTGGTAGTTGCGTCTTCTTCTACTACATCCAGAATATCTTCTACTTCTTGTAGTTGTTGTCGACTGCCTCGTTCAGATATTATGTTTACACCTGGAAGCTTTCCGGTCGCGCACAATGTGTTTAATACACTAATAAATACAGTTTTATTAGGATGTCTGTGATGTGGAAACCGTTGACGATATTCATTAGCAGCAGCTGTAGCATTCCAATCACAAAATCCATAAACAAACACCATATTAGCATATTCTAAATTAGAATAAGTGTGTGGCATTTTAGTTTGTTACACTATAGTCGTACAAACGTCAAGTCAATGTCACAATACCCGAACACAATGTTATAATTTACTCCAAGGTATAGGGTACATTTTTTATGATGGCAGCGCCCTCACTATATCAACGATGAACTAGAGGTAGTGACATTAGACGCATTAGGCATACAAACCACTCTACACTATTTCTCGAATGCTTCAATGTCACTACCGCTAGTTCGGAAAACCACGAACAGGTAGCGCTTCAGCTAGGAAGACTTCCCTATAATGAATTGCTACCGGGGTTTCACTGTTTTTACGAATACATACATAAACATGGTATACCAAATCTACATTTTTAATTACGCTATAACTCGAAAACAAATTAAAATCGGATAACATTTGTTTTTTTACATTACTTTCACCAGTAGAATACACTCCTTGAGTTTGGTCGATTCCTCACGACTCACACTGTATATATGTATATGTATTAATAACTTATTGTAAACATACGTATGCACAGATTTCTTCTACAGAGAACTGAAATATTGATTTCCATTTCGGCTTTAATTTGATTTACGGAATATTTGATTTACGCTTTTCCTTTGAAAAATGAAATTGAAATTTACAACGTGAATTAAAAAATCCACTTAATAATATTTTTCGTTTCCATGCCTATTAAACAGCACAAAAAATCTTAAGTTTCGTTAGAAGTTTTCTATGTTAACTTGATACTGGATGTGTTAAAATAAAATATTTACACGTATGAACCACTTTCGGTTATACCGGAAGTCATAGCCAACTAAATGAAATGATATATTTTTTATTGCTTTTTTTTTAGATTCCTTGTAAAGTACTGTAACACATTATGTTTTTTTTTAAATAAATTAACGGTTTTTGGATTACTTTGATTTTTATAGATTATTTTTTCAATGTCCTTTTTAAAACCACGTATCTAAGACGCATTGAACTGAATTACATCATATTTCCACTGGAGACAGCAAAATGTAGATTCTGGGCAAGCAAACATTTAATAAATCTCTTACAAGGTATTTAAAAATTATTGATAAGTAATTTTTAGTTTAAGAAAAATCGTTTTTTTTTTACAATAGAACACCTGTAAATGAGCACGCCATAAGTAAGTAGATAAACATTGTGCATTGTGCAGGTATAGGTTTCCTGCTGCCTATCTCTCATAGTTTTAGAGCTATTAAAACCCTGTATAACTGGTACAATTTGGATACACATATAGCTGAAAAACTCGGTAACAAACTATGAGATGGCGCTATGTAAAAGCAATCTTTCACGCTATTGTATAGCATTGATGTATCAATGATATACGCGTTAAACTTCATGTCGATCTGTCAAGTAGTTTGTTGTGCACACTCGTTCAAAGCAGAGTACTTTTGTCGCTTCTTAAAAATGGACAATATCGAAATTCGCGCAGTGATTAAATACCTGTGGAAAAAGTATTCTTCGCCTAGAGAAATTCATGTTATTATGGTAAGTGTGTTAGGCGAGGAAGCTCCTTGTTTTAAGACTGTTTGCAAATGGGTGAACGAATTTAAAAAAGGTCGTACGACCGTAAATGATGATCCACGTTCTGGGCGTCCTAAAACAGCTGCTTCTGCAGAAAGTGTGCAAAAGTTTTGAAATTTGTGGAAGCTGATCGCCGGAACACATTGCAAAATATTGTTGAGACTACACGCATCTCCAGAGAACGGGTGCCGTACATTTTAAATGTTGAATTAGACATGTCTAAGCGGTGTGCTAGATGGGTGCCGCGTTTACTAACAACACAGCAAAACTCAAACGCGTGGAATGTTTTACAGCCATTTTGGAGCGATTTCGGCAAAATCCAACAGATCTTTTGGGCAAATTTGTGACGTGCGGTCCACCACTACACACCAGAAAATAAACAGAAATCAAAACAGTGGACTAAACGTGGTCAACAGGCTCCATAAAAGGCCAAAGTCAGTCTATCGGCAGGAAAGGTGATGGCGATGGCGAAGGGAATCTTGCTTATCGACTACCTGCCAAAGGGACAAACGAATACTGCACTATACTATTCTAAACTTTTGGTTCGATTGAAGGTAGCTATCGTCGAAAAAACAGCCGGAAGAAAGCATAAAAAAACCATTTTTCATCAAGATAATGCTCCAGTTCATACGAGCGAAATTGTCAAAGAAAAATTGGCCAAATTAAAGTTCGAAACGCTTGAGCATCCCCCTTATTCGTCGTATTTAGCTCCACCAGACTATTATCTGTTCTCCAAACTGAAGAAACACCTCGGTGGTATGAGATTTGCTTCGGATGAGGAGCTGATAATAGGTGAGATAATTCAACGCAACATGATAAATTACGTACTCTATAAGCTAAATATCGACAAAAATTCCTATAATTACTTACAACGACTGCACCTATTGAGCTTCGAATCACTAGAATCAAGGCGGAGAAAGGCATACCTCAAGTTTGGATGCCGGTTGTTCAACGGTTACATAGGATGTTCGGAATTGTTATCCCTGTTCAATGTGAGAGTACCAGCAGCGGATACAAGAAATAACGATGTTTTTTACAGTGCGCTACCATCGCATAACATATGGACTCAGAAATCCGATAGATTCGATTTTGAGGGAACTGAATGGCTTACCCTTTGATGTGGATGTGTTTCGTTGCACGAAAACTGTATTCTTTTAGTATGTGAATGTTATGGACTTTAATACAAATTAGAGTTTCTTTTATGTTGTAAATCTTAAGTTATATGTGGATATTTATATATTGTAAACATGGGTTGGGATTGGATGTCCTGTAACGTCTGATGTTTAAATGATAAAAATACGAGTATATCATATTTACAATGAAATAGAATTTTGAAATCGCAATATTTACATAAATAAGATCACAGAATAAATGAAACATACATGAGTTTCGTATAATACAAAAATATTTTTTATAATACAAAATATTATTAAAAATCTGGTGTGAAGAAGGCAAATACAAGTTCAATATTAATATTTTTTGTGAACGTGTCCGAACATATCCCACCCCAGAGACGCATATACGTATTTCATCTCTTTGTATTATACAAAACTGGTGGGGTTTTACCCACTCATGTATGTTTCAATTATTCTGTTACATTACACATGCGGTTATTCCGTAAGTATTAGCGAACCTCTGAAACACTTCGTATGTTCTGCATTGGTTATGTAGACAAAGCAAGTACTTCGTCTGACAATATGCAGCTCTGTATGTAGTTCTACGCTCGGTCTTAATAATTTCTGTGAGATAGCAAAGTCGTTCTTTTTTTGTGGATGCGTCTGAAGATATTCTTTCTCCAGCAGGGGCGTACTGATGAATCTGTTGAAAGATGAAATACGTATCTGTGTCTCTGGGGAGGTATATGTTCGGACACGTTCACAACAAATATTAATATTGAACTTGTATTTGTGTTCTTCATACCAGATTTTTAATAATATTTTATATTATTAAAAATACTTTTGTATTAAATAAGATCACTTAAAAAAGTCCAATTTGTGATTGGAAGATTGTTATACAATTGGCTAAAATGTACTCTGCAAAAGTTGAATTAGAATCCAAACCTTCGAAACCCGAAATCTTGGAAGAATAGCTTCAGACACGGGAGAGCGTAAGTCCGATTAAGATTTCTGAATCTATATTGCAGAGAATATGCTTCAAAAGATAATAATCGCAATTATATTAGTTATTTACTTTATTAGTGGCATAGAAGCATTATTACACTATGAGTATGAATAATTGCAAATGACGAGGGCGTCAGCCCGAGCTTCATTTGTAATCACACGAGTTACTGTAATATGCTCTAGCCCACGTGTGATGTACAAACGACTGCTGCGACTGCTAGTGTAAATAGCGAAAATCGTACCAACAGTCCCTCTAGTAAATGCTTCATTACGCACGTCTGCTGTAAATTAACTCCGCCCACAAACACATTTAACTGTCAATTTCCTAAATTAAAAAAATTAATGAAAGTAGTGAAACAGCTTCCTTTTCGTGTTGTTAACGCTCAATTATGAAATTTAAACGCAATTTATTTTAGCATTTGTAATTTTTTCAACTGATTTGTTGATGCATTTTTTGGTTTTTGAAGATTTGATGTTGGTCACACTGATTTTAGATATTGGACCTTTGAAATTTGTATCTTTACAGCTTCGTCTTCAACAAAAGGTATTTATTTAGAAATTTTGTCAGGATCATAGAAAAAGTATGGTACAAAATCTGAGTTGTAAAGCAATTACGCCCTCGTGGAATTACGCCTTTTCCACTCGTGCGTAATATGCAAGTTACAACACTAGTTACGTAATATACTATTACACACATCTGTCTAATTCAAAAAAACTCTAAAAAAAATCTAAATCTATAATTTCCATTCAAAATAAAAATCAAGGAAACTTGATGGAGTGTTACGGCAACCGCTCATATTTGTGAAACAATTTTTTAAATGTCAACAATTTTTGGTAAAAATTGTGCATCAATAGTGAAATCCCCTAATAATGATTGATTATTGTGCATTTTTCATTTTAATATAATTTTATTAATTAAAGAATGGACATTTTTTATTACATCACTAGTGGTGTAAAGGGGTCCATTCCTCAACTCAAATGAGTGCTACTGTAACGCTCATACAACACAGATGTAGGTAAATATTATTAAATGATTGTAAATTGAGAGTGTTATAAAATAAATTGAATACTTAGGTTTTTGAACATGGTGTACTGTGATCTATAAACTATAAAGAATGGAACATTGAAGTCGACTACTTTGAGAACAGGCTTGTTGATAAGAATGTTTTCAACGGCTTCAAAGAATATCAAAAAATCATCAGATACAATATCTGGTGGAATATACTGGGATGAATCATCCGACGATGCGTCAGGCCTGGCATCATCTCGAAAGATGTCGATGTATCGGGAAAAATCTAGATGGAGGTTCCCGAA
Organism: Melolontha melolontha; assembly: GCA_935421215.2. Classification (NCBI taxonomy): domain Eukaryota; kingdom Metazoa; phylum Arthropoda; class Insecta; order Coleoptera; family Scarabaeidae; genus Melolontha; species Melolontha melolontha. The sequence goes on from OW285235.1 coordinate 117,402,850, forward strand.
ATGCTAGAAGCTTTACCGTGAATATAAATAACACTCGAGAGGGATTTAATCCATTCAACAGGTAGTCGCCGCGTCGAGTTTATATTGTAATAAATAAAAATTGATATAAATTTTTGTGTAAATAAATATTATTATAGTTAGTTGTAGTTTTAAGTTGTTATTTAGTGTATACTGTTTTTATTGTTAATATAGTGTGTGTTTAAATTACCGTTAGTTTTATTTAAGAACCCCGAAAACAAACAGGTTCATTACAATACATATAAATTATGTGATCTTAGTAGGGGTGTGTAAGGGGTAGCGCGACACATCTGAACAGCAAAGCTACCCAAATGTCAACCTAACCTGCATGAGTGGTGGCAGACGCCACCCGGTACACCCTGCTAGATAACGAACGAGGCTCTGACGACCGAACATTGGCGGGATAACCAATATGGATAAAAAAAAACAGGATTAAATCCCTGTAGTTGAGGAAAGCAAAGGGAAATTACCTCAACCATGAACTATTCCCAAGAGAATCACATGGTCTCAAATAGAAGAAGCAATCGCTCGATGTTAAAAATTCCGGAGGTAAAACTCATCCTCCAATCGGATCTCCCGGGAGGATGGCTTTGAGTGGAGATAAGAAAACAATAAACTCAAGAAACAATTTATGAGGCAGGAAAACTAGCCAATGCCTGCCACGAAATGAATAGACTGCAGCTTGACATACTGGGTATCAGTGAGACGAGGTGGCCAGGATCAGGTAGGACGGAATCAATGGGGAAAACTTTTTACTACTCAGGAAATAATGAAGCAGAACACCGAAATGGAGTAGGCATAATACTTAACAGAAGTGTCAGTCAAGCAGTGAAGAATTTTGTTCCTTACTCGGACAGAAACATATTAATTCAAATATCAGGGAATCCGGTGAATATAAACTTAATTCAGACATATGCCCCAACAGCTGGTAAGGATAAAAAAGAAATAGAGTCATGGTACAATGAACTAGTAATCCTACTAAAAACCACAAAACCACAGGACGTGACTATAATAATGGGTGATATGAACGCCAAAGTTGGACAAGGAAAAGTTGAGAACATCGTGGGGGAGTATGGCTTGGGAGAACGAAATGATCGCGGAGATAGATTGATAGAATTCTGCCAAGAACACAATATGGTCATTAGTCATTACAAACACCTTATTTAAACTCCACCCAAGACGACTATATACATGGACATCCCCACAACACAACAAAAATAGAATCGTAAGGAATCAAATAGACTATGTGCTTATTAACCGTAGGTTCCGCAGCACAATACTTAGTGCAAAAACTTATCCTGGGGCCGATATTGGATCGGATCACAACCCGGTGGTGGTTAATATGCGTCTCAAGCTGAAAATGATGGAAAAAAGAAGGATTAAAAATAGAATTGACATGGGAGTTCTAAAGGAAGAAACGGTTAAAACAAACACATCTGAACAACTAAACATACAACTCGAAACCTTAAGAACGAGAATAGACAATAATAGTATAACCGACATGGATAACATTTGGAACAACTTCAAAGATATAGTTTTAGAAGTAACAAATAACAATTTAAAGTCAATCTATGTAGAAAAGAAAACAGAATGGATGACTGAAGAAATTCTAAATCTAATGGGGAAAAGGCGAGAAGTTAAGAATAATGAAGCAGACTATAAGAAAGTAAATAAGGAAATAAGAAACAAAATAAGAAATGCAAAAGAGAACTGAATGAGACAGAAATGTGAGAAAATTGAGGAGCTCCAGTACAAAAACGACATGTACAACTTACATAAGGAAATAAAAAAGATAACACACAATAACAAAAGAATACATAATATGCTAGAAGACTCAGATGGCAGAATAATAATTGAAGAAGAAGAGAAGCTATAACAATGGGAAAAGTACATTCACGAAATGTTCGCAGACGAAAGACAGCAGCTAGACATCAACGCTGAACATATAGGAGGACCTCATATTCTAAAGAGTGAGATTGTATATGCTATTAACCCAGCTGAAAAATAATAAAAGTCCGGGCCCTGATCAAATAAACTCAGAGATATTTAAACTCATATATGAGGAAAACATAGATCTACTTCTACTTCTGTTTAACAACATATATAAGTCAGGCAAAATTCCCCAGGATTGGCTTGAATCAACTTTTATACCCTTACCAAAAAAGTATAGTGCAAGGAAATGTAACGACTACAGACTCATAAGCCTGATGAGTCATGTTCTTAAAATCCGATTAAAAATTATACACAAGAGGATATATAACAAATGCGAATCTAACATCGGCTCGGAACAATTCGGATTCCGAAATGGGTTAGGTACGAGAGAAGCTTTATTCAGCCTACAAGTCCTTGCACAGAAGTGCTACGACCAACAAAGAGACATACATATTTGTTTCGTCGATTTTGAGAAAGCGTTTGCCCGAGTAAACCATTATAAACTTTTCGAGTTCCTGGAGGAAATCAGGCTGGATGATGGGGATTTGAGACTTCTCAGAAACTTGTATTGGCACCAGTCCGCAAGAATAAGAGTCGAAACTAACTTGTCTTCAAGAAACATTGACATTTGTAGAGGAGTGAGACAGGGGTGCGTGTTGTCCCCCACACTATTTAATATATACTCAGAGTATCTGTTTGCGAAGGCGCTTAGGGGTTGTAACGACGGAATAAAAATAAACGGTGTCAATATATCGACTATCCGTTATGCAGACGATACTGTGTTGATTGCGGATACCGATATAGGATTACAAAACATAATCAACAGATTAAATATGACATGCAAAGATTTTAATATGGCCATAAACATCAGCAAAACGAAAGTAATGTTAATTTCTCGTAATTCAAACGTACCCATACCTCTACGGGTTGACGGGGAAATATTGACCAGGGTTGATCGCTTTAAGTACCTGGGTTGCTGGATTGACTCAAGACTGGACCATGACATCGAAATAAGGTCCAGAATTGAACAAGCAAGGCAAAACTTCTTCAAACTCAAAAACATACTGTGCGATAAACAGCTAAATGTAAATTTACGCGTACGGTTTACAAAGTGTTACGTCTGGTCAACGCTATTATACGGAGTGGAAACATGGACTTTGAAAACTGTCAGTATGAACCGCAGCATTTGAAATGTGGACATACCGAAGAATGCTAAGAATTCCATGGGCATCACATACAACTAATGAGGAAACTTTGAAACAAAGATCGAGAACTGCTCGACATAGTAAAGATGCGAAAGACGGCTTACCTTGGTCACGTTTTGAGAAATGAAAAATATTACCTACTGCAGCTCATAATTGAAGGAAAGATAGAGGGTAAACGTGGGCTTGGCAGAAAGAAACTATCGTGGATGTGGAATATTAGGAACTGGACCGGATTAAACTTTGAACAACTCATTAGAGCTGCTGCAAATCGAGAGATCTTTGCTAATGTGATCGCTAACCTCCGATGACGGAGAGGGCACAAAAAGAAGAAGAAGATCTTAGTTTGTAATCGCAAATCATAATGTCGATAAAGAGAACATAATTTCTTAAATGGCTAACAGGCAGCACAGTATAGAAACAATATGTTTTGGAGTAGATACTATGCGTATATTGGTAGTGTAATTGTAAAATAACAAATTATTATTATGTTGTTCTAGTTTTAGGATTAGATTATTATTGGTATACCTTTGAATATTTTATTTTTAAGTTAACTGTTATGTCTCTCCAATTGCATAGGAGAAATGATGTACTAATATTATAACCTAAAAGTGACCAATAAATAACCTGATTAATTGTAAGTATGAACAATTTTTTTAAAAATGTAAATATACAAAAATTATATATTCATGCAATAAACACTGCATAAACCAATGTGATACAGTTTTCTTTTTAATATTTAACTCAGTATCAAGCATTACTGTGAAATTTCGAAATCAGTCCAAAACATAGAATCCTTTATAAATGTATTAGAGCGAATAGCCTCCCTCATTAGGTATGGTTCAGAAATGTTCCTATTTTCGTCAAGTGCTTAAAGAATGTAGTTTTGGCTTACATTTATCTTCATATTTAACGTTTGTAGAATCGACATTGGCAAAACTTTTGTCCGGAAACTTGGGATTGACAACTGAAATCGTGTCGTTAGGAATTCGTTACCTTGCTTTATCGCACCCAAATTGCGCAGCGAGCTTCTTGATTTTTTTGTTCTCGCTTTTACGAATAATTGCTTTGTTTTAATATGCGATAGTAGAGCGGGCGATTTCAATTTTGTTAGCTGAATTATTTTTTAAATTGATAATCACTCGTGATTTTGAACGATTATAATAGATTCTACGTTGTCGTTATCATAAAAACGTATAAAAATATGTATGATACACATTCAACAATAAAATGTCTATGAGTTGCTTTCTTATATTTATTTGATTGCTTAATATAGAAATGACATGCAAATTTGGCAAGCAAATAAGCAAGTTAAGCAAACAACGTTGTGAAAAAGCAGATCAGACAAAAATAATTCATTTGATTCCATCTTCTTTTGACAACGTTCCATTTTAAAATACATAAAAATTATTCTTTTTTTAATTAATTAATTAACGTACAATCTGCCTACTTAGGACAATAATTACTTCTTATGATACTGTAAAAAATTGATATTATGGTCTTCTCTAATATCAATTTTATAACGTGTGTTCATTTGAAAAGTCAATCTAGGTTACTTTGAAATTTTGATAGAATAAGACGCATTTATATTAGTATGTGTTTGTTGTTCCGTAAACGTAAATCCAAATGACATTTCATAATGTCAATCACATTTGTTATCTATTTGTATGTATGAAACTATCAAAATATACGACTTCGTAGGTTAAGTAGTAAATTTTAATTTACGACACACTTCAAAATGTTCTCAGTAAATCACAAGCTACTAGATTGACTTTTAAAATGAACACCCGTTACATTCATTCATTGATTCATTAATTATTTAATTCATCTGTCATGTAATGTTCTTTAACCAATGGAAAATTTTAATTCTAGTAATTTCCATGGTTACAAAAAAATTGCATCGAATATAGTACTAGTTATGGAAATGAATATTTTAAACAAATGAAAATCCTTATTTAAACTTTATTTACAGCGACCATTATCATGTTCTAATAAAACGTTGGTACTGCTGTTGCTAGCAGATACACTGGATCTCATCTTCTTTACAATTTGTTGGTGGTATTCTTTGTCTAGCTGCAAATAAGATATAATCATCTTTCTCGCCAAATCTTCTCAACTCACTTTCCATTGTAATTTCAAAGTATTTAACAAACTTATCGAATTTGTGTGGGACGCTTTCTGACGCTTATGACACGTGACACTTATCGAATATTATTAATTGTTGTTACAGTAACGCAATCATGAATGGCTTGATAAATTATTTAATTTGCGTAAAACGAATTTGAAGGATTTAATCAAATAGTCCTCCGATTACGAGGCGTAATCAATGTTATGCAAATCATTTTTGCGGTGGTGTCACTCATGTCAACAACGCTTTTGGATTCGACTCGTGTAAGCAGCGGCATTGACATTCGTAGCACCACCACAAAAATAACCGGCGTAACATTGACTACTCATCAATGATGAGTAGTCGATGTTTATGTCGGTAACAGCCGTAGAAGAACGCCCTACTTCTTCTTGATGCTAGACAGAATTCCTTTCAAGTTCAAATTTCTTTTTACCATTGGTAAATTGTAGCCAAGCAAGGTGCTCGTTCAATAAAAACTGAATCTAAACTCTCTTTGCATCATAAGCGCTTAAGCCTCTTTTAAAATCATAATCAATTATGACTCGAAAGTGCTCTCTGGATAGTTCCATTTTCTTTTACTTTTAACAAATGCTTGTTCACTAAAAACTAAATCTCAACTCTCTTTGTACTCATAAGCCCTTAAACATCTTTTAGAATCATAATCAATTATGATTCGAAAGTGCTCTCTGGTTAATTCCGTTTTCTTTTACTTAAAAAATAAATAGCTGAGTGTTATAACGAACATAACTTCAACAACAAAACGTCAAATGACAGATAAGGAGTTGATTTAAATAAACACTATATGTTTGTTTTCCACAGTCTACTAGATTTTCTTAGTCTCAATAAATTCAGTTTATAACGTTAGTTAAAATTTTAAAAAATACTCAGTTATAATATGATGAGTTATCATATTATAACTGAGTATTTTTAGATCGTAATAGTACGTGTATAAACATACCTAAATATGCATAAAACGTCATTAGAATCAAGTTTGTCCTAATTGAATAGATTATAATAAAAAAAAAGATTTCGCGCAAACGTAAACCAGTACAAATTTATACGCCAAGGTCTTGTTATTTTAGAGCTTAATTATGGTAATAATGCGCTCAAATGTTACCATGACGTCATGTTCTTATTTCTTGATTTATGGTTAAAATTCAAATTTGTTTAAGATAATATATACAGTGATAGATGAGTTAAGTGACGTTAAAAAATCGTTGTATAACGCACTTACATCAACCTCTAAACACTCATATATAATAAATAATATCATAGTCTCTCTCACTTCTTGATTTACATTATAAATTTAAACTTGCTTTATGTTGAATAACAGCATATATACGACGGACGCGAAACGTTTTATAAAGTTAAATGCTGTTAACCCCACACAAAAATAAAAACGAACAACGCCAACGTTTTCAAAGGAAACATAATTAGTGAGGAAATACCCATCAAAGATACGTTAGTAGTTCCATTCTTTTAAATAAAAGTAAAAAGCAAAGCAGAATTTCAGTTTATACAAAAGAAAATGAATAGTTTTTACGTGCTTGTTTTTCCAACGGTGTTACAAAAACGTTGTTAATTTGTGAAAATCCTTACGAAAAGAAATTAGAAATGAAGTAATTTTTATGATAAAGCAAATTATATTAAAATATGAAGTAAGGTAAAACTGATAAAAAAACACAAACACTGTTGTATTAGATTTAGATTTACACTTTATCTAAGGTAAAACTCTTTAAAGATAGTCACAACTTTTATAATATATTTAAATTTACCGTTCCTACTTTAGATTGCTTTGTAAATATGTAAAATATGAAATAAATTATAATGTTCTTCAGTTTTTACAGAAACTATTCGTAAAATATTGTCCTTGCTAGACCCTCAAAAGGAAGGTACGTTCCCGACCCGAAAATTCAATAAAGTTGAAACTTTGTGGGCAGTACCCTAGGACATACTCAGAACTATTTTTTTAGTGCCGAAAAAAGTTTTGACGGGTCAATACTATTTCTAAAGTTACAATGATTTTCCGTTTCTAGAATTATGACGGCAATAAAAATAGATGTAGATAGATAATATATATAGGATAAAATAAATTAAAAGCGGGCAAGCGCTCTGTGAATTAAAAACTCATTTATTAAAGTTAAAAAAATAATTATTTTTTTTTTGGAACTCTACATTTTTATCTCATGAAGAAGCAACAAAGTTGTTTCGAAAGTTGTAGATAATTAATAAATGAGTTTTTAATTGACAGAACGCTTGCCCGCTTTTAATTTATTTTATCCAATATAGTACGGTCGATGTTTCTTTTAAATTATATATATATATGAAAAATGAAAAATTTGTGAGACATATCCGCCCGGAATGTGCAAATATCAATATTTCACTGTTTTTACAGATCATCAGTGTTCATTATCCGGAGACAGACATGACTTTCATTTCTATACTATTATGCATTCCAATTAAGAAAGGACCAGATGGCGCCGAAATCTGAGTATAATTTACACGGGAATTTCAAAAAAGTAGATAATTTGTATGTGAGGTATGTGAGATATACCTACTAACCTATAAAAGATTATTTTTTGACATTTGTTTATTAACATATTTATTATTAAGAAAGACTTAATAATTTTATTCAAGCAAAAAGCGGCAAATATATACCAATGCAAGCTATTAGACTTATAAAAGGTGTTCCAACAGGAACTTGGGGATTTAAATTTCACATTATTTTCAAATAAGGTAACTTAGCAACCTAATATTTGGTATATGTCATCTATAAACTTGTAAAAGTCATCATGCAACGTTTCACGACTGAAGAACGTATCCAAATTGTTCAAATTTATTATGAAAATGGTCGTTCCATTACGAACACAATTCGTCGACTACGCGTTGTTTTTCATCAGAATCATATTCCCAGCAATACGGCAATTAGAAATTTAATGGCAAAATTTGAGCGAACTGGTTCTGTTCTCGATGTAAAGACACCACTACGTCCTCGTAACGTTCGGTCAGTTGACAATATCGCTATGGTGAATGAAAGTGTTACCGAAAGTCCAATAACTTCAATTCGTCATCGGTCACAGCAATTGGCCATCTCAAGATCATCTCTGCAACGAATTTTAACAAAAGACCTTCGGCTACACGCATACAAAATCCAGTTAACACAAGAATTGAAGCCCAGGGACCATCACCACCGCCGTATCTTTGCCATTTGGATTTTGGAGCAAACTGATTTTGATGACGAATTCTGTAAGCGAATCATATTCAGTGACGAAGCCCATTTTCACATAGGGGGTTACGTAAATAAACAAAACTGCCGCATTTGGGGGCGTGAAAATCCTCGAGAGATTTTTGAAAAACCCATGCACCCACTACGTGTCACTGTATGGTGCGGTTTCTCGGCCAATGGTGTTCTTGGACCTTACTTTTTTGAAAATGAGAATGGAGAAGCAGAAACTGTAAATGGGGAGCGGTATCGACAGATGTTGAATAACTTTCTATGGCCTCGTTTGGAAGATATGGACCTCAACAATCTTTACTTTCAACAAGATGGGGCCACTTGTGACACTGCCAGGGAAACTCTAAATTTACTGCAGAAGAAATTCCCTCGCCGTGTGATTTCTCGTAATGGTGACGTGGATTGGCCTGCAAGATCCTGCGACATAACACCACTGGACTTTTTCCTTTGGGGTTTCCTTAAGGATCAAGTCTACACAAATAATCCACAGACAATTGATGATTTAAAAAATAACATTCGTACGGCTATTGGCGAGATTAACTTGCATATGTGTGACAAAGTCATTGAAAATTTTAAAAAAAGAATCGCTGTGTGCAATAGAAGTCACGGTGGACATTTATTCGATATCTTGTTCCACATATAATTTTAGGGTTTCTATTTTATGTTTACGTTAATAAATCGTTGAATTTCTAAATACTACGCATGTTATTTGGAATTTAAATCGCCAAGTTCCTGTTGGGACACCTTATATAAAATATTTCAATCAATCTTATAATATGTCATTTATTGTTTAAAGGGTTGAAGCATTTACAATACATTTGTGCGTAAATACAGTGAGAATGTGTTAAAAATTACTACACGAGAAATATTTACATCTTTCTTTGATTTTATTAGACAACAACACTTGTGTAAATGTGAAACTAATAAATTTAAAGGATTAATGGTGACAGTGTATTATAATGATCATAATATTGGTGTATCGTTTAGCTTAAAAAATATAGCATTTTACAAAATACAGTTATTTTAATAGTGTCTATAATGAGAGAGCAATAAGGGAATTCATTTACCTGCACATCATTACACATAATTTGGGTAAAAATGTTTATATATCTAAAAAAGGTGTTTAAAAATACATATTTTCATTTTACAAAAATAAGTAAGTACATATTAAAAAGGGTAAAGCAGCAGTTTAGCGCCAAAAGATAGGTAAAACGTAAGCATTTTCCAGTTTAGTATTTGGTTAAACATGTGTTCGTTCCTTTATTCCAAGTTATGGCGATTAATACTTACTTTTTTGCTTATGTATGAGATAAATTTCGACTATCGTACAATGATTTTTTTTGCTTTTAGTAGAAATATGGTTTGATTATGGTTTCAGATTTCAATGTAATTGAAAAAAACTTAAGAATAAATAAAAAGATTCTCTGATGACAGTGATGACAAACCCCGCGTGTTCCGTAAAAACATTTTTTTTCGTGAATGTCTGAACACAATGAGTGTAAAACACTCTCTTGTTAACATAATGTACATTAAATCTTTTACTTACACTTTTACAATTACATTAAAAAAATTATATAATCATTTCCTACTTAGAAATTTCATTAATATTCTCACAATGTGATTATCACAATATCTGGTAGTTACTTGAGACTCAGGACGTCGAACAATTTCTGAGGGCCTGAAACAACTTATAATCTCATGAATTTATATAGTATAATTATAATTGATTTACATTTTATTCACAATATTCACTATATTTACCAAACTATACAATTTATAAGTAAAATAAAATTATATCTAACACATTACACACACACACATAACTAAACTTAACACACCACAGTTAATTATATTGCATTTTGTTCACGAATATATATATTGAAAACTACTCAACTTCAAGATCAGAACCTGAATCTAATGAAAATTCTGAGGATAGCCCAGTATTTACAGTAAAAGTAAAATTTTCTAATACATTTTCAGCAATATTGTTTAAATCATACATCTTGTTTTCTTCTGTTATAACGTGATGAATGCTATTTTTCCATGCGTCAGCATCAACCATGTCTAATCCTTCTAATAATAAATTTCTTACTTCATCCAATTTAAATGTCTTATTATTGCCCGCAAGGTTATGCTTAACTTGAGCCCATACAAGTTCAATGGGGTTAAGATTAAAGTGATATGGAGGTAAACGTAAAACTGTACGGCCACTTTCTCTAGCTATTTCATCGACCACGTATGAAACTGGATCACAGGATGTGTAATTTTTTACAAGCTCAAACAATTCAATCATTAGCATAGAATTATCAGCTAAAATTCCTTTTGTTAAAAGCCATTCAATGAGTCCCTTTTCGATGATGAAGTAGGTGACATTTCTGTTTTAGTAGAATGATCCATTACTATAACACTATTGGGCTTAAGAGAAGGTAATATATTTTACATCTATACGATGAATACCTCACTATTCATATCTTCATGGTAATCTGCAGTTTTCTTGGATTCAAATAATAACAACATCATAAAATAAGTTTCGCTGCCAATGAAGCACAATTAGTCGCTTTCCTTTGCCATATTGATCTTTTAAACCAGTAGAAAGACCTTCAACAAATGCTTGCCTTGGATTAAGTACAGTTGTATCTTTCAATATTTTTGCTTTTGTGTAACCTGCATTCACCCATGTTTCATTTAAATAATAGATTTTTCTCACTTCTGCACGAAACTTTCTTATACTTGTCAAATAAGGACGTCTCCATAAGATAATATCATTTCGTTCAATTATCGTTATTATTCGTTATGTTATTTAGTGTGCGTTTTTCCCACTTGAATCCTAGTTTCTCTAGGATTCTCCAAAGTGATGTTCGTTTTAAAGGAAGTAAACTGGCATTCCCTTTAATAGCTTCACATATTTTTGTTCAAATTTATTTTTAAAGAAAAATGAATGCACGTGCCTTCTAATCGTACTTTTTGATACTTCATCTAATTTATTGTAAGCATCTCGGCAACTTCGTTTTCTTAAGAGAGAATGTGTACCTCCAGATATTTCAATTTCTTTAATAATGTCAAACATAGTATTCCTACCAATCCCTACTTCCCTTGAAGTTGACGAATAGCAGCTGTTTTGGACATATTAGCTTTGTTCTTAAAATAAACATTATAAACCATTAGCCTGTGTTCACTTTTTACATATTTTCCTTTAGGATTTTTGATGGACCTGGTAAAGCTGCGTCATCCATGCTCCTAAACTATTGCGATTAAATAAATGAAATAAATTAATGAGTGATAAAATATTTTTAGAAAATGAGGTTTTCACTTTATAATCTCTATGAAGAACTATCTTTAAAGAATATTAATAATAAATAGCACAATAAACAACTAGTAATACACGCAATTGACTACCACTGACAGAAATACAGGTCAATACTGACAGCAAGACGCTAATTTAACAGAACTAAATAAACATAATTGTGCCTGAATAAAAGCGGCCTCTATTTTAGCCAATCACAAGCTCTTATTTTAAGCCCTATCTTTCCCAACGGTTTATTCTTATTTGGAATGCCGTGTGTATGAGATTTAATAATTATTAATTTTCAGGCATTAGTGAAAATGAAATTCTTGATAAAAACGTTCTTATAAAATGCACGAAACACTTGTTAAAATTTCCAAAAATTGGTATATAATACAAACTAAACTTAGTTGCTAATTGAATTTACAATATTAGTGTCTAACTCACCTAAGTGGGGTTAGTCTTTGTTTACGATGAATAAATTTAGAAGTTGGGAGTTGGATATATCTAACTGGTTATTTAATAATAAGTTTGTGTTTTTGAATTTATTAATTTCGGAAGCTTCTAAATTATTTAACAGAACACTTACTTTTATTCTGTGTTTGCAAACTTTCTAAATTGGGGTCAGTCATTTTTATATTCTAATAAATGTTTGGCATAATGAGAATCTGTTTTTTTTTTATTATGGAACGACCTCATGTGTTCTTTGATTATTGTGTTCTAAGAACGGCATCTTTGGCCCTCATAGAATGTTAGGCAACTCCCACTGTTCAGCTTTAACCCATAGTCAACCCATATTCAACAAAAATATATTTAATAACCAACTTTTGGCTCTACGAGCATATTGTGCCAAAGTTTTCGAATCTTTAATATATGAACAAGTAGTATCTGCTGTCTCCGAACCAACATGGAATTTGTTCCTGTGCATTCTACCACCACTAGTTAGCGCGTAATTTCTGCCACCACCACTAACTAATGGTGGCAGAAATTACGCAGTTCATTAGCTATTGATGATCGCCTTCAAGTCATCGATCACTCAATACTACTAGTTAAATTGGCTGTCTTTGGTTTCTCTCCTTTGCTATTTAATTTCATTTCTTCTTACTTAAGCTCTCGCTTATGATATGTTTACTTTAATGGCTTCCATTCTCGACATTTACATCCAACATCAGGTGTACTCCAAACTTCTAATTTGGAGCCTTTACTTTTTAATGCATTTATTAATTGGTTAGATTGTGGAGTATTACCTTACGAAGATAATTTGAATAGAAAGCATTACGAGTTGAGTACCAATTTGACGCTAGTGCACAAATGATGTGTCGAAAACATCTCTAAATATTAACAAACGTGCCATTCCAGATTGCGAATCCATATCACTTACCATATAGTGTAGACCAAATGGAGATGAAATAAAGGACTTGCGGATTTTGTTTGATATGTGTCTTCAATTTACCGTCTATATTTTTTTGTTTGCAATATTGCCTCAAAGTCTTTGCACTTTTTGATAAGAAGTTATCGTGACTTTAGAGTTTAAGGTATCTCTTATATATTTATCTACGTCTACTAATACATCGCTTTAGAATTATTCAGAATCGTTTTCTTAAATACGTCAACTTCAAGTGCGATGGCATTTATCCTATACGTGGGATGGATATAACGGTAGAAGCGAGTGCTGAAACTACAGATCTAACGTATTAAAGAGGGCACCTTTGGTGAACATGATGTTGTTTTGTGTTACTTTTTGATTTAAAAGTAGATACATTTGATGACAAGCAAAATTTGTTTAAACTTTCGGTAACATCAGTCACGTTTGCATGGTAAATTAGTTAACATTCGATATTCATGATGCTACATTTTTAGAAAAAAAGTAGGTACACATTTTTAGTACAATTTTATCATGCATATATATATTATATATATATATATATATTATATATATATATAATATATATATATATATATATATATATATATATATATATTATAAACAAACATTCGCTTTTTTTACTTTTTTTACCTATATTTATGTATGCGCATGTTAATATACCCTGTTCGCGGACCTATTCCGCAGGGGTTAAGCTACCCACCAGGCGCGTCTCTAGGTGGCGGATAAGGGGACGGTTAGGTCACTCTTGGGTTACCTGATTAGTGGCAGTCATAAGTGGGATGGATATGTCAAGAAACCTTCTAATACTTAGCTAAAGCTGTCACCGCGGACCAGTTCTCCTAAGCTACAGTGTAAAGCAGCGTGCTTAGAGCTGAATGGCCACTGGGGTATATGTGGGCTCAAACGTTCCCCTGGGGGCACTAGGCGGCACCCCCTTGTATTTACGCCTTGTGCCCGTAATGTAAGCTCTGCCGGCATTGACTTCGTACTTCTTCCATACTCGTGCGAATTAAATGAACCGAGATAAAAAAGAAAAATTTAAAAAAATGGAGTCTGAAGAGAATCCAAAACCTAAGAAGTCTATAAAGACTCCCTTGGTAATGGAGACTGATGAGACTCCAAAAAACAAAACTGAAACGCAATGGACTGAATCTGAGAACGTTGCTAAAATAGAGGGTGCACCCAAGGAGAGAAAACGCCTTTCCGGGGCACAAAGAAAGAAATTAAAGAAGATGAGTAAACAAGGAGTGGATACGAGCAAAATAAGGCTCCCCCTTTCCCAAAAAGAACCTCAGGGAGAACCTAAGCCAATAGGGGCCGTTAAGAGAACCGTGTCGGCTAGGGCACTCCTGAGGATAAAGTAATTAAGCGCACGAAGTTTTGTGCTTCGGGCGTGAGTTACAAAGCAGCTGTTAAAGATATTAAGGCTGCAATAGTTCCCGGTCAGCTTAGTGACTGAGGGAAACGTAGGAGCTATACAAGGGGCCTTGATGATGGCCATAGATATGGCGCAGAAGGCGCCAAGGATTGAATCCTCCCGTCTTATGGACGGCTACTATGGAGGCATCTATACAGATGAGGACTACAACACTACGAGAGATGACTTGGAAAAGGAAACTATTTGGAAACTCGTGAAGAGCGAGGAGCTGCCAAAACGGCAACGAGTTTTAGCCTTTCTTCCAGAGACTAAAAAAGAGGATCTAACAGTAGGCTTCAAAAGACTCGAGAGGCAAAATCCAGGGCTTAAAGTGGACCGATGGACTACCCTCAGTTCCATCTCTTCCGAAAAGGGCCTACATGTGGGCCTTCGATTGACAAGGAGTCTGAGGAAACGTTGGTGAGGACTGATTGGAGACCTTACTATCGCTTTCAGAGGGTTAGCTTTGTAACCCTCGAAACAAAGAAAGGCCAGAAACCGGTTATGCAGGATGAGGGTACTCTAGAAGAACATCAGACATCAACCTCTAAAGGTCAAAATGTTGAAGATTCTCTAAATAAATTTATTATTTATTTATTTATATTACAAGCTATCGAAAAATAAATAAGAATTCTTCATTGACGCTTTTAAATCTCTATAAGATCATCAACTTAATTTCTTTATATGGACCGAGGAAAAGTACAACCTGTATCTGATGGCAGTTTTCATTGTGAATTCAACGGTGTATTACACATTATTTTTTCGAAATTACTTTTTGCTGAAAAAGTAAAATTTATTATTTTTTGTAGTAGTTCTTCCCTAGTGATAATAACGCGCTATGACGGTTAGCCTAGGTAAGTTAATTGGACCAAATACAATGTTTTAATGTAAATGATGAAACACAATCTAAAATAGTGTTTTGAAAAATACGTATTTATTATTTTTTAAATTGCATGTGTATTTTGCAATTCTGAACTCACAACAGATGTTCAATTGTATCTGGGTAGGCGCTACAAAACATCGGGGACGACTGGGAAGAAATCTGGAAAGAATTTGAATCGACGAAAATTTGAAATTTAAAATATTAAACTACGGTAAAAGTAAAAGAGTTTAAAAAATATAATAAAAGGAAAGCCATCAGAAAATACATTTTTATATACTAGCACTAGTTTTTATTATAAATTATTACACGTTGCGTAGACGGTATAGGTGGAACTTTGTTGTAAAATAATTCAACATTAGTAAAACGATTTTAATAGAAACTTTCAATTTATATACACGTTTTAAATTGAATTCGATATTAGGTGTTATTATTAGGGTGTTAAAGATTCAAATTAATTTAAAATTTTCACTTGAAATTTTATTTTATTTGAAAATAATGAACTTTGTAATAAAAATATTTTGGGAACATCTTATACAAAATTATGTATGAGGAGCAACCATTAGTGTACGTAACAAACTCACATAATATGATATATGAAGTCTATAAACTCATATAAGAATTATATGAATAATTAGTTTTGAATTAAGTAAAAGTAAATTAAATATTTCAAAGTTTCAGTTCAATATTTTAAAGTTTACACATTGGATGATAGGCCTAGCTAATAAGAACCTAGTTAGTACCCATGAGATAAACACACGAACCAAAAGAGTCTAGGTAAGTTATGCTTGAGTGGCAGCCCAATAAATATGTTATATTTTTAGCAAAGTAAAAGTAAAACCTCCAGCAATATGTATTATGGAATTATGGAATACATATTATACTATGTAAGTAGAACTTCGCTTACATTGCGCTTGTAAGAATACGTACGAGTTAAGGGCTATGTGTTCTCGGCCTTATAAGATTATAAATGATCAAACCTATTCAAAGTGTGCTCTGCCCTAGTTGTACATGCGTTAAGTCTACGCTATAAATAGTAAAATTTTACGAGCAACAGTTATCAATCTTCAATTTTTGTTAAGAGAGAGGTATTTTCATGCATTAGCGAACAATACTTTTAAATCTGCAATCAGGTTTCACCCAGATTGCAGATTGAAAAGTATTGCCCGCTAATGCATTAACATACCTCTCTTTTAACAAAAAATTGAATACCGTGAGAACAGTAAATTTTTGCAGAGGACAGAAATACGCCTAATCAAATTAAACAAAATCTAGATGGTGTTTTATCTCCTTCATATTCTACTGTAAAAAAGACAGCAAAATGTCCCCATTTAAAGCAAGATCGCAGTTTGAAATTGAAGGAATTATCGGCATTATCTAACATTTTTGAAAGAAGTGTTAGCTGAATTCTGCATGACTATTTGGGTATGAATAGGGTCCCACAACGGCGAAGCTGTGTGGAAAGTGCGCGTGTTTTGTAACATGTGTGGATACGACTCAAAACCGATATAGGACTCGATTGTCACCAGAGATGAAGCAATGGTTCTGTATTATGATCCTTAACCCAAAAAGGAATCGATGGAATGACAGCGACCAGACAAACCTCATGCCATAAAGGCAATTTTCAATTAACCGGAACAATATTTTGGTATTGTAAGTACATCTTCCTGATGAACTTTAAACATCGTAAATAGTACAAATAATGCCTGTTTCTTGCATAAATTGAGGAACAATATTCGTGAAAAAGATTGACGAAAATTGTCAACGTATGACTCTTGTTACTATGTTTGTACACAAATTAACAGAAAAGGTGTTAGATTACTATATGGCAATGCATCCGTTCATACTGATGCAGTTTTAGAAACTGCAATTTGAAAATGTGACTTCTCAGAAATTGAACATCCACATTCATGATATGGTCCCTAGCGACTATTATTTATTATCCTATTAAAAAAAGATCTTAGAAGACGCCATTTTCATGACGATATTGAGTTGCAAACAGTCGTAAAACAATATTTTGGAGAGAAAATATAGGATTATTTTTACAATGGTATAGAATTATTAATTATTCGTTGTAAAAATGCATTGAAATTAGTAGAAATTATATTGAAAAAGAAAAATCATCAAATTTTATTTATTTTTTCTATTTCAAAACGAGAACATATGGCGGCTATCTTGTACACCAGTACATATAATGTACACTATATTATTTTATTGATATAAGTTCATTTGTCTTAAATAAATTATGTATGAATTTAACATCATTATAAACGTTCTTCCGTACTGCATCGAAATTTTGTATTTGTGCCCTGAGGCGAAGCTAAGCTTCTTATTTTTAAATCAAGTTTCCCATATGCCATAGTGCATCAAAAACCAAATACTTTGATATATAACACTAAATATTTTTTATATTTCTATTACCGAGATAGATGTTAAAACCAAATATCCTTCAAACTTTGGAACCTTTCTAACTTCACATTTCCGGCGCGAAAAAAATAGTTCTGAGCATGCCTTAGGGTGGGATAATCATCCACAAAGTTTCAATTTTGTTTGTATTTTCGGGTTGGGAACTTTCACTTCTAAGATTTGTTTCCTATTGTATACTAATAAGCTTCTGACATTGAACATTACGCGCTTGTAGCTGTATATACGGATAATATAAACATAGTAATGGGCTTATTTACATGATGATTTGTTGGTTAGAGATAACTCTATTCTTTAAATAGCTAAAAATTGGTTTTACATAAGTTGCCTTTGAATTCTGAAAAAAATAACGTCCTTTTTGAAAATAAAAATAAGTCGATGTGATAACTCCAGATTTATTTTAATAATAATTTATCAGAAGAATTGAAACATACATGAGTGGGTAAAACCCCACCAGTTTTGTATAATACAAAGGTATTTTTAATAATATAAAATATTATTAAAAATCTGGTGTGAAGAACACAAATACAGGTTCACTATTAATTTTTTTTTTGTGTTTTTTGAATGTGTCCGCACACATCCCTCTCCATAGACGCAGATACGTATTTCGCCTTTCTACATGCTGGAGAAAGGGCATCCTTTCTCCAGCAAATGATAGAGTAATTATTAGTATTATTTTACATAGCAAATTCTGTATGTAGCTTCTTCGAGCCCTTATTGCCATGATTCACTATTTTTTGTTCCAGTTTAGTATGATTACTGAAAATTAAAATGAATATCCGTTAATGAACAGCTTTGTTTGTGCTAATTTTGGGATATTTTTTTATCATTTGTAACACTTCATTTTAATTCATCTTTTGGAAGCTAGCTTAACGTACATTTATATGATACCACAAAAAGCTTGACTTTGGTTCAGTAACAATCAATGAAGCTTCTTAGCAAGACATATAATATGTAAGTCAATCGACTATTAGAAAAATATTGTAATAACATAATACGAACTCCATCTTAAAATGCATTTGTAGTTTTATTAACACTTACCATGCAACTGTTGTAGATTTAAACCAATAATTAAACAGTATTTTAAAAACATAGCGTTGATTCCGCAATTCACTGAGAGATATTTAAATACCTAGTCGCTATCTATTTTATTTTTATTGCAAAGGAAATATTTTACATCTTCAAATTTTGACAAAATTGTTTATATACTTAATCCTTCGTCGTCTAGATTACGATGTATTTTTCGCCACGTTTTTTGCCTGATTCCAGTTAGATTATTTAGAATGTTATTTGTTGAATAGGGTGTAAACAAAACATATTGCTGTGACACTTTCTAACCCAGATAAATTGAAAAATTAAATACAGCTGAAAACAGCAATGAAAAATTTAAAACGGGTAAATTTTGAATACAACCTGTATGACCATCGATACAACAAATCTAGTGTTTATTTTATGTAGTTATTTTCTGTAATAAGTTTTAATATACAACAATATTTGGTAAATTTATATTGTATGTCAAATGTCATGTAGCTTATTAGTTATTATATCTCTTTACGTACTCGTTTATAAATGTTAATGACTTAAAATTTAAATCATGCTATACTTACAGATTTATAAAAAGAGGATATTTTTAAGTATAGCAAGCGCCAGATAAGTTGGCGAGGGTAGGGGTATGTTCGCGCAGGTTTAGAAGTATTGGGGAGATTTGTAAACTACACATCTATCACTTAATAAATTAATAATTTATTAGAGTAAAATATATAATGTGGACGTTTATAAAAACGGCTTCTGCGCACCCCCTCCTCTCGCCACCTTATTTGGCGCTTGCTATATTCTAGTAGTAAGCTTCATAAACAATACTGGAATTTTGCAAATTTCTTGAATACATAAACATTGTTTTTCTATTCCTGTGTCGTAAAGTGCTAATTACGATACCCCGTTGCTTGGTTACACAGTATCGTAATGTATTACTTTACCGCACTCGAAGTTGGTCACAATAACTAGTAACTAAATCACAGAACTGAATCGTTTTAAAAGTTAGCTATGGTTAGATATGAACCTTTGACAATGATAAAAATGAAAATAAAAATTATAGAGAAAATAGTAGAGACATTTGCTAAAACTTTATTAGTACTAATTATACATAATAAAAGGCGTTCGACAGACTCTTGCTAAAGGAGTGTATCTATAAATACACTCTTAACAAATCTTAACAAAGCTAGGCGCTATAAATACTTCAATTGAGATTACTTATTATTGTGAATACTGCAATTGTTATATACTTTTACTGTAACACTAGAAGATTCGTGGGCATTAATAGATATTCCAGGCAGATTCTGGGAGCACACTATATTTTGTTTGAATCCCTGCTGATTCACATTAACTAATAAATAACTTTCCATTGTATTACAAGTTGATTGATTTTCTGTGATTTTAGTAGACGTTTTAGGTGCTGTGTTAGATAGTATTTCAGCAACGTCTAATTTTTTCTTGATGGAATTATTGATTTCCATCCTCCATGCCGCTTAATTGTAATTAAATCTCCTCCACTATTAGCCAAACGTGTTACACTGGATCGTCTAAAGCAATGTCCAGTGAAGAGTTCAGGATTAAGTAATTTCAAATAAGTAGCAATACTTTTTCGTACTTTTCCTATTGTATTAATACCTATTGGAATATTTACACACCAGCCATTTCTATATTGCAGGAAAAAACGCCTATGTGTAACATGACTGGGACGATGATAATATTTTTTCACCAAATTTATGCATAACCTTTGAGTTATAATAAATTATCTAAGAGCATAAGTTTTAGTTTTTAGCACGTCAACCATTATGACATCATTTTTAAACTGTGTATTATCTATAAACATGATTGTTATTTCTTCACGATGGCAAGCTCCATTAAAGCCCATTATAAGAAGGAACTAGCATAATTTTAATATGACTATTATAACAAAATAATGTACAAAATTAGTCAAATACTACATAATTTTGTTTTTATTACTTGCTTTCATTGCTAAATATGTTTTATCATCGGCTTCTATTATAAATCGGTTAATGTGCTCTATTTCTAAAATCTTCGATTTCTTAGGTTATAGCCTTTAGACCATCCTTTTAAATATGCTCTTAGTTTTGAAAATTTTGAGATATCTGTATTTTTATAAATATTCAAACAACATTTTAACATCGAATATTTGGACCACAAGGAAGATGCTTTTCTTATTTTACTTTCTTTGTCAAAATAAGCAATCATAATGTTTTCTGTAATAGTCACGATGTTATTTTCTTAACACCAAGTTATAATTTGGTTATATTCCTTTTTATAAAGCGTCGAGATTTTTTTGACAGACGATTTGCCAAATTGTCTTCTGCAATTTTTCGAAGCTCTGGCGAAGTGCAATTATTTATTTCGTCCATTTTGATCATAAATTAGTCTAAGATTTAAATTTCAAAACACATAACAATATTTCAAATATTTAAAATGCTCAAATTATAAGTGTAACCAACGTCAAAAAAATTAAATATCTAAAATATTCGTATACAACATGTCTATTATTTTAAACATTTTTAATATTTAAAAGGCGAAATAGAAAAAATAGTATAAAATACACGTTTCATAAGACATTATTGCGTACTCGTTCATTAGAAAACTCGCCTACGGCTCGTTTTCTAAACCTTGATCTCGAGCGCAAAAATCATTTCTTATGTAACTTGTATCTTAATATACTATTATTGTAACTGTTACGATGCATGTGAAACTTCAAACAATTCATTAAAGTTTTAAAGTATCAAATATATATTATTATTTGATACGCATCACAAATCAGAATATCCTAAAAGGATAATAACAGCGTTTTAATAAACCATACATGATAGAATGTGCATTTTAGAATTAACATTTTATGATACTTATCTATAAGGATAAACATTCCATTCGTTTTAAAATGTGTATTATTAATCTGTATAGAATATCAATGCCAGTCAAGATAATTCAAAAGGCTTTATAGTATACAAAATAGAGTCTAATATAATATTCGTTCATCTATTAGAAATAAATATATTCGTTTAAATATTGTAAACGATTGAGCTGTCAAATCTTGTCCAGTACCACAGGTTAGGTATGTTTCAAGCTACGGTGAAAGAGAACGTCGAACGCTAGAAAAGGACAAAATAAATGGAAAGAAGTAGATAGCATGCGGTTTTAAGAAAAACAAGAACGCATTTAAAATATGAAATACTATTAGAAAGAAATATTAAGAAACGTAAACCGATATAAGAACAACAGTTTTTAAATATGGGATATCATTTAGAAGACTATTATAATTTACAAATTGTATTTGAAAAAGAATTGGATTTACGAGGCATATATAAAGAAAATTTTTCAAGAAAAAGACAGAAATATCGTCTTAAAGTGGTGGTCACAAATAAAATTTTGCTTTGTAAATGATATTGAATTTAATTCATCTTTAGAATTTTTATATTTTTAATTTAAAGAAAATTATTACTTTACTTTGTTTAATATAATAAAATTCATTAAAATAAATTTAAAAGATTATTTGTTTTATGTGGACATTTATTTGATCGTGGATAATTTCGCTTTCTGTTTTAAAACAGAAGATATAACACAGATATATTTTTTTAAATTGTAAGTAGAGAAAGATCTTACGAACATCTTAGGATATCTGGGTTTTGTACTCGCAATATAAAACTCTCATTATATATTTGAAACATGAATTAAAATAAATTGTGTGTTATTGACTATTTTATGTGTCAGGGTAAGGTCTCGCCACATTTTGCTCTTAAAATATTATCACTTTATAATACTACAAAATCCACAAACTTTACAATAATTCAATTTTAAATAAAAACACTGTGTCATAGTTTAGTATTTTGTAGATTTAGACTAGTGAGTCTTATATCACTGGTCTAAAGTAATATACTTTTGGACGATTTATTGAAATCTAACAAGATCTTCAAAGTCACATTTTTTAGTTATATATAGACGTGAGTATTTTTTGACGAGATATAAGATTTGCATACCATTAACACATTTAAAGATTAATGTATATATTTTTGCAAAGTGTGTATAATAAATGTATTAAACTTAACACGCTATCGTATTATTTCTCTCCTTATTACATTAGATGCTAGGCAAAATTGCAAGGAACCCTTTTTGTAAAACAAAAGCCCTGAGAGCAATTTTAGGAGCCTAAATTTAAAAAAAAGATGTGTGTATGGTGATTCATGTTTAATAATTGACAATTAACATTTAATATATTGGCGCCCATTTTGAAAACCAAAGTACACAGCAATATGTTTCAGCATCTGTGTACTAGCTTTCCGAGTTTGCCAATTTCGTTACTACCAATTATTAGTTACGAAATGCAGAAAATCTTATGATTTATCTTTATGCTTGGATCTGTATTTGTTGCATATTAAATTGTCGTTGGGCTCTAAATAAGCAAACAAAAATAAAAAGACTTTCTACGACTTGTTAGACTAACATACTTGTATCCTCATTTAATATATCGTTTTAACACCACTCCATGTAATAAATAAAATGTATTTTATTACAATACACAATTTGTGCATAGTGTTGTTCCTAGTGATTTCGAAAATAACTTAAATACGTTTGATCATGTTCGAATTTTGAGAAGTTTTTGGTAATAATTTCAATTTAGATAATCAGTTATTTTTTATTAAATTATTATTAAAGCTATTTGAGTTCGTTAATTATATTAAATCTTATAATAATAAATATTCCATCTAAAAATACAAATTTTAGTGAATTAATCTGCCTGGTAGGGTTCCGCCTTCGTTGTCCATAATTGCTTCTGCAATTTAATGGATTAACTTTAAAATGGCAACTATCAAAAGTTTACCTAAAATAATATTATAAATACTTTTCAATGACGCCAACTTTTTTTTGAAATCATAAGCTATTTGAAGTAAATTGTTTAATTGAAGCCAGGGTATTTTACAAGTTTATCTAGTATCGTTAACTATTCATATGGTGGAAGAAAATCTTTCCAAGAGGATAAACAGTATGAGGGAAATATAACATATTCAACAAAAGTGTTGCTGGCACTTTCGTTTGAGAATTGAAAGTTAAGATCATCATGTGGCATACCGTGAGACTGAAGCATTTCTGGGCATTAGTGTGAAAAGGATGCATAAGATTAACATTTATCTGTGAAAAAAATTTATTGGCGTTGGACTGCACATAATTTGACGAACGCTCAAAGAAAGGCTCGTATCAATTAGTGCAAAGATATGCTCAAAAAATACAATCGTGGTGCGTCCAAAGTCGTGTATAACATCTAAACATGTGACGAATTTTAAATCTATGTGATGAGCCTGCGCAAGAAGTACTTCGAAGAAAATGGTAGCCTGTTCTTTTGGAAAAAATAGACACGTAGCTGCAGTGCCATTGGAGAATCGTAGAACAGTCAATTTAAAATGGTAGACAACCATTTGTTTGTCTTTGGAGAAATACGAAAAAACAACTAGCGATGCGAGCTCATTATACACAGACAATGCACCCATCGGTTTAAACAACTCAATACTTGACCAACTAAGACATCGAATTGATGGGGCATCCACCGTCCAGTCCTGAGTTGGCAACCAATAATTTCTTTTTGGTCTCGTATGTGAGGAATTACGCGATTAATGATTTTCGACGCCAGAAGAAGCGGTTGGTGAGCGCAAAATGAATGCTTTGGAGATACTGCAATCGGAATGAAAAAAGTACTGTGAAAATAGGTTCAAACGTATGCAAAAGTATTTCGATCATCACGGAGAATATTTTGAAAACAATAAAATCGATTTAAATAACTATTATTTGTTTTTGGTTTGTTATGCCGACTATATCATTCTAAAATTGTGCACCAATAAAATTGCAGGATTTTCCGTAGTTGTCATGTATTTGACGTATTATGACGCAAATCGAATATAAGAACCTTTGTATAATCAAATATACGAACTCTTGTATATTCGCTTTCAAAACTACGATTAGATTACTATGGCTTCGACTTCAATAATTTTACAGCAGTGAATTGTCAAATTTGTTAGTTATCATCATGGCTCGTTCGCACTACTTTTTTTCTTTTTATTTTTATGATATAGTCTATCTGTGTACAACTCGACACTTGAAAATTCTCAAAACTCGACGTATTGCCTCGTCAATACCAGTCGACCTTTAGTCTTATGGTGTTTCAGGCAATACGTCTCGTATAATCGAGTATTTTCAAGTGTCTTGTTGTATAATATATGAATAAATATGTCTCGTATTTTCGGAGGTCATACCATAGGAGCTTGTGTTTATTCGAACAAACTTTAATTTTGAACGAAACCTTTGTTGCTTGGTAACTGACGAGAACAAATAGTATGGTAAGATCGCCATACGAAAGGTGGAGCGGTTACATTTTGTTATTTGTTCGAGTCGTGTTAAAATGAAAGTTTGTTCCAGATATAAACACAAGCTCGAATGGTATTTGGTAACACAATTTAATGGATCATTTAATTAAAATGAACAAAAAAGGAATTAGTTAAAAAACGTCAAAACACAATATTTCTTTGAATACATTGGTAAATAGTGGCATAATTGTTACTAAAACTACAGAAAATTTACAGTTATTATAAATTATTTTATTCGTGACCGACTGAATACTGTTTAGGCTATTTTTGTTTCTTAGATTTGTAACAATTTCTGAATGATGATTTGGATCAAGCTGGAGGTAAGATTGTAAGGAGTTTGTGTTTGAATCATCTGTTATTTTAGTGTTTTGTAGATCACTTACTCCAGCTTTGGCTAATGTTGAAAAAGCACTTGCTGGATTTGGATCAACCTGGAGGTAAGATTTAAAGTATTTTGTGCTTGATAGACCTATTCATTTAGAGAGTTCATTTGTATCAATAGGCACATTTTTATACCATCCCTTGCTGCCTTCTTTTTCATAATACTGATTCGCCGACAAAAACAATCGATCAGTAAGAATGTTTGGTTCTCTTTTGCTTAAAATTTTATAAAACAATCTAACAAGACATAAATCAGGATTTTTTTAATTTTCCGTGAGCTACTTACTATCGTTTTTTATCTTCACTCTAGGCTATTTTCATTAATATCGGATTATATTCGCGCTTTACCTGTAGATGTTCTGTCATTATTATTTTCTGTTCTAAAATAATGAATTTTACACTGTACAGCTTCTCCCCTTTTCCAAGCCAATTCAAAGACAGCAATATGGAAAACAATTCTTTTGCAATCCATTCGGTGTGCTGCCGTCCTATAAGTTCATTATTTTTATCATTTCTTCCTTAGTTAAAGCAGTAGCACTCGTTTTCCTTTTATTGGATTTGCTTTGCAGTTCTTTTATTTTTGCGTTTTTAGTACTGCAAACTGATTGAAAAATAATATCCTTAAACGGGTCAAAAATTGCGTTGAATTCATTGAATTATTTTACTAGAATACATTTTGCAGTAGTGTTCCAGATAGTTTTGATAACGTATTCTTTGTGGTCTGTCCCATCTCTTTTCTTCGTATTATAGGCCCAGTCATTCTAGTATTCTAACAATTACACCAACTGGCGTATTGCCGTCCAAATTATAGTTTCACTCGGAGAAAAATTATATGAATTGGTCCCATATTGAGGCTTTCAAATTTATTGTAGTGTTAGGCACGGTATTCGATACCGCTTCTTTTATTTCTTCTGTAGTAGCACTGCTGAAACGATTTATTTTGGAAGAGAAAAATAAAAAAGCTTATGTGTGACGTTTATCTGAACGTTTAACTGAACTCTCGTTACCATGGAAAAATCTACATGCAGTTTATCCACTTGCAAACATAACTACTAGCAGTTTATCCGATCTTAAACTATCATAACATGTAATAAAAAGCGGCCTCAGAGTTGGCTATGAAATTTTTAGGTATGTCTTAACTTAACCGCACTGTTCTGATTTGTCAAATGTTAATGTCATTAGTGTTATCTAATAAAAACGATAACACGGAATTTCATTTATTCATGACAGGAAGATTATAACCTTTAAAATAACAATAAAAATAACAACGGAAAATGTAATAAAAATGTTCCACATTAATTTAGTTTATAAAAAGTTTTTCTTTGGAGACTTAAAAAAGGTATATAACTCCTTACCACAATTGTTAATCGTATCCTAAATACGTCTTTCGACAACTAAGTTGTAATCATCAGTAGGTAAAACCAATAATTAAAATGTCGCACATGGGGCACAGTAAAGCTAGCACAACTGATCACGCAACAACTTTACACGGCGTCCACGTATGCACTCTTGTGTACACAGTGTATACGTGGACGCCGTGTAAAGTTGTTTAAAGAAACTTTAAAGCAGATAATTGACTTGAACATTTACATAATTCGCTTGTCATTTTCTTACTCCTTTTTTATTGATCTGGCTTTCTAAATTTCCATGTAAATACATAATTAATTGTATACTTAAAACAATTTTAACTCAATTATATTTTTGCATGTTGCGAACAGTCATAACTCATAACAATTAATACATACATACAAACAAAACGAATGCTTTTTATTCAAGCACTAGGTCAAATGAAACTACCTTTACTATTAAAATATACGTACATATAGAAATAAGAAATTTAATAAACACTTTGAAGAACACATATTTCAACAACTTTCTAAGTAATATAGTTCAAAAGGTAGAGTTTGTGTTTTTATTTTAAAAAAGTTCACTACCTCATAAATACACAGGAATTTTACATTTTGTACATATATATATATATATATATATATATATATATATATATATATATATATATATATATATATATATATATATATATATATGGTAAACCTAATCAGTAGGCGATTATATATATATATTATTATATATATATATATATATATATATAATGGGAGTACCGTGCGTCTAGAATTTTGGATAACTTTCAGATTATCGTGAAGCTTATGAGTTAATGCAACATCTTACCGTTAACTATCGAGGGCGTTAAGTCATCGAATGTTAAATATTCACGCAAGACCTCAACCAGAATTTCGTAACTAATTTGATATTGAGAAAAACATTTGGGCTCTTTTCGCTTACCAATATGACTTTTATTATTGGAAACATCTATAACATCAGTGCTTGTATTGCTGTTTCGTACTTTATACAACTTATTAATATGCATTTATAGATTTAACGGCATTTATAGTAAAGCTATGCGATTACTTTTCTAATCTTACTGTATAATTATATAACGATCTATTTCACTTTATTAGTATTAATTTTTTGTGAAAAAGTTCTAACTCTTATCATCAGTATTATTAGTAATTTTTTAAACCGGTTTGCCGGTGGTGTATATATTATATCTCAGGCAAAATCAGTTTTACGTAAGACGTAGATTGATTTAAATTAAAATATATATTTATTGGAAAATTTTTAAAAGTAATAAAATCAAAATTTTCAAGAAAGAAATACAATTTTGCTTATAAAGTTTGTGAAAGCAAATGGGAACATATTCTTTGAATGCAAGGGTTAGACATAACAATTAATACATACATACAAACAAAACGAATGCTTTTTATTCAAGCACTAGGTCAAATGAAACTACCTTTACTATTAAAATATACGTACATATAGAAATAGGAAATTTAATAAACACTTTGAAGAACACATATTTCAACAACTTTCTACGTAATATAGTTCAAAAGGTACAGTTTGTGTTTTTATTTTAAGAAAGTTCACTACCTTTGATCTCATATATACTGCCACAGGAATTTTACATTTTGTACATTTATGTACAAGAGAATAATAACTTAAAGTGATTTAGGCCAATTTAATCTTATACAAGTATGGAAATATAGTATCAAGATTAATACGAGTATAGTAGTTTCTTTTAAGCAGGACATGAATTGACTAAGCTTGAGGGAACATAAATAGTTCGAATATTTATGCATCGTAGTAATATGCTTCTGGGCAAGATGTAATTTTAATACAAATTCACTAGACTCTCCGCATTCCATCTGCTATATTACGCAGGTCTACAAAATTAAACTTTTTGACAGATGTTTTTATTTTGAAAACTGATTTTATATAATTTTGGTAGGCTGATTTCAAAAATTCTATGCATTTATTTGTATCACGTAAGGTTTTTTTGCAAATATTAAATGAAAAAAAACGATATTTCCAAAAAGAATTATTTGTTTATTGAGTAAAAAGGTGGAAACCAGTTAAAAAAGTGGAAAAAAATACTTTACTCAGTCTTTTTTAAATGAAATCTTTGTCTTTTTGCCAGAAAGCTGCGTTGTCCGGACATTCGGTTGTATGTTTTTAAGGGCATATCCCGTTTTAACATCCAGCAGTAGTCCGCCATCATAGTTATGCTCCATCTGCCTTAGCATCGCCGTTCCATTTCCTTAATGTCTTGGTGAAACCTCTCTCCCTGTTCTTCGCTAACTGCTCCAAGATTTTCAGGAAAATAGTTCAAGTGTGAAAACAAGAAATGCACTTTCAAACTCATATTACAACCTAGACGATGAAAGTGTTGTAACATATTTTGAACAATATTTTCGTAGTTTTCGTCCTTAGAGTTCCCAAGAAACTTATCAATTACTTCTTTAAATGAAACCCAGGCGTTTTTCTCGACATTGGTCATTGTGTTTTGAAAATCCTTGTCTTTGCATAATGTTCTTATCTGAGGCCCAACAAAAATACCTTCTTTTAACTTGGCATCGGATAAGGCTGGAAATGTCTCGCACAAATATTTAAAACACTGTCCATTTTTGTATAGGGCTTTAACAAACTGCTTCATCAAGCCAAGTTTGATATGGAGAGGAGGCAGTAAAACTTTTTTGGGGTCAACCAAGCTATCTCTTAATACATTTTTGCTACCAGGTGTAAGGCTTGTTCTAGAGGGCCATTCTATTTGAGTCCAATGTCTATCCCTTGCTCGACTATCCCACACACAAATAAAGCATGGAAATTTTGTATAACCTCCTTGTTGTCCTAGTAGCATGCACAGCACTTTAAGGTCACCACAAAGCATCCACTGATGTTCTTGGTAGTATATTTTCTTTAAAAGAAGTTCATACGTTTCCATTAAATGTACCGAATGGGCAACGGAAACCGAGGCCAGCTCGCTACCATTGTGCACTAAAACGCCTTTTAAACTACGCTTACTTGAGTTAATAAAGAGGCGCCATTCTTCTTATACATACGGCACATTTCCTAATTTTGAAATTAAGTCAGGAATATTGTTGCAATACACTAGCGGTCCGGCTTGAGTAAAATATTGTCATAACTCTTTTTCGCGATCCCGGTAAAAGCTTGATGTGACGCCAGGTGCCAGTAAATGTTTCTCACGAAGTCGGGAGGCTAACAATTCGGATGCATCCTTTGGAAGGTGCAAATCTCTAATTAAATCATTTAGTTTGCTCTGGTTAAACACTTCGGGCTCTCTGAAATCTGGTGTGAAGTCTGAGTCATCTGGGTCGCAATTATATTCCTCTGATTCTGACGATATGACGTTTTCTAGTGCTTTTGGGGCGGTAGGTATCGGTACATCTGGTTCATGAGGAACTGGTCGAATAGCAGAGTCAAGATTGGGATACACAATTTGTTTCTTATTTTTTCTGTTGAATCCTTGAACATTACACGAACAAAAATAACAATCATCACTGTGATTTCTAGGCTCTCGCTATACCATAGGAACACCAAAGCTTAAACATTTCTTCCTACTTTTTGCCAGTTCTTAATGCTTCAACCCAAACGGAACAAACAGTATGAGGAGCCCAGGACTTGTCTTGGTCGCCAATTTTTACACCAAAATAAGCGTGGTATACATTTTTCACAAACAAAGTTATAGTTTACCTCTGCTTTGCTAAGACATAACTACCACAGAAATACAAAAGTTATTCGGATTGTTCACACAATGTCTTCTTTCCATATCTATACGTTCTAGAACACTTAAAATACGCAACAACGAAGACAACAAGCGCGCGGACACAGTAGCACGACGACTAACACAACCAAACTGCACATAAGCAGGTTTCAACGTTGTATTGACGCTTCTGGGCCGACTCTGTTGCTTTGCTGAGAAATCTAATATTAACAAGTGTTGCCAAATCACATTTAATTTCATAAAAATCAATTCATTTAAAAATCATGCCTAACATGGAACAAACATATTCTTGTCATAGGTATGTATATTAATAAATTAACATTTTTAAGATATAGAGCGCTATAAAAACAATTTACGTGATCGAGCAAAAATATGGCGTTTTTTGGAATAAGCCCCCCCAAACATATACAAATTAGCAAACAGCTTTTAAACATCAAAATCACTGTAGACCTGTGTTATTGTTAACATAGTTTTCTTGACCTAGGGCCTTTAAGCTTCTCGATAATCTGAAAGTTATCCAAAATTCTAGACGCACGGTACTTCCATTATATCTTATATATATATATATATATATACATATATATATATATATATAATTATTGCTTGACCTTTGTATGTTATATACTAGATTCGGCGGTTAGTCGGCGGTTTAAGGTCTGTTTTATTTTAATATGTATATATTTAAAATAATCTTACATATTTTGGCACACAATGCCCTTTTTAGAAGAAATTTAAAAGGACAGTATATTAATATACTTACTGTCATTTATATTTTTAATTTCTTTGAAAAAGGCATTATGTGCCGAAACATGAAAGATTATTTTAAATATATACATATTAAAGTAACACAGATTTTAAATCGCCGACTAATTGAATCTACAATAACATACAAAGGTCAAGAAATAATTATATATATGTATATATATATATATAAATATAATAACTTCGTGACCTTGGTATGATATGGTAAACCTAATCAGTAGGCGATTAAAGGTCTGTATATTACTTCAAAATATATGTATTTAAAAAACTCTACATGGTTCGGCGGTACGCCTTTATCAAGAGTATACAAAATATAAATGACAGAATATAAATGTCAAGTAATTAAGTTGCTATGGTTTAAATTATTCAAAGATACATTCCAGTAATAATAATAAATCATGCCTTAGTATTCCAAAAAATAGATAGCAAGGTGTGAACATATGTGTTGTTCGCTGCTAGCAATTTGTGTCTCTTTCTGGGTATGAACTTGTGTGTTGGTTGCTGCTGGCAGCTTGCGTCTCTCTATGGGTGTGTGGTTTTGTGTGAGAGCGTAAGTGTAGGGTTTTGTATGTCGGTGCGCTCGTGCGTGTGTTTAGTGACCGGTCGCGTGAATTTAGGGAGGTCGGATAACCAGCCGTTGCGTAGGGCCGCCAACCCTTTCCCGGCAACTTCTTTACAATTCCGTGCAGTACTTCGACGGCCTGACCCCCGCCCTAACGAGGTAAGGCGCAGACCAGCGAAGCGCACCCTTTACGGGGTTGCTCATCGCTAACCAAGGGAACACTCTTAGTGGCTACCTCGGTCGACGATGGTCGTCACACTTGTGCCATCTTAACGTTTTCCGCCGAAGCGGGGGCATAGCACACACGTCGAACGTGTGTGCGGTTAACGGCAGCCTAGCCAGGTTGCCGCCCAGGACCGGTCCTAGTGGTGTGTGCATTGCCGACAACTTTGCATCTTAAGTCGCTCCACGGGCGCATACGTAATAATAACTCATGTCTTGCTTTTCCCTGCTTTTCCCTGTTTTCTGTTTTTTGCTGATCTGGTCCTCTACTGGGTTGTAGCCTAGCATATGCGCTACAAAACTCTAGGGGGGTCTGCCCGTTGGGCAGTCAGGTGCCATTCCGCCTTTCCAGCAAGAGTGAGGAACCATGCTACGCGGCGCAATCACGGCGCCGCGCAATGCACACACCACTAGGACCGGTCCTGGGCGGCAACCTGGTTAGGCTGCCGTTAACAGTACACACACGTTCGACGTGTGTGCTATGCCCCCGCTTCAGCGGAAAACGTTAAGATGGCACAAGTGTGACCATCGTCGACCGAGGTAGCCACTAAGAGTGTTCCCTTGGTTAGCGATGAGCAACCCCGTACAGGGTGCGCTTCGCTGGTCTGCGCCTTACCTCGTTGGGGCGGGGGTCAGGCCGTCGAAGTACTGCACGGAATTGTAAAGAAGTTGCCGTTAAAGGGTTGGCGGCCCTACGCAACGGCTGGTTATCCGACCTCTCACGCGACCGGTCACTAAACACACGCACGAGCGCACCGACATACAAAACCCTACACTTACGCTCTCACACAAAACCACACACCCATAGAGAGACGCAAGCTGCCAGCAGCAACCAACACACAAGTTCATACCCAGAAAGAGACACAAATTGCTTGCAGCGAACAACACATGTTAACACCTTGCTATCTATTTTTTGTAATACTAAGACATGATTTATTATTATTACTGGAATGTATCTTTGAATAATTTAAACCATAGCAACTTAATTACTTGACATTTATATTCTGTCATTTATATTTTGTATACTCTTGATAAAGGCGTACCGCCGAAACATGTAGAGTTTTTTGAAATACATATATTTTGAAGTAATATACAGACCTTTAATCGCCTACTGATTAGGTTTACTATATATATATATATATATATATATATATATATATATATATATATATATAGACTACTCACTATTAAGTATTATCGACCGTACTGTATAAGCAAAAATTAATTAACGGGTGAGCGGTCTGTCAAGTAAAAAACAAAACTCCTTTATTTCACTCTATATTTCATAACGAATTTGTTACTTCCTCAGGAGTGTCTACATGTTTAATAAAACAACAATATATTAAACAATATGACAATAACAAAATACTTACAATTGAGACTTAAAATTTAGCAAACAACAACACTAAACATGTTAAAATTAATCAAATTTCAAACATCAAATTAATATGATGTTGGTTTTTTAAAAACATATATACATATATGTTAAAATATAAAAGTAAACTTATAAAACACACACAAAAAAAATGATGTCGAAAATCGAAACCAACAACATATTTGTAAAAAGTGATATTACAACTCGATAACATACAGCCTTTCCAAGTACCTCAGCAAAATTTTAACTAACGCTTTTGAGACAGACAATGCATCCAATGTAAAAACAGGTTTTCTTTTGTTAATCAGATTCAGGGTTTCATACTCCCCAATAATTATGTGCTGATTTCGTTGGATGTCATATCACTTTTTACAAACATACCATTACAACTAATAATAGATGTCATAGCGAGTAAGTGGCAATTAATCGATCCATCCACGGACTTATCAAAATCAAGTTTTTTGTTACTAATTACTTTTATTTTCAATAATACATATTTTTCGTTCAACGAAAAATTCTACAGTAAGATATTTGGAACACATATGGGATCGCCCATTAGTCCCATTTTAGCCCAAATAGTTATGGATCAATTGTTGGAAAGTGTGATGGTTAAGTTACCATTTTAATTACCGTTTTTGTACAAGTATGTTGATGACATTGTTTGCTCTGTATCACATGATACGATAGATGTAACGCTACAAACATTCAACAGCTATAGCAAAAATTTAGAATTTACTGTGGAAAAAGAAAACAATAATAGTGTACCCTTCTTGGACGTTTCAGTGATTCGTTATGATAACAACTCGATCATTTTGAATTGATACAGAAAGACAACTTCATCTGGTCGGTTCATTAATTACTATTCTCATCATCCTCTCAATCAAAAATATAACACCGTCATAGCTATGAAAAATAGAATAGCACACATAAGTCACACTACCTTCTTAAAAAACAATCTTAGAGAACTTTTGAGCATCTTCGTCAACAATGGTTATCCTAGGCATATACTGAATAAATTGATATACAACCCTAACTTTTACGACGGCCCTACTGAGGACGTCCCTGCGGGCAGTGTGATCTACAAGAAAATTCCATATTGGTGGTCTTACTCATTCAATTATATCACACTTTAAACAATTTAGTAACATTAAAATAGCCAAATACAACACATTTACTTTGAAAAAATTATATAGTAAGACCAAAGATGTAACACCTTTGTTTTTAAATAGTCATGTTATCTACAGAATACCATGTTCGGATTGTCGTGGCGTGTACATAGGCCATACGTCACAATGGCTAAAACAGCGTATCACACAACACAAAAGTGATGTACGTATTGGTAAGAGATCTTGTGCTCTGGTGGATCATGCACTTGATCTCGGCCATACATTTAATTTTGGCGATGTCAGAATTGTGGACGCAGAAAATAATTACAAAAAAAGATGCTTTTTATAAATGGTTCATATCAACGGAGACACTAATAGCGTAAATTATAAGTCGGATACTAATGGACTAAGTATAATATTGCAATATACTCGGTGTTGGCGGTTAATTGACCTGCCAAGTTTTATTAACCAGTCCTTGTATCATTTGATTTGTAGTTGTTGTTGGTTTCGATTTTTTATGACATCAGTTTTTGTGTGTGTGTTTTATAAGTTTAGTTTTATATTTTAACATATATGTATATTTGTTTTTAAAAACCAACATTATATTAATTTGATATTTTAAATTTGATTAATTTTAACATCTTTAGTGTCGTTGTTTGCTAAAT
This sequence comes from Melolontha melolontha, assembly GCA_935421215.2. NCBI lineage: Eukaryota > Metazoa > Arthropoda > Insecta > Coleoptera > Scarabaeidae > Melolontha > Melolontha melolontha. The sequence goes on from OW285235.1 coordinate 117,438,345, forward strand.
TTTAACTCTCAATTGTAGGTATTTTGTTATTGTCATATGGTTTAATATATTGTGGTTTTATTAAACATGTAGACACTCCTGAGGAAGTAACAAATTCGTTATGAAATATAGAGTGAAATAAAGGAGTTTTTTTTTACTTGACAGACCGCTCACCCGTTAATTAATTTTTACTAATATATATATATATATATATATATATATATATATATATATATATATATATAGTAAACCTAATCAGTAGGCGATTAAAGGTCTGTATATTACTTCAAAATATATGTATTTAAAAAACTCTACATGTTTCGGCAGTACGCCTTTATCAAGAGAATACAAAATATAAATGACAGAATATAAAAAAAAATTTCATATTTTCGATTTTTTTATATTCTGTCATTTATATTTTGTATTCTCTTGATAAAGGCGTACTGCCGAAACATGTAGAGTTTTTTAAATACATATATTTTGAAGTAATATACAGACCTTTAATCGCCTACTGATTAGGTTTACCATATCATATCAAGGTCACGAAGTTATTATATATATATATATATATATATATATAGATATAGTGGAAGTACCGTGTGTCTAGAATTTTGGATAACTTTCAGATTATCGTGAAGCTTATGAGTTAATGCAACATCTTATCGTTTAACTACCGAGTGCGTTAAGTTATCGAATGTTAAATATTCACGCATCCAGAATTTCGAAACTAATTTTATATTGAGAAAGACATTTGGGCTCTTTTCGCTTACCAATATGACTTATGCCATATGCAAACGAGCCAGCTAGGTAACTACAGAAAAAACCCAAGCATCAAAGAGGCTTTTCTCTCGAAGCTGTTTAGTCAAGTTAAACATAAATAACGAAAATGCTCCAATGGATATACCGAGGCAAGAAGGCAAGAATGAACCAGAATCATCTAACAAATAAATACATCAGTAAAGAGGTTCATTCACGTGGCCTAACATGCCACGAGCGAACTGCGCTTAATGTCGTTAAGCTGCGACTGACAAGATATATATACGCGAGCCCGCGTGATGTTACCCGCATGAATCTCTCTATACAGCTGCGAGTGTCAACAAAGTTAAGGAAGTTGATCTGATGTCAGATGGATGGATCTCATCAGCTAAACTATATGGAATTTCGAAGACTAAAGTGAAAAAGCTAGTGGAACAAGCCTACATATGGGCTAAAAAGCCAATTGTCAAGACCAACTTCACCAGACATGTACAGAAGAGTCAGGCAATTCCAGATAAAGAAATGGTCTTTCTTGCGAACCTGCTACATCTAATTAAGGAATAAAATGATGGAATGTACTTGAGCGAGACACAGATTGCAATAGATAGGGAAAGTTCGTAGTAGTATGGATTTGGAATAGGCTAATTTTTTTAATAAATTATTACGTGCTTTCTTAAAATGTATTTTACGGACCATGGCTCCCTTGAAATTATATGAATTCGTATACATCAGAGATTATTGTGCTCATAATTGTTACTAATTAATTAAAGAAAAATCTACAAAACATCTAGATTTTCATCATTCTCTAAAACTGTTTAGTAACAGAAACTTCTACACAATTTACAAACTTGCTAAATTTTATTTAATCCCAATTTTCGAATTGGATACATTTTCTTGATGTCAAAAAGTACCGCTACATTTTCAGATGTAATTTCAGATGACAAAAGTACTAAATCGATAAAGAATTATATTTGTAACATCAGAAATTTTCAATAGTGAAAAACATTATTAGATTTAATACGACACATTTCTAAGAGCATAAGAATTTTTCAGAGTAGTAGATGAAGAGATTACAGTAATTATATTATTCATTATGGTTAGCTGCTACAGAAGTTGTAAATGTAATGTTTCGCGCTTTACTGAAGTTTATGCTTTATAAAATCAAAACCATAGTTTCAGTTCTTTGTATGAGAATATCTTAAATACACGCTATGAAATAAAATACTGAAATAGATTTAAGGCATTTTCACACTGATAAAATACTAACTCTTTCAAAACAAAAAAAAAAATGTGTAGGCCATGAAATTTTTATTATTCGTCAGCTTTAGTGTCAAACCATTTACCAAAATAATTTGAAAAATAGAACAAATACCCTTGGTCTATGCAGGTTCTGTTTGCTAGAATAATTCAAAATATTCCAAATTTACTCTATCTATTGCTAAAATTTACAAATGTTCCAATATGGGTAACACAAGCACATATAAGTTATGTAATAAAAAAGTAATGATTACTTTACATACAATGACCTACATTTTAGACAATTAAAAAATAACATTCAAAACGCTGATATTTTGCTTGGATTGGAATGAAATATGTTCTTTGTTTTAGGTGAGGTAAATTGCCGCAAGTCAAGAAATTATTCGATTCTAATTTTAATATCCTATTATACAACCAATAAGTTTAAACGTGAAATAATTTAAAATTATTTTAGGTAGGAACAAGAAACATATTTAATATTAAAAAGCGTCTTCAAGCAATTTGTGAAGCGAAAAATAAGCTTTCCTCTAAGTAATTCGCTGAGAGAATAGTAAGCTTTACTTTTTAGAGAACGATTAAAGCTTTATTGTAGATCGTTAATACTGGCAACAAATTCTGAGCGTTTTATTTACTTTATTTGACAGAATTCTGAGACCAGAATTTAATATCGTAAAAGCTATAAACAACCTTTATTCTTATATATATATATATTTATATATAACTTCGTGACCTTGGTATGACATGGTAAACCCAATCAGTAGGCGATCAAAGGTCTGTACATTACTTCAAAATATATGCATTTAAAAAACTCTACATGTTTCGGCTGTGTACGCCTTTATCAAGAGAATACAAAATATGAAATCATATTTTGTATTCTCTTGATAAAGGCGTACACAGCCGAAACATGTAGAGTTTTTTAAATGCATATATTTTGAAGTAATGTACAGACCTTTGATCGCCTACTGATTGGGTTTACTATATATATATATATATATATATATATATATATATATATATATACTCGCCGTCAGGAAAGATGATCCCTGCGTCATCAATAAACATTGTATCAGTACTTCGGCGTCATATTAAATACTGTAAACTACAAAATGAATATGGAGCTATGACTTCGTTTCCGGGCCAAATATATTTGACAGACGGTCGAATTTGTAGGTTATATGAACATATATAATCGAATTACATCTTAAGTTATAGTTTTGTGAAAAACTTATCTGCGCGGAATGTGCATATATCGATATTTCACTGTTTTTTACAGATCATCAGTGCACCTTACCGAAGACAGACATGATATTCACTTCTATACTACGTGTATATATACGAACTGTAATGAACTTCATGTGTATGAGAATTAATAATTATTAAATCTCATTTTTAGCGACAATCGCATGTAAAATGAGATTTAATAATTATTAATTCTCATACACATGAAGTTCATTACAGTTCGTATATATACACGTAGTATAGAAGTGAATATCATGTCTGTCTTCGGTAAGGTGCACTGATGATCTGTAAAAAACAGTGAAATATTGATATATGCACATTCCGCGCAGATAAGTTTTTCACAAAATTTTTCATTTTACTGACAACTTGTACAGTTGATGTCGCGGCTTGTTGCGTCTACAATCTAGGGCAAAAGTGATTTGCCGAATTGTAGAATTAAATGCAACAAATTATAGCGACAATCATGTAAAATGAGATTTAATAATTATTAATTCTCATACACATGAAGTTCATTAAGTTATAGTACTTTAAAATTACTATAAATTGAACAAAGCTGTGTAAACGGCAAATCAAATTAAACTATAACTACCACATGAAAAATAAAATGAACTATCAAGAATTTACAACTTGTATGTCAACATATGTAATTCTTTAATCATTTATCATAGTGAATTAATGAATGGTAAAACCAAACAGCTTCAAGTTAGTTGTAAAAGCATTATTATTGGAATTGAAACCATACAATAGACCAGAGTATCTATTTAGTATAACTGTAATTACATATTCACTGTTATGACAGTTTTATAAACATTATCTTATAAAAAATGTATATTTCTTTTAAAAAAATAAACAATTTAGTTACATCAAATACATTTCGTGACAATTTTATGTTTTTAAGGGACAATTCTACAATATACTTTAACCCATCAATTATATCGTCAAATAACCCGAATGAGGATAAAGTTTAGTTAATCTCTAGTTAAACGTTCTACAGTGCCTAATTTTAAATAAAATTTGGAATATATTGCAGTATAACTTAATACTGCCGAAATAGATAAGTTGAATTTTGCACAAAGGTTGGTATAAACATTTGAAATCACAGTATGCATTGTAAACACAACATATTAATGTAAACTTATTTATTGTGAAATGTTTTTTTTTCTGGTTCATAATTATTTGTTGACTGCTAGTAAATTAGAACTTGTACGATTACAGAAAGAAATTTTGAAAAAGGAACTTGAAATGGAGCAAGAGAAAAAAAGTAATTGAACTTTCAAAAATTAAATTAGAGCAAACAACAAATTTTACTTGCAATAAGTTATAGATTTATTATAAGAAACATCGCCCCATCGAGGCAAGGCGCAGACCGGGGGCCGGGCCGTCGAAGTACTGCACGGAAAAGTAAAGAAGTTGCCGGGAAAGGCTTGGCGGCCCTGCGCAACGGCTGGTTATCCGATCTCTCTAAATTTACGCGACCGGTCACTAAACACACGCACGAGCGCGCCAACATGCAAAACCCTACACTTACGCGCTCACACAAAACCACACACCCAGAGAGAGACGCAAGCTGCCAGCAGCAACCAACACACAAGTTCATACCCAGAAAGAGACACAAGCTGCTAGCAGCAGACAACACATATGTTCACACCTTGCTATCTGTTTTTGGAATACTAAGGCATAATTTATTATTATGCAATTGGAATGTATCTTTGAATAATTTTATCCATAGCAACTCAATTATTTGACATTTATATACTGTAATTTATATTTTATATCCTTGATAAAGGCATCATCGCCGAAACATGTAGGGTTGTTTTAAATATATATACTTTGAAGTAAACCAACCAGACCTTTAATCGCCAACTGATTGAATTTACCATATCATACCAAGGTCACGAAAATATTATATATATATGTATATGTGTGTGTGTGTGTGTGTGTGTGTGTGTGTGTGTGTGTGTGTGTGTGTGTGTGTGTGTGTGTGTGTGTGTGTGTGTGTGTGTGTGTGTGTGTGTGTGTGTGTGTGTATAATAAAAAAGTAAGACACGGTGAAACTTTTATTTAATATAGGTACATACCTACTACAAAACAACAAACTTCGAAATTAAATAATCTCCTTCTTTTGTTCAAAATACCGACACGTAGTCGGAAATTTTTGTTTGTTTCTTTTCTCGACATAGTAATTCAGTCTCTTGACTATCCAATTTATAGAAAGGAGTGAAATCGTTGTTGGATTTACTCTCAAGAAACCGTTGTATGGTATCACATGCTGACCTTACCTCTAGAAATGTTCGAACATTTTTAGCTATTTCAGAATCATCAGCTTCGTCATCTTCACCTGCATTAACTGCTGCTTTGCTCTTCATCGTCTATATCCTGCAAAAACTGCCACATCTTTATCTAATTCAGCATATCTAGAAAAGTCTTTCTCATCCATGCCTTCAGGAGCTACATCTAGTTTCAGTAGTTCATCACTGGTCACACAAACTCCAAATTTGTATTTAAGGAAACAATTTGTTATGCAGTGCTCAGACACGTTATTCAATGCCTTACTCAATGAATTGCTGTGTATTCCACTTTTGAGGTAAATTAAATAAATATAAGAGAGCAGAAACAGCAATGAAACATATTTGAAACGGGCTCAATTTTAATTGCACCCGGTATGATATCTATCGATAGAATAAATTTAATGTTTTCACGTATGGAAATTTTTAATTAAACCTTTGTATTAGGTAAATAATGTAATCAAACAGATTGTGTTTAAAATGTATCTGTTACATGGTAATTTTTGAAATAAACACTAAATGTCAATAGGTTATGGTTTATATTACTATTTAGCTTTAGAAATACTAAAATTTAGAATTAAAAACATGCATTACGTACCGGAACAAGTTTAAAAAGGATATGAAAACTATTTACGCTAGCATAATTCCACGAAATACGAGATGCCGTACGATATTATGACTAAGATAAAGATGGAATATGTACGTTAAAAATATAATATTTTATGTGATTTAAAAACACCTTATACGTGATATAACGTTCACGTGATAGGATAAATCTGATTGGCTTTTAGATGCAATAAAACATTTAAAAATTAACGAAAGAGCACAAGTTTGAAATGTAAAACATGACTTTGAAAGAATACTGTTTTACGCCTGGAAAAAGTTTCCTATTTCCTCTTCGAAACTCTTGAAAAGCAACGGTCACAATTTATTTTTGAAAATTGTAGATAATATAAATTTTTAGATACGTTTGAATAAGTGATTCGTACACTTTAAGTTAAATTACTTGTTGAGAATCATATTTTTATTTTGTTTGAATTAATCATTAATTTTTTTTCTTTTTTTTTTCTTTTTGCGATGAACATGTATCGCGCGGAATTCGACAATATATATATATATATATATATATATATATATATATATATATATAATAACTTCGTGACCTTGGTATGATATGGTAAACCTAATCAGTAGGCGATTAAAGGTCTGTATATTACTTCAAAATATATGTATTTAAAAAACTCTACATGTTTCGGCTGTATACGCCTTTTTCAAGAGAATACAAAATATGAATGACAGGATATAAATGTCAAGTAATTAAGTTGCTATGGTTTAAATTATTCAAAGATACATTCTAGTAATAATAATAAATCATGCCTTAGTATTCCAAAAAATAGATAACAAGGTGTGAAAATATGTGTTGTTCGCTGCTAGCAATTTGTGTCTCCTTCTGGGTATGAACTTGTGTGTTGGTTGCTGCTGGCAGCTTGCGTCTCTCTATGGGTGTGTGGTTTTGTGTGAGAGCGTAAGTGTAGGGTTTTGTATGTCGGTGCGTTCGTGCGTGTGTTAGTGATCGGTCGCATGAATTTAGAGAGGTCGGATAACCAGCCGTTGCGTAGGGCCGCCAACCCTTTCCCGACAACTTCTTTACAATTCCGTGCAGTACTTCGACGGTCCGGTCTTATTTTTTTCAAAAGATACGTTGATGATATCATAACATGTATTCCGACCAACAAAATAAACTATCTCTTAAATAAATTCAACAATTTTCACAACAAATTAAAATTCACTATTGAAGAAGAATTTAATAACAGTATTAATTTTCTTGATATTTCTTTGAGCTATGATAGACAGGGTACTATTTATACAAATTGGTATAATAAACCCACAGCTTCTTTTCGATATATGAATTACCACTCAAATGCTCCTACGGTATTCAATAAAATGATTATAAATAATCTGACTGATAGGGCAGTAAAACTATCACATACTAAATACAGAAAAGATAACATCAAAAAAATTAAAACAATCCTAACTGATAATAATTATCCACCACAACTTATAGACCAAACTATTAAAAAAAGAGTACACCAAATATACAACACTGCAGACACCAATAAAAATTTGAACAATGACACAACATATATCACAATTCCATATGTTCCACAACTATCGGAAAAAATTAAACACACTTTAAAAAAATATGATATAGCTACAACATATAAACTTAGTAATACTAATAAACATTTATTTTCAAAACTTAAACCTAAAATAGAAAAAAATCGAGAAACACATGTCGTATATAAAATACCATGTCGCGATTGCGATAGTTACTACATAGGCCAAACGAAACAATATTTATACAAAAGAATACAAGCCCACAAATACTCTAGAACAGACAAAACTGCATTGTCTACACACAAACTACAACGCGATCACCATTTCGATTTTGAAAACACACAGATAATTGATAAAGAACAACACACAGTGAAAAGACAAATTAAAGAAATGATCAGTATTAAACAGGAAAAAAATTCAATTAACAACAGAAATGATATAAAAAATCTAAGCAGTATATACTATAATTTAATTTTGTAACGATCTACAATTTACCATCATATTATATTTTTTTTTTGTTTTATACCTTATGTTATTTAAATATCATTTAAATTTCATATACTTTTGCTTATCATGATGACTGTTCCGTGTTTTGATTCCTGTCTAGTTGTCCGAGCAGGTTTTCGTGGTTTTCCTTCTCGTTTTGAGCGAATGCCGACAACTTTGTATCTTAAGTCGCTCCACGGGCGCATACGTAATAATAACTCATGTCTTGCTTTTCCCTGCCTATCTCTGTTTTCTGTTTTTTTGCTGATGTGGTCCTCTACTGGGTTGCAGCCTAGCATATGCGCTACAAAACTCTAGGGGGGTCTGCCCGTTGGGCAGTCAGGTGCCATTCCGCCTTTCCAGCAAGAGTGAGGAACCATGCTACGCGGCGCTATCTCGTCGCCGCGCAATGCACACACCACTAGGACCGGTCCTGGGCGACAACCTGGCTAGGTTGCCGTTAACAGCACACACACGTTCGACGTGTGTGCTATGCCCCCGCTTCGGCGGAAAACGTTAAGATGGCATAAGTGTGACCATCGTCGACCGAGGTAGCCACTAAGAGTGTTCCCTTAGTTGCGATGAGCAACCCCGTACAGGGTGCGCTTCGCCTGTCTGCGCCTTGCCTCGTTGGGGCGGGGGTCGGACCGTCGAAGTACTGCACGGAATTGTAAAGAAGTTGTCGGGAAAGGGTTGGCGGCCCTACGCAACGGCTGGTTATCCTACCTCTCTAAATTCATGCGACCGATCACTAAACACACGCACGAACGCACCGACATACAAAACCCTACACTTACGCTCTCACACAAAACCACACACCCATAGAGAGACGCAAGCTGCCAGCAGCAACCAACACACAAGTTCATACCCAGAAGGAGACACAAATTGCTAGCAGCGAACAACACATATTTTCACACCTTGTTATCTATTTTTTGGAATACTAAGGCATGATTTATTATTATTACTAGAATGTATCTTTGAATAATTTAAACCATAGCAACTTAATTACTTGACATTTATATCCTGTCATTCATATTTTGTATTCTCTTGAAAAAGGCGTATACAGCCGAAACATGTAGAGTTTTTTAAATACATATATTTTGAAGTAATATACAGACCTCTAATCGCCTACTGATTAGGTTTACCATATATATATATATATATATATATATATATATAAAATGAACCAAGGTCTGTATAAAGTACCGAATATGGTAAAGTTCATAAATAAAGAGTTAAAATTAAACTTATATGAATTAATTAATAAACAGAGCAGATAACACAGACACTTTTTAAATTTTAGATGTAGAGAGTAGATCTCATGAGCATCTGGGTTTTGAATTTGTGATTGAAGATTAATTATTTAAGAATTGAAATCAAACTTATAGTGTGAAGATAGATATCTCATGTGGCAGCGATTATTTCTCGTCATGAATATTAATATTAATTAGCACACTCTTTAAATACCGTGTATCGGGAGAATTTTAAATCCTTAAGATTCGTCATTTTATAAACTTAAATAAAACACGTTGTGACATATCTTGGTAACTGGAGAGTACATACAAAAATTACAGTATATAATAGTTAAGTACATGCACAAAAACTGAGAAATGTTTTTTTTTTAAGAATAATAAAATATTTTTAATTTAGAGGTTTTAATGTAACGAATTATTGGCAGTATTTAAGTACAGTTGATTTTGCTTTTACACCATCTTTTTTTGCGCGATTTCGATTTAACGCGAATTAGAAAAAAAATTACTCTGCTTCTACATGATTTAATTTCGCTTTGAGTTAATACGATCGACCCAAGTTCTAAGAAAAAATTCAGTCTTGTCACACGATTAGTTTTGATTAAACGTGATCAATTTGTTTTAATTTAAAACTACGTGCATACCAAAGGCAAATGTTTGATATTAACGCAAACATACGAACCTGCAACAAAAATTTCTTTTGCATTTTCCATTTGCGGGAAATTAAACTAATTATATTACTTTAATGTATAATCTGATTTGACTGAATTTCGAGCATAAAAATATTCAAGTTAAAATTTGTTCACATGTAAAACTTCTAATTTTACAGGAAAAAAAAATAAATGACCAGTAGTTATCATTTTAAAAACCGTGTTTAATTAATTATGGCTGAAATATTTTGCTAAAAATAAAATAGAAGTTATGTTTTTGCATACTAAAATTAAATTGCTTGGCATCGAAATAACTTTCATCGTTTTTAAATTGGCATGGAGATCTTCAGAATTATTATGAAAAATGAAACTACTACTCGTTTTAGAACGAAATTAAAATCTTAGCCTCGCCATACATAAGAAATATTAACTAGGAGAGTATTGAAGAAAGACATGTCATCTTAGTTAGAAAAAGAATGCGCTGTTAAGTTAAATAATAAGGCTTATTAAACAACATGTTTTCCACAATGCAAAAAAAATAAGGGTGAAGTGTGTTTGTTAATGAATCGACTGCTGAAGAATATTCTCAAAAACTTAATAAAATAATTCAAGATCACCAATACACTCCTGTTTAAATTCCAAATTATGACGAAGCAGATAACTTTTAGAAACGAAGTTTATAGAAAACCTATGTAGTAAAATGGTTAAAAACTATTCCTGGTTTCGAGGCAGCTAGGAGCTATTCATCTAGATAATTATCTTGAATATTGGTTCTCTGAAAATGCTATATTAATAAGAGGATTAGTTGGACATTATGTAAAATCTACTTGAATTCTCATCCTGTCTGAGTGTGACTTTTTAGTTTATTTAAATCACTTCTCAGTTTGGTTTGTTTTGATTGTCAACAACTCAGGTTAAGATACATGATTCTGACAGCGGAGTTGCGCATACATGACTTAACAGCTGACTTTTGTACGTACATATGTGTATGTGCGTGTGTATCTGATATGCATTTATAAAATGGCAGCCTAATATTTTATCGCAAATATATTTATTTAAATTAAAATACTGTATTTTGAAGTAGTTTTGGAATTAAATCTTGTTTCTTTTTTTTAATATTTATAATTTTCAGGTAGTAATTTCATTTTCTTAATTTTGAAATTTTTCCGTTAGCGTATTCGAATAACAGCGACATCTTTGAAATAAATTGTCCTGGACCATTTTTCTTTTAATTAGAAATTCTTTATGCCATCTATCTAATTACAATTTCCTATCAATTGAGCTTCGTTTTGGCTCTTTTTCTCTAACTTAATGAAGATGTAGCGAAATACTCTTCTAATTGTACATTTTTATATTTTACTTTGTATGGCTAGTTTGTAAATACTGTATTAGGTCTGATGAAGAAACAAATACAGTTTCGAAATGTTACGTAGCACCAAATCGTTTTATTTGATACATTGACCCAAATTCTGTTTTTATTAACAGTGAAATCATATACATATTAGAGTTAATTTGATCCCGCATTTTACTCTCAAAGGAATGTTATCTGTATATATATATACACAAGGTGATTCTAAATATATGCGACAAATTTTATGGTCTAATTCCTAGAGTTATTATGATCATAAAAGTTGATATGAATCTATGCCTTAAACGGCTTAGTTTTAAAGTAACGGGATGTTTAAGTTCATACAATAAAAGGCACTAACACAACAAAATTAACTTATAAAAATTGTTGGAAATGACCGCCTACAACTACAATGCAAGATTCTATCCTCCGTTAAATTGATCGGTGGGTGCTTTCAAGTTGTCTCAAATGCTACAACAATACGATTTTTCAGTTTGTCAACATTTTTAATGGGAGTCGTACAATATAGCGATTTAAGGTGACCTCAGAGAAAAAAATCTACAGAACATAAGTCTGAAAATCGCGGAGGCCATGATTGTTGACCTCTTCGCCCTATCCACGGATTTGGATACGCACCTTCCAAAAACTCACGAGCAAGTAAACTGAAATGTGCTGGAGCACCATTGTGCCTAAAATACATTTGCAATCTTAATTGCAACAAGACTACCGGTATATTTCTCCATTTAACTTTATCGGCAAAAAATATGGACTTCTTCATAAAGACGTCTAGCTGGACGTAAATGACAGCATTTCTGTAATTTTGTGTCATTCATCTAGAAAACTGGCAATACTTTGACAATACTGACACAATAATATTGAAATGACAAATAAATATTTTCCCTTCAGAGACAGAGTGATATTAATTCTTGGTAGTTATATTATAACAAATAAATCGTACTATAGCAGCATTTGAGATAATTCGAAACACCCCCGGCATTCTTGAATGCACTCACCAATCAATGCAACCGAGGATAAAAGCTTGCATTGCAGTTGAAGGCGGTCAACAATTTTCATAAGTTAATTTTGTTGTATTAGTATGAATTTTTAATTTACTATTAAACATCCCGTAACCTTAAAACTAAGCTGTTTTAAATACATTAATAGGAACTTTTATGATCATAATAATCCCAGAAATCAGCCCATAAAATTTGTCGCATATATTTGTCGTAAACAGTTTACGAGTAACCAGAAGCAGACAGTTATCGCTGACCTGAAGATGGCAAATGTGATTTTACCGACACGTCGTCCAGAAACCAGCACCGGTCTTTACGAAGACCAAACAGTAAAAACGCGGAAGAAAACCCGGAATCCAGCTACAACACATACTACTACCTGCGGAAACCTAAAAGAAAACATATATATATATATATATATATATATATATATATATATATATATATATATATATATATAAGGTAAACTTAATAAGTCGGCGATTAAAGGTCTGGTTTACTTCAGAGTATATATATATTTAAAACATCCCTACATGTTTCGGCAATACGCCTTTGTCAAGAGAATACAAAATATAAATGACAGAATATAAATGTCTAATAATTAAGTTGCTATGGTTTAAATTATTCAAAGATACATTCCAATAATAATAATAAATCATGCCTTAGTATTCCAAAAAATAGATAGCAAGGTGTGAAAATATGTGTCGTTCGCTGCTAGAAGCTTGTGTCTCTTTCTGGGTATGAACCTGTGTGTTGGTTGCTGCTGGCAGCAGATTTTGTATTTGTGTGACCGCGTAAGTGTATGGTTTTGTATGTTAGTGCGCTCGTGTGTGTGTTTAGTGACCGGTCACTAAACACCGCGCAGATTTGGTGTGAAAATATGTGTCGTTCGCTGCTAGAAGCTTGTGTCTCTTTCTGGGTATGAACCTGTGTGTTGGTTGCTGCTGGCAGCAGATTTTGTATTTGTGTGACCGCGTAAGTGAATGGTTTTGTATGTTAGTGCGCTCGTGTGTGTGTTTAGTGACCGGTCACTAAACACACACACGAGCGCACTAACATACAAAACCATACACTTACGCGGTCACACAAATACAAAATCTGCTGCCAGCAGCAACCAACACACAGGTTCATACCCAGAAAGAGACACAAGCTTCTAGTAGCGAACGACACATATTTTCACACCTTGCTATCTATTTTTTGGAATACTAAGGCATGATTTATTATTATTATTGGAATGTATCTTTGAATAATTTAAACCATAGCAACTTAATTATTTGACATTTATATTCTGTCATTTATATTTTGTATTCTCTTGACAAAGGCGTATTGCCGAAACATGTAGGGATGTTTTAAATATATATATACTCTGAAGTAAACCAGACCTTTAATCGCCGCCTTATAATACCAAGGTCACGAAAATATTATATATATATATATATATATATATATATATATATATATGAACTTCATGTGTATGAGAATTAATAATTATTAAATCTCATTTTACATGCGATTGTCGCTATAATTTGTTGCATTTAATTCTACAATTCGGCAAATCACTTTTGCCCTAGATTGTAGACGCAACAAGCCGCGACATCAACTGTACAAGTTGTCAGTACAAATGAAAAATTTTGTGAAAAACTTATCTGCGCGGAATGTGCATATATCGATATTTCACTGTTTCACAAAATTTTTCATTTGTACTGACAACTTGTACAGTTGATGTCGCGGCTTGTTGCGTCTACAATCTAGGGCAAAAGTGATTTGCCGAATTGTAGAATAAAATGCAACAAATTATAGCGACAATCGCATGTAAAATGAGATTTAATAATTATTAATTCTCATACACATGAAGTTCATTACAGTTCGTATCTATACACGTAGTATAGAAGTGAATATCATGTCTGTCTTCGGTAAGGTGCACTGATGATCTGTAAAAAACAGTGAAATATCGATATATGCACATTCCGCGCAGATAAGTTTTTCACAAAATTTTTCATTTATACTGACAACTTGTACAGTTGATGTCGCGGCTTGTTGCGTCTACAATCTAGGGCAAAAGTGATTTGCCGAATTGTAGAATTAAATGCAACAAATTATAGCGACAATCGCATGTAAAATGAGATTTAATAATTATTAATTCTCATACACATGAAGTTCATTACAGTTCGTATATATACACGTAGTATAGAAGTGAATATCATGTCTGTCTTCGGTAAGGTGCACTGATGATCTGTAAAAAACAGTGAAATATCGATATATGCACATTCCGCGCAGATAAGTTTTTCACAAAATTTTTCATTTGTACTGACAACTTGTACAGTTGATGTCGCGGCTTGTTGCGTCTACAATCTAGGGCAAAAGTGATTTGCCGAATTGTAGAATTAAATGCAACAAATTATAGCGACAATCGCATGTAAAATGAGATTTAATAATTATTAATTCTCATACACATGAAGTTCATTACAGTTCGTATATATATACACGTAGTATAGAAGTGAATATCATGTCTGTCTTCGGTAAGGTGCACTGATTATCTGTAAAAAACAGTGAAATATCGATATATGCACATTCCGCGCAGATAAGTTTTTCACAAAATTTTTCATTTGTACTGACAACTTGTACTGTTGATGTCGCGGCTTGTTGCGTCTACAATCTAGGGCAAAAGTGATTTGCCGAATTGTAGAATTAAATGCAACAAATTATAGCGACAATCGCATGTAAAATGAGATTTAATAATTATTAATTCTCATACACATGAAGTTCATTACAGTTCGTATATATACACGTAGTATAGAAGTGAATATCATGTCTGTCTTCGGTAAGGTGCACTGATGATCTGTAAAAAACAGTGAAATATCGATATATGCACATTCCGCGCAGATAAGTTTTTCACAAAATTTTTTCATTTGTACTGACAACTTGTACAGTTGATGTCGCGGCTTGTTGCGTCTACAATCTAGGGCAAAAGTGATTTGCCGAATTGTAGAATTAAATGCAACAAATTATAGCGACAATCGCATGTAAAATGAGATTTAATAATTATTAATTCTCATACACATGAAGTTCATTACAGTTCGTATATATACACGTAGTATAGAAGTGAATATCATGTCTGTCTTCGGTAAGGTGCACTGATGATCTGTAAAAAACAGTGAAATATCGATATATGCACATTCCGCGCAGATAAGTTTTTCACAAAATTTTTCATATATATATATATATATATATATATATATATATATATATATATATTAATATGATGCTGAATCAGGGGTAATAATAAAAATTATTACCAAACCAAATTATAAAATATAGTGAAACAGGTATTTTAAATGGCCCTTACGTTGGTTCGTATAAATTGTAAAAAACCAGTTGCAACCGCCCGACGTTGGGCCGACCAATTAATATGATGTCGAATTGCTTTTACGTTCTTCGATAATCTGTTGAAAAGCTGAATTGACCTTATAGATCAATAGAAAGCCAAATAATCAAATATTGTGCCTAATAAATGCACTTATAATTGCCCCAAGTTGGGCTGGCCAATTTATATGAAGCTGAATAGGCCTTAATGATAAACATAAAGTTTAATGTTAAAAATAAACTTTTGCTGATAAGGTATTTTCCTTTTATAAAAATATTGAATTATAAATATCTATATGAAATAAGCTATCCAATGTTACACATAGATGGGGTTGTATAACGTTAAAACTATTATTTGCGTAGGATGCAAAGATACATAATCTTTAATAACTACATATACTTAACCTAAACAGCTGTTCTGGTATATAACTTCTTATAAGTATATTTGGGTGGGCGAAAGTTTGTGTTATGTGTCCGGCTAGGAAGAACAATTTAGACTCTTGTTGTTGTTGGGCATAGATACATACCCTTTAAATGGTAGGTTCGGTGACTGCAATAGGACACTTACAAAATCAGCTGATGCCAATGCAATTAATAATGGTATTTTTGTATTCAAAACTACGAAATAAAACGAGTGAGAGAAGGACTAATATTAAAGACTTTAATGAAATGATTGCAAAGAAAGAACAGGTAAGAGAATAAATTAATTAAATTATGAATATATAAAATGTATCATGTCACGTGATTAAATAAATATGAAATAAAATTTAGGTTAAACAACACAACAAAATAAATGTGACATGAATCAAGCTAAACGCTAACATAATTCTATTATCTACTTTTAATTATTTAACAGGAAACTGTATTCTTCGTGACTTAGTTTTAATTAAATTAATATTAATATGCAACATAGGTTATAATTATTAAACTAATTTGATACTGGTTTCATGTGTTTAAATAAATTAATTTATCATTTTCAAAAAACTCGTAGGATGATTAAAAAATACTTATGTGGATATGGACAGGACTTGATTATTCTGGATTTGGCTGGTAGATCTGTGAATGCAGGCTACAGGTATGAACGGCAATCGGATGGCGTCCCCCGCTTGTTGTTCGATCTAACGGCCGGCTTCTCGGTGAAATGTAATTTTCGTTTTCTTGGACACCGGTTACCGTCTGGACTCGCAAAATGCGTTAAACAGGAGCTCGATATACTGGTAAGGTTTTGACTAGATTTGACGTATGGTTTTTATAGATTTATTAATACTTTTTCTTTTAATTTGCAGAGAGGCACTTATAATACGTCTAGGTGTTTTTAATGGAAAATTTTCTAGTGACGCCAACTTTC
The DNA here is from genome assembly GCA_935421215.2 of Melolontha melolontha. Classification (NCBI taxonomy): domain Eukaryota; kingdom Metazoa; phylum Arthropoda; class Insecta; order Coleoptera; family Scarabaeidae; genus Melolontha; species Melolontha melolontha. The sequence continues at coordinate 117,455,437 of OW285235.1, forward strand.
TTTTGTTCTCAATCCTAACTTCTGATTCGTTCAACTGTATGTATTTTTATAATCTCGACGTTTTATTAAAATGAAATTGACAATTTAATCATTTTAAATATACATATGCTTAATATAAATTATATAGTTTATGTTGGTGAGTACATGTTTGACGTGTGAATGTTAATAATTGTATATAATGCTAGTTTTATAGTAGGGATAATTCCCGCTGTAATTATTTTAAATTAGTACAGTGTCGCCTAAATAAATGGCGTCATTTATTATTAATCAATTAAGTTGAAATATCTTTAGAAATACAAGATATCGGAGTAAAATGACTTATGCAAATGAAAAGATTAAAATAAACAAATATGAGAATGAATTAAAAACAATTAAATACGCGAAATCAACTTTATTGATATTGCATATGAAGAATTCAGTTTCAATATTTTTAATTATACTAAAGCTTACATATATACCTTAAAATTCTATCTTTTGCTAACTGAGGCATTCTTAGGTGTAGGGTTGACCTACATCAATATATATATATATATATATATATATATATATATATATATATATATATATATATACAATGTGTCCAAAAAAAAGTGCTCAGAGTTATACCTCGTGTAGATAAAACGATTTCATCGAAAAAAAACCCAAAATGTGCTAGTCAAAAATGTTTATTTTTTATTGTAATTTACGTATAATTAGGTATGGTAAAAAAGTAGTATAACTTACTACATAAGATTATGATTAATTAAGATTATGAATAAAACAACCAAAAATAGTTTTTAATCAATACTATATTAATTAATTATGTTTTCAAAATGGCCTCCTTCACATTCGAGACACGCAATAGCCCTGAAAGTTATTTGTCTCGTAGCACGTTGAATCATATCAGGGTTTTGTTTTAATCGCTCTGCACAATTCCTTATCCTATTTTCTAATTCTTCTAGTGTGTTCACCGGGCTACTGTACACCTCTTGCTTCATTGTGCCCCACAAAAAATAATCCAGGGGAGTCGTGTCTGGCGATCTTGGCGGCCACGCAACTGTGCTACCTCGTCCGACCCATCGGTGATAATTTTCATTTAGAAATAATCTTACTGCCCTAGCGAAATGTGTCGGAGCGCCGTCCAACTGCAGCCACATGTTTAGACGAATATTCAATGGCACGTCATCCAGCAACTCTGGTAGTTCATTCTGCAATAATTCCAAAAATCTTTCACCATTTAAAATTCGAGGAAGAAAAATAGGTCCAATTAATAATTTTCCTATCAATGCAGCCCAGACATTGACAGAAAACTGTTCCTGGAATGAGGCAGGCCTTGCTAAGTGTGGGTTTTCATCGGACCATGCGTGTAAATTTCGAAAATTTGTTATTTCATTTCGTGTAAATTTTGCTTCGTCCGTCCAAAGAATTTTGTTGAAAAATTCTGGATTTCTTCTCGTCTGTCTCAAAATCCATGTTGAAAAAATACAACGCTGTACATAGTCTCCTTCATTAGTATTCTGTACTCTTCGATAATGATATGGCCTAAGTCCATTCACTTTTAAAATCACACCCACTGTAGATTTCGATACATTAAACATAAGCGCTAACCGTCTGAGGCTAATGGATGGATTGCGGAAAACCTCGTCCAAGATATCTTCTTCTGTATTCCCTAGCTGCAATGCTGCAGCTCTGCCTTGTCCTCTCATATTTCTCCTTCCTAGTCCGATCACGCTGAACAATAGGTGAATTGTAATAAATGTCCGGTATGTTGGAACTGGCTACCTATTCGGGAAGGCTGCTATGTACGCTCGACAAGCAACTCGAGCCACTCTATGGTGCATGCCATAATAATATGCATATCAGCAATATGATTATTTTCAAACATTGAAAGGCGCGCCATTTCAGTCCTTAATAACAATAGTCCAAAGCGAGAAACAAATCTAAAAGTGCAGTATACACGGCAATAATTAACATAACAGAATGTAAAACGAAGCAAGGTACACCGAACATCACTTGGACAAACCTACATATCGACTGAAGGAAGGTTGCGGTATGGGGACACGAGAACAAGGCAGCGGTCCTCATCACGTGATATTCCTACAACACAATACAATACAATAAATCTGGTCATTATCCTTTCTAAATCTGTTTTTATTTTTTTAATTGACACACTAGTTGAGAAAATATCTATTATTTTCGTAATGAAGTCTGAGCGTAGGGGAAAAAACTTCATTTTCAATTCAAAAAAGAACTAAACATTTTTGACTAGCACATTTTGGGTTTTTTTTCGATGAAATTGTTTTATCTATACGAGGTATAACTCTGAGCACTTTTTTTTTGGACACATTGTATATATATATATATATATATATATATATATATATATATTTCGTCGAATGTTTTCGCGGTCGTTTGTTGAAGCGTTGTTCTTCGGGATATTTCGCCGCGTTTGGATGATTTTGTCCTGAGAAGGACAACTTTCTTCCTGACGTTTCGGTGACATCACTTTCACCTTTTTCTAGAGGATCTTCTCGTTGCAATGGTAACTTCAAGAGTGCGTCGATTTCCTGTGCCGCTCGTATTATATGGTCCCGTCGTAGTGGGGACGCGTGTCTGACTCCTCGTGATTGGTCCGTCGGTTGTTCTGTCGCTTTCGACTATTGGTCGATCGGTTTGCGTTCGGTCCGAGTTAGTATGACTGGGCTGTGGCAAGTTATTCTCATTACGTCGCTTGTGTGTAATCTGCCTGTTGAGCAACGCCGACTTCCATGTGTCAGGCAAACGCTGTCCGTCGTCACGTTTGTTCATACAGTTTTGCCGTTTCTCAATTTCTATAGCTTCTCTTATAATCCTGTATGTTAACCTCGTACTGCGTGCTATAGTTTTTGTACCGTCAAAGTCGATAGTGTGTCCTGTATGTAGCACATGCTTAGCTAGGGATGATGTTGATTCTTTTTTAGCTACCGCATTTCTGTGTTCTTCCCTCCGTACGCTGGTTTTACGGTTAGTATGCCCTATGTATGTTTGTTCGCATTCATAGCACGGTATTTCGTAGACCCCTTGGTTTTCTAGTTCTATCTTGTCCTTTGTATTAGGCAAAATGTCTTTTATTTTCCTGTCTGTCGTATAAATGGTGTCTATGTCGTGTCGGCGTAATATTTTACCTATTTTCTCAGTCGTACCTTTCACGTAAGGGAGAAATGCTGTCCGTGTAGATCTTTCTTTCTTTTTTGGTTGATTCTTGTTAATTCGTGTCACTCTGTTAATGGTATGTTGTGAATATCCGTTCGCTTGCAATATGTTTTTTATTGTTCCCATTTCTTCGTTTCGATGTTCTGCGTCTGACAAAGTTTGAGATCTGTGGATTAATGTTTTTACTACAGAGTTTAACTGTGCTGGGTGATGATGTGAAGATGCGTTGAGATATCTGTTCGTATGTGTAGGTTTTCTGTACACTGTGTATCCTAGCGAGCCATCCGGTTTTTTGATTATCATCAAGTCTAAGAACGATAGCCGATTTCTTTCCTCCATTTCGACAGTAAACTTTATTTTCGGATGTCTGGTGTTCAGATGTTGTAAAAACTCGCTTAGTTTCTCTCTTCCATGCGGCCAAATCACCAGGGTGTCGTCTACGTATCGCAGCCAGAGTTTTGGTTTGTCTGTAGCGTTTTCCAGTGCTCTTTGTTCGAAGTCTGCCATAAACAAATTCGCCAGTATAGGTGACAGCGGTGACCCCATCGGCGCTCCATCGGTTTGCTTAAAAAATTGTCCGTTGTATATAAAATACGTGTTTGACAGGCAGTGTTTCGTTAGTTCTATGTCGTAGTCGGAGAGTTGGTGTTTCTTTATTAGTAAATCTATTGCCTCATTAATGGGGATCTGTGTGAAGAGCGAAACTACATCGAAGCTCACCAACATGTCGTCTTGATCCATGGTGATATCCTTGAGTATTTCAGTTAGGTGAGTCGAGTTTTTAACATATGATGGTATTTCTTCGGCAAGGGGTTGTAGTTTTTGTGCTAAGAAGCGTACATATACCAGACAACGAAACTAAAACACTACAACGTCGAGTGGTTCACAACCTGTCGAAATACGAACTTAACGAAGCTGAAAATAGAATTCTTGAAAAAGGCTTCAATTTCGCGGTTGCTCCTAAGAACATACCAACAGAAAATATCATATGCGGCGTCGAAGCGGCAATTGAATCCCTTGACCGAGAAACAGCAGAAATTGTCAGACAAGATATATGCCAAATAATAAGAACGACAAAACCACCAAAGCCAAATATATCGAAAGAAGAAAGAGACGCCATACGACGACTGCAGAAAAACAAAGATATTGTCATAATGCCGGCTGACAAGGGAAACGCCACAGTAATAATGGAAAAGAGCGACTATGACCGAAAAATACGAACGCTTCTAGAAGACTCGATGTATAAACCGACACCTAACGATCCGACCACATACTTAGAAAAGACGACAAAAAGCAAGATCAAGAACGCACCTCTCGAAGAAGGTATTAAGAAACGACTGATTCCTAGAGAGAAATCGTCAAGATGTCCGAAATTCTACGGCCTACCAAAAATACACAAGCCGGATGTGCCGCTGAGACCGATAGTAAGTTCCGTTAGCTCACCAACTCAAGCGCTTTCACGCTTCTTAGCACAAAAACTACAACCCCTTGCCGAAGAAATACCATCATATGTTAAAAACTCGACTCACCTAACTGAAATACTCAAGGATATCACCATGGATCAAGACGACATGTTGGTGAGCTTCGATGTAGTTTCGCTCTTCACACAGATCCCCATTAATGAGGCAATAGATTTACTAATAAAGAAACACCAACTCTCCGACTACGACATAGAACTAACGAAACACTGCCTGTCAAACACGTATTTTATATACAACGGACAATTTTTTAAGCAAACCGATGGAGCGCCGATGGGGTCACCGCTGTCACCTATACTGGCGAATTTGTTTATGGCAGACTTCGAACAAAGAGCACTGGAAAACGCTACAGACAAACCAAAACTCTGGCTGCGATACGTAGACGACACCTTGGTGATTTGGCCGCATCGAAGAGAGAAACTAAGCGAGTTTTTACAACATCTGAACACCAGACATCCGAAAATAAAGTTTACTGTCGAAATGGAGGAAAGAAATCGGCTATCGTTCTTAGACTTGATGATAATCAAAAAACCGGATGGCTCGCTAGGATACACAGTGTACAGAAAACCTACACATACGAACAGATATCTCAACGCATCTTCACATCATCACCCAGCACAGTTAAACTCTGTAGTAAAAACATTAATCCACAGATCTCAAACTTTGTCAGACGCAGAACATCGAAACGAAGAAATGGGAACAATAAAAAACATATTACAAGCGAACGGATATTCACAACATACCATTAACAGAGCGACACGAATTAACAAGAATCAACCAAAAAAGAAAGAAAGATCTACACGGACAGCATTTCTCCCTTACGTGAAAGGTACGACTGAGAAAATAGGTAGAATATTACGCCGACACGACATAGACACCATTTATACGACAGACAGGAAAATAAAAGACATTTTGCCTAATACAAAGGACAAGATAGAACTAGAAAACCAAGGGGTCTACGAAATACCGTGCTATGAATGCGAACAAACATACATAGGGCATACTAACCGTAAAACCAGCGTACGGAGGGAAGAACACAGAAATGCGGTAGCTAAAAAAGAATCAACATCATCCCTAGCTAAGCATGTGCTACATACAGGACACACTATCGACTTTGACGGTACAAAAACTATAGCACGCAGTACGAGGTTAACATACAGGATTATAAGAGAAGCTATAGAAATTGAGAAACGGCAAAATTGTATGAACAAACGTGACGACGGACAGCGTTTGCCTGACACATGGAAGTCGGCCTTGCTCAACAGGCAGATTACACACAAGCGACGTAATGAGAATAACTTGCCACAGCCCAGTCATACTAACTCGGACCGAACGCAAACCGATCGACCAATAGTCGAAAGCGACAGAACAACCGACGGACCAATCACGAGGAGTCAGACACGCGTCCCCACTACGACGGGACCATATAATACGAGCGGCACAGGAAATCGACGCACTCTTGAAGTTACCATTGCAACGAGAAGATCCTCTAGAAAAAGGTGAAAGTGATGTCACCGAAACGTCAGGAAGAAAGTTGTCCTTCTCAGGACAAAATCATCCAAACGCGGCGAAATATCCCGAAGAACAACGCTTCATATATATATATATATATATATATATATATATATATATATATATATATATATATATATAATTAGACCAGGAGTCTTTGCCGTTAGAACATGTATGAAAGGGTTTTTTTGGGGAATCCAGCAAAATTAAACTCTATTAATTAAGTCAGTTCTTTATTTTTTAGGGCTAAAAAATAAAGAACTGACTTAATTAATAGAGTTTAATTTTTCTGGATGCCCCCAAAAAAACCCTTTCATATATATATATATATATATATATATATATATACATATATATATATATTGAAATAAAAGTGCAAGTATATGTAATTGATAACGGCGGAATAAATGGTTAATGAAATAATTGTTGTGAATTAAAATAAAATTATTTGAAACGTAAAACGAATTATTTTAGCTATATTGAAACGGAGTTACAACCGACATCCTCTTCATCAATTAATAACACTGGTTTAGTTTTCTTACACACCAATACGTGTAGCTTATGTCTTTTGTTATAGTGATTCTGAATCTGATTTAAAATTAGCTCCATCATATCAGGATTTTAAGATATTTTCTTAAATAGTTTTTGCAAAACAATGCATTAAATTTTACAAAATTTCAAAGTTACTTATGTAGAAAGATACTACTAAAAATATTGTTCGGTCGAACATTGAGTGGATATGTCCTCAGAGCACTTAAACCATGACCACTTTTGGAACCAATCAAATTAAGAACTGCTAGATATTTAGGCTATGTGGGTATATAAAGAGAAATAAATACACGGTTCTTTCCATTCAAAGTAAGTCGGTTTGTGATAGCTGAACGTCTTTTTTTATTTATTTCATTTTAGTTTATAAATAATCCAAACAGTTTCTGTTGTGTATGTCGAGAATTCACTACCCACCAGCATAAGCCGAATATTACACCTTCAATAGAAAAGTTATACTTTCACTATATTGGCTTAACCATTGAACATCAAAGCAAGCCATGAGCTCCCAGTATTTGCTGCGCACTGTGTGCTGTTACTCTAAGTGGCTGGTCCAACGGTAAGAAAAGCGCTATGCCATTTGCAAGGCTTTTCATTTGACGTGAACAAACGGATCATTCGACTGATTACTACTTTTGCTGAACGTAAACTTTCGGGTTATCCAACAAAAATAAGAAAAACATTAGTTATGCTATTCTGTTCTCTGCTACTTGTCCAGTACGTCATTTGGAAGCCTTGCCAGTACCAAGACACATAGGTGTTTCGAGTGAAAAATATGATATTGCAGAACCAGAAGAAGTGTCAAGTTGTCGACTAGCGATAATGAATATTTGCTATCTGAAGAGAATTAGTCAGATAGAATTAAATGCTCTTATTCAAATCCTGAATTTGCCATAAATTAAAACAGAAATACTAGGATCTAGACTCTAAGCTGGAAACTGTTAGTGCCAAAAAACAGTTTTAAAAGTAAAAGTAAAAATGAAAACATTTTAAACAGGACGGTACCATACAGCTCCATATAATGTACATACCTAATTAATATTATGTCATTTACTTTTCAATATTTATTTCCAAAACCTGATGTGCCAGAATAAATTTGTTGTTATTAGTATTGTTAGAATTATAAAAGAAACGAACATTGTACATAGTTTTTAAAGAAAAATTAAAAAAATGAAAATTAGTTCACCAGTGTAATTGATACATTCAGAAAGGTAGTATTTTATATTATTTTTGTTGAAGTTTTACATTTGAAATAATATATTTCTTAAAAGAATACTTTTGACATGCATTATTTTGGAAAGTTACTACCACGTAAAATTAGAATTCCGTACTTTCCAATAAATACATCTTCACCTACTGAAAATATTTAAAATTTTGGAAATACATTTATGATTTTTTCATTTTCTGAATGTAATAAATTTAATTTTAATTTATTCAGAAATTTCCATGGCTAAGTTTATTAAGGTACAAAATTTTACTAATTTCCTTCGTGGAAATTAAATACGGTCTCAGATTTCATAAAAGAAGGACAAAAAACATTTTCTGCGGAACCGAAACAATAAAGTTTCTTAGTTACTTCGACCTTTAGTTAGGAAATTCTTCTTTGATGTTACTTTAAGAGTAAACTTTAAAAGAGAACACGCTTTGCATTTTTTATTCCGAGCATTATATAATAATAGTTTACATTTACTAGATACTCTACCTGTGACCTGCAGATGTGTATGTGAAGGATGTGTTTGTTTCAATTTGTTTCAAAAAATACGATTTTTGTTTTGCATTTAGTTCAGAAATATGTCTTCTACAGACAGAAACCCTTTAATATATTTAGGATATTCAATAAATATTTTATACAACGATTTTCAGAAGGGGTAGTAAATCTATTGCATCTCTACCTGTAAAGATTTTATTTTCATTTTCTAGCAGTTTTGCCCAGTAAGTTTCTCCCTTTAGGTACATTAGACCGCAAAACAACCTATTAAAATAGAGTAAAAATAGATTGTATTCACCAACAAACACTTTTCCCGAAATTTACAACGACACGTTCCTTATTAAGTTTTAGAGCAGTCAGAGATTAAACGCAGTTTCTGTTAAAAAAAAGACAAGTAAAAGAGTTAACTAGAAAAGTTAACGCATGGTGTGTATTATGGTCCAGCGTAATCGTCTGCCTGTTACAATACGACGATGAGCAAGGCTATAGTAAAATATTTTTTTTAGTCCCACTTGTTTAATATGGGTCTTAATAATATATGTAAACACGAGCTTTTGAGTTGCATAAAATATTTAGAGAAAGCAGAGAGCCAGATAGCATGTAGGTGATGTTAAAAGGTCAAAACGATCAAGTGAAACGACAACTGGTGGAAATTAATTTCATTCTAATAAAAAAAAACTAAATTCAAAGATTGTTCCAACTCTACTGACGGATGACTAAAAATTATTGAGAATTTAGCACGGCAAAGACATTATTAGAGAAGACCAAAGAGTGGTCTTTTAATACGAACCACAAATAAAGTGCCAAAATGCTGAATGACTCACTACTTTTGGCGATGCAACACAAAAATTTTTCACTAAGAATTCATTGGAGGTGGAACAACCATAAATGCTGAGTAATAAATACTACGCGATCATTTAAATTCTAAATTAGAGCAGTTTGTGAAATTTAAATTAAGTTGGTATATAAGTACTAATTTATAATTTGAATTGTCAAAGTGAAGTTTCAAAATGTTTGATTTAGAACATAAGATTTTTCTTACAGAATGTTATTTTAAAAACGCCGAACGACAAGAGAATGGTGAATGGTCATATTCAGTACCGCACTGCATCAATGATTTTCAAAATGCCTTCCCTAATTTTCCTGCGGATTATCAAAAATTAGTCCAAGAAATTTACACATGTGTGGCGAAATTTCGTAATGTTGGAACTGTAGGTAGGAAAGTTGGCAGTGGCGCGCCCAAAAAAAGAACTCCTGAGATTGTGGCAGATGTTGCAGTAAGAATGGAACAGTCTCCCAAAAAATCTCTTCGCAGATTAGCCCAAGAAATAAACCTATCATATGGAACTTGTCAAAAAATATTAAAACAAAATTTAAATCTTTATCCCTATAAGATTAACGTCGTTCAAGAACTATTCCCTCGAGATTTTCCTGTCCGAATAGAATACTGTCAGTGGTTTTTAAATAATTTAAATAACAACAACACTTTGGATTTAACATATTTTTCGGACGAAGCATGGTTTCACCTATCCGGCTATATAAACAAACAAAATATACGTATTTGGTCGTCGGAGAATCCTCATGAGTTTATTCAATCGCCTCTCCATCCGCAGAAAATTGGTGTTTGGCTAGCGGTTTCTCGAAGGCGTATATTTGGACCTGTGTTTTTTGAAGGAACGATAAATGCTGAGAGATATCGAAATAATTTACTTGAACCGATTTTCCAAAATCTTCATGATGACGAACTTTTACATGGGTATTTCCAACAGGACAATGCAACAGCTCACAAAACAAGGGAAAGTGTGGCTCGAATTCGCGAGTTTTATGATAATCGAGTCATTGAATTTCCGCCTCGCAGTCCGGACCTAACGATTCTTGATTATTTCATTTATCCGTATCTGAAAAACACTGTTTACAAAAATAACCCACATAATCTTGAAGAACTACAAGAGGCAATTTCTAATGCATGCAACGCTATAACCGTTCAGATGTTGGAAAATGCTTTTGAAAATATGGAACAGACGATTAACAGTTGCATTGCAACAGGGGGAGAACACTTTGAACACCTTTTGTAATTCACAATAAAACTAATTTATCTTGTAATGCTTTCATTTCCATTAAAATTATATCGATTACACATAAGATTGACAAATGTCACAAAGTATAACATAACCGCAAATTTCAATTAATCAATAATTGACATTCTGGACAACCTAATAAAAAAAAACCCGCCTGCTATAATTTAGAATTTAAATGATCGTATGGTATATTGATGCATTGAAGCATTTGGCATGTCGTATTTGTCGTGTTCGCCCCGAGTATCCAGAACCCAGATAGTTAGCGACGGATGCACAATAATATACCTAAACCTGATGTTAGAATAAATTTGTTTTTGATATTAGTATTACTAACTTAAAAAAATAAAAATAAATAAAAAATTTGTGATCTAGCGCAGTTAATTTATGCCCAAAAATATGTGTCATTATTATATTAAATATTATGTAAACATTTATGAATGTATGTAAAGTATTTGTTCCTTCAAAACTTTTACATTTTCGGCCGAATGTAAAATTATTTCAAACTTTTTGTTCGCATTAACTTTTTAAATAAAAATATTCTCTCCGAAATGTGGTATCTCTGTGTCAAGGATCTATATTTCACTTTTATGCAAATTAATTTTACAAACTTTTTAGATAAATATTATTAGGAATGTCAGACTTTACAATGCGCATATAATTAAAGAAGTAAGAGTAACTTTCGTTATTTGAATTACAACAGAATTTCATTATTATTATTAGTATTATATTACAGAACTTGAACAAGGAATAAATAGTTGCCGCAATAATTTAATTACAGAAGAACAGAAGAATTCGAACTTTTTTTTATAATTTTTAATAAATTTAGGTTATCAATTTTGCCTGTTTTGTTTTTATTAATTAATATATGTTACATCCAAATATCTTTTATACCATAGGGTTTTCATTCACCGTATATTTTGATCCGAAATGAAATATAGATTTTATAATACAAGAGTATTTTTTAAATATTTGTTTTAACGCTAGAATACATAAACCGGAACCCTGAAGCTTAGAGTAATGCACCTAGAACAATTTCAATTGACAATAGTGACACATTTTCAAATTCGTTGATTGGTTTTTGAAATATTTAAAGTTATTTGAATAAAAGTGTATAAAATATATGCCTTGTATTTTTGGATTGTTAATTAAACAAAGATGTTTATGGAGCTGTTGGTGAACACCCCTAAAGTCGATACTGATCTACTCTATACAAGGTGACTTTTGTCGCGTGGGTCAGTCTTCAGTCATACAATATGTAGTTCACGTGAGCGGGTCTCTTAAGTCTATTTACTTTACCCGCCAATTCGGTTGGTAAATCATCGTGGTTCATCCTAAAAATGGCCAGCTTTTGCTTGGGCCTCCGCGATGGATGTATCGCACCCGTCGTACTCTATATGAGATGTATCTGAGTTCAGTAGCCGTCTGGTACCATTTTTCGATAACCTACAAGGGCTAGGTGAACAAACTTCATAGTTCGAGCTGTTTGGCGCCTCTGATCTATCCTATGCCATAAGTACACTGTTGGTCAATAGGTGATCCCGGACTATCCAGAAGGTGGAGGGAGTAGTATATTACATGTCGCAAGAATCCGTCTGAGATGGGAATTACGTAGCAGTGAAGCCTTACCGGCTTGCAGGTCCCGTTTATATATTGAACTCGTAGCGGCTTTGGACTTACGAGTTTAACTGTTAGAGCTAATCAGACCTCGAGTGGAGGAATTCCAGTTTTTACATCGGATATAGGCTAACGCCTAGGAATCCAGATACGCAGGGTTATGCTGCGCGTTAGTCTGAATCGGCAGTCAATTTTAAATATTTACACACATTACTGTAATAGGTTAATGTCATCATCAGTTAGAAATGAGAAATGTCAAGAAGGATGAAAAACATAGCCAATGCCACATTTGATCCCAATCTAAGTATTTTATTGCCAACTGTGGACCTTGAGATAGCTCACCTTGTATGTGATTGCTTATAGCTTGCTTAGAATATTTATAATTTCATTTAGCATTTTACTAAGCTATAAGCAGTTATTTATGCATCTCGTTTTCAAATCAACATATTTTAATAGTTTTTAGAATTAGAGAAATATTTTTTTTTCATGCTTTAATATTAACTGATCCTATAAGGTCGATAGGAAAGTATTTTTTAATGCAAAACGTTTCAAGTTATTATTGTAGCATACAATTTAACATGAGAGCAAAATGAATTGAGGTAGTAGGAGGCTGCGGTTCGTAGATCGTATTTCGTGAATTATATTCACAATATTTTTCTGTCAAACATTTAATGACAGACTGTCAGTGTGAATTATTAATTCTTTCAATACAATTAAAAAAAAAAAAACAGTATAATCACATTAAGAATGTTTACTCAAGAACAAATGGTGTTCATTTTAGAATGTTACTTTCGTAACGGTCGACGTTTGCCAAATGGCGAATGGTATTATTCAATAGAAATGTGCAAGGAAGAATTCCAACAACGTTTTCCTGAAGTTGTTTTAGTAAATAAGAACTTTTCTCGTGACCTATTGAGAATTATAAATAACTTTCGAATAACTGGGTCTGTAAAAAGACAATGGAAAGGGGGAAGAGCTTCTCGAGTTAGGACCCAAAATGTTGTTAATAATGCAAGAAACGAAATTAGAGAACAACCTACAACATCTGTCAGAAGACTGGCACAACAGTTGGATATAAGTTATGGAACCTGCCGCAGTATTCTTAAACGCGATATTGGTATGCATCCTTACAAGGTTCAATTGTATCAAGAACTATTGCCGCCAGATTACGTTCGAAGAGTTGCCTATTGTCGTTTCTTTAATGCAAATCTTAACGACGACGTTGTTTTGGATAAAACGTTTTTCACCGACGAAGCGTGGTTTCACCTGAACGGCTACATAAACGCTCAGAAGATGCGTATGTGGGCAACAGACAATCCGCATTATTATAGGGAAACAACGTTGCATCCTGTAAAAATAGGGGTTTGGTGTGCCATGTCACGTAGAAGGCTTATTGGTCCGATCTTTTTCGAAGGAACTATAAATGGTGAAAGATATCGCAATAATATACTGGAAACATTCATAAAGCAACTGCACGACCGCACACTGCCCGGGAAACAATAAATTATTTACGTGAATTTTTTTATGAAAGAATTATTAGTGTTGACCGTCTCCCGCCAAGATCGTGTGACTTAACTCCTCTGGATTACTTTTTATTTCCATACTTAAAAAACTCTATTTTTAAAAATCCAATGCAGACAATAGATGATTTACGGAACAATATCGTGCGACAGTGCGAGTTAGTAGACGGATTTATTTTACAAAAGGTTTTTGAAAACATGAAGCGGAGCGTAAATTTATGTTTGAATGCCGAGGGACCACAGTTTCAACAATTATTGTAAACTTTTCAATAAAATATAAAACATGACATTTGTATGACATTTTATAAATATTTTAAGTTGTAAATTAAATTTGTATCAAGGAGACATTTAAGTGCTGTCAGTAAGATTTATTTACTTTATAATTCACGAAATACGATCAGCGAACCGCAGCCTCCTACTACCTCAATTCATGTTGCTCTCATGCTATATAAAGTGTAGGACAAGTACATCATAGATATTGATACGATTATGGAAGATGAAATTTATATGATACAAATTTGTTTTATAATAATTTTATAATAATTTGCATAAATGTGGGTCTACTGTGTGAATCAGTTGAAATACAAGCCTCGCTGGATGATGTTGTAATTAGTTGTATGATAATGGCATCAAATGTAAAAAGTTTAAAATATAGTGTTGCAATGGGCGAATAAGTGTAATAATCTACCTTCTGGAGAAAATCATATTTTGGAAACAGAAAATGACTACACAGTAGAGATTTTGAAATGAATAGTAACTTTGGTTCGAGTAGTGGTTGTGACCTATTCTGCATACATGATTTTATATTGCTCCAAATAGTTTACATTGGAAGGTTGTTAACAAAAAACGAAAGTCAGCCAGATAGATTATATGACCAAAAAAAGTTTTTCAATTATTTGTGATTGAAACTTATTATGCAAGAAATTGTGAATTGTACAAATTTAAAAGTGAGGCCAAGAGAAAGGAAAAAAGTGGGTTGATATAACAGGTGATAAATTTTATACGTTCTGTGGATTACTTATTTATATTCGACTGGATGTTCTTCTAAGACACCTATTTTTTTGTGAGTTAGCTAATCGTATATATCATGACAATACGTCCATATCCCGATTTGAAGAAATAGGAACATACGTATTTAGAAATCGTTAAATTGGCGTTGATATGTTACATTTCGCAACTATTAATTCAACAATATCAGACGTGCATTAAATCAGACACTATAGTAACTATAGACGAGCAACTTCTTCCTTTTAGAGGTAAATGCGAATTTGTTCGAGGAGGCCTGGTTGCTTAATTTGTGCGATCGTACAAAAACAAATGAATAATTTTAATAAATAAATAAACTCAATTTTTCTACACAATCTCCTCTTAATTCGAAACACTTGATCCATCTTTATTCAAGCTTCTTTATTCCATCTCGAAAGTAATTTTCTCCTAATCCTGAAAAATAATCGTCCACTGTTGAAGTTAGCCCTTCACTTGTGCAGAATTTTTTGCCTCCCAGAAAATCTTTTAATTTAGGGAATAGATGAAAGTCAGATGGTGCTAGGTCTGGCAAATATGAGGGGTGCGATACTAATTCGAACCTTAATTATTAAATTTTGTTTGCAGTAACCGCACTGGACTGCACAGGTGTATTATCATGGTGAAAGAGCACTTTCTTCTTAGTCATTCCTGCACGCTTTTTAGCGATGGCTGCCTTTAAATAATCTAGAAGATTTGCGTAAAATTCGCCGTTTACGGTCTTGGTCTTTTGAAGATAGTCTATAATAATATTCCCATTTTGCATCCCAAAATACAGGTGCCATCACCTTTCCTTCTGATAAAACTGTCTTGGTCTCCTTTGGAGTTGGTTCTTCACGTTTGATCCACATCTTCGACTGTTGTTTAGATTCAGGTGTGTCATAATGAACCCATGTTTCGTAACCAGTAACAAGTCAGCGCAAAAAGTCTGTTGTGTTGCGATTAAAAATTTCTAAATTATTTATCAATATTTTACAGTGAACACGATTTTGATCCGTCATTAGTAAACGAGGCACCCATCTTTCCGAAAGCTTTCTCATATTAAGTTCTTCGTGCAAAATATAAAGCACCCGATCCTTTAAAATGGCCACTGCCTCTGCTATTTCCAACGCTTTAAATCGTCGGTCACTTAGCAACAAATCATGGACATTATCCACCATTTCTGAATTTGTAGCCGCTTTCGGCCGCCCACTGCGAGTATCATTTTCTATGATGTTCCTGTCGCGCTTAAATTCATTTCTCAATTTTCTAGCGGTTGCATTCGAAAGACAACAAGGTCACCCAATGTATCTCGCATATCATCAAGGATTACGTTAAAGGACATAGCTTTCTTTAGAAGATACTTAATCACTGCACAATGTTCAAAATTATTCATTTATACTTAATCAGTAGCAGGGTAAAATTTAAAGAATTGCTTACGAAACACGTATCGTAGTTCTTTTATTTCACGGCCTACTCTAGGCGAGCGCGCGAATAAGTCAACCGCCCTCATAAAACGGGAAAATATGGCCTAAAAAATATTTAAGATCACCAAATAAAAATCTAGTTATGCACTCTTTAGTTTATGCTGGTCGCTAACCTGGAGAATCTCGACATCAAAATCGGCACTTGAAGAAGTACAAACTTTAGAGCGTATCATTCACAATTCTGTTCCAAACCTCACGATCGAAAACTTTCTTTAAAAAGTGTTCAATTAATTTTTAGGATAAAGAAAATCACTGTTGTTGATACACTACTCCAGAATAAGTGACATATTCCAAAGCAAATAAAACTATGAGAAAATCATGCAGTTACATATTCATTATTTTGCTTTAGGGATAATGTCAGATAAATATGTAGTTTCGATAAGCACTGAGCATCAGGGCACAATCGCAAACGACGAAGCTAAGAAGAAGCCGAAAATTATATTGTATCTTATGGATCAGCTGGTGCCGTCCTGCAGATTCAAAAGGCGATGGCATATCACGCGTTCCTGCAATATCATTAATATAACTAAGTGCGTATATAAGTTTTACCAAAAAGCATCAAAATTACAAGAAAGGCGTGACACAAACGTAGAATATTCCTAATAAAATTTAGCAAAGGAACTAATGCTATTGCATATGCAACGAACTAGCCCTAATATACGGCGAAGCTTCCTAAAGTTTATTGATATTGTAATGTTTGTCTTTTCGGGTCCTTAAATAAAACTAACAATAACTTTAGACACACACACTATATTAATATTAAAACGTATAACAATATAAAACTAACTATTAACAACAATAAGTACATTTATGTATTCTATATTTATGTAACTATATTTATGTACTTCGCGAGACTGTAGGATTCAATGAATGTCCATCCCTTCTTCGACGCGGCTTTTATATTGTGAATATGTTCTAGATGCAGGCAGAACGATTGAGTAAATGCGAGAGTGCATGACGCGCTACGCGTTGTTGGATGAGTCATCACATTGCCCCCTTCTTAAGAATGAAGTTTCGTCCCGAAACATGTCATGTTTTGGTTCCCTCAACCGATGGCGAAATCGACAGGTAGGGCCTTTGTTACATTGTGACGTCATAGCGAAATAACAGTCCACGGTCTTATCTTGACTGGATGGACAGGAATATTCAAGCCGGTAACTGCATACCCGAATTTCCATACCAGTATGTCGGAAGATTACTTCTAACATGCTCCTTACAGTTCTCCAGTCCAGGCGGTCCAATCCACAACCCAATTTTGGAACTGCTAATTTCAGAATGTCTTGCTGTAACATTTGTTCGCGTAAGTGGGTCAGGGCCTCCCATAAGGCTCGATAGGTTGGCTTTAGGCTCGACAGTTCTTTCGTGACCAAATAAAATATGGACTGTCCTTCATTTATTATTTGGAGACTGTTCCCAATTGCTGGTCCCTGCTGCCTTAGCTTTTCGATTTTGCCAAATCTCTCTTTAAATTCCCAGGCAATTCCTTTGGCCATTCGTAGATCTCGGGCTACGCAATGAGTAAGCGCGTAGTCTGGCGGCACCGTGAACAAATTCTGCTGTTTCTCGATGGTTACCCCAAATCGAGCTTTTCTCGAACCAGAATACTCTTGCATAAAGTCTTCGAAGGTTAGTTCATGGTATTGGCTATCCAATCGGCGCAAGTCAACGGTTTCGTCATTGTCTCCAGAGTATGGAGCTAATCGATTAAAATGTACGACTCTTGGCTTAGTGTGAGGTGTTCGCCTGATGCGGTATATTACATCGTTGATCCGCTTCAACACCTCGAATGGCCCCTCCCAATTCTTTTGAAGTTTTGGGGATAGGCCCCGTCGGCGTTGTGGATTATATAGCCAAACCCGATCGCCTTCATGGTAACCACTCTTCTCGGCGTTGATGTCATAGCTCTCCTTCATTCTGTCACTAGCATCTTGGATATTGCGTCTGACTTGTTCATGTATATTATCTAGTCGTTGTCTGAGCGTGCTGACATAATCTTCTCCGGCAAGATCTTCACCAGGCTTGCTCCCAAACTTTAAATCACAGGGCAATCGGAGTTCCCTCCCGAATAGCACGTTTGCTGGTGATTGGCCAGTTGTCTCTTGAACGGCGGCCCGATACGCCATTAGAAATAATGGTAAATGTTCGTCCCAATCTCTCTGGTGTTCGGAGACCACTTTGGATAAGTGTCTGATCATGGTCTTGTTCATTCGCTCTACCATCCCATCTGATTGTGGATGCAAGGGAGTTGTTCTCGTCTTCCGTATGCCCAAAAGCCCACACATCTTTTCGAATAGACTGGACTCGAAATTCCGCCCTTGATCGGAATGAAGTTCCAAGGGTACACCAAAACGGCTGACTAACTCCTTCACAATCACGTCTGCTACAGTTCCAGCTTCTTGATTTGGTAGAGCATATGCTTCAACCCATTTGGTAAAGTAATCCATTACCACTATTATGTATTTATTTCCTTTGTCGCTTTCTGGAAAAGGACCGGCGGCGTCTATGGCGATCCTTTCAAATGGGCTTCCTACATTGTATTGCCGCATGGGTGCACGTCGACGCCTCTGGGGACCATTGCTTCCAGCGCAATTTGCACACTTTCGGCACCATTCTTTCACATCTCGTGAACAATTCACCCAGTAAAATCTCTGGCGCACCTTCTCCAGTGTTTTATGGACTCCAAAATGTCCCCCAGAAGCACCATTATGGAGTTCTCGCAATACCTCTGGTATTCTTTTCTTGGGAACCACCATTTGTATCTTGCGCTCACTTCCGTCGTGATTTTCGACCTCACGTCTCAGGAGATCGTCATCCATGGTTATGGAATCCCATTGTGCCCAGTATGACTTCAATTCTCGTGAATGGGGAGCAATTTCTTGCCATGTCGGTCGTTGCCCATTTATTTTCCAAGCCCTGAGGACTGCAAGATCCGGATCAGCTTCTTGATCTGCGCGCAAATTGTCAGGTTGCCATTGGTCATCAACAACGGTGGTTCGAAGAGCGTTGGCCGATTTGTCTTCGATTCTGTTGCAGTATGGACAGTCTTCTGGACAGGGCCTTCTGGAAAGGGCATCTGCATTTTGATGTTTGAGGCCTGCTCTGTGTTCAATGACAAAGTCATACTCCTGTAGCCTCTCAATCCATCTAGCTACTTGACCCTCTGGATTCTTAAATTGCAAGAGCCACTTTAAGGCAGCATGATCAGTGCGGATCAGGAACTTCTGCCCATACAGGTACTTGTAAAAGTGCTCAATGGTCTTAACTACTGCCAATAGTTCTCTCCTGGTTACGCAGTAGTTCCTCTCCGGTTTGGACAGGGTCTTGCTGAAGTATCCAATGACCCTTTCTTGTCCATCTTGGATTTGAGAGAGCACGCCACCAATCCCGACGTTGCTGGCATCCGTATCCAAAACAAACCTCCCAGATGGCAGTGGATAGTTTAAAACAGGTGCACTGATCAACGTACCTTTTAACAACTCAAAGGCCGCTTGGCATTCGTTGTTCCAAATGAATGCTCGATTTTCTGTTAGGCGAGTAAGTGGTTTTGCAATGTTGGAGAATCCAGGAACGTAGCGTCGATAATATGTGCATAATCCCAAAAAGCTTCTTAGCTGATGTTTGTCTTTGGGTACCGGCCATTTTTCCACAGCTTTTACTTTTTCTGGATCCACAGCAATTCCTTTTCCGGAAACCACATGTCCAAGGTAATTTACCTCCTTGCGGAAAAGGTGACACTTCTTTGAACTTAATCTCAGGTTGGCATCTCGCAACCTCTGGAATACTACTTCCAAATTTTTCATGTGATCTTCAAAGGTCTTCCCTACCACAATCACATCATCGAGATATACCAGGCAAGTGTTCCAAGACAGTCCCCTCAGTACAGTGTCCATAAGTCGCTCAAAAGTAGCTGGGGCGTTACACAGTCCAAATGGCATGACTGTAAATTGCCAGAGACCTGTACCTAAACTGAAGGCAGTCTTCTCTTTGTCATTGGGATCCATTCCCACTTGCCAATAACCGCTCTTTAAGTCGAGAGTGGGGAACCATTTTGCTCCTGCCAAGGTGTCTAGCGTATCGTCTATTCTTGGGAGAGGATAGCTGTCCTTTTTGGTCACACTATTTAAACGACGATAGTCCACACAGAATCTGGTAGATCCATCCTTCTTCCTGACAAGGACCACTGGTGAAGCCCATGGACTATTCGATGGTTCAATTACTCCTTGGCCTTCCATATCTTGTATAATTTGCTTGGCTTCCTCACGTTTTGCCAGTGGTAACCTTCTTGGTCCTTGTCGAATTGGACTTGCATCGCCGGTATTTATTTTGTGCATTACAATATTTGTTCTGCCTTTCGTACCAGTTTCAGTTTCAAAGACGTCTTCATAATGTTTGATTAGGTCCTTAACTTGACTTTGTTCCTTCTTGCTCAATCCTTGACAGGCGGAGTCGATTATCTTGGACAATTTCTCAGAAACCTGCACGAATCCATTCTTCTTCGCCTTTATATGATGAACGACGGCCGACACTGGTGAACACCACCCCAAAATAGTACCCTTCTTCAATGAAACAGGGTAATGGTTCACATTCATTACCCTTATCGGTACAGTCTTCTGAGTCTTAACCAGCATTTTGGCAACTACTATTCCTCGACCCACCTCGTCATCATCAGCCTTTGGTTCTAACATTGCAACATTTCCGTCCAAATAATCACCTTCCGTACACGCCGTCAAAACACTTCTTGCATCCAGAACAACATTCTCTGCTGTAATTACTTGTACACTCCCACAATTTTTTCCATGAAGAAACAATTCCTCATTATTTATTTTTAAAGTGCCTTCCTTCATGTTTAACTGGAAGCCGTAGGTGTTCATGATGTCTAATCCCAAGATTATCTGTTCATCTATGTCGGCTACGAGAACACGATGTCGGATTGATGTTGGTCCTATGACAAAAGTGACATCTACTTCACCTTCCACAGAAGCTGCTTCTCCAGTAGCTGTCCTTAGTCTCCATTTGCTAGAAAGTAATTCTTTATTCCTGGATATTAAATCGGGTCGTACAATGGTTTTCGTCGATCCAGTATCTAGCAAGCAAGCATAGGTTCTTCTTTCCATAATAGCATCCACATACAGGCCATTGGTTTGATTTTGCAAGGATGCGATTTGGGCAGTCCTTGGGACTTTCGGATTCTCAGCGGATTCTTTCTTGGTCCTTTTATCACATTTATTCTGGATATGACCGTTTCTTCTACAATTCCCGCATGGCCGCGCACTTTTATTTGATTTGATCTGATTTAGGACTTGACTAACCACCTGCTCCATGAACACCTCATTTTCCTGTTCGTCGACAGAACAGCCACGAGCATTGTTCCGAGAGGCTTGTTTAGCAGTCTCAAACTCAAGCGCGTGCGCCAAAGCATCGATCAAGGTTTTCGGTCTTGCCAACCTTAATGCTTGCTGCGTATCAATATCCCGGAGACCATCTATGAACGTCTGGACAGCTAGGTGTTCCATGAAATTATCTGGCGCCATCGGATATGCAAGTCGAACTAGACGAGCAATATCTGCCTCAAATTCCTGAAGATTCTCGCCTTTCTTCTGTGATCGATTCTTCAGTTGGGTGTGGTATACTTGCTCCAAATGCGCATGGCCATATCTCATCTCCAAGTGTTTAATGAGTTGAGAATAATCTTTACGTTCCTCCGGAGGCAATATCTGTAAAATATCACTAGCATCACCCCTTAATGCTAGGACTAAAGCAGTCGCCTTCTCGGCAGAAGACCATGCGTTTGCTTCTGCGGCCGCTTCGAATTGCGTCAGGTAAGTTGCCCATGACGTCTTTCCATCAAAGGTTGGTGGCTTGATTCTGGTCTTTGAAATAGTCACAAATTCTTCTTTTATTTCGATGGGCCGCGGTATGACTTCTTCGTTGACCTGCTTGGGATCAGAATGACTCGTGGTGGCGGGTAATTTCATCTCAATCATTATTGCCTCTAAAAGTCTAGAATGTTCTCCAATTTTCTCTTCTACAGCTATGAAAACCTCTTCTTTTAACGCTTCTGATTTTTCCGCTAATCGCTGTTCTAGAACTTTCTCCACTTGTTCCAGACTTTTTTCGAAGTTTCTAGAATTTTCTAGTAATTTCTTTTCCAGATTTTTCTCGAGGATTCTAGCGGTTTCTAGGTTTCTTTGTTCCATTTGTTGCATTTGTACTTGCGAATCTATTAGACGCTGTTCCATATTTTTCGCACTATCCAGATTCTTCTGTTCCATTTGTTCTGGAGTTTTTGCTAAATTTCCAGAAGTTTACAGGCTTTTCTGCTCCATTTTAGTTTGTGCATCTATTATTCGTTGTTCCATATTTTTCGCACTATCCAGATTCTTCTGTTCCATTTGTTCTAGAGTTTTCGCTAACTTTCCAGAAGTTTCCAGGTTCTTCTGCTCCATTTGTTGCATTTGAATTTGCGCATTCTCTATTAATCGTTGTTCCATTTTCGTCAACAGCGAATTCACGTCAGCATCTCCGCCTGGAACTTGAAAGACATAATCCTCTGGATCCTCGCCTTCTTGGATCAACACATTGCGAAGCCGTTGCTGGAGGATTGACTTTTTGCCAGTTGTATCCTCATCCCTCTCTTCTAATTCTCGTTTCAAATCGGACACTTTTAATTCTGTCAGTTTCATTCTGTTGGCCATCACGATATTTAAAATAACGTCTTTCCGCACTGTATATTGTTTAATCGAATACTTAATTAACACTTAATTGTCTGCTTAGTTTATTATTTATTAATTAGTCCACACCTGAATACCACTGTAATGTTTGTCTTTTCGGGTCCTTAAATAAAACTAACAATAATTTTAGACACACACACTATATTAATATTAAAACGTATAACAATATAAAACTAACTATTAACAACAATAAGTACATTTATGTATTCTATATTTATGTAACTATATTTATGTACTTTGCGAGACTGTAGGATTCAATGAATGTCCATCCCTTCTTCGACGCGGCTTTTATATTGTGAATATGTTCTAGATGCAGGCAGAACGATTGAGTAAATGCGAGAGTGTATGACGCGCTACGCGTTGTTGGATGAGTCATCACAATATCCTTGATTCGCCTCCAGCTCGAAGCAATGGACCAAATAGAGAAAGATTCTCAATATGATCTTCAAACAAACACAAAAGCTAAATGATATGTGCCAAATGCAATTATAATGTAAATCAATAAAATTTCCATTTATGTAATAAAAATATTTGCTTTGTTGTTTATTTAAAGATTTATGTCAGATATGTATTGGTAAATGGTTTTATTTCAATAAATTGCCCTTATTGTAGTTTAATATCAGGTTTATAATCCGGGCTTACAGCGCCAGAATTATGTAAACGTAGATATCATCTGGGTTATCATCCTAGGGTTAACTTTTCGATCGTTTCAAAACTATTTTCCCTTTAACAAGGCGTCCACATTCCAAATGTTTTCCCTTGGAGGTAAGTCCGGTGAGTATAATGAAAGTTCCAGAATTTAATAGAATAAATTATTTAGTTTCGAAGTTATTGTTGGCAATATGGAGAAATTTGCATTACTATGTAACAATTTAAAAGAGTTGATTGCTATTGTTTCAGTTCTTCGTATAACGTATTGAATACATTAGCAGTTCCTATTCTTTGTCACGCCTTCACGATTCTATGAGCCGAAATAATATATTATAGCGTCTGTACTCCACAAAGCTGTTATCAGAATTTTCTGTGGATTAAGTGGAGGCTCTAGAATATGTCTTGAAATATCGTCTTTATCCAAATATTAATTTTCTATTGCATGTCCAATAATATATCTAGCATAAGTTCACGTTTTCCACCAAATCCTAAGAAGATGCATTTATTCGATCCGACTATTCACTAATCCAATAAAACACTGTAGATCTGTAGCACTGTTAATATTAATACTTAAGCTGCCTAGACGATTTTTTTAGGTTTGATTTAGATCTTCTCATATTAAGGTCTCTAAAATTTATTTATTGGTAAAATTTTTTAATTTGCATCGAAATTTATTTCCAAGTAATTCATCTTTATCACGGAACTTCTCGAACGGAGACTATGCAGTTGATTCATACATAATAGCAGCACTTTAAATTCTGTTTATGTAACCAGTTGTGTATCCAATTCGGAAATTTTAAATTGAATAGAATTTTACAAGTTTGTAAATGCAGAAGTTTCTGTTACTAAACAGTTTTAGGTTAGGGAATAGCATCTATCGCTGAAAATCCAGGTGTTTTGTCGATTTTTCTTTAATTAGTTAGTAAAAATTTTGAGCACAATAATCTTTGATGTTTACGATTTCATATAATTTGAAGGAAGCCAAAGCCCGCAAAATACATATTAATAGTAATAATTTATTAAAAAAATCAATCTATTCCAAACATATATCAATGCAAACTTGCCCTATCAATTGTGGTCCTTGCGTCTCGTTCGAGTACATTCTCTAGTTTTATTCCTTAATTAGAACTAGTAGCTTCGCAAGAAAAACACGCATTTCTTTTTCTGGAGTTACCTCATTCTTTTGTATATGTATGGTGAAATTGGTCTTGACTACTGCCCTGTTAGCGCGCATGTAGTCTTGACCATGTTTCACTAGCTTTTTCACTTTAACTTTGGGAATTCCATATAGCTTAGCTGATCGGATCTACCCTTTTGACACCAAATCAACTACCTCAACTGCGTTGACACTCAAAGCCTTATGTATTTACTTCGATAGATGATCCCGGTTTATTCTTGCCTTCTTAACTTGGGTTATCCATTGGAGCATTTTCTTGCCTCATTCGTTTAACTTGACCACACAGCTTCGAGAGAAAGGCCTCTTTGATGCTCGGGTTTTTTTCTGTAGTTATCTAGCCGGCTCCTTTTCATATGACTGGTGAAGTGGGCCGCGATTATGTTTCTTGACTTAGTTGCGAAAACTTCAGTAAAGCCACTTATTTATTAACTTTTTAATTTGCCTTCGACCTTTTTTCACTAAAGTTCTTAAAACATTCTTATTGACTAGAACTTCGTATCTACTTCTATACCCTTATCGCATTACCATTGCGTATTTGAATATCTTGTATTAATTAAAAAAAATATGAGTACATCAGTATTTGACTAAAATAAGTGTTATTCTCATAAAATATATAAATTTAATTGAATCGGCCGATACTTGCTGGAAATCCATTATATGTAAATGGGATTTAAGTAAAACATGTTTCGCTACGATGTAGCTTCTTCGGATCTTATATTACTACTGAACACGCTCTTCACAAATGTATGGCTTTTTTCTAAACTATTTCAATGGGTTGAATTGGTCATTTAACAATATATCTGCATATTTAAGTTTATTTATTTCTAAGGATTCCAGTAAATTTAACTTTAATCCTTTTTGTTGTGACTGTAAAATTTCGAAATCTTTATTGAAACTATGATTATTTTCCAACAAATGAATTGCATAATTGGAATCTGTCTTTTTGTTAATAAAACTTTTAAAATGTTCCTGTATTCTTTTCTCAAAGCTCCTACCAGTTTGGCCTATCTATGTTTTAGGGCACTCTTTACATGTTAGTTTGTATACTCCGGATTTATTACTTTTGCTTGTCTTGGATTTATTATTTTTTATGAATTTCCCTAAAGAATTATTATTTTTATAAGCTACATTTATATCTGTTTTTCGTAAAATTTTTCCTATTTTTTCAATTATCGGTCCTATGTATGTTAATAATTTATAATTGCTTGGTTTATCTTTTATTATTGGGTACACATTTTCTATTGCTTTCCTATATTTCTTTTTTCTTAAAATTGTATCTACTATATTTGGGTTATATCCATTATTTTGCGCTATTTGTTTAATGATATTAAATTCTTTAAAGAAGTTTTCATTATTTAAAGGTGCTGATATTAATCTGTGTATCATACAATGGAATGATGCTAGTTTTTGACTTACCGGGTGACAGGAACTATTGTGAATGATAACATCTGTGTGTGAGGGTTTGTGATATATTGAAAAGACATGTTTATTATTTTGTCTAGAAATTGTAAGGTCCAAGAAGTTTATACTTTGATCTGATTCTTTTTCTATGGTGAACTTAATGTTTTGGTGTAGATTATTTATGTGTTCAAAAAATTGGTTTAATTGTCTATCTGTGCCTCTGAAACAAGCTAATACGTCATCTACATATTTGTGCCAGTATATAAAATATTTAAAATTGGGATGTTCTTTAATTTGACTTTCTAAATTATCCATAAAAATCTCTGATAACAGCGGACTCAATGGGTTGCCCATTATTAGGCCATCATTACATGAATATATCTTACTGTCAAATTCAAAATAGTTTTGATCTAAACAGATAGTTTGAAGAGAACTTATGATTTCTAAAAAATGTTCAAAATGTTAATATAGTTAAAAAATTAGAAAAGTTCTCTTAAAACTATCTGTTTAGATCAAAACTATTTTGAATTTGACAGTAAGATATATTCATGTAATGATGGCCTAATAATGGGCAACCCATTGAGTCCGCTATTATCAGAGATTTTTATGGATAATTTAGAAAGTCAAATTAAAGAACATCCCAATTTTAAATATTTTATATACTGGCACAGATATGTAGATGACGTATTAGCTTGTATCAGAGGCACAGATAGACAATTAAACCAATTTTTTGAACACATAAATAATCTACACCAAAACATTAAGTTCACCATAGAAAACGAATCAGATCAAAGTATAAACTTCTTGGACCTTACAATTTCTAGACAAAATAATAAACATGTCTTTTCAATATATCACAAACCCTCACACACAGATGTTATCATTCACAATAGTTCCTGTCACCCGGTAAGTCAAAAACTAGCATCATTCCATTGTATGATACACAGATTAATATCAGTACCTTTAAATAATGAAAACTTCTTTAAAGAATTTAATATCATTAAACAAATAGCGCAAAATAATGGATATAACCCAAATAAAGTACATACAATTTTAAGAAAAAAGAAATATAGGAAAGCAATAGAAAATGTGTACCCAATAATAAAAGATAAACCAAGCAATTATAAATTATTAACATACATAGGACCGATAAGTGAAAAAATAGGAAAAATTTTACGAAAAACAGATATAAATGTAGTTTATAAAAATCTTCTAAAAAAATTCTTTAGGGAAATTCATAAAAAATAATAAATCCAAGACAAGCAAAAGTAATAAATCCGGAGTATACAAACTAACATGTAAAGAGTGCCCTAAAACATAGCTAGGCCAAACTGGTAGGAGCTTTGAGAAAAGAATACAGGAACCTTTTAAAAGTTTTATTAACAAAAAGACAGATTCCAATTATGCAATTCATTTGTTGGAAAATAATCATAGTTTCAATAGATTTCGAAATTTTACAGTCACAACAAAAAGGATTAAAGTTAAATTTACTGGAATCCTTAGAAATAAATAAACTTAAATAAGCAGATATATTGTTAAATGACCAATTAGACTTTAATAATTCTCCACTTTTAAACTGGTTTCATTAAATATTAAAATAACAATAATTTTAGACGATATATCGGTAAGAGACGATTCTAATGTAGACAAGTGCAACCCATTGAAATAGTTTAGAAAAAAGCCATACATTTGTGAAGAGCGTGTTCAGTAGTAATATAAGATCCGAAGAAGCTACATCGTAGCGAATATTTTATTCTATTTATCAATCTATCTATCTATTTATTATCTATTTTCTATTTATCCATTTATTAATCTATCTATTTATTAATATATAATATCTATTTATTAATATATAATAAAGTGTAATATATACTGGAAATTAATATAAGTGTTTTACTTAAATCCCATTTAGAAAACTATATAAATCATTTGACACACTTTACAAAATTCTCTTTATCTCACAAATATCGCCTAATATTGCGATATTTTTAGCGAATGCATAAATAGTTTATATTTACTGACTTAATAAATATATACAATTTAATCATTAAATTTCTGGAAGACATTTCAATTTGTTATCGACTATACTACATGGTAATTTAGAAGAAAATCCAACATCTTTGAGGTAATGATACTTACTGCATTAATTTAAAAATGAATCAAAAACTGCTTCAAGATCTTTGACACTATTCTTTAGAAAAGTGTAAAGTTAAAATACGAGACCAGAATTTAATTTTAAATTAAAATAAGGACTCTGTTCAATTAAAATATTTGCACGTTCTTAAAAAATTAAGTTCTTGCAGAAAAATAAATTTTCTTATTTGTGTACGCAAACAACGAACATACTAAGGAAATAAACAATAAGATGCAGAATAATGAATAAATGTTTCAAATAACAGCTTGAATCATACCAAATAAAGAGAAAACTCAAGCCCTTGGAAATCATTGCGAAAGACGTAATTGAATCTGGTAGTCAAGCAGAAATGCTGACGCAAAAATGAACCTGTGCAAGATTTCATCAATCGTGATTGAAATCTATGTATATAAAATACATTAAATCTCTATTTTTGTATTCTGGTTAATTTACAATTACTTCTAGTAACTCTACTGTATTAACATATACAATGATTAGCATAAGAATTTTATTGGAATGTAAAAGGAAAAACGATTGAAATTAGTTTTCCCTTGTGGTAGAACTATTAATAATTATTAATAGAGTAATTATAATATTATTAAGAAACTATTAAGGCGTTTATAAATTAAATTATTTTTAACAAACACATAAATAATAATATTTTTTTTTTTTTAAAGTTATACGATTCAATAACAGGCCTGTGATTGTTAACGTCGCATAATAAAATGTTATCCTAAAATAAATAAACACGAGACGTTTTTGATCTGGTCGAATACACACGTGTGTTCCGATTCCATTTCAAATAGTGTTATAAGTAGAGAACGGACACGCTTACCACATGACGCAAAGCCCAGTGCAGTACTGGCGAAAGGCTGTATTTCTAAAATATTTAATTTTATTTATATAATTGGAAAACGAACGGGTGGTGATCTATAAAATTACGAAATACATATTTATTTGTTGAAAAGTTGTATTTATAAAGTTTTTAATTTTATTTATATAATTGGAAAACATACGGGTGGTGATCTATCTATCTAAAATTACGAAATACATATTTATTAATTAATTTTATTTATATAATTGGAAAACAAACGGGTGGTGATCTATAAAATTACGAAATACATATGTATTTGTTGAAAAGTTGTATTTTTAAAGTTTTTAATTTTATTTCTATAATTGGAACATTTTTATTTGTTCATTTTGTCGTTCAAGTTGAGTAAAGGAGTATTAATATTGACCAGCAATAGTTTCTCAAGGTTTTCTTCTGTCAATTTTGTTCTCTTTGAATTAAGTACATCCTTATAAATAGAAAACGTCCTTTCTACATCGCAACTGGTTATAGGTGCATACTGGAAATATTCTTTTATTTCTTCATATTTAGCCGTTAGATTTTGTGGAATCGTCTCCATACATAATTGCTGCAGTGTAATTAAATCTGGATTTCTATTAAGAATTGTTTCAAACTTTTGCCGAAGGCAACATCCGAAGTCACTTGGAATACTTTTCAAATTATTAACAGCCACAATGTGGTAAATCCGTCATTTAATTTGAGATTTCGATTTTCAAAATAAGTAATTAGTTTTGGCAATTTTCCAAAGTGTTCGTGAAGAAAGTACAACTGATTTTTTAAATTTGGGATTTGTGTGAGCTCCTTGCACTCACCAATACTTCTAGCATCCTCCTTTAGCAGTGTTACGAAATGTTTTAGACTATCGAAATTCTCAGCATAATAACTAGTAGCTTCCAGCCATGTTCCCCATCTAGTTATTACTGGAGTGGGAGGCAGTGACAGAGATGGAAATTTTTCCCTGAAAAGAGCTACTCTCAATGGTGCTTTTCTGAAAACTTTTTTAAAAGCTGATACAAGTCTATCAACTTCCGGAAAAGTGTCTCAGATATATTCACAGATTCTGTGGAGAGCATGTGCTACACAAGTAATATGCAGCATATTAGAATATGTTTTCTTCAATAGTCTGCCTGTTTTTAACATATACGCAGCACTATCACTGACAAATAAAAGTATTTTTTCTTTGTACGTGGCGTCCGAATGAAGCATTTTTTGCATATTCTCCTTAATGGTTTCAGCAACTGTTTCCACATCAACTCTATTTATTACACTTGTTGCTATTACATATGAGTTATAGGGAATAGTTGGATGTAGTACACCAGCTACAACATTTACCACACAGCGTCCTAACATATACACCGTTTCGTCGGCGCTTATCCATATGTATTGATTTAAAAGATGGCTTCTAATGCGTTCTACTGTTCTCGTATAGCACTTAGAAACATAATATTTGCGTAAAGTTGATTCATCAGGAACATTTCGACCAGTATATTTTTTCAGAAATGTCTTCAAAATTGGATTGTTCAATTTAAATAATGGAATATTAGCCGCCATAAAAGTTTCACAGAGTTCTTCGTTAAAATTGTCAGATTCCAACGGGTTCAATTTTTTTTCGTGCTTTAACGATCCTACGTGACGTTTTACGGTTGATTTATTGCAATTTTTCAATAACGTTTACCGTGCTATTTCTTTTACGAAATACGATAAACTTATTTATTTTATCTACGTACACGACACCACTGAAAACACTATATTCTCCGAATACAATAGCTGGGTTGTCCATTGTTATCGCTGCGAGACCAGGTGGCCGAGTAAGTCAAACAAATGCTTCATTGAATTACGCCGGGATGTACTGAGCGACGTTATACACAATTCCAATTGCCGATTGCGTTTTATGGAAATTGCATCCGTTCTCTAGTTATAAGTGTTGTTAAATTGAATTTGTTCAACATGAGTGAAGCATTTTGGGAAGATTGCATAACTTAAGATAAGTGGAAGTTGTTATTTTTCTTCATTTGAATAAGATTTAGATTAATTTTATATTTGTCGGTTTTTATATATAGTTTAATTTTATAAGTCATAATAGCTTGTAGAAACATCTTCTCCACGCGCTTGCGGCGCGTGGAGGGAGGTACTACACCTCACTTTTTATTCACTCTTCTGACAAGCTTGCAGTGTACAATAACACTGCCGCTTTAAATAAAATATTTAAGTATACTACAAAATGTTATCGAACACTAGCCGTAGTACTTCTGAAAATGGAGGTAATGCGGAAAATATAACACAATTAAATGACAACAAGGAAATGGGAAATTCGAAAACTCCGTCTTTTGCTGCAGTAGTAAATAAGTAGAAATACCCTGAGCGGGATCAAGCAATTGTGTTTGATGCTGTTGAAAACAAAAAAGAATGAATATATTCTGGAAGTGGGAGAATTAATTGGTCCCCGTAATATACTTTTTGCATCAAGGATATCTAATAATAGAATTTGTATTTATTTTTCGTCAAAAGATTTCGTTAATAAATTTATAACAGATTTTAAGGGCATCACCTTGAATGAGAAGTTTATTGCTGCCAGTCGACTGATATCGCCAGCAAAGCGGGTAATTTTATCTAATGTTTCGCCTAGTATTCCCCATGAAATTATCGAGGAAACACTTAAACGGGAAGGATTGGATGTGGTTTCCGCCGTTACTTTTATTGGAGCGGGGGTTAATCAATTCTTAAGTTTTCGTCGACAAGTTTATATAAATTTGGAAACGGCTGATAAAATACAAGACCCTTTAATAATTATTCACATGAACAATACATTTAGAACATTTATGGCAACGGACGAAATGAAATGTTTCGCTTGTAAAAAGGCAGGTCATGTTGCTAGCAAGTGCTCCAATTTTAATAACAATAAAAATATTAATGAAATGACAGTGGTGGCAGAGGTACATTCACCTTTGAACAATAGTGGTAAAAGTCTTAATATTACCTCGCAAACAGTAGCGGTTAGTGAGAGGCAGGATAACATTTCTGCCCCGTCTATTAAAGATGTAAATACAGCTACTTCTGAGACAGATAACAGTCAATTAAATCCGAAGAAAAGAAATTTAGTAGGGCATACCAAAAACCTCACGAAAAAAAAGAGTCGTGGATACATGAATTCCTTGGAAACCTTACACCTGCATATGTTACAAATTCCAAGAAATAGTATCAAAAAAAAACTAGTAATTGCATATTTGATAAGCCTTTTACAATAGCTGAATTAGAATATATCATGTCTAATACAAAGGATACTGCTCCAGGCCTGAATAACATAACCTACAGCATGGTAGCAAAATTTCCAAAACACATAAAAAGAATACTACTAGCAAAATTACCAAAACACATAAAAATAATACTACTTATGGTATACAATAATATGTGGTTAAACAATGAAGGTGTACCAGAGTTTAAAAATGTACTTGTTGTCCCTTACTCAAACAAGACAAAAATCCCAAATTAGCGATATCGTACAGACCAATATCGCTACTATCGGTATACGCTAAATTGTATGAGCGGCTTGTAAAAGAAAGATTGGAATGGTGGATAGAAGAAAACAACATTCTCCCGATGCAACAATTCAGTTTTAAAAAAAATTCTGGATCATTGGATATTAACATATCTTATAACTAACATACAAAATTGTTTCACGAACAACTCACACCTAGAGTGTGTGTTTCTTGATATCCAAAAAGCATATGACTGTGTTGACTTAGATAACCTGGAAAATAAACTAATTAATTTAGGTATTCCAGAACATATCAGTATAAATATAGTGGAACTTTTTAGAGATCGGAAGACTTATGTTAGAAATTCCAAATGTGAAGCTATAGGTCCTCGGGAGGCTTCGCTTGGCTTACCCCAAGGATCCAGCCTTAGCCCCATCTTATTTAATTTATATACACTAGATCTTCACAGTACAATAGGAAACCGAGTTTCCACTATACAATATGCCGATGACATTTGTATTTTTGCACAAAATAAGAACTTAAAGATGTTACAACAAACTACAAAAACCGCATTGAATATTACAATGAGGTGGTTAAGATCAAATGGATTCGATTTAAATCCTAAAATGTCTGCAGTTATGTATTTTTCACGGCACCGAAGTTTACCAGAGAATGGTATTAACCTAAAGAGAACTCAAATCCCAGTATGTTCAAATATAAAATACTTAGGTTTAGTTATAGATAACAAACTTAAATGGCTCCATCATATAAACTAAGTATCCACTAAATGTGAGCGATATATTAATGTTCTAAGAATAATATCCAAAGTAAGATGGGGAGCTGATCCTAGCATTAGTAAAAATGTTTACAAAGCATGCGTCGATGTACTGTATGTTGAAGCTCAAGAGCCGCTTGTATTTCTAAGGCGCCAATTCCTAGCTGCAAAACAGATAATTAAGATGAAGGCAATTAATAGCAGACATATATTAGACCATATATATAAACTTGCAGTAGATGATCTAACGGAAAAATATTGGATACATCATACAACCCCACCATTAGCCGAAGCTTATAGGAATACCGGTGAATATAGTAGATATATGCATATTAACATTGGAACAAAATTAAATTACTTTGAATATATGCAATCTATTAATGTAAATTACCCTCCATACGGCGAAAATACTCTATACAATTCTACTTTGTATAAAAGTATCCGCTCAGAAATTCCTGCATCGACGGTAATTTTTACTGATGCATCCAAGTCTAAAGAAGGATGCGGATGTGCCTTACTTGTGCCTAGAAATTAAAATTAAAATTACATAATAATGTATCCATTTTCACAGCAGAGGCAGTCGCAATTGCAGAGGCTCTAAAATATGTAAAAAAATATAATATTCGGAATGCAACGATTATGTCAGACTCCAAAAGCGTACTGGAATCTGTACACAAGAGAACTCATCCAAAAAAAAAAAAACCCCATAATATTGAATATCATCGAACGCTTGAGATATCTGGAGAAAAAACATGTAAAAATCCGTTTCTATTGGATCAAAGGACATTCAGGTATAGAGCCAAATGAGGCTGTGGATCGTTTAGCAAAGGAGGATGTAAATAGTAATAACATACTGACGGAAAAAGTACCATCTAATGATCTTCTTTCTCATCTAAAAACCAAAATACTAAAAGATGATTGGCAAGCATATTGGAAGCATTCGTATACGAATAGAATGACCCACTACGCAAAAATACACCCAAATGTAACTATCCGAGAATGGCATAAGGAACATAGGGTATCAAGGATATATCGCACTACCGTCGTTCGATTAAAATTTAACCATGGACAATTTCCGGCACATTTCCACAAACTTAAACTTATCGAATCAGCCGTTTGTACATGTGGACCAATATAGCCGATATGAACCATTTAATCTTCGAATACCCTAAGCACAATAACTTTCGAGGTGAATTTATTTTAATGTATAATACTAAGCATGTTTACGATCCATTGATGGATTATATTTTTAAATCTAGGATTAGGATCTAAAATCAAAATCTATCCTCGTTTGCCTTTGTGGGGAAACCTATTTTCCGATGGCCGGTTTTTATTGTGTCTAAAGTCGTCTGATAGGTCCCAGACGTGAAACATGTTTATTCCTACGTTTCCCTTCCAGATTTGCGTGAATTTTATCTCATTGTAGATTCTGTAAACATTTCTTAACGTGGCAATATGGCCAACGATCCCGAATGCCAAAAAAAAAATAAAAATAAAAATAAATAAACACGTTTCGTAGTGCATACATTAATTTCTTGGAGATCTACAAAAAAGAGTACTAGAAATTGATTTATGATAAAGAAGGTTCTTACTTATTTCGTTAAGTGCTGAATATCATACAATAAACAAATGTTCAGATGACTGTTAACGTTGCATTTTTTAATAAAGCATTACATTACGTTTCAGTTCATACAACAGCTTATTAGTGAGTGGACACGCTTTCTTTATTTAATACGCCTTACTGATTTTCTTCTCAAGAGTATGCGGACATGCATTTTGTGTATGGCTACTGTAACGGCAGTGCACGTCAAGCAGTTATTGAATACCGACATCGGTTTCCCGAGAGGCGCATTCCTCGTTACAGAACGTTTCTGGAAGTACACAGACAATTTCGGGAATGCGGACTGCGTGATTATCTTTTCGGCCGACGAGTACATTTGCCAGCAGACTTAGAGGAAGAAGCAGTAGCTATTGTTACAAGGGAACCAACTCACAGTGTACGTCGAATCGCTAGACAAATAGGAGTGTCACGAACCACAGTTTGGCGAATTTTAAAACGTGAGGGCTTATATCCATATCACTATCGCAGAGGACAGGATTTGCTTGAGGCAGACCATTATGGTCGTCTTGTTTATTCTACATAGATATTAAGATAGTCACGACATCTTTTTAATTTCTGCAGAACACTCCTCTGGACAGATGAATCTAGGTTCACGAGAAGTGGTGTTACAAATCTGAGAAACTTGCAGGTGGTCATCAGAAAATCCCAAAGCTATACGCACATCTAAATTCGGATAAGTACTTCTTCTGTTGGCTTACGGGCACAAGCCTGCATTCAACAAGGAGGTGGACATTTCGAAAATATTATTAATTGAACATTTTTCAATAAAATCAGTTTTTATTGACTTTAGGATTACATTTTTTTCATGATCTGACAATCACATTCATAGATCTGTAACTTTGAAACAAATAAAAATGGATATACAAGTTTTGCGTTTTTGTTACTTGAAATGAAGTTTATTTTACACTCCTAAAATTTGAACATATCGATACGGGACATCTTGTATAATATGTCTCCTTGATTTAACCCAAGGCATTCCCACAAAGATTCGAAATCACTGCCTTTGAGAGCTTAGTGGTTAAAGCGATGGTCCGGCAAGCCACGCACGTGGGTTCGGATCCTACTTAAGGACGAAATTTTTCTGTAAAAAATTCGAATAAATTAGCGTTATAATATGTAGAAAGCATATTTACATACGTAATATACTCGTAATTGTAAAAGAATCCTTATTCTATTATTATTATTTGTAGTATTATTACATACATATTTAAAATTTATTAGTCATTCGAAGAACTGCCTTTAGAATCTATAGAACGTTAACAATAATACATGGCATATAAGTCATGCCTAGTTTCAGCATTTACATTTAATTATCTGGTGTTTTATTCGGCGTAAATGCATTTTAATTGCTTTTCATTTATTCTATAAACAATCTTTAACTGCCTCTATCAATATCTTCATTTTAAAATTAAATTATAATTGTGTTTAGTTATACTGCATTTGTATTTAAGTTTATAATTTGCCATGTAATTGGAAATATTATTCTGTTGGACAGTAAATATTATTAGTATTTATGGATCCACCCTCTTGCATTTTTTATTTTATTGTCACATAAATAATAATGATAGCAATAATAACAATAAACTGCAAAATGTAGCAAAAGGAAAGCAAATGACTGTTACAATAGTACATTATGTATAATTTAAAGTAAGTATTTTATTAATGGGTTGGATATAGAGAGAAGATGGAGTTGGGGCCTCTACGCAGTTCGCGATTTCGCACATACAGCTTTTGATACATGAACTGCTTCATTTCCAGAAACTTAGCGATTCAGGTGTTCCAACTTATGGTGGTGTGTAACTGGTTTCAAGGGCAAGAAACCAACGAAAACACTTATTCATATTGGTTATTAGTTTTCGTGCCTGCGTTGATTTGATTTTTTTTCCATATCAGTCTTACACAAATAACTTTAAATTCAGCATACGTCTTTTGCAGTTCAAATAGTAAGTCGCCGTATTTTGTAGTTTTTCCATTTTCTTGTCTATTTTATTATTTTTACTGGGGCACGACGTTTCGAAGATGTACAGTGCCATTCCGGTTTGTAGGATCAGCCGCCTAGTAGTAGTAAATTCAAAATTCCAAAAAATGTTGCAGCTTTTGTTATCTATGATTTTTTCATCTATTTCGTAGATATATCTTAGATAGTAATATGTTACACGGTGTGCAGAATTTTGTTGATATACTGGGTGTATTTTTTAACTTGAAATTTTCAAATATCTCGAAAAACAAGTAGTCCACGAAAAAATGTCCAGATATAAATTTAATAATTCAATGGAAGAAATTAGTGCTCGAATTAGTCCATCTCTCTTCCTCCATATAGGTGGGGCGGGGATAACTTTGAAATCTTGAATAGAAATCCGTTATATTTTAGCACAGATTGGAATTTTACCAGAAAAATTACGTAAGATTTGTCCGAATTTTTCAATTCACGATAGATGGCGCTGTAATCTATCAAATTCAATTTTTTTCAATTTTTCGCACTGAGAACCTATGCACACGATTCTGAAATTCGTTTTGAATAAAAATAATACCACGAAAAATGACGTATCAAGAAAATGCTATTATCGTAACCCAGGAACGGGCGTCCTTTTTCACATACTTGGCCACATTGGACTTCATATAAGTCGTGAGCGAAGGAAATCGCCTCATGACTTATCGGAGTGCTTACAAAAAAAAAAAGAATGTAATACCATTACCGGTCACGTGGACCCGTCGATTAACAGTCACCAGAGAAAATAACGAAGTCGCTCTATTAGCTGCAGTGGCTGTTAATCCTCATGTTACCTTATGTTACAATTTTAAAACGTCGTAAATATCATCCATAACATGTGTCTTTACATCAAGACCTTCATGGCGTTGATTTGCAAAATCGGGTAAGTTTTTGTCAGTGGGAATGTGAACAAATACAACAAAACCCCAATTTCCTTGTTACGTGTTGTTCTCCGACGAGGCGTTTTTCACAAACCACGGAACGGTTAATCAACGCAATACACATTACTGGAGTGTTGAAAATCCGCACTGGCTTCACCAAGTTGAACACCAGCACTCTTGGACTGTCGGAATAATTGGGAACAAAGTCATCGGCCTCTACATTATTGAAGGCCACTTTAATGGTGAAATGTACCGAGACATTTTGGAAAATGAACTGTCAGCACTACTTGAAGACGTTAGCTTAGAAGTGCGACAGAACATGTGGTTTCAACATTATGGTCGTCTAGCACACTATTCGGTGGTAGCACGTGAAGTACTTGATCATAATTTCAATAGTTGCTGGATCGGTAGAGCTGATTCTGTAAATTGGCCTGCTAGATAACCATATCTTACTTCGCCAGATTGCTTTTTATGGGATTATCTTAAATGCAAAATATATAATCAAGTACCAATACGTGAAAATATGATTGAGCGAATCAGAAATGCTTATGCCGAAATTCAAGAAGATAGACTTCTCAGTTGTCTATACTCATTTTAAATGCGGATCAATAAATGCATTGAAGTTGAATGCGAGGGAAAATTTAGAACTCTGATAAGTGAGAAGCGAAGGGACTTAAATAAATGAAGCACCCTGATACGTAAGAGGTGAGGAGATTCAGGTTAATTATGCACCCCAAGGTGGTACACGTCGTTGTTGTTGGGTTACGCTAAAAGTAATTTATTCACCAGCAATTTATATTTCTACAGGTAACATTTTCCAAGTTATTCGAAATTTGTAAAATGAATAAAAAACTAATTTTGATTATTTACAAATAAAACGTATTTTTTATTGCACACGTATTGCAGAATCGTATGCATAGGTTCTCGGAGGGAGAAATTGAAAAAAATTGAATTTCAACGATTACAGCGCCACCTATCATAAATTGAAAAAATGTTCTATTTGAATTTGAAACTGTTTGGACAAGAGTTAGAACAAACCAATCAAGTGAAGCATCTAGGCATAACACTTGATGCAAAACTGAATTGAAGCAGACACCTAGTCAAAATGGAGATGCAGAAGAGCTGTTGGCAAGACCTGGGGACTAAACCTAAATATGGTACACTGGTTGTACACAGCAGTAGTAAGACCAACGATTACCTATGGGGCAGTTGTCTGGTGGAGGAGGACGGAGCGGACATCATCGATAGGGCTCCTCACGACTCTCCAGCGACAGGCTCTGTTCGGAATCACGGGAGCTATGAACAGAACGGGAACCGTCTCCATGGAGGCCATCGTGTGTCTCTCTCCGCTGGAACTATTTGTAAAGGTCCGAAGCTTAGGCTGCGATCTTGAGGCTGTAGGCCAATGACGTATGATGTCCTAATAAGGTTGTAGGAAGCCATACAAATATCAGAGGAACTATACTGGAAGGGCCGATATTTTAAATGCCGGGGGACAGTATGGCACATGAGATTATGTTTACAGCTAAGCTGAACATAGTTATACCGACCAGGGAACAGGCAAAAAGTCGCTCGAGCGATTGTGGTGCCAGCACCTGGTACACCAATGGATCATAATCTAGTCAAAGTGCAGGTGCAGGCATATGCGGAATGTGCCCTAGAAGGAAGACTCATAGTCAGGCAGCCATTAAAGCCATTATGTTCCCATCTACCAGGTCTAAGCTGGTGAAATATTGTATACATGTCCTCAATAAACTGGCACAAGACAATACTGTGTCGCTGATATGGGTGCCAGGACATGAGGGTATTAAAGGCAATGAGAGCCGACGAGCTGGCCAAACAAGGTACTAATAGGAACTTGATAGGACCAGAATCTGTTTGTGGAATCGCTGAGGATTCCGCTAAAAGGGAGATCTGGTTATGGCTAGAAAAAGAAGATAAAAATAAATGGAGGTTAACGGAAGGTCAACTCCATACGAAAACGCTACTAAGGGAGCTGGACGGAAAGTTTTTAGCCAACCTAATTCGTGGTAACAAAAAATAAATTAAAATAATTACCGGGTAAATAACCGGACATTGTCCTTTAAGGAAGCATCCGTACAGCATGGACTTGGTTAGCTAGTCCTGGTGTAGGAGATGTGAAAAACAGGAGGAAACTAGCCTTCATGCAATATGCACGTGTTAGGAACTGAAGGGACAGAAATATTTCGGGAGAGATCTATTGGATCCTTCGAGTGTACTCAAACTTCCCCTTAGGAGGATAGTGGCTTTTATCGAGGGCACAAGACTAACAGAGTGGAACTGAGAGATATATTAGGGATAATACAAAGAGCAGTATATTCAAGTGCCTGGACGTTCTGGCGTCCAACCCGAATTGTTTCTTCCAAGTGTTGACTCATTAACAAATCGCTACACTTCTTTTTATGGGTCCGGCTTAGTTCAGCTACCGGGACCTGATTAATATTTTCTTTCCTTCTATTTTATTGGGTTATATTGTACTGTAGCTTTAATTCGTTAAATGTTCTCTTGGCCTCTCTATACAAAAGCTCTGTTTTCCCTTCTTCTTCATGTGCCTCTACTATTTAGAAGTGGATATTGCGTAGCTGATGCAGCGTGCGCGGAACTATTAATAGATGAATAGAATCTCTATTCAATGTTGACTAGTCCTCTTCCTCTTGCTTTTCTAGACGTATGAATGCTCTGCACCGAGGCTCGTGAATGGTGACTTCTATAATGTGTCATAAACTTTCGAGTGTTTGTATCGAGGTGAACAATATCTTCTATTTGATTCTTTCAAAGAAATGCGAGTTTACTGGTACTACTAAGATGTTGGTAGCTATCATGTTTTTTCCGACAGTTGTGAAAATCGGATTTTATGTAACACTTCCTCATATTTCTTCGTTAACCGGTTATTTAGTTGCACGCATTTGTTCATTATCCTATATTTAATGTCATGTGTAACGTGTAAGTTTGTACGCTGGCAAGGTGTTGAATAGTGCCATTTGCTAGAGCTACATCAGTGCAATTATCTATTCCTAGTTTCATACCCATGCCTGATGTATATTAACGAACTATGTAAAACTAGCATATCGATGTTTAACTAACATCAAGTGCAAAATACAGTAATATAAAAATATTTAAAAAAATCTGTATAAATACATATGTGCATATTCATGTCGATTGGTGAGACTTCTACGTACAAATTAATTTCCATATCGTTCTGTCTTTCCATTGGCCTTCCCTTAGATCTCTCGAACTTATTGCTCTTGGTATACCTTCCTTACATGCCTTTTTCGGTATTCTGGGTCATCTACACTTTGATGATATTCATTGCATAATTCTCTTCGGCAGTCTTCTATTTTCCATTCTTTTTTTCAATACTACCCGTTTCCACCATCAGTTGTTAGGGCGCTATAAATGTCCATTTGTTGTCTTATCTCCTCATTTGAAACACATCCTCTTCCCAATACATTTAGCATTTGCCTAAATGCATAAATTTTGATTGCTTCGAGTTATTATCTGTTGTTTTCAGTGATTCGTCACGTTTTTACACCATATAATGGGCTGCTGAGAGTTTCGTATGTGGTATACTTTTACTTATTTCTATGGTGAAGATTTCGAAATATTT
This sequence comes from Melolontha melolontha, assembly GCA_935421215.2. Taxonomy (NCBI): domain Eukaryota; kingdom Metazoa; phylum Arthropoda; class Insecta; order Coleoptera; family Scarabaeidae; genus Melolontha; species Melolontha melolontha. Next base: position 117,496,868 of record OW285235.1, read on the forward strand.
CGTTCAGCCAAGTGGTCATTGTTTTTGTTTGCGCTATTAGTTTCTTTATATCTATATTCTATATCTTTGTCGTCTTTTCCTGTGTGTAAAAGTCCACTCTTAGGTATTTATATTCGATGCAACCTTCAATATCATCGTGTTATAGTTGTATGTTTGATGGACCGATTCCCATAGCCAGATATTTGGTGTTCTTTATATTTATCTTCAGTCCTCATTTATTATATTCCTCCTGCAGTTTCCATGCCACATATTCCAGAGCGAATTCATCATTTGTCATAATAACATAGTCATCCGCAAACTGCAAGCTATAGAGGCAGATCTCAACTTTACAGACACCCATTCGTCTGCACTTTCACTTCGCTCTTTCAATGTACTTGCTAATTAGATTTTAAGTAGTATGGGTGAAATGTAGCATCCTTGTCGCAATCTCTTATTCACCTCAAAGTTTTATAATAATTATGCGCCCTACTTTAACTTGTGATGTCCCATTCTTTATATAAGTTTTGTAGTGCTTCCATTAATGCATGGCCAATTTTGGTTTTCTACAGTGCTTTCCATAAGTTTTTCAAGGGGACGGTGTCGTATTCCGGAGATCAGTTAGCAGATGTATGTTCTGATTTGTGTTCGATTTTTTTTCTATCAAAATACATTGTCTGTACAACGTATTCCTACTCTGAACCTGATTGTGTCCTCTTTCTCTTTTCCGTATTTTGTCTCAATCATATATCGAAGAATTCTACCATATAAGTGACTAAAGGTACTAGTTACCGATTTTACTCTGTAGTTTGAACAGACCATTTTATCTCCTTTTTTATAAATGGATAAGATGTATACAGTCTTCTATTTATTTTGGACCGGGCTTCCATTAAAATATTTATTTATGCACCAAGTAATATTCTCGAAAAGTTTTTGTGTGCCATTTTTTACTAATTCTGCAAGGATTTCTTTTGGTCCTGTAGCTTGATCATTTTAAAATTCTTTTACAGTTTTGCGTATTGTCGTTACTTCTATGTTGATTGTTTCATCTTCGACGCACATTTCCGTTAATGAGTTGATAATATATTCCAAATAAATAAAACACACATAAGATGTTTTTAGATTTGCACTTTATTAATAAGATAATGACAGCTGTTTCGCTAACACAGTAGCTTCTTCAAATTCAACTTAATTATCTCATTAAGTTGAATTTGAAGAAGCTACTGTGTTAGCGAAACAGCTGTCATTATCTTATTAATAAAGTGTAAATCTAAAAACATCTTATGTGTGTTTTATTTATTTGTGATATGAATTAACATCAAGCAAAGGTCTAAACAATGAAAGATAATATATTCGTCTCTATATTCTACTGAGAGGTTTTCCTAATGATTTTTATATTTTTCTATCGGTATTGCTTTAAACTATGCTTTATTTCGCTTCATTCTCGCTAGGTTTATAAATTTCCATGTTCCTGAACATTTATTTTCTCCTAATTATCTTCATTCTTGTATCAGATTTCTTTTTTTGCTACCATAATTGTTCTTCTTGGAATTGTCTTTAGTTTCAGATATTTAGTTCTAAATATTTTAGATATTCTCGATGTTTGTGTTGTTTAAGATTAGCTATTTTTTCAAGCTTCCTTCTTTCATTTTACCAATGTTTCTGTGTTATTATTCTACCACATTTTCTTGCTACTCGCTTATGTTTTTAGACGAAGAGTTTCTTCAGCTGTACTTAGAATACTGGTTATCATATTCGTGTATACTTAACCAGAACTTTTGGTCATAAATTCAAATAATTTAGAGTCGCTGAACGCGTATATATTGGAGCGACTTATAATCAAGTTTGTAGTTAAAATGTAAGTTAAAGCCAAACTTTTTGAAATGATTGATATTGTATAATTTTATAAAAATAAAAATCAATATGTTAGAAACTGTTACACAATATATGTTCTTATGCTCGCCTGATATCAAACGTACCTACCTAATATTGAAATATATACATAATTCCTCTTTATTCCTCTATAGAGAAAATTACTTTCAGAACTACGAGAAAAAGATTAAATAGATAAAAGAAAGTAAACTTCATCTGGGCTTCTAGATTGTAATAAAATTCTACGGGGTTTTATCAGCAATTCTTAAAAAAATAATACCAATTGTATTAAAAAAAATTACAACTTATAAACAAGAAGCTTCTTATGAATACTGTTGAACTATCAGATATATGAATGATCCGCACACTGCTATCGAAAGATTTGTCCCTAAATATTACATTAATTCTGACAAATATCCTAAATGGTGTTCTCTGACTAAAATTTTAATGAAGCAGAAAAATCAATTGTATAATATATTTAAAAAAATACTAATATTTATACAAAAAAGGGGATATTTATCAATACGTTTTTTGCCGTATTACGCAGTTGTTATATAATGAAACAGATATGCAAAATACATATCCGTCACTGTAAACATGGACAAACACCTCGTATTTTTAGCATTTACTTCTGTTCAATACATATGTTTCAGCCATCTAGGCCTCATCGGTTGAACTAGTGAAGCAATGTGTATACAAATTAATACAGATCTGTTAAACAACGGATCTGTATCTGTATCTACATTTACGCTAAAATCGTCTCCAAGCTATAACCAGTTTCGTTCTATCAGGCGACACCAATTTAATGAGTGACATCTGACGGAAGAAAGCGACTAGGCCAGAAAAGGCGAACTTCCGCTCGAATAGCAAGGCTATTACGAAAAAAAGCGGAAAAATACGTATATTGGTGCTGTCCATTAACACGCGCCAGATGGCGGTAAATATACAAAAAAGGGATATTTATCAATACGTTTTTGCCGTATTACGCAGTTGTTATATAATGAAACAGCCTTGCTATTCGAGAGGAAGATCGCCTTTTCTGGCCTAGTCGCTTTCTTCCGTCAGATGTCACTGATTAAATTGGTGTCGCCTGATAGAACGAAACTGGTTATAGCTTGGAGACGATTTTAGCGTAAATGTAGATACAGATACAGATCCGTTGTTTAACAGATCTGTATTAATTTGTATACACATTGCTTCACTAGTTCAACCGATGAGGCCTAGATGGCTGAAACATATGTATTGAACAGAAGTAAATGCTAAAAATACGAGGTGTTTGTCCATGTTTACAGTAACGGATATGTATTTTGCATATCTGTTTCATTATATAACAACTGCGTAATACGGCAAAAACGTATTGATAAATATCCCTTTTTTGTATATTTACCGCCATCTGGCGCGTGTTAATGGACAGCACCAATATACGTATTTTTCCGCTTTTTTTCGTAATAGCCTTGCTATTCGAGCGGAAGATCGCCTTTTCTGGCCTAGTCGCTTTCTTCCGTCAGATGTCACTGATTAAATTGGTGTCGCCTGATAGAACGAAACTGGTTACAGCTTGGAGACGATTTTAGCGTAAATGTAGATACAGATACAGATCCGTTGTTTAACAGATCTGTATTAATTTGTATTCACATTGCTTCACTAGTTCAACCGATGAGGCCTAGATGGCTGAAACATATGTATTGAACAGAAGTAAATGCTAAAAATACGAGGTGTTTGTCCATGTTTACAGTGACGGATATGTATTTTGCATATCTGTTTCATTATATAACTAATATTTATCTTAAATACAAGGAATTAAGATCAAAAGTTAAGCAAGCCATTCATGATGACTATAAGAAGTTTGTTTCTTTATTGCAACAATCGTGAAAATATTCGTGCGTTTTGGAACTTTGTTAATTCACGTGTTAATTTCGTGTGAAAAAACAGTCAAGTTTACCTCAACGTCTATGTAATAATGGTGTCGAGAATCGGACACTCCAGAAAAAGTACGCTGATTATTTTGAAACGGATTATGTAAATCATATCCCTACGAATACTAACTATTCTCAATTTTTGTTAATAATTTTGTCAATCCATTTAATTTGAATAATGTAACCAATGATTGCCATACGATATTTTATAAACTTGCCTCTCTAAGAGGTCAGTCCAGGAATTGTTGGCATTCCTGAATATTTTCTTAAAATCTGCAGTTACACTTCAGCTCTTCCTTTCTCAATTATTTAACAACTATCTATGAACTTAGGATATTTTCCAAATCAATAGAAGAAACCTTAAATTTTTCCAACTTTCGAATCACGCGACAGAATTCTTGCTAATAATTATCACCAATTTCGTTGCTACCAAATATTTTTGAACATATTGTATCAGATATTATCTCTGTCAGCTTTCGGAAGGTGATCGATTTAAAACCAACATGGTTTCGTATTTGGCCGTAGCACTCAAACTAACTTGTCACAATTCCTATGTTTTATTAGCGATGCACTGGAATGATGTTCTCAAGTGGATGTCGTATACATATGTGGATTTTCTAAAGCGATTCGACCGCGCTCATCATTAATAGTTGCTCCACAAACTCGAGCTTTATAGAATCGGTGGTAACTTGATTTCACGGATTGTCTTTTAGATCTCAGGTTGTTCAAATATCATCGGTAACGTCGAAACGAATAGTAGTTACTTTTATTTCTACTTTTAATAAACGACTAGTACAAAAACTTTACCTCTTCTAAGTATCTAGCGTACGTAGATTATTTAAAAATATTTACATGGTTGGATGCTTGCGATATCTCATCACTTCAGAATGGTGTTCAGTCAACAATATGTTGCTTAATTTTAACAAATGCCACTTTTACAAGAAGGAAAAATACTTACTTCTTTACTTATAAGCATATTTATTTATAACTCTATGGTCGGATCTATACTTGAGTATTGCTGCGTGGTTTGGTTTCCATATCATGCAACTCATGTAAATCGGATCGGCCATAAAATTGTTTATTTTATTCTATTCAAATTAAACATTGATAAAAATGTATATAATTTTCCTGAAAGAGTTAACTTCTGGGACCAGAGTCACTGGAGAGCAGAATTCCAACTTTTGCGCAATAACTCTTTAGATTATTCTGACCTTTTTTCCTTATTGTCGTTCTATGTACCTCCATTGTATACACTCGCTCAGATAAGACGTTCAGTACTTGTTATCATTAAACGGAATGTAGTAAGTACAATACTATGAATCGGTGTCATCAGAGCTAAATCTTTTGCCTGGTATTAACCTGTTCAAATCATCAGATCAAACTTTTATGTCTGTCTTGAAAATGCTGCAGTTTCTTTAATATAATTATACACAATATGTATTTCTTTATATTGTACTTGTTATATAGGAATTTGTATAAGTTTGTTAGAATTTTATTTTTCTTGATTATTTTATTAAATGTGCATCTTTTATTTTATTTTTAAAAATAACTGTACTATTTGGAATTTTGTATTCTCGTTATGCACAAATAAATAAATAAAGAAATAAATATACCTGGTTGAAAAAGAAATAATTACTAAATGGAAAGTAAATATAATAACTAAATTTTAATTATGTAATTAAGCGTAGATATGTAGTTCGTGCAAGATTTGTGCATGTGCTCATGCTTTAGCAGCATATACTAATGATTATATAGTAAGATAAAACACGTATCTACATGTCTGGAAAGATACTTTCTCACAAATATGTGCAATCGATTTTTAAAAATATTTTTATATTATTAAAAATGTTTTTGTTTTATACAAAATATGGTGAACTTTGCCCACTCAAGTATATTTCAAATTACTTGGCAATATTGATTATTCCAATTTAATTTTTTTGATAAAATTATGTCATTGTGATTCCTAAATTAAAAGAATTAGTGTTTCCAAAAGTAATAAGACTAATAAGAAAGCAAAAATATTTTTCTGTTTCCAATTTTTATTAATTATTTGTATTAATTTGAGCGATATAGTGTATGAGTAATATAGGGTTCAAATTAAGTTCTACTAATTGGCGTAAGAAGTCTGCCAGTAATTATATGTAAGTCAGTTATAACGTTACCATATATACAAGTGATTTTAACGCTCGATTAGAAATTTCTCCTCTTGAACAAGTAAAGTACTAGTTACCCTCCTCTTCTGTAATTATTATATATTCATTGACAAATTGACGTCACACATGGAGAGAAATCATTATTAGAGTGTGTAATAATACACTATTACAAGGGAATCGCAGCACTGTGAACCAATATTTACTATCGCTCTCATTTGATAGAGTTTGCATATCAAGTGTATATATGTACATAGTTGGTTGATTTTCAATATAAGATTTTTTGATCTTCATAGAAAGCTTATATACATTAATTTTAGTATGACATTTCAGCTTACTGGTATTTATTACTAACATCGGTTCTTATATTAGTTTGTTGAAAATATAAATTAAAAATACGGAGTTACATTCGCGCAAAGGATAAATATTAAAAAATTCTTCTCATTATGTAAATAATTTATTAATTATTAGAAAGAATAAACTACGAGGGTTGCCTTTTATATTTTGCATATAGAGCTGGAATAAAATATTAGATAGCTTAAAAAAGACTTATTGTTTTTCGGAGTATTCTCCACTTTGACCTGCGCTGGAACCAACTGTGAAAGCAGTTATTCCACTTGCTTCTTGGTACAGACAAAATTGTATCGACTGCTCCTTCTGACATCTTAACCACGCAGTCCCTCCTTGATTTTCAGAAAGGTAAAGAAATCGTCAGGACTGTATGGAGAACGTTCTAACAATTTGACGTTTTGTTGCGTTAAAAATTCAATTGTGTTGCGAGCTGTGTGCGAATTGTCTTTATGGAGGATGATCGTCGTTGTGGGTTGGTCTCTCGGACCTAAGCGATGACTTGCGGCAAACAACTAGTTGTATACCTATCGCCAGTAATAGTTCTTTGATCTTGTAGAGAAATTGTTGCTACATGATCTGCTTTCGACACTAATGACGCGACCATTTTTTTGAAGACACTTCAAGAACGGATGACTTTTGTCGGCTTTTCTTCACCTTGGAACACCCGAACAGGCTACTGGCGTTTATTTTCTGGCGTATGAGCAAATCCAAGATTCATCACCACTCACGGTGTTGTACACGATTTTAGAATTCCCTGCGTTGAAGCGGTACAGAGTTTTTTAACACCATTTTGCGCTAGCTGCTCTTCATGCAACATTTTTTAAATTAAGGTATGAAATCTCCAATGATGCTACAGTTTCACGATATGTCACATGTGATGATCGTTGAGGATCTTGCGCACAGCATCGACGTTTTCCTAAACAAAAGATAAAAGACATCCCTCGTACTAATGTAGAGTATTTTTCCATTACTCAATTGAAAAATGTTAAAGCAGTTTATTTAATTTGCTTTTTAAGAATAGTTTAACGTAAGAGATACTTACTTCGATTAAAATACATGAATGTTATATTACACCTTAAATTAAAATAGATTACTTGAGGTGGCAGTAAAAACACTTCGACTGCGACCTTTCACATGGACATACACCTCGTATTTTCCAACATTTACTTCTGCCTAAGACACGTGTTTCTGTTATTTACTATCAGACTTCATCAGTTAGGCTAGTGAAGTAAAGCTCAAAGAATCGCCTCACAAGGTATAGCAAATTTTGTCTTATCACATGGCACCATATAATCTAGTGACATCTGAAGGACAAAAGAGGCTAGGCCGAAAGTGTCAATTTTCCTTTGACCGGTTATGCCGATACAGAAGAGAAGAAATACGTATATAAGTGTAAGTCCATTAACACGATACCAGATGGCAGTAAATACAACAAAAAAGTTTAAGTATATTAATACGTAATACGTGCTTAACGTATTGATATACTTAAACTTTTTTGGTACAAATTTAAATATACATAGTATTTTGTATTTTATTTAATATTCTTTGTTATTTTCTTCATCCAGTACTTCTGACTCAACAATAAATTTTTTGTAGTTATCAATTGTGTCAGTTCGTCCATTAACCATTTTTAGGCATTATTTGTGTTCTCCCACAACCTAAATGCAACCTTCTTAAACCTCGGACCTAAAAATGTAGCTTTTACTACAATTTTGCTTGTTTCAAGATGTCCAAGACGACGACTGATTATCTCCTGTAGGGCTGTTTAGGTTATACAATTCGTTGCTTTTAATGAATGTTGTAATCTCTCAATTAGAGGAATCACTAAAGATATGGTAACATATTTTTTACCTGAAAGTACTGTGGTTAAAAGGTACACTGCTAAAGTTTTAGCAGCGGAATGCAGTCTTTCAAAATATTCCATTCCTAAGCATTAAAAAAAAACTAATAAATTGGAAGAGCATCCTTGAGTTCGAGCAATCGTTTCATCATGAGCCGCAAGAATTCCATCGAGTACTAACGTCTTGTTTACCCTCACAACCGTAAGTCCTCTTTGCTCTCGTATTTATTTCAAAGGACCAAATGCTAATACACTATATTTAATGGCCTACTATACTTCGACACTTTTTAATTATTGAATACAAACCACCGTTTCCAGTTAAAGCTTCATTTCCACTCAAATTTAAAGTACACATGGATAATAATAATAATATTTACTCATTTTAGACACAAACTTAGTGTATATGAGTCGTCACAATAAAAGAAAATACAACAATAAAGGACCAAACTGCCATTAGTCATACAAAAAAAATTACTTAATACTTAAAGAAATATATCACGTATATCACAAAAAAAACAAACATTAAAATAAACGAAACAAGTTCATATAGATTCAGGAACGCGTATGCATATGAAGTCTGTAAACCATTTGCTTACTATTCCTCCAGGAAATCTTTAACTGAGTAGTAACACTTACATAGGAGATAATGCTTCACAGTTGATTTAAACTTTCCCATGTCACGCACATCTTTTATATCTGATGGAAGTTTATTATATACAATCTGACCCGCATATGCCGGTGATTTTTCAAAGCTCGCCGTTCTATGGCGATCAGTTCGCAACAAGTGCCCATAACGTGTCGGATAATTATGTGCCCCACAATTCTGGCTGTCTAAATTGCCCCTTATGTATTCAATACACTTGTATATGTATATACATGGCAACGTTAATATTCGGCCTCTCCCAAAAATCGGTCTGCAAGATTCGTCACTACGCAAATTAAAAATTAACCGCAAAATACGTTTCTGCTGTACAAAAACACGTTTGCAATTTACAGAATTACCCCACAGAACAGTATTATAAGAGAGAACCGAATACACCAAAGCATAGTACACATCTATCAAATAATTCTTGTGAAGACTGGATTTCAATTTAAAGTATTGCGTAGTAGGCACTATTAAGTCTGCCACACACATAGTCCACGTGCTCGCATCAGGTCAAATGCTCGTCGATGAATACACCCAAGAACTTTATGTTCTCAAGAACACTCAGTTTATCACCATTAGGGAAAGCAAAACTATCACTTATTATACCTTTTCGTTTGTAAAATTTAACACATGCACATTTACTAGTGTTTAACAAAAGACAGTTTGTGAAGCACCACTCACTAAAAGCTGTCAAAATTTGCTGCACTTTAGATAACAGATCCCCTTCATTATCAGAAATCACGAGCATTGAAGTGTCATCAGCAAACATTACCAGTCCATCTGGATTAACATGTCTAGGTAAGCAGTTTATAAACATTATAAACAATAACGGCCCAAGCACTGATCCCTGCGGAACTCCAAGCTCAACACAGTATTCTCTTGATGTCACATTATCCAGCCTAACAGACATTGTTCTATTGGTGAGATATGAATTCATCCATGACAGAACCCCACCCCTTATACCCAACGCGTAAAGTTTTTCTATAAGAAAGTCGTGACGAACAGTATCGAATGCAGCCGTTAAGTCAAAAAATAATCCTAATGCATACATTCCCTTATCAATCGCCTTATAAATTTTGTCAGCAAAGTTATATGTTGCAGTAGCAGTGGAAAAGCCCATGCGAAATCCATGCTGCGCATCACTCAACGCACTGTTCATAGTTAGGAAATTAGTAATCCTGTCAGACACAATTCTCTCCAGTACCTTAGAAAATTAATTCAAAACAGACACAGGCCTGAAATCCTCAATAGACAACGAAGATTTCCGGTTATGAACTGGCACTACCAAGGACTTCTTAAACACAACCGGAAACGTACAAGTATCCAGAGAGAGATTAAATAAATATTGCAATGGCCGCACTAGAAACTCCAGGGAACACTTAATCAGTGCTGTTGGAATACCACCATTGCCAGAGTGATTACTATTTTTTAGCCTGAGGATAGCTCTTGATATTTCCTCATGGCCAATCTCATCAAAGAAAAGAGAGCCAGACACGGACCCATCCGATGTACAGGCCAGAGGTAATCCCATCGAGTAACGCTGTATCATTTTATTTCTAGCGTCACCACTAAAGTACTCCCCAAAAACTTCACTTGCACATCCAGGAGCCATTACATCCCCGTCCTCGTCTCTCAGAAGCGGTTGCCCATATTTACTCCCGCCACTGCCCCCATTAACAATCCTCCAGATGTGCCTAGATCTATTTCCCGAATTAGCTATTCTATTAGTGTTATAGTTTATTTTTGCATGATGATGATGTTTATATAAATATTCGTTTATAGCGCATTTGATGTTAGCACCATTATCTAACACAAGTGTATAATTGTATCTATAACATACCATTCATTTAAGATTTTCGTTAAGACGCCAGCTATCTTGTATGTTGTATGGGAACCCGCTATTTACTTAGTGGCTAAAACGTGTGCTCGTACGTCATTATCACTAATATAATGTAATGTATAGAATCCACGATTGGCTCTTGGTGAAACATAATGAATAATTTACTAAAGAAAAGACTCGGTATATTTGTTTCACAAAATATATTTATTTATTAAATCTCTAACATATGTTTCGACTTTTCAGTCATTTTAAACTTTTACATACTTGTAATAATGGAAAAAGACTCGACTTCCACGAAATATTAGAAATTAAAAAAGCCATAAATCTTAATAGACATGTCACAAATACACAGCTGGATTTTTTCAACACCCCTACTATTGATGCTGTAATAAAGTCCTTTAAAAACTCATAAATAGTGGTAGAAGTGTACTTTATATTTTAGTACTTTTATATTTAACTCTTCGACAATGACTGAAAAGTCGAAACATATGTTAGAGATTTAATAAATAAATATATTTTGTGAAACAAATATACCGAGTGTTTTCTTTAGTAAACTAATGTAATGGCTGGTAATTGTTATTTATGCTGTATTATTATCGGAAGTTCATCTATCGGTTGTTATTAAGTTGTTTTAGTGTTGCCTAATAACGCTTTAAACTTTCAAACTTCTTGTGCGTAACGCGCAGGTAACATCTCTGAAGACAGCGTCTTCCTGCTTGGTATTTTATATAAGGGTTGCAGTTTATGGGAATAATCAATAAATCCTTCATCTTCTACTATTGATAAAGGTTGATAATCCCATGTTATCATTTCCAATAACGCGTTATTTATTTCGCTAATATTGCTGTTTGATAATTCACGACGTACGCTATAAAGTAGTAACTATTCAAATTTCTTTGACGGCGGCAGCAAAATTTGGTTTTCCTAAATAGCGTTTGGTAACAAACCTGACGGTCCTGGAATAATACTACTTTCTATATTTTCTGCCTGTAAAGAAACTGTCGGTGGTCACATTTTTGCCTGGTCATTCCAATTCCTCTATCATCTCTAAAACAACTCGCTTGCTTTGGTTTTTGGTTACGTTCAGGCTGATCTCCCGTTTTGCTAATATATATTTGGCAATTGTAAGCATATGAAGTTTTACTGTCGCATGCTGCTCAGATCTTTATGCCATACTCCCACAGAAAATAATCAGCTGCTCGTGGACGGTCACATTTTATTAGGGTATGTATGAATCTTGGAGTGTGGGTAACAATAATTCAAAAACAGCTCTAATGGGCGATAATTTATTAACAAAATCTAGATTTTTGGGAAATTGAGCATTGGGAAATTGTGGTAAACCTGTTTCTGCTCATAGTTTTGTTAAATATAGGGCGCCCATTTTCCACATTCCACAAATTCTAATTTCCTTCGTTATGAGATTTGTAAACTTCTGCCAATATCATTAATCTAAGAAAACATAGAAATTCCTCGGCATCCAGATTTTTCCATAAATCTTCATGCTTTAGTCAAATGCACGATGTGATTTTACAATATTATCTCTAAAAAATAGACAAAAACTACTGTAGATTCTGTCCACGTTTCGCTTAGCATATCTTGTAGGTCCTCCTTCTTGTCACATAACATTTCGTAGTGTTCGTGGTCCCGTTCTTTGCATTTGTGATTCCAAGTACTTAATGTTTATTTTCCGATCTGCAGCATCATATAAATGTTTTCTATCTTACGTTTGAAAATCTAAAGTAGAAACACGTAAAAATTATGTTGATGGTCATGATTATCGCTGGATGTATATTCTGCGACAGACGCTTTTTCGTATTTCAGTAAAATCTTCTACATCGCGTTCATCTACATTAGCAACAGCATACTCGTCATCTTCACCATCACTGTCACATTCTTTAAACCGCTGTCGTAAAATATTCGTCATCTTCATTAGTTACGCGAGCCGAACTTCTTCCAGCCATGACTACTGAATGAATGAGCAAAAACCGTACGAATTGAATAAACGTAGAGTTCTCAGCACTCAGCACTCAACACTGATATTATAATAACCGCGCAGAAACCTATACTGGCCGTACTAGCAGAGAGATTGTTACAAAACACTTTATCGTCAATAAAGTTTTAGACGCGAGGAAAGTATAAAAATAACTGATAAAGAAACTGATAAAAAATAAATGATAAAATATAATATTTAATAACTGGGGTCGGTGGTAACTCCAATGGTATAACGTGTGACTTTTTAATTTCTTAGCAAAATTATGCCAGATACAAATATTGTACTTTAGCTACACTTAGGAAACAGGATGTCAGAATTTTAAATTTCTTTATTGAAAAATGCTTTCACATTACGCATGGAGTCTCCAATGACCCCATGCTATTATAAGGGTTAAAATGTGACACAAAATTTTTAGCAAAGCATTATGGCATATTAGAAAGGTTCCAATGAACAAGAACTGAATTCGAAGTTATGAGAATTCATGCACAAAAATAGAAAATATAATTATCTTATAATGACTCATTTAAGAGGGCCATTCGTAAAGTAAGCTCCGTTTGGTTATTAAAGAAAACGCCAATATATGAAGAGGTTTTTATTATATGCAACTTATACCTATTACTTTCAGCTATTTTTATACATAGTTGCCATTAAAGTTGAGACATTTATCATAGCGATGAATCAGCTTTTTAATATCCTCTTCATATAACTCTGCCGCCTGTGAATTAAGCCATGCTGTAACACTGTTTTACAGGAGGCTTCAGCGTTTATTGTGGTACCTCATTCCATAAAGCCTAGAAGTAGACGCCTTACTTGTCCGAAGAGACAGTGACCATAACTTTTCTCGCAGAAAAAAGTTTGACCGCACTTTAACGGTTTCCTAGTAGGTGAGTTAGAGCGACCCCACTGCATTGCCTTTTCGCTTCAACGTTGACATAGGCGACCCAGGTCTCATCACCTGTTACGACATACCTGAGGAAATCTTCACCTTCAACGTCGTAACGTGTCAGTAATGTTAGTGCTTATCCCATTCTCTTTGTTTTATGGTCTTCGGTAAGAACTTTCGACACCCATTGTGAACAAAATTTGTGGAAACCTAAATGATCAGTAACAACATCGTACAAATCTGTACGTGAAATTTGAGGGGAAAAGGCATTCATTTTTGTGATTGTGAATCGCCGATTTTCACGAATTGTTGCTTCAACATTACCCACAAGTTTGTTCGTCACAACAGTTGGTCTTCCACTCCGTTCTTTATCACGGCATTAGTTCGTCTTTCTTGAAAGATAGGGCACCATTTTCAAACCATACTGTCACTCATGATATTTTCACCATAAACAGAACAGAGCTTACGATTAGTCTCAGTAATATTAATGTTCTTTGTACACGGAATTTGCATATTTGCACGCATTTCACAGTCGGCAGGATTTTCAATTGCAACAGCCATTTTAAACAATCAAAATAGCATGAACGAATGTCCAAAAAAACATCTCACTAGCACTACCAGATTCACACTGAAACAGACTATACCGCAGTGCTGCGGTCGCGCCGATATCCACACTCCTCTGCTCACTAGGCGAAAACGTTTACTTTGCGAATCGCTCTCGTATAAGAACTGTTTAAGTAGCTTTAATGTAAATTTAGTTTTTCATAAACTCATGATATTATGGTAATGCGTTCAAGTGTTTACTGTCTACTGCTAGTCAAATGTAACATTGTTCATGTCTTTCAATAAAAACAACGTTCTATATCGATTCAGAGAGTTCAGAGAAGAATCAAGTTATAAAATGTAGGTATTAATATTTTGACGCGCTGTAAGTGTGCCAATGTTTTTCAAAATATGGGAGCGTAAATATGACGCTAAACACAAATTACTATTTCATACACGAAAATGAAATAGCCGAATTCATATATTACCCAACATTTCCAATGATGTAGTAATTGCAAACATGCGAAACTCAATTTGGAATTTCGAACATACTTCAATGCTTGTTACGAAGGTTGTAAAATTCATATTGAGAATATCTAGATGAGAACAAACGAATTTCATTAATAAACGGAATTATGAAAATCTTGAGAATGAAAGATTATTTTCATTTAATAAGAAATAACGATAAGTTGTCAATTATTAATTAAATATAAGATTCCTAGAATTAGTTACGAACGAAAAGAATTCCTTGTCTACAATTATTAGAGACTATAAAAATGCTTTAAGCGTCATTAACACACTTCTTGTTCGAAATTATGCATATTGCATTTTATGAAGATTAATATGAACAGCTAACTATAACTTGGTGATGAAAATGATAATATTTCATAAATTTTATAATCTGATTTACCATCTCTTTCAATCTATTTATCTATTTATTTCATCTATTTATTAAAATAAATGTTCCAAATAAAAATTTAATATACGATACTCCTCAAAGTTTTAAAATTTTTCTTTAGAAACTACGTACAATTTTCGTTTCTTTTATAGTCCTAACAATAGTAATAACAACAAATTTATTCTGGCACGTCAAGTTTTGAAAATATGTATAGTATTTTGGAATAAAATATGTAATATTAATTAGGTATGAGCCCTGTTTAAAATGTTTTTCTTTTCACTTTTTTATTATACTGTTCTTCGACACTTTCTGATGTCAATGTCCAATAATAATATGTTCGCCTGGAGTTAACAGTTTCCATCCCTGGAGTCTAGATCCTAGTATTCTTGCTTTAGTTTTTGATAAATTCAGGTCTGGAATAAGATCAATTCTAACTCATGTATTAGGTGTCGTCCGTCCTCTTCCGATGGCAAATATTCATCAGCGTTTGTCGATAACGTGACACTTGCCTCTTCTGATTCTGTAAAATCAAATTTTTCACTCGAAATGCCTATGGATCTAGGTTTCCGCAGGACTTCCGCATGAGGAACAGAGGGCAGACTATCATAATTAAATATTTTTCTTATTTTTGTAGGAAAACCCGAAAGTTATCGTGAAACAAAATTAGCAATTAGTCGAATGGTCCATTTGTTCATACCAAATCATGTCTTGCAAATGGCAATGTACTTTTATTGCTGTTTGACCAGCCCTTCAGAGTAACAGCACACCGTGCACAACAAATGCTGTGATACCATGGCTTGTCTTAAAGTTCAATGGTTAGGCCAAAATAGTGAAAATATAACTTTTCTATTAAAGGTGTAATATTACGCTTATGCTAGTAGATAATGAATTCTCCATATACATAACAGAAACTGTTTGGATTATTATACACGAACGCGACATTATGAAATAAAAAGACGTTCAGCTATTACAAACCTTCTTCTTCTTTTTGTGCCCTCTCCGTCATCGGAGGTTAGCGATCACATCAGCAAAGGTCTCTCGATTTGCAGCAGCTCTAATGAGTTGTTGAAAGTTTAATCCGGTCCAGTTCCTAATATTCCGCATCCATGATAGTTTCTTTCTGCCAAGCCCACGTTTACCCTCTATCTTTCCTTCACAAACCGACTTTCATTAAATCGAAAGAGCCGTATGTAGTTCTTTATATACCTACATAGCCAGATATCTACGAATTCTTAATTTTATTGATTCCAGAACAAAAATGGGCATAGTTTAAGTGCTCTGACGTAGAAAACATGCAAGAATATGTTCAGAGATGTCCACTCAATGTTCAATAGAACACTATTTTCAGTAGTTTCTTTCATATCTAAAAGTAACTTTGCGTTTTTCGAAAAACTCCTTAAGAAAATTTCTCAAAATCCTGACGTGATGGAGGAAATTTTAAATCAAATTTAGAATCAGCTTGACAAAAACCAACAACTACACGTATTGGAATAGAAGGAAACCAAACTGTGTTGACCACTGTATACCTACTATATTTTTATCGTTTGCCTTTGCCTATGATACGAATTCTTATGACACATTTAGTATCGTATATGTATTACAATAGAAAGATAATGTTAGTAATGGATGTAACAGTGTATAAACCTAGAAAGCGTGGTATTGTAAAAATATTTTTACATAATTTAATACACTCCTCAAAAAAAATTATGGAATCACCTGATGTATGCAAAATAAATCCTTGCAATCGTGTTTGTTTGTTTTGGTTTTATGACATTGTCACGCACTGAGTTCAAATTAATTTCTTTTATCTAATTTCGTGAGCTTTAAGTGCTTTACATCTTCTCGTTTCTTTCAAAAATTGGTAAGTTCAAAACTACAGTTTACATTTATCACGTTTTTCCATGTAGAACCCTCTTGCCTGGCTTGGTAAAGATGAATGACGATCCTCCAATGCGCAATGCACGTAGTTTGAGTCACGAAAATATTGTCCAAGCCATTTAGTTAATTAACGATGGTAGGAGATAAAGATACGTTGGTCGGATGTTAGGTGTCCGACAATCGATAACTTCAAAACTGCTGCGCAGGTATAAAGAAACTGGGGGATATAACAGGAAACCAGGGCAGGGTAGGAAGCGGTCAACTACGGCTATAGACGATCGTTTTTTACGACTTACAGCCTTGCGTATTAAGGCATTGCACTGCAAGACAGAGAAAAAACGAGCTGCTTACCGATCGCAATGTAAATGTTACGTCTCAGACGATAAGAAACCGATTTAAAGAACAAGGAATACGTGCAAGAATACCGGCCAAAGGCCCCATACTCCTTAGAGAACACCGAGATCACAGACTATAATTTGCGGCAGATCATCGTGATTGGACCGCTGAAGATTGGGTTAACATTCTGTTGACAGACGAGTCTAGGTATTGCCTGTTCTCGTCAGATAGACGTCTGAAAGTATATTGACAAGATGGTGAGCACTTCAGTCAGTGTAACTTTAGGAAAATAACAAATTTCCGTGGTAGTTCGATTACGATTTGGGGAGGTGTATCTTCTGAAGCTAAGATGGAGCTGGAGGTTATTCATAATGGCTCTATGACCGCAGATTGGTACATTAGGATTATCTTAGAGCCACTTGTGGTTCTATTTGCACCTTACATAGGCTCGAATTTCCGTTTAATGCATGATAACGCTCGACTCCACATCGCCAACATTGTACAAAATTACTTAAATGAGACTACATCAAAGGTCTTATTCAGTCTTTGCCCAGGTGGATGGCAACCGCCATACGGGTCCGAGGCGGAAATACTCATTATTAGTTCATGTTTTCATTAATTAAATTCTTTGCGTTAGCGTTAGTTTTTAAATTGTTATGTTTATCAAGTTGCAGTTTTTTGTTCAATTTTTGATATATTTGTGTACCTACTACAAAAGTATTTTTAATAATATAAAATATTATTAAAGATGGGGTGTGAAGAACACAATACCAGTTATATATTTGTGAATGTATCTCCTCTCCAGAGACGTAGATACGTATTTCACCTTTCTACAGGATCGTCGGTACGCCCCTGCTGGAGAAGAGATACATTCAACCAAACATAACTACCTTGCTATCAAACAGAAATTATTAGGACAGAGCGTGAAAGAATATTCAGCGCTGTCTACATAATAACTGCCGAACTAAGCAACGTGTTTCTATAAACGGTGTACTACTTAGTTATAGAAAATAAAATTTTGAAAAAATTCAAAAAGATTGAGTGATTCTATAATATTTTTGCGGACTGTAGTATTATTTATTATCTATAATCATCAGTATCATCCTAAATTTTACTAATAAAATAAAATTAAACTGACCGATAACTTCCAACACATAAACACGTTACAAATATTTTATAGAACAATAAGTAACAGATTTAACTATAGAAGTAAAACTTAAAAGGAAAAAAATTGTTTAAATTAATAACTTGCACTTAATTAAAAGTATTTAAAAGCATTGTCATCAAATAATACTCTCATTACGGAAATTTCTTATAATGTGTAATTATAAGTGCTCGGACAAAATAAGCAAAAAATAAGCATTAGTATGGGATCCTAGTTGATATGGAGCATTTATACAATACACACGTTTATATTAAAGAAATTATTAATATTATTATATTAATACAATTACCGCATTATAAGAATGATTTCATTACTATAGAATGGAAAAAAGGTAATGTAATTGCACTGCATTGTATAAAGTTGATCAAAGAAGCTTTGATATGTATCACAAAGTGTAGAAGTAAATATACTACTGGTCGATTACTATATATAAATAATGTAAAATATATATAAATATATATATATATATATATATATATATATATATATATATATATATATATATATTGTGAAAATGCCTATCGCCCCATCGTTGGGCTGACAAATTGTTAAAAGGCTGAAAGCCCCCAGGTTGGTAGATTGAATTTAAATGGAAAAGTAATGAATTAATTTGCTAAGTAATTTAAAAATAATTTGAAAATTCACAAGTGTAGTTATAAATATGACCTAAAGATAGAGTTAAGTTTAAATATTACAGTTGTCTCTTGTATAATATTCAGAATATAAATAAATGTATATAAACAATTTATACTTAACTTTAATAGGCCTCTTCCAAGTGCAAAACTTATTGTTAAATACTTTATGTGATGGAGCACCCCCTTGCTATGCCCTTAATCGTTGAAGTTTTTTAAACGAAACATTCCCAAATCAGTGAATTAATCGTAGAGGATTCATTGAATGGCCCGAGAGGTCTGCACATTTAAATCCACTAATTTTTTTCAATTTAAAATGAAAAAGTTAAGTTTCCGGCTGAACCTAAAGTCTGATTCAGATATAAATACACTCATCGAATTACATTTAATTTACATTTAATTAATTGTGGAAGTCTTATTAAAATTTAAGTAGCCATACCAAAGATATTCGAATGGATCCATACATTTGCCAAACACTGCATAATAACTTATTAGACGAGTCTGATCTTTGCTCAGCTTAAAGTTGTCGTAGATTCATTACTTTGATTCATTTATTAAAATTGATGATTCTTCTTTTCTCGAAGGCCAAACTTTTGTCTCCGCAGATTTAATAGTCCAGGGTCGCTAACTTTTGTTAGTATTATTACAAATACAAATTATCTGATGAATTTACCTCTTTACAATATGTCCAGAATTTACAATTCATGTGATTACGCGTTGGATATATTTAACAACTACAATGGTTTTATTTTACTCGCTAGAGAATGTTTATTTAAATTTGTATAGTTTTTGGTATATTTATTATTATGTTATTAATAATTTAGTCGCTAGAGAATGTTTGCCTCCATTTGTTTAAATCTTTGATGATATTATTTCCATTAAGAATGAGAATGAATTTGTATTTCACATACATTTCTATTTGTTTTCAAAAGTGCAGTAATAAAAATAACTCTGAAATTAGTTTGTATCTCCTGGGTTATTAATGTACTATAGTTATTGTTATATTTATTATTATAATTATTAGAAAGTGAAGTATAGACTGTTAATTTCTTATTTTAATTTCAGTCTGCAGTTGCAATGGCAAAACAACATTTTCAATACGCAAAGAAATATTATCAAGAAATGAATTCCTGCCGCAAATATATCGAAATCTAAATAATTAAGCACTGTTAATATTAATGATGAGAAACTTTTTATATATTTTAAGAATTGAAAACGTTCTTTCTATATCATAACTTGGCTATGGAGAGGAAATGAAAGTAAAGAATAACCTAACCAGACTTGGATTTATGGTCAGGAGTTTCAAAATTTCATGTGTTTGCTTGACTCTGTATATTTATATCAGTGTGCCTAGAGGTAATGGCCTCGAGCTTTTATTTAATAAAACTGTACCGTCTCTATCCATGTTCCTTAAATAGTGTAGAGGAGTAAGAGAATGAGGCAAGTATTTTTATAGCTACTAATGCAGATGATGCTTTGCGAAAAATTTTACTAAAATTACATATGAATTAATATACAATATATAATTAAATTCGAATGAATTCACAAATACTATCTAGTGCATAATACACATGCAATTTATTAGAATAAATGAATTTTAATTTATTTTCAACTTTTCAAGTATATGCTTCCGTACCATGCAGAAGTGGAAATAGTTTAGCTTCAAAGTTTGGACATAAATTGCTAATAAAGTTAACAACTTCGCCAATTTTATCATCTGTTATGCAGATGAGTTAAAGATGTCAATACAGACATTTACACTGCGATCACGCGCGACTCGAGTACGCTTGCCCATACATAATGGTTTAAATAATTCCTTTAATTATAATATTACCGTATGCTAATTGTAGTTAGATAATTTTCTAAGACTGCAATATTACTAAACTGTAGTTAACAATTTTGTATATAATTATAGCATTCTAAAAGGCAAAATTTACATGTTTACTATACTTAATATACTTCAAAATAGCAGTCATTCGCAACAGTCTACTTTTAGACAAATATCAATAATATGCGACACTGTAACAATAGTATTATCTTTTTATTAGTTGTTCCGGAACAGATTGTTACGATACGATTTTTTTAGTATATTGTTAACTATCAAACTATCATCAAAGTTATCTATCGTAAAACTGTCACCTTAATTTTAATTTTTCTGAGCAAATGGTGGAGGCGCTGGGCATATCTCAATCAATTTTATTATAGTCATTTATAGTTATTTACTATTTATTTCGAGGTTCTTAACTTGCGTTTTATTGTATATACTCTTCATATTATGTTCTTCATTGCTGCATGTTAATTTCAGGTAAGAAATGCTGCTTAACTAACCCGAAGCTGCTACTTTGAAAAAAGGCTTTCTCTTTGAACTTCGCTGATTTAGAATCCACCCAATTCATGTAAAAAGCCGTTTGAACTGAGTAGGTCGAGTGAAAGAAGGTGTAGAATTTGTCCAGTTTGAGCAGGAAAAAGTACAAGCCTGCAATTATTTGGGGCAGAAGTCAAATCTCCTTAAATCGACCAGTGTGGAAGAATCATTTAAAAACCTTTCTGATCTGAGTACAGCGGAGCGAAAAATTGCATGAGATTTGTCTAAGTTGAGAATGGGAGAACAAAAGTTTGAAATCATTTGGAGCAGAAAGTTCAATTGGAGACGCAAAAAACACAATTCTGCAATAATTTGGAATAAAATTAAAAAATGCGGCAAAGAAAAGTATTTTATAGGTGGAAGCGATATTAATCCAATCGTTGTAATTCATTTAATTTTCTGTTGACTGAGTAGGTCGAGTGAAAGAAGGTGTAGAATTTGTCCAGTTTGAGCAGGAAAAAGTACAAGCCTGCAATTATTTGGGGCAGAAGTCAAATCTCCTTAAATCGACCATTGTGGAAGAATCATTTAAAAACCTTTCTGATCTGAGTACAGCGGAGCGAAAAATTGCATGAGATTTGTCTAAGTTGAGAATGGGAGAACAAAAGTTTGAAATCATTTGGAGCAGAAAGTTCAATTGGAGACGCAAAAAAACACAATTCTGCAATAATTTGGAATAAAATTAAAAAATGCGGCAAAGAAAAGTATTTTATAGGTGGAAGCGATATTAATCCAATCGTTGTAATTCATCTAATTTTCTGTTGTAATTACTGTATTATAAAGTTTATGCTCAGCCTTTGTTTGTTAAAACACAGGTATCAGTTTAAAGGTTAGTTTATCATATTTTTCAAACTTATGGATGCCACTGTCAAGAACGTAATTCATAATATTAACAATTTGTTATTAATGGAACTTCATGACCACTAACTACTTACCTGCATTACGAATAATGTACTGGACATTTATTGTTTAAAGTAGAGTAATGCGAGAAAAAGTTTCATTACACAATCTGTTTTGAATAAAAACAATGTCATCAGTCAATATTCCAGACAGTCAGCGGCTTTGCTACCGCGAAAAGAAGTTAGGCGGAGGATAGTGACATTTATGACATATTAATCAGCAAGTAACAGGTTAGCAATAAAGTAAAGAGTAAGTTGTACTTCTAAAAGATATAAGTAAAAGATAATAAGAAGTTATTAAAAAATACCTATTGCACGTGGCACCTCTAGCATATTCCCCAGTTCGCGTAAGTATTTGTATATATATTTAAAATTAAGTTTTGTATACTAATTTTAATTTTACGCAATTAGAAATTGCATGGAATGTTCCAGTACACAACATGTTTTTAAAAAAATGTATCGGATCAGTGCGAGAGAGATTAAAAACTCTTCTTATTTGCTTCTGAATTAACTAGTGGTAACGACCAAAAGCATGCTTTGCTCTTTGTTCAATGACTGAACGCTAGAAATAATTGTGAATTGACAGAAACAAATTTAAAACATACTTGAGTAGGTAAGAACATTCATGGAACCACCTGGCCTTAGTTTTGCATTTGTTATTGAGACCGTGATAGTGGCTTTGGCGTTCATTAATGAACAGCGCTGAATGTTCTTCTACGTTCTGTCTTAATAACTTCTGTAATATAGCAATGCTGTTTTTTTCGTGAAGGTATCTCTCCAGTGGTGGCGCACTGACGATTCTGTAGTAAGATGAAACACGTGTTTGCGTCTCTGGAGGGTTACTTTCATAAATACATCAATTTATGTTGTGTTCTCCACGCCCGATTTTTAATAATATTTTATATAATTAATTGACAGTAGCTTTCTCTAATAAGTAAAACATAAATACTAATAATTCACTAATGACTACTATAAATTGCGTTCTCAAGATACGTAAGGTACTTAATCCACGACATTTATTACTTCTTCTAAATTTGATAGCACAAAAATAAAAAAATTCAAAACAAGACTATTGTAGTGCAGCGATGATAGTAATGAAGAAAATCCAGTTTTATAATATCAAAACTGAAGAACAGAGTTTGTAGCAAAGACCAACTTTCAAAAAATTTGCATATCCACAGTACAAAATAAGTTTTTCACCTAGTAACTCAAATTTATTTAACAGATGAAGCAAAACGTGTGTGTGAAGCTTACTATTAAATGAAACCAGGACCTGTTACAGTATTAGTATTCGTGAGAGTGTAGTTATTATATAGTTTTAATTTGTAGGCAGAACACAACTGCATATCAACTTTATATTATATCACCACGCGTTTTAATAGAAAAATATATTTTCAGGTCATCCGTATAGGTAAGTTCGGGGCACGATAAAGACTTTCACAAATCTTTAAAAGAGAGAACACAACATTGTGTAAGAGATAACTAGAAATGCAATTGTCATTTACAAATTCCTTTCCAAAAAACTTAGCCAATATATTAATTACTTCCTCTTTCGAAACCAGAATGCAAAGTGTATATGGTTAGAGCATTTAGCGCTTAAAGGAAAATTAAAGCTACGAAGTTGTCTAGAAGAGAATTTATTGGCCAAAAAAATATTATCTGTACTATAAGGAGACACTCAGGGGCTCACAGCTAGTATGCGAATACGGAAAATAGTGCCTTGGTGGAATCTGAGCTAAACTTAAATTAAGGTAAAAAGTGACCTGCCTAAAGTTGTGTGATCATAGGGAGGCGTGATCTTCAAGCATCACCCGGGAAGGCCAGGTCAAGTTTCCTTGTACTCAGTTTTAGGGGCTCTGATCTGACGGACTATTATTTCCGCTGCTACTCATGAGAATAGTAAAAAGCAAGAACCTCTAAAGCTGTAAGGCAGGAAGTTCCCATTAATAAATGAAGTCAGCGAGGCAAGAATAAATCAGGACTATCTACCTACATAATATTATAAAGCAAAGAGGTTTGATGTTCGACGAGGGAATTCTATCAGCTGAGCTATATGTATTTCTAGATTTCGATGCAAGGGATGGTGGAACAGGGCCACGACTACATCCAGCTAGGAGACCCATAATTCAGGCCGACGTCACAAGGGGTTGTGAAACTCCAGAAAAACCTATGCATCAAGTAAGCTTTTCTCTAGAAGTTGTTAGGTTCATATAAAGTATTAAGTCTATAGAATGTAGAAAGCCAGAGGCGTAAATCGGGTCAAAATGGCAAAAATAAATTAGAGTCATCTATGTACCTAAATAAATACATGAGGCTACAAGCGCCAACACCGTAGAAAAATTGGATTTGCTGTCCGGCAGGTAAATGCAATCAGCTAAGCTATCTGGCATTTCCAAGGCTAGATTTTAGGGGCTGATGAAGTAGGGCCAGGACTACATACAGATATAAAGAGCCATTGCCGAGGCCGACTTCACCAACGATATGCAGAAAAGCCATGCAACTCCAGAAAAAGAAGCCAAACGAAGAAGTGGCATG
Organism: Melolontha melolontha; assembly: GCA_935421215.2. Classification (NCBI taxonomy): domain Eukaryota; kingdom Metazoa; phylum Arthropoda; class Insecta; order Coleoptera; family Scarabaeidae; genus Melolontha; species Melolontha melolontha. Next base: position 117,521,586 of record OW285235.1, read on the forward strand.
TCTCTTAGAGCTTGGTTCAATCTTGTTGTTGGGTTCAATCAAAGGGATAAGGCTAGTGAATGTACCCTATCGAGACGTGAGGACCACAATAGATACAAAAGGTCATACTGGAATAAGCTGTAGAGCGGCCTCATGTAATGTTATCTAAGAGAATGTTATAGAAGAGATTTTAGATAAACGTTTTATAACCTGTAATAGCATAAACATATTCGAATAGTTTTGTTGCATTGGTTTTAAAAGATTTTTCAGCACTCTATATATAGAGTAACTAGCAGATATTATCCCTGAAGACTATATGTATTCAGTTTTGTGAGCTCGTTAAAGGAAAAATGATTTTGTGTGCCATTCAATTTTTATGATAATATTTCTTTAATTTCCATTAATGCAAATTATATTAATTTTGATCCATGCAGAATATCTTAAAAATTGACAGTAAGAATATTTCGAAACGTATTTGTCCAAATATCATAGGGAAAGGAGTGAAAATTACATTTAACATAATTAACATCAGTAAACAATTCGTATAATATAGAAAAGCATTTTCGAAATTCTTGGTACAAATAAGTATAAAGCAATTATATTATAAATTTCCAATAATTAAATTCACACTTGAAGTACAAAACTATTATTGTTTTATGTTTAAATATATTTAATGTAACATCAAAATTAATATAAATAATATAAAAAAGATTTAACGTCAACGAATTTAAAATCACTACAGTTTTCATTTAAAAAATAGCTCCAAAATTTCACTAGTACAATGATTTTAATAAAAAAAAGGAACAAAAATTGAAAGTATTGGGAAACGCTAACAGAATTACATTGGGTTACAAATCTGGAGCTCAATAAATTATCTGATTGTAATCTGCCAAGCGAAATATTTAATATTAATTACCTCCAAACCACATAGGAAATTAAATTTAACATATTCAGATATTTAAATGTTCCTCGTAGTATGAAAATGTATTATATATTATGAAACTACGCCACTGTAACATGTAATACCTCAGCATCCTTTAAAAGCAAAGTCGATTTTTGAAGTCAAATCAGGACGAGTCAATAATTATATTAATTATAATAATTAATTTACAATCAAATAAATAAGAAGTCTCGGGTGAAGTAATACTTTAATGCTACATAATTTCGAGAAAACAAGCAACAGATTATAATTAAGATGGCAAATAAATTATGAGTAATGATAATTGAATTACTTTATGAAATAATAATAAATGCTTCATGTATCCTTAAGAGTATGATTATATTATTACATAATCTCACACATTTGTATGTATCAATGCATGTCATTCTATTACTCTAGTAACTATATTCAATAGAAATCACATTTCGAACTTCTAAAATAATCTAGCAATTTTCTCTACTAAATAAAAGTATTTATTTAAAAGCTTATTGACCTTATTACAAATTATTTTGAGATTTTTTGTGAATCCACGCATTCTAAATAACCGAAACCTATCAATGGTTAATTATGTCGTTCCATTCCATAAATCCAACAATAAATCGATCATATTCTAAGGATTAACTCATGTGGATCACAAATGCGTTTAGGTGGATTAAAGAAGTGGACCGGCACATCTGTTGCTGAAGGTTAATTGAATTTGCACGCGTAAATATATGAATAACATGATATCATGTGCTCTTTATTTTCTGGATATATGAATTGATGCGATTAATTGGGGTGATGTCGGATCGTTGAAAATGTACTTAAAGAGTTTCTATCGGCTTTGAAACATATAGAACATCATTTTTAGTAAAATAGTAATAATAACATTGAATGTCCAATAGTGCTGTAATTATAAAATTAAATGTACATCAACAGGAATTAATGTTTGATCAAAAAAAAAAAATTGAACCCAATAAAACAAAAAAATATATAACGTGAAAATTAAAGAAAAACAATAATAATATAAATAATTACATCGACAAATACAGTTGTGTAATTAGTAGACAAAACATTATTAGCGTTGATACACAGAAGCATTAGTGGCAATTTCTTCGTAACGTTAGTTCTTGTTCTAGGAATCAAAAATGTATTCCACGAATGAGTCATACGTGAGGGAGCCAAGAAACCACACCAGCTTCAGAAAGCAAAGAAGGGAAATCTACGTTGTTTCTGATAAGCTTAATCAAAAATTGGGCACGTCTAGCTGAGAAAACCGTAAATTCTTATTCAATCATCAAATATCTCAACCACCCCATAGTACATGGTATACTCCTACATGATGTAGACTCCAACGGTTTTGGAAATTAAGGAATTTTTTCTGTACGGATTCGAGTTAAGTTCAAGATTAATTTAGTTCCTGCAATTGTGTATTACAAAATTACGAAGTTTTAGAAGCCACAGTAGGAATGGAAGTAATTTGTGAAAATTTCAAGGCAGACTCAAAGAGTATTCCGAAGTGATATTCACTGTGCTTTTCCTATATATTGAACAGTTATTAACGTAATAGTTAAAATTTATTACAGTTTTTGACTTAGTGTGCAATACAATCCAGCATTTCTCTATATTCCATGAGAAGATATTATGAGCACACTAATTACTAATAATATTTAAATTCTCCTGGAGAAGGATGAGCGAGATAATATTGGTAAACATCTTCAGCTCACCTGCATATGCTAAAATGTCGCAATGTAATAATGGTAAGAGATCATTTATATAAATATTATCTAAATGATCTAATTTTGGATCGCTGTACAACAATATAAGTGGCAAATGAAGAAGGGACAGGCTGATTTGAAAGCCAGGGAGATTTTGTAGAAACCAAAAGTATCTAGTTTCTGTATTACCCTATTTAATCCCAAAGTATGTAAAATAAAAATATAATGTAAATGTAAAATGTTTATTATCTAAAATACGTCCAACTAATACTATAAAAGTAAAATATAAGATATTAATTATGAACGCGAAAGAAATGATGGTACCTTTACGAACTACTGGTAACATACGTGAAATATTATATAAAGTATTTCTTATTATTTCTTTAATTTTCATATTAAACACACTTGAAAGTAATCCATAACCAGTTATATTACATTCTTTAATAAATGTGTGTGATAAATAGAGCTGAGGATGTTTGCGGTACGGCAGGACCGTATGTAGTGAATCCCCACATTTAACTATTTATCTAAATATTCTCTGAAATGATTTGCCGGATCTCATAAATTAATAGAGTGATATTTTAGTATGCACTGGATATTGTTATTATACAAAATCATAATAGCCATTTGTATTTATGGATCATAAATAATAATACGCATGTATTTGTATTTGGTTGTGAATTCAATTTAAACTTAAAACGAATCGTAATATTTTAACGACAAGCCGTCCTTACAATACATGCATTCGAGACAAAGTGTGCAACTCTACGAATAACTTCCACAATTGATCGAAAATCGACATTTTGGAGCTCAAGTAGGTAGTATATATAAAATATATGCAAAATATGTGCTGCCAGGCTTTGAAAGGCTGTGTGACAAGATTTTAATAAATCGAGGTTTCTTTTGTTTTCGTAGCTTTTATTGCATTTGGTTATAAAAATAATATAATAAATAGTAATAAACACTGCTTCTAATCTAGTAATATATTATCAGAATGTGTTTTTCTGGATTTTAGTTAAATTTACACCTTGTTTTAGAATATTGTGAATGAACACTTTACAATTGACTACTTACAACATGGAAATTAAATGAAACTTCAACACTAATAAAAGGCCTTTGTTGTTTATAATAATAGTTCTTAACGACAGTAATAAAATTTTCTAAGAATAGGAGCTTTACTTCAGCTCCAAAATGTCCATTTTCGATCAATTGTGGAAGTTATTCGTAGAGTTGCACACTTTGTCTCGAATGCATGTATTGTAAGGACGGCTTGTCGTTAAAATGTTACGATTCGTTTTAAGTTTAAATTGAATTCACAACCAAATACAAATACATGCGTATTATTATTTATGATCCATAAATACAAATGGCTATTATGATTTTGTATAATAACAATATCCAGTGCATACTAAAATATCACTCTATTAATTTATGAGATCCGGCAAATCATTTCAGAGAATATTTAGATAAATAGTTAAATGTGGGGATTCACTACATACGGTCCTGCCGTACCGCAAACATCCTCAGCTCTAGTGATAAATGAACTTTAAATAAATGTAAATTATGTTTTTCCTTGTGCGAAAACGCACGAGTGGGATAATATATATATATATATATATATATATATATATATTATACAGCCCGGCAAGCTGTAGACAGACTTGGGTTCGAGTCCCAACGTAGACCATATTTTTCAATTAAAAGTTTCGTATGATTTGCTTTGTAATTTGTAGACAGCAATGTTTACATCCCCACTTACTCTGCAATTACATACATTCTAATTTGATATTTGTAAATGTTTCATATAAAAGCCGAAAAATTCCAATAATTTATCAATTGTTATATATATATATATATATATATAAATATATTAAATTACCGACTAATTTAATCTACTAGAACATACAAAGGTCAAGAAATAATGATCTATATATATATATATATATATATATATATATGAAAAACGCAATGTGAATGGGAATTAATGACTATTAAATTCCCACATTGCCGCTCTAATTTGTTGTATTAATTTCTACAAATGACAAAATCACATTTTCCTAAGAATGCAGACACAACACGTCACGACGCCAACCGTCCAGGTTGTCCGGGCAAATGAAAAATGTGTGAAAGTCATATTCATTCGAAATGTGCAGATACCGGTATTTCATAGTTTTTGCTAATCAACAGTACATATTATACGAAAATAGACACTTTATTTTATATATGAAAGTCATGTCTATTTTCGGATAATGTGTACTGATGATTAATAAAAACTATGAAATACCGGTATCTGCATACTCCGAATGGAAATGACTTTCACACATTTTTCATATATATATATATATATATATATATATATATATGTATATATATAATTATTTCTTGAACTTTGTACAAAATAGTTGATTTAGATATTCGGCGATTGAAGGTCTGTTTTACATTAATATGTATATATTTAAAATAAGTTCTTACATGTTTCGGTAAGTATTACCTTTACCAAAGTATTATAAATGACAGATATTAATGTCAAAGTTATATAAGTGATGTAGTCATGGTGAGAGATACAAATTCGTAAATACATTCAATTCAATTAATAATAACTCATGACTTACCATTCTCTTTATAATTGATATCAAACTTTTGTTATGTCATGAATTGTTATTAATTGAATTGAATGTATTTATGAATTTGTATCTCTCACCATAACTACATCACTTATATAATTTTGACATTAATATCTCTCTTTTATAATTCTTTGATAAAGGTAATACTTACTGAAACATGTAAGAGCTTATTCTAAATATATATTATACATATTAATGTAAAACAGACCTTCAATCGCCGAATATCTAAATTAACCATATATATTAGCCATTCATTTAATATATCAATTGATAAATTCTTGGAGTTTTTCGGCTTATATATCAAATATATATATATATATATATATATATATATATATATATATGTATATATATATATATATATAATTTCTGGGCCGTTCATTAAATATATCAATTGATAAATTCTTGGAGTTTTTCGGCTCTTATATGAAATATTTAACAAATATTATCAAATTAGTATGTAGTTGCCAAGTAAGTTTTGAATGTAAACATTGCTGTCTACAAATTACAAAGCAAATCATACGAAATTTTTCTTAATTGAAAAATTTTGTCTACGTTGGGACTTGAACCCAAGTCTACGGTTTGCCGGACCGTTGCTTTACCACTTAAGCGACGATAGACCTGGGTTCAAGCTATTTAGAAATGCATAATAAAGCAACAGTGTTAATGATTCAGATGTCAGTTATTGAAAGTAGATGTCAGGTTTGAAAGCAGAAGTCAGTTTTGAAAGCAGAGTTTTTTTATAAACATTTTACATGAATGGCGTCCTAAATATCATTTGCTCATCAATGGATATATTGAATGTAAATATGCAAAATTGAAAATTATTGTCATTCAGCAGATTTAAAAACGGCCGCACTTTTGCGAATTTGTCACTCTTATCTAATGAATTATTATCACATAAATGCAAATTTCTTTTGATATTTCGAAATTTATTTTGACTCATACATTTCTATACAATGTTCATACATTTCTCTTCATCATTTCACCAATACATAGGAATTGGAGGTAAAGTGCGGTACCCAAAATTGCAAATTATTGTCATTCAGCAGATTTAAAACCGGCCGCACTTTTGCGAATTTGTCACTCTTATCTAATGAATTATTAACACATAAATGCAAATTCCTTTTGATATTTCGAAATTTATTTTGACTCAAACATTTCTATACATTGTTCATACATTTCTCTTCATCAGTTCACCAATACATAGGAATTGGAGGTAAAGTGTGATACCCAGAAAGTACCATTAGACCCAAAAAATTTAAAAGATCTGATCTATCAACTTGTAGCGATTGTTATCATGAGTATACCTCAAAGAAAATGAAATTATCATGTCCAACACAGCATTATCAAGAAACGAGAAAAGTATATCTAATGAAGTTTTGCATGATTTTTTTATCCTATTTTTATTCCTTCACTAATGTTCTTTATCGTTCTTATTTAATTCAGATATGAAAACGAATCACTTAAGCGAAAAGAATGGAATTGAGCTTTTGACGATAAATGTTTTGAACATATGGACGGTCACCAATCTGGTGGTTCATTAACCACTATTCAAAAGTTCTTCCTATTTATTAACAAATCCTACAAATTAATTCACTGGTGCGAGAAGAAACATTGACGAATTATTACCAAAGTGGCTTTGGAAGCTCGACTACAAGCAGATTTGATCTACACTGGTTTTAGTAAAGCCTTCAATACAATCGACTATTCTCTTCTACTGTCGAAATTATAATTTGTTGGCGTTTTACCGAAAACTGCATCCATTTTAAATCCTATTTATTAAATTCGATGTATGTCCGCTATAATTGATATTATACCGTACGTACTATTTTAGTGCTGCCGCTGGCGTTCCACAAGGATCTAATCTGGACTCGGTACTTTTCAATGTATGCATAAGTGAACTCTAGATGCGTCTGGATTAAGTTCTTACCTAGGCAAATGATTTAAATGTTTTGGATAGTATTTTCTTTGCTTAATTCTGGAGAAAAATCTTAATCTAATTCATAAATTGTGTGCAAATAATCGGGCAATATGTCGTACTCTTTCATTTTCTAAACGTTCTAATATTATTTTTTTTCATTATGCAATTTCTCATAATAGGAGTTCTAGGGTAACACAGTTTCGGGACCTTGGTGGTCTTTGACTTTTAATTGTTCTTCAGTTCACATTTACTAGCATTTGTTAATCCACGCCCAGATCTCTAGGTTTTCTCATACGATCTTGTCGTATACTTGGCAATTCATACATATTGGTCATTTGTTCTATTTTTTTGTTAGAACTAAGCTAGAGTATGCGTCTGTGGTTTGGTATCTTCGTTATATTTTTCTAAAACTGTTACTCGAATGTGCACAAAAGCGATCTTTTAAGTTTCTATTCTATAAATTGGATGAAGTATATCCACATCGTGGCATTGACTACGAAAGTTTGTTGAATAGGCATGACCTCACTTCCCTAAACCAAAGAAAAGATGAAGCAAGCGGAAAGTTACTGATAAAACTCAAGTATGTTGTTGATTCACCTTCTTTGCTGGGGCAAAGTAATTTTTTGGTGTTGAGGTATAACATTAGATCACAGGATACGTTCTGTATACCTAAAGGGCGTGGGAATGTCCTTCACAAAGCACCGTTGTTGCATACCGAGTTATTCTGAATAATTATCGGAGAGTTTAATTTTATATTAAACATGTTAATTAATATTTAATAAAAAAAAGTTATCGGAAAATTCCGCTGTGTAATTTTATTTTTAATTTTAATAATTTTAAATTTAAATTTAATAATTTTAATAATACCGTTTTGGGAGCGCACAAAATTGTCAACTGTTGTATCGGCAATATGATGAGTAATATCAACATCGTTAATATGCCACATTTGTAATTTGTCAATGAATCGTTCTTTCTTCCATAAATAAACCTTTGTTTTTTCGTTCGTCGAAATGTGTAGGTACCTCCTTTATACGGTCACTGTCACACAAACTACGGGGACGACATTATCAAAATAAGTTGTAAATAATTAGTTTCTATTATTTCTATTAGTACGTTCGTACTTATTAGTTCCCTTTAATACTTTATTAATCTAAATTTAGTTTCTATAACCGAAAATATGATGAATTACATTTTTATTACAAATTAATATGTTAAAAGTTTATTTTGTATGAAATGAAAATGTTACTGCTTCCAGAAGACTTTATCAAGAATGGTTTCCAAACAAACCGAAGACGACAGAGGTCTGATCATATTTTACAGGTAATATTGGACATTTTGAACGCCGTTCGCGAAAATCCATCTACCAGTATCAGACAACTTGGATATCTGTTTGGTGTTTCGCAAACGACAGCGGGGAAGATACTACGTGAACACAGCTTACGAGCTTATCATGTCACAAAAGTGCAAGCACTAGAAGTAGGTGATCCAGCCAGTCCTTTACAGTTTTATCAATGGTTGCGACAGAAAAATAGCGATAATACTAATTTCATCAGTACAATATTATAGACCGATGAATAAAATCCCTCGGCACTAAAGCCATAGAACATCAACGACGAATTTCTATCAATGTGTGGGAGGGTACTGTAGATAATTGCATGATTGGGCCTCACGTGCTAAATTAACGTCTTAATGTCGGTGAATATTTATTTTTTTTACAAAACCATTAGCATGAACTCTGAGACGACGTCTATTTAAATGTTAGACAAGAGATGTGCTTCGTGCACGACGGGGTCCCTACCACAGTGCGCGTTCAGGAATGGTGAAATAATAATAATTTTGGAGTCAATTGAATAGGGCGAAATGTACCTGTTTTATGGTCACCGAGGTCTTCCGATTTGCCTGCTTGCGATTTTTATCTTTTGGGTCATATGAAACAAATTGTGTATTCAGTGCCAATTGAAAATAGAAAACACTTACGTGCCCGTATCGAAAATGCTGCGAGAACTATTGTTAATAACGCTGACATTTTCGGACAAATTCGAGAGTCAATAGTTCGTCGAGTGAATGCTTATATTGTGAAGGAGGAACATAATTTTGAACATTTACTATGAACTATTTAAACAGAACTGATTAATGAATATCCGTTTACGTAATAATATTATATGATATGATAACTTCGTACCTGTAAATCAAATAAATGTATCATGTAATAAAATTATTGTAAGTTAATCTATTACCTTGTTTTCAATGTGCGAATGTATCGTTGCTTTGATTAATGAATTACCTATTTCAAAACATAAAGAGCACTTCTTACCATTTATTTAAGCAGGCACACTTAAATTTAATTTCCCATTGTGTTGTCGAGGTTTATTCATAACTTACTTATGTATAAATCGATTCATTGTAAACAAACCGTATTCGTTTAGATACGTCTCCGTATCTGTAAGCGACACGGAATATATGGACAATAAATATACGGCATATATCGCCTGAGTGAGGATGGCCAGCAGTACTCAAAATTTATCTGTATAAATTTTTTTTGTTTAAGTATAACATGATTGGCATATAATTTAGTAGTATAATCTAATAATAAAATAAATGACTTATTAAGAATAAGCCTATATGTGCAAGCATGCCAATCGAAAGGATCCTGGATCCATTCTGGAGTAAATAGTTATTTGTTCCATTTCTTGTTCTTATTTAAATAGCTTAGCGATTTTTTTGTTTTTTTTATTGAATACATAGTTTATATAAATCATTTTAAGTTTTCTTTGTTTGCTTTTTTAGTTTTCTCAATTATCTAACTTTTACCGTGTAGTTGGATTTTATTGATCAGTTGGCTGACTCAATATTATTATTATTGTATTCAGTGCCATATAATATAGGTTTTAACTTATTTTTGATCTGTATTTACTATACAAATACACATTTATTAAAATATAAAGTTCCCTAAAAAGGAAATTATCTAAACCGATGTTTAGTATAATATTATCTTTACGTTAGAAGGATTTCTTAAATATTGTTTTAATGTATTACATCCACGCTGTAAATATAGGATGATAAATCGCTTGAAAATTTGCTCTGTATCTTGTACGGTAATGGTTTTCTAATACGAATTCACTTTACGTAAGCAGCTAGGACGGGGTCAATGAATATTAATTGTTTGTCTTTTATAAAGTCTCTTAAAAATATAATTCAGAAAAATTTTATCCATCAAAGTTTCCACATCAAATATCAAATATATGTATATGCACTAAAATAGCATCTAAAAGTAAAAGTACTTTTAATATCAATAAGAGACTTTAGTTTTCTTTACAGAGAATGTTCCTACAAGAGATGGATGAACATTTCAGGAATATTCTCGAACTTTAATCTTTTAGTATGTACTCGGTAGCGATATCCGTGCCACGTAGACGGTTAAATGGAAAGTGTAATCGGTTTAAGTTCACATGTTTACTAATTAAATATTTATACACATCACACGAAATTACTCCGGGATCAATACGTAACAAACTCTTCAATATTTAACAAATAATTACTAAATCTCCAACTAAATTTTATTAATTAAGGTACAATTTATTCATTATAATTATTAAATGCAATATTTAAAAATTAAATTACAAAGGTTAGTTAATAATTAAAGCAGAAGTGACCGTGAATAAAGTGAATAAAAGTGACAACATGAAGTACTGTCATTCTAATTTAATAATGACGGGCTCGCTTTAATGTGACGGTTACGAAATGAAGAGAGTCTCCCACGTTCATCCAAAAGATTCCACTGTCGAAGTCTTGATGCGAGTATCACTACTTTGGCTTTCGGCGGATTTAAATCACGAACAAGATCGCTCAAATATTTCGATATTATTATGTGTACTGTCGAATCCGAGGAACTAATATATTCTCCATCACTATCTTCATGAAATCGTGACTTGCTCGGCCCTGGATCCGAAGGTGCAGCGTATTCTTCGTGGCCGTCGGAATTAATTCCTATATCAGTCTGCGGCTTCGGAATCGGTTAATCCTCATAGTGCGGAACTGGTCGTAAGGCAGATGGTGTGTTTGGATAATGTATAGCGCTCTTCTTTTTCCAAGTAAAACCTCCACGAACTGGTTAAACCATACAAAAATAACAATCGATAGCGTGATCAGCTCTCTTCAAATTATGGGAACCGCAAATGGCATACTTTTTCTTTTAGCATTCACCCAATGAGAAAGTGTTGATGTACACGTGATACAGCATACGTGGGGTGTCCAATTTTTATTTTGGTCACTTATTTTACAACCGAAATATAAGAAATACGCCTTTCTGATTGCGGTGGTAATGCGCTTCTTTTGTGACTCAAATGTTACGTTACCGCAAATATAAAAAAAAGGTATTAGCATTGTTAACAGATTTTCGCGACATTGCAAAATGACGGTAAAATTCAGCTACACATAAATGCAAAAGCTCAGTCTTCGATGAAGTTGAATACAGAACTGGCGAGCGACCAAGCGCTTGGACTGTCTGAACAGCTAGTTGTAGACTATTGCGTAATACACCAGATGTTACTTTAAGGGATTGCAGAAAATTGCGCAATACTTTTGTGTATGGTGTGACTAATGAGTAATGGATTAGGAATATGGAGAACAAAGTCTTACTTTTTTGGAGCAATATTTGCACTTCTTCTTTAATTTTCGAAATTTTTGTTATATTACATTTTATTTATTCATATATGCATGGGGACATTTCAAATTAAATATATATTACTCATTATAACACCTAAAAATTTATTTATTCTTAACAATGTTTTAACAATCGTGATATTTCAGCCTTAAGTACATTATATCATGGCACCCCTGCACCTCCGAAACAAGAACCAAACCAGATTATTCATGGCGATTTTCATGTTTAGCACTCGAATTCATTAAAAAGTATTTTCATCCCCGATGCATGAAGTTTGTTAAAAATTGTTGTCCATTGTTATTAAAAGAGTCATGATGAAATGTGAAAAAACACCCCAGGTCAAAGAAAGGCAAAACAGTTCCTTAAAGTGTATTGCTTTAAGTTTGCAACGAACCTACCGAATAGAGACAGAAAATTTGTTAAGGTGACAGTACACCTATTAAAGGAGGCATTGTAAGATCAAAAAACATGTGAATAATATGGACTTGACAGAAGGAACGGTATTTAGATTCTGCTGAGAGGAAAATAAAACGGCGAAAGATTAACAAGAATGCGGTTCCTAAGTATGGGATGTCAATATCCTATACCGGAACTATACTTGAAGGAACCGTTCTCGAAGTTGCTAAGCTTAATTAAAAGAGCAGGGTTAGAGGAAGTATTCTCTGAAGCTGACTTCACACGAAGGTCTAGGAATAGGTGATTAAAGAACTGTACATTCCTTAATCTTGATTAAAGAACAGAAAATTCCTTAAAGCTTCATTTAACAAAAATTATGGTATATATACAAATCTTATTTACAATTTAATTCCAACAGTTCTAAACATTTTTATTTTACATACATTACTTAAGCGTAATTGAATATCGATGACATTTAATATTTGTTGTGTGTTAAGTACCTGCCCTATGATTGTTTCTGTATCAGCAGTTTGCTGAACTGGCTTAGATTAAATACCTGACTTGTATGTGTGAATTATTTGATTGCTAAATATAAATATAATACGTAACTATCTTATTTAGATTAAATGATGTTGTTTGATCTAATATTAAACAAAGCAAAAGGACCACAATTGATCTATCTAATAATAATAATAATAATAATCAATCTACGAAATAATTGAAGATGAAGTATAATTTAGTTCTAGAAAAAGAATACTTCAAATGAATAATTCGTTTAATAAGTTTAACTGCTATACATATTTTTACAAGATTTTTTAGTGTTCCCAACTCCGAATGGTATGTAAATATGGAATGCTAAAAAAACAATTAAAAGAAAACACGTTCTTCCTTCAAAGAAAAAATATAAAATACAGTACTTGCTAGTAAGTACTCCTCAAGAAACAGACAAAGTATGAAAAGACTGTGTAGAAGATTCACTCTTAAACTTGATATAAATATTTTATGATTTACACAATTTAAATTAAAGAAAATATAAATAAATAAAATATAAATATATATGAAACATAAATATATTTTCTATTCTTGAACTTTTTTAGTTTCCTTTAGAAACTATATACAATTTTCGTTTCTTTTGTACAGGGTGGGAAAAATAAAACCGACGCGGAAAATATTTATAAAATTCATTTATATTTTATAAGATTTACATGTAAATATATTTAAAAGATTTTATAAAATTTACGCGCAATTGATTCATTTTAATTCAGATCAAGCTATTGTTTCGACACGACGATCTCTTAAACCCTACTTGGGCAGATAAATGGCGTTGCGAAGTTGTAGGACTTTGTTCCAGGCCTTCCCTCACTAGAACAATGTTTTCTGGTGTACGAACTTTTTCGAATAGTTACTGTTTTTATTTCATACAGAGCCATGTTGCCACTAAGTTTCGCCAAAACACTTTCATTTTTAAACTCTTGCGAAAACAGTTCTGGACACGTTTTCCGCGAACTGTGTGTTTGATCGTGAGCACCATTTTGTCTTGCATTCAACTGGTCACTAAACACGTCTCAAATGATTCACAACAGATATATCCGTACATAATTGTATTGAGGTTATTGAACCCTAAGTAAACAAATCTACTCCATTGAAGGGTTTTTATAATGTCGACAGGGGTCTAAAAAATGATATCTGTAAAAATTTTTATAAATACAATTCAAAGGAGGTATTTCTAATAGACATTCCATTACATAAGCGCCACATTCTTTAAGTTTCAAGGGGTTTTTAATTTTGGAACTAGCGTCATAATTGATTCACAATTTTTTGGATATATATTCTATATAATTGCATCTTTCAATTTTTCAAACGTTGTGTCTTTAATAATATCAAGTACATCCTGTACAGGCAGTGAAGCCTTATAATTAGGGACCGGGCATGAGAAGCCGATGACTCATCGCCTACGGGCGACTATTGAAAATTTGTATTTTTAAAGAGTTTTTAATTTTATTTACTTATATAATTGGAAAACAAACGGGTGGTGATCTATAAAATACAAAATACGTTTTTATTTGTTAATTTTTTAGTTCAAGTGGAGTAAAGGAGTATTAATCTAAACTATCAATACTTTCTCAAGGTTCTCTTCTGTAAAATTTGTTCTCTTTGAGTGAAATACATCCATATAGATAGAAAACGTCGTTTCTACATCGCAACTGGCTGTAGGTGCAAACTGGAAATACTCTTTTATTTCAGCGTATTTAGCAGTTAGATTTTGAGGCATTGCCCCATACACAATCGCCGCAATGTTATTAAAGCTGGATTTCTAATAAAAACTGCGTCTAACTTTTGCCGAAGGTCACATCCGAAGGAACGAAATATTTTTTAACTTATTAATAGCCACGTCCAACGTGGTTAATCCATCATTTAATTTGATATTTTGATTTTCAAAATAAGTGATTAGTTTTGGCAAATTTCCAAAGTGTTCCTGAACTGATTTTTAACTGATTTTTAAAATTTTGGAATTTGTATTTGTTCCTTACACTCAGAAATACTTCTAGCATCGTCATTTAAACATGTAACGAAATGTAGATCAATTTAAACATCTAGCGAAATTTTGTAAACTATCGAAATTATGTGCATAAAAAGTAGTAGCTTCCAACCATGATCCTCATCTAGTTATTACTGGAGAGGGAGGCAGTGGCAAAGATGGAAGTTTTTCCTTGTAAAGAGCTACTCTAAATAGTGGTTTTGTGAAGACTTTTTTAAAAGCGGATACAAGTTTATCAACTTCCGGAAAGGTGTCTATGATATATTCACAGATTATGTGGAGAGCATATGCTACGCAGTAATATGCAGCATATTATAGATATAGATTAGATATATTTTCTTTAATAGACTGCCTGTTCTTAACATATATGCAGCACTGTCACTGATAAATAAAAGTATTTTTTCTTTGTACCTGTCGCCCGAATGAAGCAATTGGTGCATATTCTCGTAAATAGTGTTAGCTACTGTTTCCGCATCAACTGTATTTATAACTTTTGTTGCTTTATATGGAATAATTGTATGGCTTCTAATGCGTTCTACTGATTTTGTGTAACACTTAGGAACATAATATTTGCGTCATCCGGAACATTTCGACCAGTATATTTTTGGAGAAATGTTTTGAAGGTGGGATTGTTAAGTTTATGTAATGGAATAATTGCCGCCATTAAAGTTTCACAGAGTTCTTAGTAATAGTTAAAACAGTGAAAAAAAGAAACTAACTCACCGTACTTTATTTATCATACAAAATATAAACTAATAAATAAAATAAATTATAAAAACTCCTCACGTTTCTATCTACCCCAATGAGGAAAGGAATTTAACTGAAAAATAAGTAATTGCCTCACAATTCAACGACAAACCGCGGTTAACCGAATGAATAGTGTTATTCAATAAGTGCGTATTGTACTTAGCGATAGTAATTTCGGCCTGATGCGTCCGGTCTCTACTAATACACATTTTTTCAGAAATGAATTAAAAAAATACGTATATGTATGTATAAATATTACCGACGTTATTATTTATATTGTAATCTTTTCATGCATTATGTAATGTTTAGTAGTGATATTTTAGATACGGACTAAATACATAAAATAAAAAATATCATCGCATTTGTTTATCCAACGTTATATAATCATAAAAAATTAATATTCTCATAAATGGGATATGAGGGAGAAAATATTGCGAAGATAACATATAATGTTGTTATTCTTCCATAACGTAATGTGTAGTAGAGTGAGTGTTTGGCTTTAAGCCAAAACCAAATAAAACGTGAGAATAAGTGGAAATAGTATTTTGAAACCTAAATTACCTTATGATAAATGTATGTTCTGTCTACGTAATAATTGTATAGGTAAACAATATTAGAACGACGTTAGAACGCGCATTTTTTAAACACAAATTTTCCTTAATTTAGGGAATATAATTACTTTGCAGATGAATAAATAATCGTGTATAATGCAAAGAAAGATTCATGTTTGTTTATTACCTCTACCAGAATTTTTCCATTTTTTTAATTGTGGTACGGATAATTATTATCGTTCATTATTTGGATTTATTTAGTCAAATATTATTTATAGTTTTATTCCCAAAACATTATTAAGTATTTAGTATATCTCTTACAAATTTTAAGTTACGAAAATTACCAAGGATAATAGAAAGTGTTGGACAAACGACATACTGCAATGATACACAAAGTGACACCAATCAATATCATTATTTTGTAGAAATATTCGTAAATGTAAGAAAAAAATTAAAAAATCTAGGAAAGTTATATCATACTTTATTCTAATTCTTTTATAAACCTAGGCAAGTGTATAACTTAAAGGTTAAATAAGAACGTACAAGCATCAAAGAACATTTACATTAAGATAGAGAAAAGCAATGCGATGAACACATCAATATTATATTGGATATCGAGCAGAAAAAAAACAACATTCCAAGATAACTGCGAAGATTGCTAGGTCGAGGCGTAAGCTACAATAGGGTGGAATCCTTGGTGCTAATAAAATATGTCATCAGTGAAGGTAAAGATTATAATACAGGCATTGCTAAGAAGAGATAATAATGTAAACTTTACCATGCGATAGTATAAATCATCACCTAAAGAAGAGCCAAATAGAAATTAATTTCTACGGGGCAAAGGAAAATGTCGACAAAATGACTAATGAACCATTGTAAACTTTGGTAAACCAATATAATAAATTTCTGGGAACTGATCGGCAAGACGTTACAGCTATTATTAAAAAAGAAATATTAGAAGTACAATGGAATAAACAGTTGAAATGTGCCTGAATGACGCAATATACTCTCATCCATCCTAATATTTTTATTCATTGGATTTACTCTCAAGGACGCAAGCGGCGAGATGAAAATGCCGTTACCAACTAAATCATTTTACATTGGAGTGATTATGTAAACCAAAGAAAGTCCTTCTGTTGAGACATATCTAATCAAATTAGTAATAGTTATGCCTACTGATAGAGTGTTATTGTTAAATACCAATAGTAAGGCTATGTATGAAGCAATATTCCGATTTTTATCATTGTGTAAAATTGAGTTTTAAATAAATGTTCATCAGGATCTTCCTATGTAGATAAATAGATTACGAGATGGCCGTGAAACCTCTTCCATTGGGATCTTTCCAATATCTATTGTGGTCCTCCTCGTTAGAGTATTTCCTCTGACCCTGCTTTTTAATTAACTTCAGGAACTTCGAGAGCGGTTCTTTCAAATATAGTTCCGCTTTAGGATATTGATCTCCAATAAACCTTCACATTGGCATAATACATGAATCGCGGTTTTTTCTTCCTCTTGACAGAATCTGCATGCAGCTTCTTTTGTCAAGCCCATATTATTCTATTTTTTGTTGAGCTTACAATGTCCCGTTAATAGGCCCACTATAATCTCAACAGACTTTCTGTCTCAATATATTAGGTTTGTTGTAAACGTAGGCGAATATTCTCTAAAGAACTGTTTTGCCTTTCTTTGATCTAGTCAGTTCTTCCAACATTCCCTAGATCTACATTTAGTCCACGTTTTCATAGTTCTTTTAAAAATTGTTTCTACAACGACAAAGTAAGGCTATGAAGATTGTAGACGAGACCTGTCGAGCCAATTTGTCCGCCTTCTCATGAGACCTGTGTCCATCGTGCTCCGAGATCCAAACTAATTGCTCACTGAGCTCGTTTAGGGCAGACACATAATCCCATACAAGTTTAGATTTAGCTAGTACTGAATCCAATGCCTCTAAGATTGCTTGGTCGTCAAAGAAGATGGTCACGGTACGATTTGTTTCACCCTGTCACTTAATTTCCCCAACGCAGTGATGAAACGCGGCCTCTTTCGCTTGAAATACCGTAGTATCTTTACTTAGCCTCACCTGGATCACTGTCTTTTCTTTGAGTCCATATATCTTCCTATATATGCCTTTCTAAGTTTACCCTTCATAGTGATGATCGCTTTTGTTGTGTTGAACAGTGCACATCCTTTACGCTTCGAGGTTTATCGAAACGTGAAAGATGTGCCTTGTACCTTTTCTAAGTATTTATACTCATCGGCTGAACAGCACAAGTGATAAGAGCATTGGGTTAACGGAAGCTTCAGTTCGAATCTCAAGATCAGCTTGTGAGAGGTCGGGTTTGTTTCGGATCGATATCCTCTTCAGTTACCCTACAACTTTGAAGAACTGCAGGTCTAATCATTACTTCAACACTCCTAGGGCGAAGAAAACCATGGATCTTTTTACACACACCATATACACTCTAAGCGGTTCTGAGATTTTGACGAGTTTGCTTTCTGCGTAAGACTTTGTGCCGCTATACGCACACAAAGAAAATTTATATTAAAATGTATATTCTCATAGAAGAAGTATGCTCAAAATGACCTCTTCTTGACCGTCGTTTCGATAAAATCTCACTCGCCATATTTGGCTTGTTTTTGTCATCGTTGCAGCGGAAATATGATTCTCTGCTTTGCGACTTATTCTTTTATAAACGCGACGGATGTAGCTGGTCACCTACTGGCTGAGACGTAGGACCAATCCAAGCACGACAGCCTGTCTCTCGGTCACTTGCTGGTAGAATTGCTTGTGATGTTTCCGTTATAATGATGTTTGTTGTAAGATGTTTATCAGTAAGATTCACACTGTACACAACCTTTTTGACAAAGAGTTCACAGAATCACCTACAACAATACTAGCTAAAGAGTTTAATTTTGCAATAGCGTCGACAAGAATATCAGTCGAAAAAATTGAAGCCGAGTGTACTATACAGAGCTTAAACACCAATGCAACTGTCCGGCAGAAAATAGGAAAATCTTGAGAACACTCCATCGACACCAGAAGTAAATGTACTCAAGGAACTTCGGAAGGATTCTAAAATAACGATACTGTCTACGGCACAGGTAACGCTACTGTTATCATGAACACTATCGATAATTACGAGAAAATGGTGTTTTGTATTATAAGAATCGGCTTTCAAGAAGGTTACTACAGATCCGACGACGTATTTATAAAAGACTACCAAATGCAAGCTACGCTACGAAATAATAAAAAAAACGCATTATACCGTGAGAGAAATCGTCGAAATCTCCGAAAATCTATGGTTATAATAATAATTAATAATAATAATTTTTATTTATTTTCATCTTTACTGAAAAAGCGTGGAAAATGTCAATATATATCAAATTTAAAACATAGTACACAACATTACATATTTGAAATTAGTTTTTCCTGAAAATGTAAATAAATTGTATAGAGGACGTCAAAAGCACAAAAAACAGACAATATAAGCATCGCACAACACACTGCTTAAAAAGTCTGACCAAAAAATCATCAATTCTATAAAATGCCCTTTGGTGTAGTATTTCCTTCACATGATTTTTAAAACGGCACTTCGAGAATGATCTAATATTCTCTGGTATGTGGTTATAAATTTTGATGCACTGATGCACATTCCTGCACTTTTGTGAGATGCGTGTGTAGCGGAACCACTACCCTGCGAGAAAGCCCTCTTGTATCGCGATCATGACCGAGTTCATATTTCCGAAAGATGTCTCCGTAGTTCATCTTCACAAAGAGAGCACACTCAAGAATATATATAGATGGCAAGGAAAGTATTCTATTCTCCTTAAAAGTGTTTACGCATGTATCTCTCTTACTTATGCCAAATATCGTCCTAACACACGCCTTCTGGAGAATGAGAATCCTACCCGCATCAACAGAGTTACCCCAAAACACTATCCCATATTTAATTCTTGAGAACACATCAGGATAATAACCAGACAAAGCCGCGGTAGCACTTACGTTTTTTACTATGGTCCTTAAACCAAAGCATGCTCTGGAGATCCTACCAGCCAGACCCTCCACATGTCCCCCTCAAGAAAGGTTAGCATGGGATGGATTCTGGATGCTAACTTTTCTTGGGGGGCATGTGGAGGGTCTGGCTGGTAGGATCTCCAGGGCATGCTTTGGTGTGCCTCGTTCGTGGAGGCAAGGATATCACTGTGTTGCACATTACTTCAAGAGCTTCTCTATTAACGCTAAGAAATAAGTAATTAAACTTCTAGTTTCAAAAATTCTTTTATTGTAAATACCACTACAATATTGTTTCGCCATACAATGGCTTCATCAGGTGGATGAAATACTTCTCAATTAAAGGAGAGTAGTTTGGTCATGTTTATATTTAATAGCAAGTTTTTACGAACCATTCCTCATACGAAATTATAGTATATATTTCTTACTTCTTATTTCTTCACAAACTTGGGCGGCTCACACCGGGCAGGACCCAAGACGTATCATCCGCAAACATGTCAGAGCGATGATACCTGGCAGATCGTTCACATAAAGCAGGAACAAAGTTGGGCCCGAAATAGATCCCTGAGGCACACCACCTTCGATAATTCTTCAGTCGGATGTCAACTTCTTTCCCAGCTCATCACACGCGCTAGTGCACACTGATCTATCTGACAAATAAGACCCCACCCAATCCAGACCAATGCCACAAAATCACATCACTTTCAGTTTCCTCAATAAAATCCGATGACTCACACAATCAAATGCCCTACTTAGATCTATGAAGACACAAGCCGTTTGCTCCTTTCCACTCAGGCCCAATGTAACTTCTTCCATAAGCTGAAACAGGTGGTTGGGGTTCAAGATGTTTTGTTTGTTTATAAAACCGGTAATTCTCTTCTGAACCAGCCTTTCAAAGACCTTCGAAACATTTGACATCGGAGCTATGGTTCTATAGTTTTTAAAATCCTTTTTGTATCTGGACTTATATATCGGCTTTATAACACTCTGTTTTAATCCATACAGGAATATACTGTCAAAGGAACAGCGACACTCTTTGCGCATTTCTTTAGCAAAGTCGTCGAGGTACTGACGGCTTTGCTAAAGAAATGCCCTACTGAGCTTGTTCCCCTCAGACCAATTACTGTATCTATCACCCCCTGGTGGTCTGTTGGGAAGAATGAGAATGTACTGGTAATCCTCCGCATGTTGTCCCATTCGTTGAAATTTTCGCGCTGATTTGTTTATTATGTAGGTTTGCCGAATATCCATAAAACAGGGATCCCATTATGGCTGATAGTCAGTTCAGTATGTCCTACTTACCTGACCAGCTTCTGTGTGAGTGTCACACAGAAGCTGGTCAGGTAAGTAGGACGATTACAACCACACATAGAAATATGTCACGTATATATGTCACGTTGATCATTTATCAAACATTGTGAAATCCCAAAGAGTTCCTATAAGTGAGACATCCCAGATCATACACACAAAACACAGTGTTCCTCAACAAATAATCGGATTAGCAAAACACTGCTTACCGAACACATAGTTCCCGTTTAATGGACAACGTTATAGACAAATAGAAGTGGCTCCTATGAGATCATACATTTTTCCGACTGCAGCAAATCTATTTATGGAGAACTTTGAAACGACAGCAATCGACAGTGCATCCAATAAACCGAAACTCTGGACAAGATTCGTCGCTCATATCTGGGAACACGTAAAAGAAAAACTAAACGCATTCTTATTACCTAATAACATCCAATTCATCTTGGAGGTAGAAAAAGAGGGCAAACTACCATTTCGAGACGTGCCGGTCCAAAAAAAGTCCCGGCACATACACAGAGATATTTGAACTTGGCTTCATTATCCCGCATATTTGTGTGTACTAAGCAACCACAGCAAACCGAAAGAAATTTTAAAATATTTGAAAAATTTAAGGTAAATACGAGCTTCCAAACAAATAGGTCTATCCAAATTTATTAAAAACCAGAAAGTTACAATAAATAAAAATAATCATTTGAAAAACCAATAATTGAAGATTGTTGCCAATCATTTAATAGCAGAAAACGACACATTCAATAATGATTTTAATTCTACATTTAGAGAATAAAGGCATAAAATTGAATTTATTGGAAAGCATAGAAATTAATAAATTAAAATAGTTACAAATTTTACTTAATGATCAGTTGCATTTAAATAATTCACCTTAGTAAAATAATTTTGTCACGGCACTGTGCAATATACTATATTAGTAAATACGATTTCTTAAAGTTGAACTACAATAACAACAAGAATAGATTTGCTTTTGTCCATCTCGCTTTAAGTTTCGTTCAGTTGTCGATCGTTGCGTACGTGGAGCACACAACTTACATTTTCTCTTAATACGTCTTCTTTAAAAAATTCATCGAACTCTTAGCATACAAAGCTGTCTACACTGTTATCTTTTAGTTTTTATAAACATAAACATTTCATTCAGTAGCGGTATTTTTATAGACATTCTAAATCCATTATATCTGTTACTTCTCGTAACAAAAAAAAACATTTAGGTAAGGCACATAATAATACACATTTTTTAATCGTTAACTTGAACACATAAACAGGTGATTTTGTACGTGGTTATTGACCTTAGAATACAAGAATGTAATAGTTTTTATAACATTAACAGATGTTACGCATGTAAACATACGCTATGGCATATGTATGTGTGTAACTTCGATATAGACATTTACATTCAGAATGTTTTGAATTCATAGACGTCACGTAATACAATTTTCGAAGAGTTTTTAATTTTTTGTTTGGTTCGACTCACAATATTTTGAGTATATGCTCTATATAATTTAATCTTTCCATTTATCATAAGTTGTCTTTTTATTTCAAGGACATCCGTATATTAATAAAGTGAAGATTTAACTATTAATTTTATTTCCATTTTGAATTATTGATCTTCATCAATTAAAAGCAGAATTTACCCAATTACACAGTTGAGTGTAGTATTGAAAGTAAAATTATTTTCCGAATCGATTTTTTTGAAAAAAACTTGGTATAGTAATAAAAAAATCATCGAATTTTTAAATTCATTTCCTATATTAGATACATTAAAAAACTCTATTGTGACCATTCTGTACTTCTGTATAACAAAATAAATACAATTAAACTCATTGCAAAGTCAATGAAAATATTCCATTATGTATAAATGAGGAGGCAGCCTAAGTGAAAAGGAGTGTCCCTAGCTTTTCCATATTCATGTTTCAAAATTCGAAGAGTAGAATAAGCAAACAAAACCGATATAAGAAAATGAAATTTCTATTTGTTTTGGACTTTTAACTTCTAATAACATCGATTGCAAATGATTCCATTCAGTCGAATATGAATGTTTTAATTACAGTTTATACATATCTTTACTGAGATAAGTAACAAAATGTTAATTGTTTTTGAATTTACTTCAATATCTTCTAGATGAGTGCGGGAGAAGTTTACCGTAAAGTTGGAACAAAATATGTCGGATCTAATATTTACTTAGCAAAGTTTGGGGATGATATTGTTCCTGTGTGTTATTGATTTTCCACACGTGGCATTATCTCACATGAATTAAAACTACTTAGTTTTACCGTTTTGCAGCTTAATAATGAATCATTTTTTATGTTATGTAAAATAGTAATTAAAGTATCAAATAAAACATTATTTATTGCTGTAAATATTCTTTCTACACTTTAGGACGCTATTTTATTCGAATTTTTCATAGAAAAAATTCGCCCTCAAGTAGAATCGAACCCACGACCACTGGCTTGCCGGACCATTGCTCGACCACTGAGCTGTTGAGGCGTGAAGAAACTTTTATGGGGATGCTTTGAGTTACATCAAAGGAAACAGATGAATATATCTTGCCCGTAGTACGGCAGATGTACCAATTAACAGCTCAGTGGTCGAGCAATGGTCCGGCAAGTCAGAGGTCGTGGGTTCGATTCCTACTTGAGGGCGAATTTTTTCTATGAAAAATTCGAATAAAATAGCGTCGTAAAGTGTAGAAAGAATATTTACAATTACATTAGGTACTTTGCGAAAACGCAAGTAAATTGTTTATTGCTTTTTATGATGTTGACTGATGCGTTAAACCAAAATTTTCTTGTAAATTATTATCTATAATATACATGTCAAGATTCAACGTGGACACCAAAAAAATAAATCCACAAGGCAAATTAAATGTGCTTTATAATTTTCTATTTTAGACGATTTTTTATTAACTATCAAATCTTGCAAATTTGTTTTTTATTTTAAATATCCTGTTATTTCAAATAAAATATCAAGCGAGCCACAAAATTTATATCCTAGGTAGGCCATGAACGACTGAGATAGACATATAAGTCACGTCTGAGCTTAGAAAATTGACGATGTCATTTGTAAATAATCATAAGTCAAACTGAAAGTTGAAAGATTCTTTGCAATTTATTAGCTATCTAATAATGACTTTTGTATTTAACAGACACGCCACATGGTTGAAATTTATTTTAGAAATGGTAGTAAAATTAATGGTGAATAGGTTTATTCTATCAGGAATGCATATCTATCAGGATTTTTTAGGGATAGCAATATCCGGTATTGCTTTCCCGTATGATCAGTATTCCACATGCATTCGCCGTTTTGTGCAATTATTCAAAGAAACAGGAAACGTTGATCGCAAAAAGGGCAGTGGTAGGCCAGCAGTTAGAAATGAGGAAATTGTTGAAACAGAAAGGTAAATGGTAGAAGAACGCCCTCAGCTTTCTGTGCGACATTTAGACCAAGAATTAGATCTTTCTTATAGCACTTGCAGACGTATCCTTAAGCATGGTCTAAATTTACACCCCTACCGCTTGCAAGCGACTCATGAAATACTTCCTGTGGACAAACCGAAACGACAGGAATTTTGTCAATGATTTACTAACCATTTTGTTGTTAATGATCGAGGCATTGGAAATGGTATGTTTACTGATGAATCCTGGTTTCATCTTTCTGGCTACGTAAACTCTCAAAACATGAGAATGTGGAGCACAAATAATTCGCAATTTTTTTTGGAAGCACCACTGCATTCACAGAAAATTAGAGTTTGGGCAGCTGTTTGTGAGTAGGATTATTGGACCTATATTTTTTGAATGTAAGTCGATTAAAAATACAAAATATTTAACAGTGGCCAAAAAATGCTTACACCTTTTAGGAATATTAATCGCCGCGCGTTATAGGCTGGAAATCTTGATCCATTTGTATGTACCGGGTGCGGCAATAGTGGGTCGGTGGAGTTTAGCATGAAAACTAATAAAGATGTAGCAACGAAATTTTACGACACATGTAGTATGCTACAGTGCATTTTCTATTTTTATTTATATATTTACAGGTGTACCAAATCTCCGCAACCACTTTAATTTCTTTTTTTTAAATAGATTGCTATACTTTCTTGTTATTATGATGATAGCCACCCAAATTATCTTTGCACTGATATATGACAATGTGCACTTACAACTGTTAGTTTTGGCTTTATTACAAATTTTGTTAAAATCTTGACGGTTGCAGCGTCTAACATTTTAAGTCTTAGCCTGAAAATGGGTGCAGTGCCTCACGTAACTCTTTTGTTGCAAATTTATAGACTAACACGTTATATGTCTTGAGAGCGAACAACGTGACCAACGGGTGTTAAATATGTCGTGCCAAAGTTATCGAAGTTTAAAGGCTATTTTCCCTTTTTTTTTGAAAGAGGAGCTAATAGACATGGTATTTGTTCTTGGCGCTGGCAATATAAATCCACTTTTAGCATCAAGAACATACGCTATGGAGTATCCTCACCGAAGAGCATCAGATATTTAGACGTTTGAAAATTTGTTGACAAGGTTTCTTTGGACGGGTTCAGTGAATTATGTCAAACATGAAAGAACTAAGACTATGGTTGCAGAAGACAATAAGGTGACAGTCGTCCAGTCCGTTGTGGAAAATCCGGGAGTATCTACAAGGATAATTTCGAAAGAACACGGGATAGAAGTCGCTGCTGGAAGAAGGATTTAAAAAAAACATAAATTTCACCCTTACAAAATTCAAAATCATCAAGGCTTATTACAAACGGATTTTGAAAGGAGACTTGTTTACTGTGAATGGCTACTTTTCCAATTACGACAAGATCTAACTTTTTTAGATCATGTGTTTTTCACAGTTGAAGCAACATTTGCTAATTGTGGAATAACAAACAGGAAAAATTCTCATTATTATGACAATAGAAACCCTCATTTTGTGCAACCCATTTTATACCAACAAAAATGGAGTGTTAACACAGGGGGAGGCATCATAGGAAACACTATTATAGGTCCATTCTTTTTTAATACTACTTTATATTGTGAAATCTACACAAATTTCCTACAAAATAATTTACCATTGCTGTTAGAAGGCCTACCAGATAACGTCATAACGAGATTGTGGTACCGACATTTACATAGCGTATTCACCAATAGGTGGATTGGGAGAGGAAGCTTTATAAGCTGGCCACCGTGATCACCAGATCTAACCCCTTGTGATTTCTTTCTGTGGCCTACTGTAGAAGAATTGAAGAAAATCGTTTCTGATTCGTTGCTGCATGTTCTCTGCCGTTGTAGGAGGTGTTTCGTATAGTTTACGAAACACCTCCTACAACGGCAGAGAACATGCAGCAACGAATCAGAAACGATTTTCTTCAATTAAGTGAAAATGACATGGCTCAAAGTGTAAGTATATCGATGCAGAATCGCCTCTGCATGTGTAGAGCAGAATGGAAATATATTTGAACACATTTTAAATTAATTTTGTTTTATGAAAAAAATACAAAATGTAATTCTAAAACTAATAATAATGAATTAAAAAACAGGTGTTTGTAAAAGTTACTTTGTTGGATATCATTTCATGGCCAACCAACTATTAGATGAACCGCATATTAAATATTATAAACATTAAAGGGTTATAACTTCGAAAATACTAGAAATAAGTACTATGTTATTGGTACCATTTTAACGGCAATTTTACAAGAAATTTGCTGACTAATAAAAAAATTATAGGTTCAATTTAAAAAATAAGAGAAAATAGCCTTTAAACTTCGATAACTTTGGCACGTCATATTTAACACCCTCTATATGTGGTTACGTTGTTCACCCTCAAAACATAAAACGTGTTAGTCCATAAATTTGTAACAAAAGAGTTACGTGAGGCACTGCACCCATTTTCAGCCTAAGACTTAAAATGTTAGACGCTGCAACTGTCAAGATTTTAACAAAATTTGCAATAAAATCAAAACTAACAATTGTAGGTGCACATTGTCAGATATCATTGCAAAGATAATTTGGTTGGCTATCATCATAATAACAAGAAAGTATGGCAATCTATTTAAAAAGAAAATTGAAAGTGGTTGCGGAAATTTGGAACACCCTGTAAATATATAAATAAGAATAGAAAATGCACTGTAGCATACTACATCTGTACGTAAAATTTCATTGCTACAACTTTATTAGTTTTCATGCTAAGCTCCGCCGACACACTATTGCCGCACCCGGTATGTTACACGTTGATGAATTAAGGAAAGTTACTACCCTCGTGTACATACCACCAATGAAAACATTGTTTTTCTGAGAGAATTTTTTAGAGACCGAATTATTAGTTTAAATACAAACACAATTTGGCCACCTCGTTCCTGTGCGATTCCTTTTTATGGCCGTACTAAAAAAATTCTATTTTTATAACATCAGTTTTTGATCTTAATGACCTGCAACAAAGAATCACTAATAAGATCGTAAAAATTAATAATTTATCTTTTATCTTAGAAAATGATATTAATTCTGTTAAGCGAAGAACTTTACGCTGTAGAGATGAAGGCGGTGACCATATTACCTCACTGATTTAATGAATATCGTTACGAAATATATTGTGTTTTGTTCTTCTTTTTATTTAAACAATAGGGTAAACGGATCGGATCATCAAAACACCACACGACAAACTTCAATTAATGACTTCACAGATGACGAAGATTAATTTCGCCAATAAAAAAAGTTTCTTTTCGGAACCAACATATATGTGTTAAAAGAGAACATTAATGATTTCTTCAATTTCATACTTGCTTGTTTTGTATACTGCAAAAATAAATTGCTCTGCATACTTTAATTATTAGTTAATCTTTATTGAATATTATGAGATTTTACATACATAATGTTGTATAATCTGATTTGGTTTTAGACGTTAGTTTTCAAATTTTATTTTTCTGTATTTTTTCATTTAAAAACAGCACTCCAAGAATCTATATTTTTTATAATAAATCATTGTAATTTACATTCAATAGCCAAAACTTTCAAATAATCGTCTTGTCCCTGAACTTCCTCCGTAGACTTAAATATTAGGTTAGTTTAAAGAATGTCACTTGGTAACTCTTATTTAACGATTTAACTTATTACTAGTACGACATGTAGGTTAAATCACTTAATCAATCTAAGACATAACTGATTTAATCCATGGCATTCTCTGAAAACTTTTTTGTGTCTCACTCAATACATAAGAAGAATTATTGAAATATAATTCATTTTCTTACTATGGTTTTTTGCCATTACTGTAATTACTGATTTGCGCTTCTACGGGCCCTTTCGTGTTAATAATCTTTATTTATTGAAAAATTTAAAAAAAAGTAAAAAACTGTGATGTAACACAACATTCAGTGGATTATTTGATATCTTTTTTTTTTAATTTACATTTGCTGTAATTACAAAATATTATTTAACCTGTTAAAAAAATTAGGATAAAAAAAATATAAAAGGAAGAAACAATGCTTGTTCATTTTATATTTGTAATTTTGTTTGTAACGTACACTTTAGCTGTAAGTATCTGATGAAGCCACTGTGCTGGTGAAACAATTGTCGCTTCACGATTACGTATTCAAAGTGAAAATTTTAACCATTAGTTTTATTTCTATTTTATTTAAAAAATGTTTTTGTTTTATAATAAATAAATATCATTGATCGTGGCCCCTGTCTTTTAATATTATTAATAGAGGAGGCCTTTCTGGTTTTTAATTCCTTATATACGTAGGGCACACAATTAGTGTTTTTAGTTGTGTTATTATTTGTTCATTACACAGGCCTACAAAAAAAAAAATTTTTTTGGTGCATCTCTGTTTGTTTGAATAGTCGATAAAGTAGGTAATGTACAGTATATTGACATACGTCATTTTAACTCATCAGCTCTAGTTTACCTACTACCCTTATTGTGAATTGTTGTCGGTCTTGTTATGGTCTTGTTCGTAACTAATCATTATTACAATATCATCGATAAAGTTTGTGTTACTATTTCATTATGGCTAGTATGTCCAGGCGTTGTGTTAACGATCCTGATATATTTTGTTATGTTTGTGGTGAATACATACTGAAAAATCAGCGTAAATCGATTACAAACACAGTGCGTCGTTTGTATTTTGGTTATTTCGGTATTGGAATTCTACACCAAGATAAAGTGTGGGTGCCTCATAGTGTTTGTAAAATATGCGTTGAACATTTGCAACAATGGGAGAGAGGGATACGTAAGTCTTTGAAGTTTGGAGTGCCTATGATATGGCGAGAACAAAAAAATCATTATGACGACTGTTACTTTTGTATGATTAATATAGTGGGCATCAACAAAAACAATCGCCATAAATGGAAATACCCCAATATTTCTTCAGTACAAAGACCTGTTCCTCATTCAGAAAATGTTCCAATACCAACTTTTCACCAGGTAGTGCAGCAATCTCAGGAGGATGAAGCTGAAATACATATTTCTTCCCAAGTAGATGATGACTTTCAATACTGCGGAATAACATCAGAGGCTAAGCCATTTTCGCAGAATGAGCTTAGTGACCTCATCAGAGACTTAGATCTTTCGAAGGAACGTGCTGAGTTACTAGCGTCAAAATTAAAAGAAAAAAAATTGTCTTTCCTCAGATGTTCGAGTGTCTACATATCGCACGAGAGAGGGAAAGTTATTGAAGTTTTTTTCATCTGATGAAAATTTTGTGTATTGCTGTAATGTGAGTGGTTTGCTGGCTTTCATGGGTTTAACGATCTATCAGCCCAAAGAATGGCGTCTCTTTATTGTCAATAGTAAACGAAGTCTAAAAGCCGTTCTTCTACATAATGGAAATAAATATGCTCCCGTTCCAATTGCTCACTCAACATGTGTAAAAGAAGAATATGAGGTAATTTCAAATCTTTTACAAAAAATAAAATATATTGAACATAACTGGGTGATCTGCGTCGACTTGAAGATGGTTAATTTTTTATTGGGTCAACAGAGTGGTTATACTAAATACCCATGTTTTATTTGTCTCTGGGACAGTCGAGCTAAATCACATCATTGGACTGCAAAAAAATTGTCCTGTGAGAGATGCTCTTGTTGTTGGGGAAAGAAATGTTATATATGAACGCTTAGTTTCAAGAGAAAAATCATTCTTCCGCCGTTGCATATAAAATTAGGCCTAATGAAGCAATTTGTTAAGGCTCTAGATAGAAATGGTCAATGTTTCCAGTTTATTTCTCACAAATTTCCTGGTTTAAGTACTGAAAAACTAAAAGCAGGTATCTTTGATGGACCTCAAATACGTAAACTGATGAAAGACACAACTAATTTTGAGACTTGTATGAATGATGTGGAGAGGCTTGCCTGGCAATCTTTTGTAGCAGTTGCACAAAATTTCCTCGGAAATCAGAAGGCTGACAACTATGTAGAACTAGTAGAGGAAATGCTGGTGCGATTCAAAGATTTAGGCTGTAATATGAGAATCTAAGCGAAGAACAAGGGGAACGTTTCCACCAAGACCTAAAAACAATGGAGAATAGATACCAAGGAAGGTGGGACAGTCATATGATGGCAAAACAAAGTCATATGATACAAAATGAACAAATAAAAATGTATTTCATATTTTATAAATCACACCCGTTTATTTTAAAATTATATAAATAAAATTAAAAACTCGTGTCCGGTACCTATTCATTATTAAGAAACCTGTGTTTAAGTATTTAATCCGTTTAGAATTATTATTTAATGGGTGCTTTTTATGTTTAACATAAAAAGTCTCGACGTTTCAATGCTCTCACTGGCATCTTTTTCGGAAACGTGCGTTAATCGGACTGCGTGTGTGCGTGTTTTTTTTCATGCCCGTCTTACTAGCGTTGTGGAGTGCGGCGGCCATCGTTGCCTTGCCCGCTGTTCGCAGCCAAAGCGTTTCGTGTCCAGTCGGCATGTTCTTGGTTGAATATGTCATTTCGTTACATTGCAATGCTTTAGCTTACGCAGATGATCTGGAAATAGGCTCTAAAATTACATCTATTGTTGTGCTAAGTTTCAAAATGATATCGATATTGCTCATAATTGGTGCAAAGAAAATATGATTAGTCTGAACATAAAGAAGTGCACTGTTGCAGCATACTCTGGAAGCAGCACTCCTATTACTTACTCTTATAGAATTCAGAGATTACACATTAATAAACAATCAGAAATAATTAATTCAGTAGTACTGATGTCCAACTTCAATTTTCTAACCATATCTCTAGCAAACGTAATTCAGATTTTCATACTCTTAGCTGAAATATTCGAATCTCTCAACACTCAAAGTTCTATTATTCGCCCTAGTCCGCTCGAAACTTGAATATGCTTCGGTTGTCCAGTACCCATATTATCGATATCAGAAATCAGTTCTAGAGAAAATTCTGAAGCGTTTTCTAAAGTATTTACATTTCAGAATTAATGGTATCTAGCCGTTTCGAGTAATTGATTATAGCTTATTTCTTTTGCGTCATAACTTTCAGTCATTGGCTTCTCGAAGAGATGTAGCCAGCATTCAATTTTTAGTTATTAACTAACAACCAAATTAATTCTCCATCGCTGCTTTCCCTGGTCTCTTTCAGTACCATACCATAAAACGTTCCACAAGATACTTTTCTTTATTGATTTTGCCCAATCAGTGTATATTACAAGGTACCACAAGGCAAGAAATGCGAATAAGTTGACTATACTTATTTCATCACTGATGATTTGTATATTCCTAGCATATTCTTTTTAATTTCATAAATTTTGTCCCTTGTAGTTCTGCTGTTTTTATTAGATTTTCATAGTTACTTTTGCTTAAATTATCGTGCGTTGATATTAAAATTGTTGCTTTTCTGTTTTTATTATGTATTTGAAATTATTTATTTATATACTTTGAAATATTTTAGTGAGTATATCTTTTATTTGCAATTACGTACTTTAGCTATTGTTTCTGATTTCTTAACTACTATATTGTCCTGTAAATGGTTCAACAGTTGAAGGGCATTTCATTTGAGTAATAACATACATCAATACTTCCAAATTTATATTCCCTGATCTAAACCAAGTAATCATATTTGACACAATGGACGGAACATAAATAAACGATTATTTAATTGGGTTAGGAAGTCTTATAGGGCCTAAAAAATGATATTAAATATATTATATTAAATATTAGAATTTGTATCTGTTTATCCAATGTTCTATAAAGAAATAGTGTTAAATGAAGCATAATATCTAAGGTTTCCCCATGGTTCCCGTGTAATCTTCTTGATCGAGAATTAAGACTATTGGAATTACTAATTATTTACAATTACACTGCCATCAGTGGTAGTATTACTGTATATTTTTGTGCGCTGTTTTTTTTTCACTTCTTTTTGAATCACGGGTTGTAAAGCCGTGAGAAGTATTATTTTAATATATTATATTAAAAACACCTATGTACCTTTTTGTTCATTTTATTTACATGAATTAACTAGTATTTACAGAAACAATGTGTATGTAATAGATGCTTTTCGTTAGAAGTGAATGTAGAACTGCATTTCTTACAACGAATCGGTTTTAGGTACACTCGATAAGAGTTTTCAAAGATACCTTAAAGGGGTGAACTGCAATAAAGCCCTGGGCCTGATTTGGTTGGCAACTATCTATAAACATATGACAATAAGATACCTACAGGTACGGTGAGTTAGCAAAAAATCTTGAGACACCCTGTTGCCTTAACCACTTTCAAAATTCTAAAATTTACATATTGTGAATGTACTTTGCCAGACATTTACTAACATTTACAAAATTGGAAGTTTTATGTTTTGCATCAATTCTGATAATCTGTGAAAGAAAAATGTTGGATTTTAAAATTGATTCATGCGCTCTGCTTATCAGATGTAATTAAAACGCAGTCTTATATCTTTTCATACGATTGTGGTTATTATTTATTTAAACAACTTACAATTATTCAGTTTCATTTCTTTGTATGTCTGTAATACTTGGTCATAGCTACATTGACTTCAATAACTTTAATTCACTATTTTTAATCCTGCGACGCACAGTATAAATTGAAGCAGGGAAATTTATTTGTTCTCGTGCACTAATTGCTGTTTCGAATGGATCCTCATGCAGAATATTAAATACAAGATTTCTAATTAAAAAACGTCATTTATAATTTATTACCGCAATGGCAAAATAAAGAAAAACTAGGTGTAAAAAAATATATATTTTTAAATAAAATGAACATGTTTATTTTAATCCGAACAATTACTGTTTCCGAGCATCAGTATGCATGTATTACCCTGACACCTGTAAGTTTATTTAATGTTAAATGAAACAAGAATATTACCAAAAATTACCATAATATAGTTTAAATAAAATAATGTTTCTAATGTGGAAAATAAGGAAATACCGCAAATAAATGCTCTGATAAGCTCAGAACAATATAAAAGAGCCTTGACATTCAATATATTGACGTTTGGCATGTTGACAATCACGCGCCCGTAGGCGATGACATGAACGGTTATAAGAATTTTATCTCGGAGCCAAATGTTGAAAATAATTCGTAATGAAGCAAATTATAGTAATAAAAAAAATCTCGATTTGTTGTTTGAACCGTGCTTCACAGCACCTTTCACAAAAAAAGCTTCAGACGTCAACAAAATCATTATCGGCAATTAAGCTTAATATATAAAAAATAAATTAGTTTAAATCAAACAAAACTTTATACATATATAAAGAAAAATATGAGATGAGATGCAAGTAGAACAAGTATTAAAATAGTATTTATATTAAAACACAAGTTTAGTTTCATAAGGCACCAGTTCAGATTCAGTTTCAGTAAAGAACGAGTGCGACCAAAGACCTTATGAAACGAGTTTATTATACTATTTTTTCTATTTTCTACTTTTTACATTAATAAATTGAAATTATTTAATTTTAAAGCTCAAAGTTGTATTTTTAACAATATGAAACAGACATGTAAATAATTTACATATCTGTAACTGTACACATGGACAATACACCTCGTATTTTCAGCATTTACTTCTGCTTAAGACATATGTTTCTGCCATCTAGGCGTCTTCAGTCAAGCTAATGAAGCAATGTATACACATTGATACAAATCAATTAAACAATGTTAGATGTAACTTATTAAATAGTGTCACATTATAGGACGAAACTTGCTTTATCTTTGTTGGGTGATTTCAGTAAAATGTAAATACAGATACAAATCATTTGTTTAATTGATTTGTATCAATGTGTATACATTGCTTCACTAGCTTGACTGAAGACGCCTAGATGGCAGAAACATATGTCTTAAGCAGAAGTAAATGCTGAAAATACGAGGTGTATTGTCCATGTGTACAGTTACAGATATGTAAATTATTTACATGTCTGTTTCATATTGTAACAATGCTTTATACGTGCATAACGTATTGTCATACATAAACACAAGCTTTTTGTATATTGTATTTTTAAATAAAGTATGGAGTTGGTCACAATGACACTCGACATTTTCAAATTTAAATATTGCTGTCCGCGAAATATTATTTACTAGTTTTTGTTTACATTACTTGATATTTTATTTAAAAATATAAACATGAGAGACATAGAAACTAATACATCTTGTACTCCACCCCAATATACATTGTCTGTGCAGCATTTTTCTTTTCTATGTACCTATATCATTTCTGTAAAATACACTTAAATTCTTAAAATCGAATGACAGCAGTAAGATATTAATTTTTGTGTTCGAACACTGTCAACCTTTAAAAACGAAAAAAAAAGTGTATCGAAACGAAGTTCATTTCGTTACTGTTTTGGGATTCATCATGAGTTTATTTTGAACGCATAATAGAAAAAAAGGTATTTTCGATGATAAAATTAATACGTCAATTTTGGTAATTGTTTCCAATTTCTGACAGAAAGCTAAATAAGATCCATGTATAACTATTATATCAAATACATGCGACATACCATAATTTTTAACTACAACAATTAGGTTTATTAGAGTAGTTTCAAAAGCCGCCTCGAACATAATTTTAGCGCTAAAGAAAACACTCGGTATGTTTGTTTCACAAAATATTTTGTGAAACAAACATACCGAGTGTTTTCTTTAGTAAATTATTCATTATGTTTCACCAAGAGCCAACCGTGGATTCTATACATTATATTAATTTTAGCGTGTTGAGAACGTCATAAGGTTTATGTCGTTTGTATCCATTCTTCTGTTATATTTTACTCCGTTTTCTCTTTACATTCAACATAAAAGTGAAAACAATTTCACATTTAATACTAAAATATTAAATATTATTCAGTGGAATTCGCTGTCAGCTACAGGCAGCAAATTATGTAAATTCATTTCTATTGAAGTTTTCAGTTAAATTTCATATATTTTGTATAAACTAGAATCGTGGGTCAAATTTAAAGATTAATATACAGAGGAATGACAATAGTAATGAAAATAGGTCGTTGTTAATTCTTGTTAAGAAATATTTACACTTTAATACTCTTAATTTAAATAGAAATTTTGAACATGCCTACATTTGTACTATTTCTTTGTCAGAAGAAAACCTTTCACTTATTTCAAACTACTACCCGGAGTAAAAGCAATTAGCATGTAACAACTATAAATACATTTTTTCACAAATAGGCCCTTTTTCAAAACATTATCTTCACTCTCTCCAAGTAAATATCGTAAATTATTCCTTTCCACGTGGACATAAAAAAACATAATTAGACGCCACGCCACGTCTTGACTATTACTAACAATTTTTTTTTGGCTTCGCAAAAAATTCCAATTACAATTACAACCAAGAATTAATTTACTTAAATGATTGCAGCGGAGATATTAGAGTTGTTTCTTATTTTAATTGCACGAATAATTAGGTAAAATGTTTTTGACTGTTTAATTTGAAATCATTTTTCGATACTCATGATTCTGGACGATATTTCCTCAGCTGATATATTAACTATTACTGATCTCGAAAAAGTAATTATTCTGTACATTCGTTACATGGCCGGACCTAAGTAACACGATTACCTACTTGAAAATGTACTTTCGTATTTGATTACTATTGGTACATATTGTTATATTAGTATTTGATTACTTTTGGTTCATATCGGTGTATTCGTATTTCATTAGTTTGGTACATATCGTTACACTCATATTTGATTATTGTCGGTACATATCGTGGCACTCATATTTGATTAGTCCATCTTCATTTTGTAGTTCTTCCTCTGAGGAGTGACTTGACGCATTGTCTGAGAGTTAGACTAAGTTCTTTGAAATGCGTTTGCACTGAGGGAATAAAGTTATCATGAAACCATTGTTTGAAGATCTCTCGCATCATCCAAGTACTTCCGTGATTTTCGTAGCCCACAGGCAAAGATTGATGGCAATCTTTAAATGACCTGGGATGTGTAACCTTGCCAATCACTAACAATTTTAGCTTATGGGACCTTGCCGCGTTCGCTCATGGTATAAAGGTGATACGATCCTTGATTATTTTTCGTCCCGGCGCTGAATCTTCATCCTTGTGCACCAAAGTTTTTGTTGGCAAAAATGCGCCAAAATAGTCCACTTTCATCCGCATTGTAAATTTGGTGAGTATTGAAATTTCATTACTTGCACTTTCTCCAAAAACAGCTTTTGAAATAGATCGACTGCTGCAAGATTGCTCGAAAGTCTTTCACCGGTTATAGTTAATTGTAGAATTTTAAACTTTTTTTTTTTAATTATCTCACCAGCCCGAACAGGCACTGAAGTTATTTTATTGTAAAAAAATTGTCTTTACTTGCAGGATTTCTTCCGATATTTATAGATTTCGATTTCTTTGCTGCAGGAACCAAGTGTATAACACAGAGTCTAATTCTGGGTACTCACCTTTCTTTAATGTTGATTCCTCTTCATGCGATTTTACGTGCGCTTTAGAAACTAAAGCATCTTTCTTGTGTTTGATGTCCGTAATGGTCGATATTCCCACTTCATATTCTGCAGCAAATTGTAAAGGTGGTCGGTCGTCATCTAACTTCTTAATTACTTCAAATTTTTGTCCAAGAGACAAGATTGTGTGCTTTCGTTTAGACATTGTAACAAACACTGTTGATTTAGTACACGTAATCACAGAGCGCGTCTTAAATCAGGCAGCAACACGACTGTTTACACTGTGACTGAAGAAAGAACGCTGGAACGCTACGGACAGGTTTGGGCACAATTTTCGCATTTTTGAGGTCTGACGCAATTGAATTTCGAATTAGCAAGATACGACATCATTTTGGATTGTCGCGATTTCGAAATACCACATGTACGGATTACCAAGGTTGCACTGTATAAAAAATAATTTCGTTTTATAAATAATACGATTTAAAAATGTGATAAAAAAAAAGTTATAAGTGGTATATGCAGAGCATGGTAATGGCAAACTGAATTAGATAGAATATATCTCATAACTATAAAATGAGCGAAGCTTTTTAATATAATGATAATTATTTCTAAGGTGAGGAATTAATATTTCCACTCCCAAAATCATACAACGCATGCATAAGGCCGGTCCTGGATTGCAGGTCATCCTTACATGGTAACTCCACCAAAGAGTCATCTCATCACTCAAATGTGATCCAGAATATAGTCCTCAAAATATGTTTTGGTGTATGCTATAATTCTTATCAGATAAGTATATAGTTGAATATCGAAATACAGCTTTCTCGAAAATATATAATATTTGGCTGTTATACCATTATTAAGAGATAACAGTCGAAACATAAATTAGAGTTATTCTAATAAAATTGGTGAAATATAGCCAAGTGTTTTATTCTCAATATTTAATCTAAGTCAAGTGCTGAAATGTTTCACCAAGAAGTATCAGCAACATTAATTAATAACTATTATCAGGATAAAATCAAACAAATTTTAATGAATATCACTTTTTAATTTACACTGTAACGATGGTTTCGCTCCATCCTGAGCTTCATCAGACATATAACTAACTTATGTACAAATTTTAACACAAATGTACCGTAACAAACACATGTTTTGTTTTGAATAGTTGAAGGAATGGGTACTTTTTATTACTAAAATGTCTATGCACAAAACTTTCACTACAGTTTATACAATACTGTTCTTAAGTCATAAAACTGGGGGTTTACATTATGTTTCAGGGAGGTAAAGAAGTTCTATGGAAAAATACAATATATGACTGTCTGAATCAAATAAATAAATTGAGTAAGGGTGAATTATTTGTTTCTAATTGATCATTGAGGATCTTGTCGGTTTCCTTTAATTTATTAATTTTAAGTGACTCTAATAAATTAAGTTTTTTGCCCTTCTTTTCTACGTGTAATATTTTAAATTCTTTGTTAAAATTGTGGTTCGTTAAATTAATATGAGACGCATATGAAGAGTAACTTTTATTATTTCTAAATGAAGAAAAATGTTCTTTGATGCGTATTTCAAACGATCTGCCTGTCTGTCCGATATACGTCATAGGGCAACTACCGCAAGTTAACTCATAGACTTCTGACTTTTTATTGTTGTTTGTTAAATCTTCATTGTTTTTTATAAATTTGGATAAATTGTTGTTAGTTCTATACGCTGTGTTAATGTCAAACTTTCTTAAATATTTACAAGTTTTTGTGCTTGAAGAGCCTATAAACGTGATCATTTTAAATTTTTGGGTGTTATTATTATTTAATATTGGGTAGACTTCATAAAATCGTTTGAAATACGCATCAAAGAACATTTTTCTTCATTTAGAAATAATAAAAATGACTCTTCATATGCGTCTCATATTAATTTAACGAACCACAATTTTAACAAAGAATTTAAAATATTACACGTAGAAAATAAGGGCGAAAAACTTAATTTATTAGAGTCACTTGAAATTAATAAATTAAAGAAAACCGACAAGATCCTCAATGATCAATTAGAAACAAATAATTCACCCTTACTCAATTTATTTATTTGATATTCAGACAGTCATATATTGTATTTTTTCATAGAAATTCTTTACCTCCCTGTAACATAATGTAAACCCCCAGTTTTATCACTTAACAGTATTGTATAAACCGTCGTGAAAGTTTTGTGCATAGACATTTTAGTAATAAAAAGTATCCATTCCTTCAACTATTCAAAACAAAACATGTGTTTGTTACGGTACATTTGTGTTAAAATTTGTACATAAGTTAGTTATATGTCTGATGAAGCTCAGGTTGGAGCGAAACGATCGTTACGGTGTAAATTAAAAAGTGAAATTCATTAAAATTTGTTTTATTTTATCCTGATAATAGTTATAATGGAATTTCATCAAGTAAAGGCTGAAACAAGCATATATTAATTAATGATATATAATATTCATAAATTAGTCATCTTAGACATTATAAGTAAATTTTCGATAAAGAAACCACCGCTTCTTTTAGCAATGGCATACAGATGATATGCGGCAAGATTTAAGAGTATCATTGTGGAAGAGGATATTTCAAATATTGATCAATTTTTTTTAAACCTATCTACGTAAATTTTTCTTCACATTTCTTATTTTGATCAAACAAACCTTTCGTAGGACAAGAATTTACTCTTAAATTTTATTATTTTGTTTATCGAAACGTCTAAAACTTTAACGAGATGCGGGTGTCTCTTGAAATGGTCATAATAAAGACAACGAATGAATTAAACTGAATAAAAATGTTTCTAATTTTCCTGGCAAAGGACAATTTATTTTTAGAATGTTGGAATATGAAGGCACTCTAAATACAACTAAGAAATGTATAATTAGCAACAGTAGAAATGTTCTACATGCAATAATTCATAGAGTTAACATCTTCAACAATCGAACAATATTGAAAATAATGAACTATTATATTAATTTAAAGAAAAGACAAGTTGAAGGAAAATCTACTGGGTCGATATAAGATCTATAGACAGTTCTAATTCATTAGGAAAATAAATGGTATCAGACGAATTGTATATATAACGAGCCATCGAAAAAATTCATTATTGGAGTAGACTGTGAAATTGGGTTCATACTTTAACCACTTCCACATAATGACATTTATTATTTGACATTGAAACTATGAATTTGTGTCAAATTTTTCAAAACTCTTATTAAGAATATTGTTTGTGTTTAGATGTAAATGGACAACATTTTCAACAACTTCTGTAGCTATATGTAAATTTTGATTATGCTTTCGAAATTATATAAATTATTTGTTTTCTTTTTTTGTTGTAGTATCATTTCAATGTCATAACCTTTTTTTACAATGAAACCAAATGAAACTGTCAAGCATCAAGTAATGTGTCATTATGTGAAAGTGGTTAAAGTACCAACCCAATTTCACAGTCTACTCCAATTATGAATTTTTTCGATGGCTCGTTATAATAAACAATAGGAATGTCGAAACAAAATGGATAATGACGCTTTAATCCATCCGAGAAAAACATGTTATCAAAAGCTGAACGTGTTGAGATTGTGGATTGTTAATAATTGCTCGACTTAAGTCTGAATATTAGACAATACATTCACCAAAGTATAAAAGCAGACATCTTTTATTGAGTTAGATGGAAGTAATCTTTAATATTATTATCATTGACAAATAGGACAACACATTCTGTAGCAATATCGAATATATTGTCATTATGTAAAATTTGGATAGTCAATGAATTCGACATTAGTCTTTGCCTTTGTGAATTCGTCTTGTTACAGTCACCCATTTTCCTGTATATCTATAATAATGTAGCTTCGATTGGTCTTGAAGCATGAAACACGTCGTATCTAATGTCAGATCATTTTTTTTGTGACTGTAAAAATTAAGAACTTTTCCAGTAGGCTTATCGACAAGGATTTTCAAAATCTTTTAATTAAAAATGCATGAAGGAAATTAACACCATCTGCACAAATATTTGAAAATACGTAAGTTTTTACCGTTAGATTCCCCACGATTTAACTCCAATTCAAAAACAGATGATGCAGATCGCTATGTAATGCGTCTAATTTCGTCTAATGTACAACATCATTACAGGTTATGAAATTTAAGTATACAACTATATTGCCGCAAAAGAGCAACAATCAGCAGCTAGCATCTGCGAACATTTTCTAAGATGCTAACTGGGTCCAAGAAGAATTGTATAAGAAAAAAGCCGAAACAAAAGAAAATGGTTAGCAAACCATTGGTAACAATTGACGTGGTTCCAATATAGTGATGAAAGATCGTACTGTTAATACAGGATGGTTCATTATAGCCTGTTTTTCCCTCAAATTCTACAAAATGTCTGCGGGATCGTCTACATGGATTATGATCGCAGTTTGATCATAATCGGGTTCACGATGCTGCTCGAACGAAATTAGTTGAATACTCATAACACAAAAATAATGGGTCTTTCGCCATATAGTCAAGATCTGGCACCTAATAATTAATTTTTGTGTAAACATGGAAAATATTTTGAAGATTGGTTTCCACGGATACAAAAATGCATCGACTGAGTAGAGGAATACTTTCAAAATCATAAATAAATGTTTGGTCAAAAATTAGGTATTATTTTACTAGGAACAGTGGAAAGAGAACAGACCTTGTATTATGAATTTATATTACGTAATCTGTACAATATATACTGGATATACGCTATTTGGCGTAGTGGTTATTGTGCTTGATTTAGTTCGAAGTTTCAAATTTCATCTGGTTCGAATCTTACACGAGCACATTTCGCAATAAAAAAATTGGAAACACATATATGTTTGGCATTTGTTGTTTAGTTTGGCAAGAACTAGCCATTTTCAGGGTTACCCTGAAGACGGCAGTAGATCGATAGCCGAAACGTCGGATTATTCAAATCTTACAAACGGTGGAAATAGCTCAAACAACTACTCAATTAATCATCCATCGTGAACAACTTCTCGTTACGAGATGGTGGGCTTACATGAAAATGATGTTGAGGGGAAAGCGCCTGTCGAATTTGGAGCAGATATCGTATCAGAT
Organism: Melolontha melolontha; assembly: GCA_935421215.2. Classification (NCBI taxonomy): domain Eukaryota; kingdom Metazoa; phylum Arthropoda; class Insecta; order Coleoptera; family Scarabaeidae; genus Melolontha; species Melolontha melolontha. The sequence continues at coordinate 117,563,903 of OW285235.1, forward strand.
TAAATTCATATGACGGACTATTAGTGTCAAAATTAGCTTCTAAAGTTATCTGTTGATCCATTGGCACAGCAACTGAATTTATATGCATGTATACAAACTTAACTAAATCTACTAGTTTCACTCATATAAATCCTGTAAGCTAATTATATAAATTAAAGTATTAAAGCAAAAGGACAGTAAATTAGGTAGTAGCACATGCTTTGAAATGTAATAACTTTCAAGACATAACTTACGCTCGCATATTATTGACTTGAAGCGCTAAGGTGAACATATTACTTTGTTTTAATCGATAAATTAGTTATGACGCGCTTAAACTTTTCTCATTTACGTTGTGTGGTAGAAAGACTACTTTCTGAAACACAGTCTGTCTAACAAGAGCGTGTGGGCGATCTTTCAGGAAAATGTGTCCTAAAGTAAAAAATTTCTGTTGAAGTAATTCTTGTTGAAAGTGCTTTTCCATACTCGCAATAAGGTTTTCTACATTAGAATCAGTATGAAAGCTTTAACCCAAATGATAACGGAGAAACTATTTCTTTATGAACTCGCTGAGATTTTATGTATTCAATTACAAAAAATATTTTAGGTACAATGTCGGACATGGAACATAAATATCGACATTTTGGAGATAAAAATTATAAAATACTAATTAATGAATATGCAACTGAAAATTCATTCAAAGTCCACGGATTTTCCCTCAGGCTTTAACTACTACAAAATTTCTTTAATTATTGTCTTAGCTGGTTATTAATTACATAGTTGATGTAGAATATTTAAATAAAAATTTTATTTAGGGACACATGCTTAGAATTTGCAGTATTAAGCAGAATATTTTCACGCTCCTAATTACTATAAATTTATTAATAAAATTACAACTTATTCCTAAAATTTCAATAATAAAAAAATAAAGTCCAAACGAACGCGAATAGATAGAACGGTAAATAGATAGAACGGTAGAACGCGATAGAACGGTAAATAGATTTGGGAACATTGAACAAACTAAAAGCGAAGTTCCTTTTTTATTTGTCAACATTGTCCTCTTTTAGCTGTTTACACTTTTTCCAGCGTTTCTCCAACTTTTGTAAGCCGTCCAAAAAGTAGGACATCGGAAGGTCCTCAAAATAGACATCTGTTTGGGAATGATCTCCTCGTTCGATGTCAATCATTTTCCGTCCAAAACATCTTTTCAAGTTTGGGGATAAAAACAGTCACTAGGAGCCAAATCTGGCGAATACGGTGGATGTTGTAATAATTCGAACTTTAATTCGTTGATTTTCGCCATCGAAACTGCGCAAGTGTGCACCTGGGAATTGTCTTGGTCAAAGAGAATTCTTTTCTTTGCCAAATGAGGGCGCTTCTCCTTGATTACTTCGCTCAGCCGGTGCAATAATATTGCATAATATTCTCCATTTATCGTTTGTCCATTTTCCAAGTAATCGAGGTAGATGATTCCGTATGCATTCCACAACACACTGGCCATCACCTTGTTAACCGGTTTCGCCGTCTTTGCCTTCTTCGGAGCCGGATTGCCTTTAAAAACCCACTGTTTCGACTGTTGCATTGTTTCTGGAGTATAGTAGAGGGTATCCATGTTACGTACACAGTTATGTAGTGACGTAGAAACACGTAAGGACTGCGACGGAAAAATGCCAAATCAGCCTCAGATTCGATCAAACAATTTTATTCTCCACTGAGAGCAAACGTGACACCCATCTTGCCGAGACTTCTTCAAACCCAATTTTTCGTGTAAAATGGAAAACACTGTACCTTGTGATATGTTTGTGGCTTCAACTATTTTGCGCACTTTGATTCGTCGATCAATCAAAACTATATCGTGTATCATTTCGGAGGAAGCTATTTCCGCTGGACGTCTCGAACGATGTTCATTTTTTGTGGATGTACGGCCACGTCTAAACTCATTTACCCAATTGTAAACAGTCGCAAACACAGGAGCAGATGTGTCATGAACTTTATCCAACTCGGCCTTGATCCCTTTCAGTGTTAAACCTTTTAAATAAAAGTGTTTAATCACCTCAAGAAACTCATGTTTTCTCATTTTTCTAAATGAACCAAAGTTCGTAGCTTCAATCGAGTATAAAAATGAACGCGCGTGATGGATTTAACTGAACCTTTGACGGCAGTCTAATGACAAATGACGTTTACAAAATGCAAATTTGTGTCATATTACTAGCGCCATCTCTTGGCTTTTTCAAGGTGTTACTGAAACACTTTCGTTGTAACGGCTGTTCAGAAACATTCGAAGTCAAAGTAGTCCTTGAAAATATGAAGTCATGTCTGATATAGATTGATACATTTACTTAATACAATTTTATAGGTTATCATACACGCAAATGTACTTAAGTAAAGATATACGATTTTTTGTTCAGAGCCCACTTGACTTCGAATGTTTCTGAACACCCGCTATATAAAAATAAATGTGTGTCTTTTCGTTCCTATGGGCTCCTATACCGTCCATCCGATTGCGATGCAGCTTTGGTAAATTGTTGCTTTCGTGCCAACGATTGTTTCTCTATAACTAAACCAAAAATGTCTTTCCTTGAGTCAAAGTCAATCGCTCGAATTATGCGGTAGATTTGTTTGCCGTTGTCACGAAGTGACAGCACGAGTTGTCAATTTAATAAATGCGCTTCGACGTTGTCACGAAGGGACAGAACGAGCTGCTGAATAATTTTATATTTATTGAAAAGACTAAGCTGACTACGATCCTGCGGTGTAAATTTTCAAAAGTCTAAGGAGATACCAGTTCAGTAGCTTGAACTTCTCGAGGTATGAACCAAATAATTATGAAGAAAGACCTACATATTAACATTAGTGGATGTTTCATTAACTGATAAAATACCAACCATTGAGAATGCCAGACTCTATCACGCACCGGCCGGGTTTTTGCTAGTTATTATATAAATAGAGATAGGGAAAAAATAAAGTCAATGGTAGCAAGTAACAAAGAATTGGATATAACCAAATAATTCGAAACATACTAGAGTGGGTAAAACCTCACCATGTATGTATGTATAACATTTTTTATAATATTGATATGTTATTAAAAATCGGGTGTGAAGAACACAATACAATTCATTTGTATAAAAATATCTTTCCAAACGTGTATACATGTGTCTCATCTTGCTATAGAATCTTCAGCATATGATGCCGAAAAAAATAACACCGTTACTACATTACAAAAGTCACCAGGACACAGCTTGGAAGAAATTTCAAGGTTGCCGATTGAGCGTATACGCTATAGGATATAGCTGATGTATAGTGGAGGCACGTTAATAAAGTTTCTATTGGTTACAGTTGTGAATGTGCGATAGAAACCCCTTGCCAAGTCTTGCACTTATCGTGAAGGCAACGATGGTTGTTTTACCGATCGCGGTGTTGACATTAGTCATTATTTTACAATGTTTTTTAGGTCTTTTATATATCTGTTACATCACTTACGTGTCAATTAGTAGCATCGCAATGAAATGAGAAATATATCTTTTTCCAGGATAATGGAGCATCACCGCATACCGCACTAACTTTAATTAATTTTCAGACCAATTCACCAGACTAGACACCTTTCTATTTTTCATGTTTGAACATTTAACCTACTTCAAATTTAGATGAATTGAAAGCTAGAATTAAAGAAGCCCTAAATAATGTTTCTGGAAAGATATTGAAGAACGTTTTTAAAAATACGAGAAACACGTACAAACCTCTATGTTTACATATTCAGTACCTTGGTTTTTAAAGCCTTTATGCTAAGTAAGGTGTAATCATTATTTTAAAAGAATTTGCTGGTTTTTATTAGTACATGACTGCACTGCTCTGCAAATAATAAACTGAAAACTCAATTTTTGAAATATTATGGATTATTGTCACTCTTCTTAAAACTCTCTCTATTTATGAAAGGCAATATTCGTATGTGTGTCCGTTATAGACTAAAAAAATTACTGGACCGATTTATGAGCGGTTTTTTGCAAAATGATCCGAGTTGTCCGGAGAAGGTTTAAAGATTTTAAATCTTCGATCTAACCAGTAGAAAGAAAGGTAGAGGCCTATTAATATAATATCGATAGTAATAGTACTATTATTTAATTGTAGATGGCGCCACAAGATAGTATTCTCGCATTGAAGTTACGAAGTAAGTAATGCTGTCGCACATGCGCAAAAGTAAGCTCGAGTGCTGTTGTGTTGGCAATTGTATTTATTAACATTCTTACTTTTATAAAGTGTAAGTTAAACATTATATATTCAAGAGTACTGACTTGAATAAAACAGTAATTATAATTAATGTAATCCAAAACGCAAAAATAGTAATATACGTATAAATATGTATCTAATTTTAACTAAATACAATAATTGATATAAAACTTTCATACTTTCATACACTTTCAATTGTGTTCTTTTAATCTATGTATTACTCAAATTTAGCAATAGTAAACCAATGCCGACTTCAGCTAGTGTAGTAACGAGCCATCGAAAAAATTCATAATTGTAGTAGACTGTGAAATTGGGTTGGTACTTTAACCACTTCCACATAATGACATTTATTATTTGACATTGAAACTATAAGTTTGTGTCAAATTTTTTAAAACTCTTATTAAGAAAATTGTTTGTGTTTAGATGTAAATGAACAACATTTTCAACAACTTCTGTAGCTAAATATATGTAAATGTTGATTACGATTTCGATATTAAATAAATTATTTGTTTTCTTTTTTTGTTGTAGTATCATTTCAATGCCATAACCTTTTTTTACAATGAAACCAAATGAAACTGTCAAGCATCAAGTAATGTGTCATTATGTGGAAGTGGTTAAAGTACCAACCCAATTTCACAGTCTACTCCAATTATGAATTTTTTCGATGGCTCGTTATAAAATGCCTTGTTTTATTGAATTATCAATTGAATAACTCACATACGCACATAATTATGAGGTTAATGTTGTCATTATCTTCATCAGTCAGAAATGACAAATGTCAAGGGGGCTAAATAGTGTGGCCAAGTTTATTTCCAACTGCGGATACTTGATATTGCTCATCCGATAGTTTTGACAATATTGTTTAATTTTATTAGTGATAATGTGATAATATGACATAATATAAAAGAAGAACGTTCTGCATTTGATTATCTAAGTTGTTAGAATTAACATGATTTTGTTACTACTAAGTTAATAGTAAAACGCTTTGTTTTATTAAATGTTATGTTAGTCGTTTTGGAACAAAACGTATTTCAGTAAGTTAAAAGAACTTACCAACCTGTAACAAATAAATATATTGATGTATAGCCGTTAGTTCAATTAAACTAGTAAGGTAAAACTTGTTTCAATGGCATACACATCAATATTTCAAATTTTAGCGTTGAAAGTTTTAATTAGCTGCCAGTAGCGTGCACAAATTACAAACTCTACTGTAATGTATTGTATGTATATCAAAATAAGTATAAGATTTAGAAAACAAAAAAATACAAACTTTTGTATATTTTTGCAGTAGAGTAAATAGGCAGGTATGTATAAATTTATAATAAATTCGAGGTAATCATTTCGACATCGTATACGACATTCTATCACGGAGTTCTCAAAAAATTCGATTTGAAAGACAGAAAAAATCAGTTTTTCCTATCGAAATTTTTTTTCTATAACGATGCATGCATGTTTAGTTAAAAAAGTGTAAATATGCTTCGTTATAATTAGTAACATAATTATTTGGCAGTATTAACGATATAAAGATTTATAATAGTACTATTCTATACAAATTTCGAGCAGAAAAAATAATCATTACGTACTTAGGCAATATACTTCGTAAATGATGATCAAATACAGTCAGTCTGTTATTTAATAAATTGTAGCAGTATCCAAGGTTAATAAATGTATGAGGTTGCCTCGTAACTAATGGCGATGATGATATTGCGCGTCATCGGGCGTGCCCATGCGTTTCCTGTCTAGCTGCCTATTTGTCAAATTACTGGTCTTGATTGATACTTGTAGTGTTCGTAGCGTTGTTAGCTAATTTCATAGTGTTTTATGTGCTTATACAGGGTGTCCAGAAACTCTCCTGACAAACGAAGACCGGAGATTCCTCTGATAATTTTAAGACAATTAAACCCAAATTCACCTAGTCCGAAAATGCTTCCTAAGGGAGCTAGAGTTGAAGAAGGCGCCTAGTATTTTTTTTTTAAATTCCTACAGGACGCTTCTATTTAGAAAAACAAAAACTGGTTTGCTTATTTATCCTCCAGAGATGAATCGATTCCATCAATTGCGAATTTCTAGTGCCGGTCATAGGCGTCCGTTTTGGGTAGGTCAACGGTTATTTTAAGGCATAACTTTTTTGTCTTTAACTTTTAAGCATTTGTGACACTAGATTATTAAATTTTCAGGTATTCCAGTACTAAAATGTACTCTTACTTTAAGTCGGTAGGATACATCGTTTTCTAGAAAAATCGATTTGTAAATTTTTCGTTTTTTCTTCATTAAAGTTCAATTTATTATGTACCTACTTATTTTTAGCTACGAAGTTGGCTTGGACTATCAAGGCATGGATGAAAATTAATTTAATAAATTAAAAACAAATTATTAATTACAATGGAACGAAACTAACAAAAAAAGAACAAGTATCAAAGGTAGATTGTTACAAAAGTTGCTCGATGTGATGACTATTAGTCTCTATGCATAAGTTTACCCTTTTGCTTAGAGAACGCCGAATTCTTGCAAAAATTCCAAAGTTATTTCTAAATTCGTTGCAAGCATCTTGTATCCTTAGCCAGAGTTGTGCGCGATTTTGTATCGGAACGGAATAAACAAATGCTTTTATGTATCCCCAAACACAATAATAGCAAGGATTCAAATCCGACGACCTTGCTGGCCAAGCAACTGGACCGCCTCTTCCAATCCAATGGTCTTCGTAGTTATTATCTAGAAAGTCTCGTACATTCCTGCTAAAGTGGGCCGGACAGCCGTCCTGTAGAAACCATAAGTTTTGCCGAATATTTAAACGCACCTCATCTAACAAATCAGGTAAAATATTTTGCAGGAAATGTAAGTAATCAGCACCATTTAAACGAGCAGGTAATTCCACAGGTCCAAGTAGATAATCGTCAACTACTCCTATCCAGACGTTTATGCTAAACCTATGCTGATGCTTAAATTCTTGAACAACGTGGGGATTGTCACCAACGTACGAATAATAATGTGCATTATGTACATTAAAAATTCTATTTTTGAGAATGTAGCTTCGTCACCAAACAAAATGTTCCTGAAGAAATCTTCATCTTGATTTTTCTGATTTTGTAACCATCTAGCGAATTCTACGCGAGCAGGAAAATCTCCTTCTAGCAGTGCTTGCACCTTTGTAAAATGAAAAGGATATAAATTTTCTTTCTGTAAGATATTTCCTACGGAAGATTTTGAAATTGTGGGGTACATGGCAGATAGTCTTCGAACGCTACTTTCTGGATTTTCCTCAACTTCCATTAAAATAACATCTTCATGTTCTGCTGTTACATCATTATGTCTCCCTGTTTCATTATTCTTTGGGACCACTGAACCTGTTCCTCTTAATCGTTGATGAAGAGCTGTAAATGTTGAGTGAGTGGGATGCTGACGATTGGGAAATTTTTCAGCGTATCTACGTTGCGCCGCTCGAGCGTTACACCTCATTTCGCCATAAACTAAATGCATATCGGCGTATTCCTCATTAGTAAAAACCATTTTTTTTAAAATTGAAATCGTTGTGTTTGAATAACACAAAGTAAAAAATGAAAAGATAAACTTCGGGAACTGACAACAATTTGACAATGAAAAGTGTAGGTTTTACTTCTGTTGGCAGTTCAGAGCTAACTATTGCAAAAAATAAAAAATTGAACTTTAATGAAGAAAAAACGAAAAATTTACAAATCGATTTTTCTAGAAAACGGTGTATCCTACCGACTTAAAGTAAGAGTACCTTTTAGTACTGGAATACCTGAAAATTTAATAATCTAGTGTCACAAATGCTTAAAAGTTAAAGACAAAAAAGTTATGCCTTAAAATAACCGTTGACCTACCCAAAACGGACGCCTATGACCGGTACTAGAAATTCGCAATTGATGGAATCGATTCATCTCTGGAGGATAAATAAGCATACTAGTTTTTGTTTTTCTAAATAGAAGCGTTCTGGAGGAATTTTAAAAAAAATAAATACTAGGCGCCATCTTCAAAGAACTCTAGCTCCCTTAGGAAGCATTTTCGGACTAGGTGAATTTGGGTTTAATTGTCTTAAAATTATCTGAGGAAACTACGGTCTTCGTTTGTCAGGAGAGTTTCTGGACACCCTGTATATAAATTTTATTTGACTATTTACAAGTGTTTTACATTATAGTGAGAGCAAAACATTGAAAAAATTTTAAAAAATTGTGATGTAGAGTAATGTATTAACTCAATAAAGTTTTTTGTTTATAATATTTATATATACATATATATATATATATATATATATAATATATATATATATATATATATATATATATATATATATATATATAAAGATTATAATTTTATTTTGGTTATTTATAAGAAAACTGCATCAAATAATATCTTGATATCCCGTTAGTACTTGCATTTGTGAACTCATTTTTTTAGACATACACAACCTTTTATTAACTCCGTAATAACAGTTTATTGAAAAAATTGGGTTGTGACAGTAGAATGCTAAATTAATTAATATGTGACGGTGTTTCACTGAGTCAACCACCTTGATTTCCTTTATAATTTATAAGCGCATTTTTTGGGGAAACTATTTACATTAAATACTTTTTACGCCCATGAGTACACCGATAAGTTGTAGTAATTAACCATTACTTAAAGCAATATTTTGAAATAATGCTTTTTGTAGTATATGTGATTAGATCGTACATAAACCAATCGTTTTGTCTATAGAAAACAGTAATTTACTTTACTCGATTTATACCTATTTAACTAATGATAAAATTAAAGTCACTCAGCGTGCCCAATCAAATTAAAATGATAATTTAATTGGGCACGCTGAGTGACGCTTTCCCGCGTAAGAATATTATTGGTGGAGAGTTACGAGACAACCTTATACATTTAGCACCCTTGAGCCGTATAATTTTAGGAGCAGATTTTTACGGATATCTGTAGTAATTGTATTTCCCAAAATTATTAATGATAAAATTATGGCTATATATTTAAATGTCGTAAATATTTCCATCATCTCGCATAATATTCTGACTAAGAAAAAAGTTTGTGCCAAGTTTGTTCTACATCCATTAATAAATAAGCAAAAAAGAAAGTCGCCCATTTGCTGTATACAATTTCATTTAATGGAAAATACCATGGACATTTCTTAAAAAACATATTTGCCGGAGACGAATCATGATGTTTCTAAGACGTTTTGTCTGCTAAACGGCGAATGGTTAAAAGCGTGAATCGAATGAAGGGCGACCAGCAAAAGTTCATGCTACAAAATCGTATCGTTTTCTTCGATGCTCAAAGCTTAACCCACTTCGAAAATTGAAAGGTCAGTGCAGCAAAAAACTTATTAGAAACTTATAAGAAACTTAACTTATTAGAAAGTTTAGAAATCGACAAGCATAATAAGTTGGATTTAGTGTTAAATGATCAAGTAGATTTAAATAACACTAACTTCTCACTCCTTGTATTGTTGTCAATATTATTATATTGCATACATAGTCTCAGTTTATATTTCAAATAGGTAGTTTCTATCCATCTGAAAAAGCCGTTGCATGGCGAAACTATATTGTAATAGTTTCAAATATATATGAGCCCAAAATCAGGGAGTTCGCCCGTTATATATTTTCACGTTCACGCAGGACAAACTGCAAGGTAGGAATAGACTACGCGAATAAATACGACAGATTTTATTTGTACCTGAGAAATATAAGAACTGTACACATTTATCCGCAATAACAAGAAAACTAATGACAAGAGAAAGCATAACAGTGTAAAATAGTTGATTCCCAAATTTTTTGTAATTAGGATACACTGACTTGTAAAGTCAATTACAACTGTGTTACGTCACCTCTATTTTTCAAATCAGCATTTATACGTCGAGGCATAGTGTCTACAAGACTCTGGAAGTTTTCTAAAAAAGAGTCCCATATTTCTTTGAGACGATGTCACAATGATTGAATTGTTTTACCCGGACGAGTACGCAACTATTTTTTCATTCGATGCCATAATGTCTCGATCGGGGAAAGATCGGGACTACTTGAGGGCCAATGTAGGACGTAAATATCGTTTTCCGACATCCAGGATTTCGCACGCTTGGCTGTATGCCGCGCCATTTTGTTAGGTGATAAATTCCCGGTTAGCTAATTGCAGAGACTCGATTGATGGAAAAAGGCTCTGATTTAAAATGACCACGTATTTTTCTGCGTTTACTTCAATAAAGTGAAGCCAACCAACTCCATTGGCGGACATAGATTCCCATACCATAATTGAACCGGGAAACTTCATTTTTTGCCGAAGAAGCCTTGGTTTTCGTTCGAATCACCCTTCTCCGCGAATCTCCTACAAAATGCTCAAATTTTGATTCGTCGCTGCTCAAAATAACCAACATCCACTGCTCTAAAGTCCAGTTTTATGTGTTCTGGCCCATACTAACCGGTTTTTCTTATGTTTTCGAGTGAGTAGGGGTTTTTCTTTTGCCTAATAACGAGAAAAGTTAATGCATGAATTGACGTACTAAACCAAAACTACGTTATCAAAATTGATCCAATTTTCTTTAGTGCTCTCATACAACTTGATTTAGACTGTCTGTCTGTCGGTTTGTTCCATAGAACTGTTAAAGCACTGGAATTAGAACGACGGTTTTTTTTTACAATGGGTCGCAAGATTCTTAATTCTGCAGCAGTCACTGCGGTTTCTCAACCAACACGTTCTTTTTGGGCTGTGGAACCCGTAACTTTATTAGAACGTACAATGTCTATAACAGTATAACGTGACAATTCTAATTCTTTTGCAATCCGGTAGGCACTTTTGCCCAGATGATGCATTTCTTTCAAAACTTTCAGTAAATTTTGCGATAATGCTTTCCTACGCGTCATTTCGACAATGACTGTTAACAACGACGTTTATATGAAACAAAATATCATTGGCAGAGGTAACGTGATCTCGTAATTTCATACAAAATATTTTGCATGAATGTTTCATGCATCGACTTCCTGCCGAAATTTACTGAAATTAGATATTTAAGCACAAATTATATTTTGGGAAACGATGTTTTTGTTTATTATTATAAAAATTACTCAAACTGATCCCATTTGTAATTAGGAATAAAAATTATCATAATAGTCTTCTCGTGTTAAAATTTTTATAGCTCATTTTGCGAAGACGTTAATACGGGCGAACTCATGTGATTTTGGGCTTGTATTTAAAACCACTTATTTTTTAACGTTATAATAAAGTTTCAACAAATATCTCATTCGCCAATCAACTTCCGTCTTTACTTGATACTTGATACAATAATCTTTGTTGCCCAACAGATAATTCCACTTCTAGGGCAAATCCATAAGAAACAAAAAAGATAAAAACAAACGTCTGCTAAATTATATAAAAATAAATAATATAAATGAGTACTTTAATAAACAAAAACTTAATCTAAACACCTCCCATAAATAATGTCTTAAGTGGGATTAGATCTTGATGTCATTAGCGACATATAAAATGCTATACAGTTCAATATTTCAGGCGAATCAATACGACCATAAAACCTACACATAAATCGCGCAGCATTAGCCTCTCGACGATATTTTAAGAATTTGAAGTTATCTCTGTCTAAAAGGCGATTGTAGTCAATATTTCTTTTTGGATATCTACCATCACATTTGAAGGAAAGGTATTTCGGAAATCTTCTTTGAATAATGCGTCAGGTAGTAATGAGAGACCATATTACTGAAGCATACTCAAATCTACTCAAAACAAAAGCCTGATACAGTGATTTCAGAACAGCTAGATTCTGGAATCGACTAGTTGATCTCATAATAAAGCCCAATATCCTAGAAGCAGATGAGATTATGTCCGAAAGGCGTAAGTTAAAGGGCATTTTAGAGTAGAATTTGACGCCAAGATCACTGATGGAGTTCCTTTGCGCTAACTTTTGGCCGTTAATACTATATGATGACTCCTCTTTATTAATTTTACGAGTGTAAGATATGACAGCATTTTTTCACATTAATCTTTATCTTGTATTTACACCAATCCACAAACACATTAATATTATCTTGCAAGATATCAACATCATTCTGTGATTCAATTGATAAATATAACTTAGTGTCATTTGCACAGGTCAGCACAGAACAATTGAACAATATAAAAATGAAAGGCATAAAAATAAAAAGCTGAAGTCCAAAATTAGAGGCCTGAGGCACACAAGATGTTGGAAAAATTGAAAAGAGTAAAAGCCGTTGTAAAACGCATAATTCATTCTATTCACAATATATGAGGCAATAAGTTCTAATGCAGATGGTTTAAAACCAAAAGCAATTAATTTGTTTAATACTATTTGATGATCAATGGTATAGAAAGCTCGAGATAAGTCAGTGTATTATATAACGTCCATTTCACCATTATTATCTAATACCTCCTAAATATTTAGAGTCACTATCGTTAGATTCGTAACGGTAGACCGCAATCACAAGAATCCATATTGTTTGCTAGACATGTATGGACGTGTGTTATGAAGAACAGCGTTATATAAAAATCTGCTCAACATTTTACTAAAATTAATTACACTAATTAACTATCCACCATATTCAGTAGATTTAGCTCTGCCAAAGAAGTTTTTGTTCTAATAAATAAAAAAAATTCGCTATGTAGAAACTATCACATCCACCAAAAGAAACGATTTCGAAAAGGCATATCAAACACCTCTTTTTACTGCTTCACCGTTTGGCGGTTTCCAAACTACTTTTTTCGTAATAAGTCGTGAAAAATATAAATACTTCAAAATAGAATTTCTAAAAATTTTCATACACGTAATAATTTGTTTTATTTATTCATCAATTCATAGTGCCATTAATTGTAATGATAAATAGAAATGTAACTGGATAACAAGTATTTTGATCAAATTCGACCTCTAGGAAAAATATTCATTATGAAAACGAAAAGCACGAATTCATTAACGCTGTCTATGGCTGTTATTGATTGAATTCAGTTTGTGCAAGCTAGGTTATTTTTCATTTATCTTAATCTCATACAAAGACATACAGAAGTTATTGATCCCTACAGTGCAATGCTAATATCGGATGTAGCCACCTTTACCTTCCAATAACAGTTAGATACCATATGTGTGCGGCCAAAAACATCATGTCTTTCGAATACACACCTGCACATTCACGCATTTGCGTACGTATATATATATATATATATATATATATATATATATATATATAAATATATATATATATAGGTATAAGTAAAAATATAAGAAAAATAATAATAATAATAATATTTATTTATATTGTTCAATAGAAATCCTAAAATGGGCAATGGAAAAATATATTAGATGAGATAAATACAAAAATACAGATAGGAAACAAACAGAGTAGCTAAATTATTTAGTACAAAATAATATAATATATTATTATTATATATAAATATAAATAAAAAATTATAAACAATAAAAAAACTAAATCAAAAATCTTAGCCGAATGCTCTTAAAAGTAAATTAGTTCTGGGAGTTTCCGTTGCAAATGTTTCAGAAGTTCTTGCTGACAAGCGCGGTTCACAGAAAATGACCTGAAACAACAAAGTAGGTGCCTTGTTCGTTATTAAATTTTTGAAGAGATTTCTATTAATACTCTGCTTCTTTTGGACAGTGATTCAAACGCGTGTCTTTCAAATTGCAAAGCATAATCCAAACAACGAGCAGGATAAATTCTGTCAATCGTAAATGCAAGAAATTTCAGAAATTTACGTTGAATTCGCTCGACTTTATTTAATATGACTCTAATATGTAGGATAGCATACTACAACACCATACTCCAACTTGATAATAACCAACATACAGGAAAGCGATCTAAATGCTGCTATGTTACTAAAATCTACGCACTTCCGAATAAGAAGCTCTGATACTTTAAATTGCAGAAATGGCAACAGAGGAGATGTGATCCGACAAGCTCGGCTTCTCATCAAATATGAGTCCAGGATCCCTCATGTGTTTTACGTTCGATCTCAATATTATTCAGCAGATAACCGGAATTATTTCTGGTTGTTTTCCCAATGAAGGATACAAAACAGCACTTCTCTATATTTAAATTCAGTTTATTTAGTGAACAGCAGTTACCAATCATATCGAGATTCATATCTTGCTTATTATCAACAGTGTGGTAAATTTTTAAATCATTATCATAAGCCAGTACAGAACAGCTGATGGAAGTAATTAGTCATTCACGATTATATTAAATAACAATGGGACACCTGATGTTAAAATATAGCTAGTTGATATGTAACCATTGTAGTGTATATAGTTAGGTCTATTTTGAAGATGAGAATTCATGAATACCACGAAGAATTTACTGAATCTAAATGAACTCAACTTTGTTTTCAGAGTAGCATGATCTATCGTACGTGAGGAATCTGCACTGGTGCATTTACTTGTTTTACCATCGTCTAGTGCTTCACATAAATCCTAAGACAATATCTAAGTTAGAAACCGTGAATATTTTGAAAAACAATAAAATAGTTTGCTCCCAAAAATTTAGTTATCTTCCCAGATTTTGTAAAAATATAAAAGGTGACACTAGTATACGAAATAGACGTTATTTAAATATAAACATTCGTTCAGAAAAGGAAATTTGTAATATAGGATTCACGAATGTCTCAGTAAGTATACCAGCTGTAATATGTGTAGAAGTAATTAACTGTAAACTTGAGGAACATGGATTATCTCTGAGAGAAGACATTGTCTGCATAACTCCTGATGGAGCAAAGGTGATGAAAAAAGTTGATTAATGCAAATCCGCAATAATGCTATGCTCATGGAAATCAACTTGGTATAAACAGTGTGCTATGTCAACAAAATCAATGACAGAAGAAGGAAAATGCTCTGGATTCAGAAACTTCTGATTCTGACTTCGAAGAGAGTGACAATCCAAAAAATAATAATACAATTGTTGAAAGTACTAAATTTGTATATGAAGAAGATAATGGAGAGATCGCTTCATAAAATTAAGAAAATTCGAAAAGTTAAGATATTTAAACATTCCTCTACTAAAAATGCTGTTTTAAACATATATACCTACTGAAATGAAAAAAAAACTTATGTTAATGTTAGAGTCTAACATACGCTGGAATAGTTCGCTCTTAATATCACGATTTTTGAAATTACAAAATCCAATTCAGGAGCATATTAATTGAATTAAATTTCTAAATTAATTCTTTCGATAGTGAATTTGATTTAATATCTAAAACTGTATCAGCTCTGGTTCCAATAAAGCTGGCTGCTGAAGAATTATGTCGAAGAGATTCCAACATATTAACGGCGAATGCAACAATAAATTTTATGTTGCAATCATTTAAAGTTCAAGACAACGCCACCATCTCAGGAATTATACAGTGCAGTGAAAATTTGCATAGAGGAAAAAGGCATAGTGAACTAAAAAATATTTAAAGGTATTTACATAATTATAACGACTTTAAAAAAGAAAACGAAAATGTGATCCTAAAAAAACATCAAGCATCAATTGAACTATCATTAAGCCTGGATAATGATAGTTCAATTGATGCATGATGTTTCTTTAGGATCACATTTCAAAAATATGCAGTTAATGAATAGTTAAAGTTTTTTTTGTATTAATAGATATTATATAATAGACTACACAACAAGAGTTTGATTTTTACTCCACTTAATAATAATACTGTATGTATGTTCCTTCATTGTATTGTAATACAAAATTTAAAAAATCGATGGACCATTACAGAATTATTCATTTTACATATTTTATATTCTGTAACAAATAATGCAGTCAATATAAATCCATTCGCCTATATACCGAGTGCGGCAATAGTGTGTCGGCGGAGCTTAGCATGGAAACTAATATAGTTGAAGCAATGAAATTTCACGTACAGATGTAGTATGCTACAGTGCATTTTCTATTTTTATTTATATATTTAGAGGATGTTCCAAATTTCCGCAACCACTTTCAATTTTTTTTTAAATAGTTTGCTATATTTTCTTGTTATTGTGATGATAGCCACCCAAATTATCTTTGCAATGATATATGCACTTACAGTTGTTAGTTTTGGTTTTATTGCAAATTTTGTTAAAATCTTGACAGTTGCAGCGTCTAACATTTTAAGTTTTAGCCTGAAAATGGGTGCAGTGCCTCACGTAACTCTTTTGTTACCAATTTATGGACTAACACGTTATATGTTTTGAGGGTGAACAACGTGACAACATATACAGGGTGTTAAATATGTCGTGCCAAAGTTATCGAAATTTAAAGGCTATTTTCTCTTTTTTTCTTAAATTGAACCTATAATTTTTTTATTAGTCAGCAAATTCCTTGTAAAATTGCCGTTAAAATTATACCATTAACATAGTACTTATTTCAGGTATTTTCGAAGTTATAGCCCTTTAATGGGATGTACCTATGTTTATAATATTCAATATGCGGTGCTACATCTTATAGTTGGTTGGCCATGAAATGATATGAAACAAAGTAACTTTTACAAACACCTGTTTTTTCATTATTATTTTTAGAATTACATTTTGTAATTTTTCCATAATAAAACAAAATTAATTTAAAATGTGTTCAAATATATGTGCATTCTGCTCTACACATGCTCTTAATCGCCTCTGCATCGACAGACGGATTTTCCACAACGGACTAGACGACTGTCACTTCATTGTCTTCTGTAACCATAGTCTTAGTTCTTTCATGTTTGACGTAATTCTCTGAACCCGTCCGAAGACACCCTGTTCAACAAATCAACGTCTAAATATCTGGTGCTCTTCGTTGAGGATACTCCATAGCATGTTCTTGATGCTAAAAGTGGATTGCTATTGCTAGCGCCAAGAACAAATACCATGTCTATTAGCTCCTCATTCGAAAAATTCATTCTAAGAAACACAACTATAAACTATTACGGGGTGTAAATAAAAAATAATGACAACAAAACGATATAACTGACAACAAGATAACAACTAATAACGAACAAACGGAAATTGATAATTAACTAGCCGAACTTAAATTATACCAATTAAACGCGATTACAGCAAAGAGGAAGTACAGAAAAACACTTTATATGGATATTTTTAAGTAGATATTTGGTTACACAGCAATTTTTGCTTAATATCATTTCATGGCCAACAAACCAACTATTAGATGCAGCACCACATATTGAATATTATAAACATAGGAATATTCCATTAAAGGGTTAAAACTTCGAAAATACTAGAAATAAGTACTATGTTATTGGTACCATTTTAACGAAAATTTTACAAGGAATTTGCTGACTAATAAAAAAATTATAGGTTCAATTTAAAAAAAAAGAGAAAATAGCCTTTAAACTTCGATAACTTTGGCACACCATATTTTACACCCTGTATATGTTATCACGTTGTACACCCTCAAAACATAACGTGTTAGTCCATAAATTGGTAACAAAAGGGTTACGTGAGGCACTGCACCCATTTTCAGGCTAAGACTTAAAATGTTAGACGCTGCAACTGTCAAGATTTTAACAAAATTTGCAATAAAACCAAAACTAACAATTGTAAGTGCACATTGTCATATATCATTGCAAAGATCATTTAGGTGGCAATCATCATAATAACAAGAAAGTATAGTAACATATTTTTAAAAAAAATTGAGTGAAAAATTAAAAGTGGTTGCGGAAATTTGGAACAGCCTGTAAATATATAAATAAAAATAGAAAATGCACTGTAGCATACTACATCTGTACGTAAAATTTCATTGCTACAACTTTATTAGTTTTCATGCTAAGCTCCGCCGACACACTATTGCCGCACCCGGTATACTTGTAAAAACATAACAAATAGTATGAATACTTCTATTATGTTGACCGCAAACCCACAAATAATAATTTAGATACCAAATCCAGAAAGAAATCCTTAAATGTGAATTTCAATAAATTTATAAAATATCAATCAACTCTAAAGTACCACATCTACAAGAAAATTTTGTTGAACCAAGTGGTGGTAAGAAATCTACATCATATTTGTACAACATAACTTCAGTAAAAGTAATAATAAGAACACTAAGTCCTGAATTTTCTCACTCGCTATTAAGTTAACGAAATTGCTAACACAGTAATGTATTCTAAAATTCTAAAATATTTATTCAATGAAACTTAATCGTCCGAAAACAATCGTCTAAAGTTCTATTGAAATAAAAATACCTCTTAACGACAATTAAATCGCATTAATTAAAATGTATGTCAATTGACAATATATCAGTAAAGATATTCAATTAGTACTTGAGTTATTCTTGAATTAGCTTCTTTCTAGTTATTTACCATGAGCAGAACAAATTAAATATGTTTCGTCGCTAAATACTTGAATTGATATTCTGCTGACGCTTTCTTCGACTCAGTTCCAACAAATAAGTAAAAACAAAGTTCGAAAAACGAAACGAATTTAACAGGTTTTACTAACAGTATTCTAAACAATTTTCAAATATATATCACGTATTGCCTGGAAAAAGTATCAACAGAAGCATTGGAATGTAATTCCTGCAAAATTTTCATTACTAAAATATAAAAATGTCAGAATAATAATATATTTTATTAATCATTCTAAATGTTCGTCCATGATGAATACAATTATATATAAAATACTTATTATATAGAAATACTCAATTTAACATTTCGACTTTTATTTTGTCTTCATCAGAATAAATTTTATTACAATACTAGGCGTTTTCCTGCAAAGGTAAATTTAAACTAGTAATAATATAGTAACTATTGTTTTTCGTAAAATGTAAATTTATATATGCTTATGGTACTTACAATTTGTATTCTTCTTTTTTATTTTTCTAGCAGTTTGAACTATTTTACTTGAAATATAAAATTGGTACATTGAACGTTTAACATATGGAAGTAGGCTGAATTTTAGTAGGCCCAAAGTATGTACATATAAATTTAGAATATATATTCTAAATTCTTGTGTTTTATCCTTGCCTGTAATTTGATACTTTCGATTTGATGTGGGCGAGTTTTAAAAGATTTAAGTGTTATTGGATTTGAATTTCTACGTTGTTTATATTACGGATGTTTTAAATCAATGGGAGAAATAATTTTGACAGATTTCAAATTTCATGATGGTTATCAACGGCTTTTTCTTAATGTTTTTAATATTGCTATGTGCTTCCTCAAGCACTAGTTCTGCGCCTACTTACACACCGCAGTACCCATTGAATTCAATCACTTACCCCAATAACACGATTGCCTCGGAGATATTCGGCTGAGTTAAGAGGCGAGCGAGGGGAAGTTCTTCTTTATAATAAGCGCTACCGTGTTTATGCTCTCTCAAGCCGGTACAATGAACATACCGCCGACAGTAAGTTAACTAAATCACAGTTAAATACGTGGAAATTGTTACCATAATAATAAAACACTAAAGTAATATAACAATAACAAGAAATAGTTTCTTAACAAAAACAAGACCACAAAACAATGGAAAAAATCAATAAGCATATAAATGAAAATGCTGTATTAAATCAAATGCACATGACATGACAAAATATCTTAGTAAGACTCAGGAGTCACAATATAATAATGAAATATAATTCATTAATATCATTGGCCAACATGTTAATGAATAGACAAAAAGTTAATTAAATTAAATAAGCGACACCGAGTAAATAGCTCACCTAGTATAGTAAGTTTATATATTATAACAAAATAAATACAAAAAAGTATGAATTAAAGTAATTAAGTGGCACCTAGTAAATAGCTCACCTAGTATAGTAATTTGGTATATAATAAAAAATAAATAATTCACATTTGATATGCATTCAAAAAGCAATTAAATTAAAGCAAAAATATACTCATGAAATTAGACAAAAAAAAAATAGAATATTAAATATCAGGAAAAAAAAAACAAAATCAATCTACAGTTAAGATTGTAATAAAAAATGAAACAACGCAGTTATGATAGACAAATTGACACTACGTTGGTCTCAATTATTTACAAGATATAACTAATATTAAGCTTTAAAAAGTTTTTGTAAAATTACGAATAATAATTCACAAGACCAAAATCGGGCATGACTCTAGCATGACACAATAACTTTCGATTACCCTGTATACGCAAAAATTAGGGGTCTCGATTACTTAAATTTTTCTAAATGAAATATATACAAAAAATGAACGACTCTACTTTATAATAGTCTGATACAATAGGCACAAAGTCGTAGGAAGTTAACTTTTGGATTGCCTGTAATCTTCCGGGAAAAATATATACACAATTCCTACCTTGTGAGTTGCAGAAAAGATTCACTAGCTTACGATTCTGCTTGTAATACCGTCTTGGAAAAACGATCACCAGACGGTTGAACTAATGGTTGCTTGCTCATGCTTTTAAAGGAACTGCCACATGGTGGAGAAGTAGCCTCAACTGTTTGCACAAATAGACTCGCCTTGTACAAATACCACGTGCTTACAAAAGTACTACGTACTTGCAAATTACCGTGTACTAGCAAACGACTATGCGACTAGCACCCTGTTTAATTCCAGATAAAAACTAATGCAGCAAAATAAAAATTAATAAAAGAACAAAGCCATTCACGTAAACATCGTAAACAAAAAACTAACTCACCTAATGCGGAGTGAAAGATCTTGCGTCGAAAAAAAATTCGAAAACACCACGAACACGTGGCTAACACTTAAGAAAAGTCATCGAAATCAACGATAAACAATACTTCGAAATCCACAATCTCCTTCTATTGTTAAAAATTAATTAATAATGCCTACAAGCCGTAGAGCGAGTAAATACAATTACTTAAACAGCCATTAATAATTTAAATTTCCAAGTGTCGCACGCTTCAGATAATTTCTAGATCCAGCGACTGTCACACTACAAAAGAGAGGCCAGAATTCGCATACTCGATGCTTTTATAAGAAAAGGTATGTAATTCTTAGAAAAATGAACGACAGAGAAAGACACTGTCGAGAAGAGTTAATGATGAAATGCTTAATTAGAAAATCAATTCGTTACATAAAAATTAAGATAATAATATGCAAAGCTCAACTAATAAGAAATTTTTAATTAATTACATTGCATAAAGAATTTTTAATAACAGAAAATGATCCGGAAAACAAACTACATAACCCATAGCTGTCACTGTGACTCGAATAAGACTCAAGATAATTAAGAATCTGCTTCGAAATATTTTATTTTAATTTATAAAAATATATCTGCGAAAAATATATTAGTCCGCCATTTTACATCGCATACTTCATACCGATATGTGTTTAGACATGCGCACATGCAGCTGTCCATATATATGTCTTAACCTAATTCAATGTCAGCCGAAGTAAGCAGAGAATGGTTACAAATAGACTGCGGAACAGACGTTATCCTCTAATGAGTCATGCAGGAGCAGAGACAGAGTCGGATTCGCTTAAATACTAAGATTGATCAATACTCGCTCATATCCTGGATTTAAATGTCCTGAAAGGCTTTTGTAGTAATGTTCAAAATACGGAAATCGGTAGACATATTAAGTTTAAAGATTATTATTGCTACGCGCCGCTCACTAGCTCTGATGTTGAGCGATGTTATTCCATATTTAAAGAAATACTGTTTAATAAAAGAACGTAGTGTACAGAACAAAGCTTAGAATATATTGTAATAATTAATGTGAATAAAAAATGTTTACTGTGGTGTGACTAAGCATTCACTTTAATTATAGGTGATATAATTCATTTCAAGTTTATACTTCTTCAATATTTTGGAATTTTTTCACTGTATCAAGTAAATGCATTTTGTATATATATTTGGAATTAATTTCAATTCAATTTCAATTCATTTAACTTCAGTGTTTTATTTATTTTCGTAAAAATAAATTTCCGTATATACATTTCATTGCCTTTATTACGACTTTGGCGAAATATATTTCACAACTCCTTCTCTTTGCATTAAAAGACGTACAAACAGACAACTTTAATGAATACCATCGCGCTATAACGTTCATATGTACATGTTAGGTTGATCGATTGTACATTGCTGGCACCGATGAATCACACCCGATACGGGATAGCGCCTTTTCCGCAATCTAGTTATAAATAAACTAAAAGGCCGGTACCCAGAGATGATTAAAATGAAGGTACCTATTACACAATGTCAAGCCAACCCTCTAATTAAGCTAGAATTTCAGACAACCTTATGAGAGATAATTAACTGGAAAAATAGAAAATATAAATGACACAACCTGACGTTTATGCTGTTGAAAAATACGTAATTTGAAGCTAACTAAGATAATAAATATTATCCTCGATGTACAATGGTATTAATAGCGATCTAGAATTAGCATGTATTGAAATGAACTAAAGGTAAAACAGTATGCCTGTTTGATGACACGTAAATGTTACAGATAGCAGAATCTAAATACTTAGACAATATAGTTCCTAATAGATGTTTTAAGAGATTAAATAAAAGCAGAAACGACTCTTAGATGTAAAGAAATAATTATCATAAGGAAAATTCCCACGATATATGCCTGATCGTTCAAAAGTAAATGACAACAATACAAATTAATACAGGTATACCAGACAGTTCCAAAATATATATACGCTGTCCTAAAAAATACCGTTAAGTAAATCCAGCGCATAACTATATGAATTAATTCTAATACTGATTTTGCTTTGTAATTGAAAGTGTGGTTATTTTTAATTTGACGTTTTTTTAAAGATGTAATGTTTTTTTAATATTTGTGACCGTTGATTCTTTCTTTTAAATGTTGTTCTGTTTTACCTATAAGCACGACTACTAGTCATCATCATATAGCATACCATGCAATGATTCTGTCTTAATAATTTTTGTGAGATAGCGAAGTTGTTATGTTTGTAAATGCATCTCTCCAGCAGGGGCGATTCTATAGAAAGATGAAATACATATCGGCGTCTCTGGAAAAATGCCTTTATAAATATATGATCTTATATTGTGTTTCTTATACCCCATTTTTAATAATATAGCTAAATAGTACGAAGTACTACATACACAGAAACACGTCCATCTTCACAGTCTATACAACTTAGAAGTTTCGAGTAATTGATTAATCGCTATCATGAACCAGTACGTATAATTATTTCTGGTAATGTGAAATATTATCGCTTTTATAAAAATCGTAATGAGATTGAAAAAAGTTTTTATAATATTGGAACTAAAACGAAATTAGGATCGCTGTCTACAAGATGTAACCCTAACATAATCGAATATTGTTAACAACAAATTAAAAGAATAGTAAACGTCAATAAACTTTTTACATGTATATTTCTTATTGCAAACACTGACATTAAAATCACTAAAAACAAACAAATGCACAAACAAGCATTTCTCTAAAATTATTAAAAGATATGCGTAAGTCACCACAGAACAATATATAAAAAAGAGCTAACACAATTTTAAATTTGGCAATGGAGTACTTAGGATGCTTCTCATATCTAAGAGGTAAACTTATTTCTTAACTTTGAAATTATTTTTAACATAAATAGCAACCTTACCACCACAAGAGTCTTTACGACCAAAGCTCCTAATTAAAATGTAATTAGCGAGTGTAAAGAGCTTCAACTCGTAATAAGTAGAGTAGACCAACCCGGAGCGAAAGCAGAGGCGTGACTAACGAATTGGTTCCCGCGTGCCCCATCGCACATACGATTACTTAGTATGTTGTTCACGGTCATCGTGTGTACACGTATAATAGCAGCAGGAAAGTGTATTCTTTGTATTTAATAATGTTGAAGGAGCGTACAGTAAAAAAACCGCTATCATCAAAGTTAGTCAATCGGTTTATTGAGAACCATCCTAGTTTATCTTACAATGGGGTAAATGTAAAATGTTTAGTGTGCAATATATATATAAACCATTTAACAAAATCAAATTTGCATCGCCACGTGCATAGCGCAAGATAGAGACACTGGTGCCGATACAAAATACGAAGTGTTCTTATTTGATTTGTGTACAATGATGGTTGTGTGTAATTTGCCGTTTACTTTGTTACGCAATGATTCGTTTATTTCATTTCTTGAAAAATATGGCAATGTAGAATTACCGTGCTGCACCCACTTACGACGTTATTTATTAAAATCTGTTCGTGTACACTTAGAAAATAAAATTAAGGCTGATCTGAAAAATAACAAAGTGTGGTTGAGTGTGGATGAAGCAACTGATAGCAAAAAAAGATCTGTACTTAATGTTATGGTGCGTAAAATTGAACCAAATCAATCGCCATCCTCAATTTTATTAGCTAGCAGACAAATAGAAGAATGTACTGCGCGGGTAATTTCAAAAATGGTGTACATTGGAAAAATTTGAAATTTCCATCAAATCCTAATGTTTGTGATAGATGGTGCCGCAACCATGCTTTCTGTAGGTCGGTCTCTTAAGGAACAGTGTGGTAACTTTTTACATATTACATGTAAAATCCATGCCCTACATCTTGTAGCAGAACGGATCCGTAAATGTTACCCATATGTAGATGCGTTAATATCGAGTACAAAGGCAGTATTCCTGAAATCTCCAAAACGTATTCGGAAATTTCACAAATTGTGTCCCCATACCCCTGAGCCACCACAGCCGATTCTGACACGATGGGGAACATGGCCACGAGCGGCATTTTACTATCATAAATATTTTGAGGATGTAAAAAAAGTGGTTTTATTATTAAATCCGAAAGATAGTGCCGCTATCCAAGAAAGTCGGAAAAAATTTCAAAATAGTCAGGTTAAAAGTGATTTACAAACTATTCACGACAATTACTTCGGAATAGTGCAAGTATTAGAAAACCTACAAAATTAATCGCTATCGTTACAGGAATCAGTGCTAGTTGTGAAAGATACACACGAACAGCTATGTTCGATAGAAGACGCAAGAAATGAGTGTATTTTAAGTAAGTTGGAAATTGTTTTAGATAAAGATTTAGATTTTGCCAGACTTAGACAAATTTGTGAAGGTTCGTCTACGGATGTGTTAAGTTGTTTCAAAGATTATCTTAATTATGCAAACATCACATCACTAGATGTGGAGCGATCGTTTTCTTTATACAAGCACATATTTTCCTCACGGCGGACTCGTTTTCGAGAAATAACTTTGGAGACGCACCTTATGTTAACAATATCTCATCGTGCTTCTCCAGATTTTCAAGTCACGGAAAACGCATAAGACGGTAAGTTTTTTTTTAATAATCTAATTACATACATTTTAGATTTTATTTTTTATACGTATCATCGAGAACGTTTCATAATCTAGGAAAACCGTCTTACATTTTTTTTGTATCTAACATAATAACAGCACCGTTCGTGATAGTATAATCTCTAGATATTAATAATGTTTCGCATGCGGGAACCAATTCGTTAGTCACGCCTCTGCTTTCGCTCCGAATTGGTCTACTCTAGTAATAAGTAAGCCAGTATTCGGTTATACAAAAAAACATGTGGGAAGAAACAAAAACATATACTAATAAATTTTTGCTGCCTGTAGCCTTTAGGCTTTTACCCTTTTCAAAAACAACAAATTAAAATTACCTTTATAATTTTTACCTGAAATTAAAGTATTACAATTTTATGTCGATAATAACAATTATTGAAATTGAAAAAATTAATTGATGAGAGAATACACTTCTTAGCTTTCACCCCCTTTCTAAAAAATTGTATTTACTGATTTAGATACGTAGATGACGTAGGTATTATATTGCTTAATGGTACTGACAGGCAATTAATAGTATATTACATAACGACCATGGAAAGTGAGTGATATCGTGCGAGTGAGAATCTTGACGCAAGAGGCTCTGGCCAAGTGCGGAAATCTCAAGAGCGAAGGATAGACACCTTTCAGCGAGTTTTGTACAGTATTTTTCCTACGACATTGAAAAAAATTATTTATTGCAAAATATTGATTTTTTTAGAATCAATAAAATTAATAGTTAGCTTATAAATTTGACAGTTATTGAAAATGGGGTTTCTTAAAGAATTGGAGTTGAGAGTATGTGTCTGATGTTGATATTGAATATTAGAATGTGAAGGCGAGGAATTGAATATTCCCGGTTCTGCTCTAGGTCGAAGATTTGATGAATATGAATTAGTAACGACATTGAAAATTTCATCTGAAATTTGCAATTTATTGGTAATTGATTCATCAATATATTCTTCGGTGACAGCAGTACATTTCCATTCACCGTGGCGCTTAAGAGTTATGATGTCTCCATCTGCGTCAACAAGAATGGTAGCCGAGAACCGGCAAAAACAATGCCCTGTGTATAGTTCTGTATATTTAACGTTTAAATAAATGGCTATTTGTTTAGGAAGTTTTTCACACCTACCAGTTATCTAGTACATTTTTAGTTTTGATAATTTAAAAAGAAACGATGTTCATTCGTATTTGGTGGTCTAAGCGCCGCATATTTCTTAAAAATTTTATAAAATTCACCAGTAATTTTAAAGGAGCGTAGTTTCTTTGTTTTAGCATCAGGTATTTTAACCAAAGCAGCAGATCTCAGATTTTTAATAGCATTAATCTTCAGTTGATTAAAAGGTACTTGTCGTCTGGAGCTTCGTAGATAAATATGAGTTACGCTTCAACAGTGCTCTTAATTTCAAATATTTCTTTATATCTACGTTATGATGAACACAAAGGGTACTTCGAAGCATATAATACTGTGTCCACAAAGAACTCGGTTTTAGTTTTCCAGATAACTCTCCAATGTAAGCTATCAGTACATTTTCAGAAAAAGACCAATCCATAAATTGTTTGTAGGAAAGCTCGCACCTGTCCCTGGATTTGGGAAGTAATAGGTTGAGAAAGTTGTTTTTTGCGACTTCAAGTACTTCTGTTGTGTACATTCCATATCAATAGACGAACTTTTGTCTACATCCAGCGTTTTCAAGCCAATAATAATATAACATAAAAACCGATGTGAAACAAACTTACCAAAATCCGTTTGTAGTTCACAATTTACCAGAAAATTTTTGACGTTTCTCTTGTTTCTGAGCGCTCGTTTCGATAAAAGTAAATTATTACATTGTAACCGTGCATATAATAACGTACGGGTTTTTGTCAAATGAATGAAATGTCAACTTTCATGCCAGACAATTATCTGAAATTGACATCTTTCTTATAGTGTCGCAGGAAAAAAATTTTTGATTACATAGATAATGTTCATCAGAATATAAAATTTACACAAGAAACAGAGAAGAACGGTTCAATTTATTTTCTAGACTTTACTATTTCACAGAATGCTAATAAAAAACTTGAATTTTCTATTTATCACAAGCTCACATACAGAAACAGCAATACATGTCTCTTTCTTCATTTTTTAAATCAATGATACATAGAATAGTGAATTAATAAAGAGTAATTAATAAAATTAATTTCGACCTAGAATTAAATAGAATACGTACCACAAATAACGGCTATTCATATAACATTAGCAACAATATCCTTCAACACAAACAAAAAGTACATATTCGCTCTTTAATATTTCCTAAAATATCAATAAAAGATTTGGTATAGTATTCTTCCTTAACTAATATTGGTAAAACTTCAAGCATTAGTCATTTAATCAAAAACGTTACTAACGATACCATAGCTTACAATACTAATAGCTATAGAGCGGACTGAAGCGATTGAATGACTAATTGACCCGATAAAACGTTTTGGCGGTATCAGGTATAGTATGCATGTTATAACAGCTCCATTATATGCTTGCTCGATTGCATTCGTTGAGTAGATGTAATTTACGTCGTTACGAATAGAACATTGTGTGTATTCCCTTATAAAGTCAATTCAACAGTGGCGTGTAAAACGGAATATACATTTATATATTATTTCATTAGACTTCGTTGAAATAATCGCTTCAAAAATTATATCAGCTAATTTCCAAAGTGTATTCTCGTGTTTACATGTTGTTATACATGCATATACATATATGTATTTATTGTTTTTGAGATATTATATTTTCTATTCTCTTCTATAAGGGATTGTTTCTGATTTCGTTTCTTTCAGTGTTATTTGGTTACAACTTTTAGTATTTAAAAAAATACGTTTTATATTGTTATATTGCATATTTATCCTATAAGTTTTTATAAATATTAAGTTTAATTAACTACCTTATTTTTGGAGTAGTTTTCGTTTCTTCTTTTTAGTACATTTCTCTCCGTTCTTAGTATTTCTCTTTATTTTCATTAACTATGGAGAATTCTTGTAGGGCATGGATTAGAGGCCATGCAGATTGGTTGCATATTCGTAATGATACCAAGATATATTGCAGTGCCTGTTCATTAAGTTTAAGGCGTCCACAAAAGTGTAATGTGCAGAGACATGTTTCTTCGAAAACACATCAAGATAATATATGGCCATCTGCATCTGACACTTTTAACGAAGAACTGTGAAGCATTCATGGCTGCCAATATCCCATTCAGAAAGCCAGTCATCAAGATGTTTCTTACAAAATATACTAATCGTCATATGCCAGATGAATCTACTTTACGTAAATACCGCTTACCAAAATGTTATTTGTGAACAAAATAATTTGAAACCTCACCAATTTTGTATAATACAAAAGTATTTTTAATAATATAAAATATTATTAAAAATCGGGTGTTAAGAACACAATACAAGTTCATATATTTGTGAATGTATCCTCTCCAGAGACGTAGATACGTAGACGTAGATCCTTTCTACAGGATCATCGGTACGCCCCTGTTTGAGAAAAGGCACATTCAACAAAAATACGTCTCTGGAGAGGATACATTCACAATGAATTATCAATCGCTCGAGTCCGCTCTCTGCTAATAACACAATTCCGATTAAAAAAAAAGATATAGACCAAATGAACAAAAAATCGAACTCGGGTGTCAATAGGTTAACCTGCGAGTGTAATAAATATATCTTAACAAAATAATTTGAAACATACATGAGTTGGTAAAAACCACACCAATTTGTATAATACAAAAGTATTTTTAATAATATAAAATATTATTAAAAATGGGGTGTGAAGAACATAATACAAGTTATATATTTGTGAATGTATCCCTCTCCAGAGACGTTATATATTTGTGAATGTATCTCTTCTCCAGCAGGGGCGTACCGACGATCCTGTAGAAAGGTGAAATACGTATCTGCGTCTCTGGAGAGGAGATACATTCACAAATATATAACTTGTATTGTGTTCTTCACACCCCATTTTTAATAATATTTTATATTATTAAAAATACTTTTGTAAATATACCTTATATTGGCCAAACTGGAAAAATCTTTGCTGAGCGGGTGACCGAACAGCAAAAAAAGTTACGAAGATATAAAATCAAATTCTACCTTTGCTAATCATTGTATAAAACACAATCATAATTTCAATAATAACTTTAAGATACTTCATATTCAAAATAAATGTAAAAAACTTGATCTCAGAATCGTCAGAAATTTCTAAATATACAAAATTAGGGTTAGCTTTAAACAACGATCGAACTGAACTATGTAACTCCCCACTACTGTTACTAACTTGTAATCGATTAGGTTAAGTACGTATATAATAACTTGTACTATTCTAAATTTACCCTTACTCATGCACCTGATGAAGCCGCAGTGCCCTTGTAGTAGAAATCCGCAATAAAGCTTTGAAACTTTTAAATAATTCTATTTCATTTATATTTTATTAAAATTCATTTAAATAACTGAGTTTTACTAAAAAAAAAGTAATCTATATTTTTATTAGAAACGATTTTCTATTTTTTTCCATTACAAAGTTGCAACTAAAAATTGAAGAATACCTTCATTTTTAAAAGACGAAGTAAGAATTATTGGGTAAATTAAAAAGTCGTGTTATAAGTAACTTGTAAAAGTGATAATGTGTATGATGTCATTCGCACTAATTTGAAGATGAGAGGGCCCACGTTGCCTTGCGTTTTCGTCACATTATAGTGAACGAATTTTGGAAAAGGTCAACTGTTTCAACCGTCTTAAGAAACATTAGGAAAATATTAAATATTACTGTGAAATGATCGTTAGTATTCTACTAACGATTATTTCACCGTTAAAGATAAACATATTAACGTCACATCCAAAGATACCTACTAAAGAAGTCTCGGAAAGGCTTAATTATGATACATTTACCGTTTATCAGCATATTAATAAACTCCCTAATATGATGAGTAAAATACCCAGTAAAAGCTAACAAAATATGAAGAAGACCAGAATAACAAAAGTAAGAACATATGCATAGCATATCAAAGACTAATTTGCACTCTAGAAAAGTATTTTTATTAGTGCGAAGGGATTACCAAGGAGTATTCTTCCATACACTTCTTTATTCAAGTCAAGTCATTAATCCACATATGCATTGTCGTTAATCGGATCAATTAAACAAGGCAATTCAAGGAAAGCTTCTTTGGCTATTTGAATATTGGGAAGGGAATTTTGTTTTTTACGATAATACGCAATCGCATACATCAAAACATTTCCTATAAAAGTTTTAGGGATTATTATAGGTAATATACTTTTTAATAATATAAAATATTACTAAAAATCTGGTGTGAAGAACACAAATGCAGGTTCACTATTAATATTTTCTGTGAACGTGTCCGAATATATCCTATCCCCAGAGACGTAGATACGTATTTCGCTTTTCTACAAGCTCATCGGTACGCCCCTGCTGGAGAAAGGATATTTCCAGACACATTCACAGAAAAAAACCACCTCGCCCTATCACCGTAATTATCCAGACCGAGCGCAGAAGTAAATTTGGCGCTACCTGTTGTAAGACAGCCGAAGTACCTCGCATACCGTCCACATAATTAATGTGAAGTAACGACGCTCTTCCAAAGGTTAGCACAGCCAACTCTCTAGAAAACTGCATTTTGTTTGTGCCTTCTCTCATACTACGGCTTAACCGCATGTGTAATGTATCAGAATAATTGAAACATACATGAGTAGGTAAACCCCACCAGTTTTGTATAATACAAAGGTATTTTATATTATTAAAAATACCTTTGTATTATACAAAACTGGTGGGGTTTACCTACTCATGTATGTTTCAATTATTCCGATAATATACTTTTAACCATCCTCGCTATTCTTCTAGTCTGGTACCGTCCAGTTCTCCGTTCTTTACAAAACTTTTTATTAACAAACCCTATGGCAAATAAAATATTAAAACTGGTTTAAGTTTAAATTTAAAATCTTATATCTAAAATTCACCCCTAATTGTGTAAAATAGTCACTGTGCTCTGCTCTTAATGACTGAACACACACATACACAAGCAACATACTAAACAAACTGATACGGTTTAATCCTAGTTAATATTCTGTTTAGATTTTGTACATTGAAAAGTTTAATAGCTTCGACATTATTACGCCGATGTAATCTAACTTCGTGTTTCGCTACGAATTTTCGTATTTCGCTAGCCACGTCCTTAACTCCTAACACACCAATACACTACTGATATCGCTATTTTGAAAGTATCAAAGTGCATTAAAATTTTACATAAAACTTTTTTTTTAAATATTTGTCTATATCTAATATGACACAATTTCCCACAATCTCAAAGTATTATATCAAGAGACCGGACGCATCAGGCCGAAATTACAATGGTCCATACAAATAGTCTATAACATCGCTAAGTACAACACGCAGTTATTGAATACCTCTATTCATTTGATTAACCGCACATCTATTTTTTGCAGTTGAATTGTGACTCAATTAGTTCAATATTACACTTAAATTCCTTTCTTCAAGGGCGTAAATAGAAGCGTCAATAGTTTCTATAATATATTTTATTTATTAGATAATATTTCGTAAGATAAATAAAGTACGGTGAGTTCTCTTTTCCATTGCTTTAACTGTTAATTACCATACTACGTAATTTTTGTAATAGATCCTGTTTAAAATATCGTTTCATCGAATCTAGTTCTTCCAATTATTTTGACGTAAGTGAATTTCGTTAAGTTTCAATAACTTACCCATACATTTTTAATTTTCATTTATTTAGATCTAGAACATTGTTTAAGTTACTTTTTCAGATATGATATGGAGCAACGTCGAGAATGGCATCGTGAGACAATGGCGAGTTGGATTAAGGATTGTATGCCCATTGCCAGTGATTCCGAAATTTATTGCAATGTCTGTAAAATGTCGTTAAAAATTCCAAGAAATCGCACGTAAAACGTCACTTAACATCGCAAACACATACACAGAAATTAGACCCGTTGGAATCAGACAATTTTAACGAAGAACTCTGTGAAACTTTAATGGCGGCAAATATTCCATTAAATAAACTTAACAATCCCACCTTCAAAACATTCCTCCAAAAATATACTGGTCGAAATGTTCCCGATGAATCCACGTTATGCAAAATATTATGTTATTAAGTGCTACCCGAAAGCAGTAGCACGCATTAAAAGCCATCTGTCAAATCAGTACCTATGGATAAGTGCCGACGAAGCTGTCGGTATATTACGACGCTGTGTGGAAAATCTTGTAGCTGATATACTAGATCCAACAATTCCATATAAAGCAAGAAAAGTAATAAATACAGTTGATGCGGAAAGAGTAACTAAAACCATTTACGAGAATATGCACCACATGCTTCATTCGGACGACAGGTACAAAGAAAAAATACTTTTAATTGTCAGTGACAGTGTTGCATATATGTTAAAAACAGGCAGACTATCAAAGGAAACATATCCTAATATGCTGCATATTACTTGCATAGCACGTGCTCTCCACAGAATCTGTGAATATATCGGAGACATCCTTCCGGAAGTTGAAAGACTTGTATTCGCTTTTGAAAAAGTTTTCAGAAAAGCACCATTGAGAGTAGCACTTTATAGGGAAAAACTTCCATCTTTGTCACTGCCTTCCTCTCCAATAATAATTAGATGGGGATCACGGTTGGAAGCTACTAGTTTTGTGCAGAGAATTTCGATAGTTTACAAAATTTCGCTCTATGTTTAAATGACGATGCTCGAAGTATTTCTGAGTCCAAGGAACTAATACAAAATCTAAATTTAAAAAATCAGTTGTATTTTCTTCAGGAACACTTTGGAAATTTGCCAAAACTAATCACTTATTCTGAAAGTCAAAATCTCAAATTAAATGATGGATTAACCACACTAGATGTGAGAGAAGAGAACCTTGAGGAAGCATTGCTAGTTAATATTAATACTTCTTTACTCAACTTGAACTACAAAATGAACAAATAAAAATGTATTTCGTATTTTATAAATCACCACCCATTTGTTTTCCAATTATATAAATAAAATTAAAAACTCTTTAAAAATACAAGTTTTCAATAGTACGCCCGTGGGCAATGAGTCATGGGCCTCTCGCGCCCGGTCTCAAATTATATCGTATACCTAGTAGACTGATTTTCAGACTTCATTATGAATCCAAATCAACTGAAAATTGAGAATTACGTTCCAATACCCACTACAGTTTCTTATATTTCACGCCTAATTCAATATTTTCTTTCTTAACAAGCTCCTTCCACTTCAGTTTGACATCCGCTTCCTTTCCAGATACTTGACTGTATTCTTGTTAGGAGCATTACCATTATTTATACTGATGATTGATCTAGTAAGTAAATCGCTAAGTTTCTTTTTCCAATCCTTAGTCCAGTTGGAAATTCTATCATATATTTTTGTTTTTTTGTTGTTTTATTTCTATTTATAAATCTAGAAAAACTTTAGGCCCTTAAAAGTTGTTAGAAATCACTTATTTCCTTATTTTATTTAACCAGCTAACTTTTATGAAAGAGATGAAAGATTTATGAAAGATTTTTGCGACCTGACACATATTTACATTCCATATATGCATTAGTCTTTCTTTCACATATGCCACAAATTTTTTTTATAATTTCGTTTTCCTATTTGTAATAAAACTCTAAAATCTGCATCCAAATTTCCAGATACTTGACTGTATTCCCGTTGGGAACAATATTACCATTTATGCTTATGATAGGTTGAATGATTTTAGCTAGTTAAGTTTTATTTTCCAACCCTTAGACCAGCTGAAAATTTTATTATAGTATTTTTGCTGTTTATTTGTTGTTTGTTTTATTTACAAAACAGCTGTTAAAAATTACTTAAACTGATTTTTCCTTGTTTTACCAGTTAACTTTTATGAAGGAGATATTGTTGTCAGATCATTGGAGAAATGTTATTAAAAATGATGCAAAATATATTATCATTGAATAAATTATTTTATTTATTAATTAGCCCATATTTAAAATATGTAAAATGAGAACGATTTTTGCAAGGACCTGATACATATTTATATTCCATATATACATTAATCTTTCTCTCACATATGCCACAATTTTTTTTATTATTTCGTTTTCCTCTTTGTAATAAAACTCTAATTTCTGCATGCAAATTCCCTGGATTATAGCACTTAACTTCTTTATATAAATTATGCCATGTACGATATTATACATGGCAGGGAAATACTATGTAGTTTAGTTTTATAGGTGGAAGAATTATATCTTAGCATGTACTATACTAACGTGGTTTAGACGTTGTTATTTTATTGCATTTCATTTTAAATTTTCAATTAAACTTTGTGACTGCATGTCGTAGGCTAAAAGTTATTTCAATCACCCGCACACTAAAATCCGCAGACACCTCTTTTCAGTTTTTTGTCCCTAGTTTGACTTAAGTTATGTTGTATTAACGTATCCTGAAACAAAAGTAATTGGAAAGTAAAGAACCGAGCTGCGTTTAACAAACAAAATAACAGACGAAGAAAAGATATTGGGTGATCCACGAAAAACATTAATGCATTAACGGACATAGAGATATTGTTGTCAGTTTTAGAGCAGACTTCGAAGGAGTGAAACTGTTGGTTTGCTACGAAGTAGTATCAAGAGCGAATGATTAGAAAAGGTATCGAAACAGAAAAACATTAAAAACCGAGAGAACGGCTATAAATTTAGTAAAAACTGGAACAATTCGTCACAAGACCCTGCCATGGTAACTTTACCAATGAAGCTTCAATCCATAGAAAACAACAACGGAGAAAATCAATGTGATAGAGAATTTTTAAAGCTGACAATATGAATGGTGAAACAATGATTATTAAAACGACACTACGGTGATACATAGAAATAGATTGGATTACACAGGCCTGCGATGGTAAAATTGTCTGGATTTTATACAGTGATTTCAAAAGATTTTTTGGTGCTCAAAATGGGAAAATTATTTAAAAAATTCCATCACGTAAGGTTTTTTTACAATCTGGGGTTTTTTGACCTATCTGCATCTATTAGTCTTTTTGAAAAGGACAATTTTGTTAAACCGTTGTTTAAATAAACTATTATAATTTTTTTACTTATGATGATGCAAGAAGTTGATATTCTGAATAAACATACACTAGATTTATGATAAAGAAATTACAAATAGAAATAATTGAGCATGTCGCAAGACATGACTCATCATCTTCCTGTTACTGCATGTCTACCTCCCCACCTCCACTACAAACATATTGCTATTCTAGACAAAACAGTTAGTTCATTCAATATCTTCTTTACAACTGTGGTGTGAATTTGTGTAATTAGTTGACATTTGTGATTAGTTGCTGAGTTAATTTAATTTTTATTTTACGAGTCTTTTAAAATTAAATTCCAATGGCATCAAGAGGCTGTGTCAATGTACCCAACTCCTTCTGCTATATTTGTGGAAAGTTTACAGTAAAAAAACAACAAAGAAACATTACAGATTTTGTAAAAAAAGTATATTTTGCATATTTTGGTGTGAAATTAGGAGACCAAGGCAAACCTTGGGCTCCTCATAAGGCTTGTTCAGTGTGTGTTGAAGAGCTTCGCCAGTGGTCACAAGGAACAAAACAGTCTTTTCGCTTTGGAGTGCCTATGGTTTGGAGAGAACCGATCAATCATAGCGATGATTGTTATTTTTGTTCGTGTGTAGTACACGGATTCAATTTAAAAAACAAAATGGACATCGTTTACCCAAACCTTCGATCCGCAACATGTCCTATACCTCATGGACCAGAAGTACCTGTTCCTTCACTACCAGATACATTAGATGATGTATCTGATGACGAAATGGTTTCACGTACATGCGCAAGTGAACTGGATGAGGGAAGTGATTACTATGATACTGGAAGTGATGAGCCAAAACTGTTTGACCAATCTGAATTAAATGATTTGGTGAGGGACTTAAACCTTCCTACGGACTCAGCTGAGCTTTTAGGGTCAAGGTTGAAAGAAAAAAATTTGTTAGCACCTAGCACAACATTTTACTGGTTTAGGAACAGAGAAAAAGAGTTTGCTCAATATTATTCCGAAGAAGATGCACTAGCTTTCTGTAATGATGTACCCGGGCTCATGGAACAATTCCACGTAGAATATAATGTTTCTGAATGGAGACTCTTTATTGACTCTTCAAAAAGGAGCCTTAAGGCCGTTCTTCTACACAATGGAAGTAAATATGCTTCTGTACCAGTGGGACATTCAGTTCATTTAAAAGAGTGTTATGAAAATCTTGAGCTACTTTTAATTAAAATTCGTTACAAGGATCAAGGCTGGACAATTTGTGGTGATTTGAAAGTTCTTTGTTTGTTACTTGGACAACAAAGCGGTTGTACTAAATATCCTTGTTTTTTGTGTGAGTGGGATAGTCGTGATAGAAAGCAGCACTATTGTAAAAAGATGTGGCCACCAAGACAAACCTTACAACATGGAATGAAAAACATTGAAAGAAAAAGTTTAGTAAACCCGAGGAAAGTTTTGTTTCCTCCATTACATATAAAACTAGGGTTAATGAAACAATTTGTGAAGGCATTAAAAAAAGATGGAGAGTGCTTCAAGTATCTTTGCAGCCAGTTTCCTCGCTAAGATAGCAAAGATAAAGGAGGGTGTTTTTGTTGGGCCGGATATAAGAAAGCTTATGAAAGATGAAAATTTTGAATCTAAAATGGAGGATGCAGAAAAACAAGCATGGATAGCCTTCAAAAATGTGGTTACAAATTTTCTTGGTAACAAAAAACATGAAGATTATAAAAATATTGTGCAAAATATGTTTAAAATTTAAAGCCTTAGGCTGTAACATGAGTTTGAAGGTGCATTTTCTAGATTCGCATCTCGACTACTTCCCTGAAAATCTTGGTGCAGTAAGTGAGGAGCAGGGGGAAAGGTTCCACCAAGGAAGATGGAATATAAGCATGGTAGCTGATTATTGTTGGATGTTAAAAAGGGATGGTCCACTACGCGATTACAGAAGAAAAAGCACAAAAAGGAATATGGAAAGTCAAAGAAAAAGATATTATAAGGACTTGTAAAGACATAAATAGTATTTTACTGTTTCTTTTCATTAGATTTAATGATATTTGTAAGTAATTTTGTGTTTTATATCCTTTGTAAATAAATTCAAAATGTAACTAAAAATTATTTTTAATTTTAAAAAAATATAATTTGAAGCCTTTTTGTGAAAAATCCTTACGTGATGGAGAAAAATAGAGTTCAGATTTGGATTCAGCGCCCAAAAACACATAAGAATCAGCTATCAAATTTAAAACAATTTTTAGAAAGTTAAAAAACGCAGGCCTGTAACACCAACTGCATAAACCATAAAACGGAATTTAAGAAAAAAATTAAAACAAATTTTATACATGTTTTCAATTTCAGAGGTGATTAACGTGGAGAGGTGATAGCAGAAGTAGTCATGAAAAACTTGTTTAAATTTTACAACGATGTGTAACAGGAAATACCGCCCGGAAGTTCACTTGCCATTTACTAAAAGAAAAAAAAAACAGCTTCTTTCTTTTATCCATCTCTCCATTTTCCCTCTATTTTACATTATAAACTTATAAGTTTGCAACATTTATTCACAAATAATTCATAGATTACATCTAACGAGTTTTCCAAATTTCGCGCCGAATTTAAGTTTGGTGCCATTTTTTGCTTGTCTCAACATGAGATAAGATTTTGTAACAATTTGTGTCGCCAAAAATCTGAGAATATCGAGTCGACATCGTTCATAACAATTCGACACTTCGAGAAGTTCGCTTCAGCGAATATTCATTAAAGACCTACACCTTCGGGGGGACAAAATTTAATTAGCGCAAGAGCTATAGCTTTTGACCATTCTGGCCGTCGGTAATTAATGAGTTGGTTTCTAACATATCGCACTTTCAACTCGACTGGTTTGCAAAAAAAAACATTGTTGCATTTGGGGCATGCAAAATCCTTGATTAATCCATTAGATAGGAATGCTGACCGAAAAAGTCACTTCATGGTACGGATTTTGGGCAGGCGGTATGGTAGAGATATGCTTCATCAAGAGTGAGCATGAAAATGCTCTAACTGTGAATGCCGATCGTTGCCGTGAGATGATAATAGTATCTATTTTAACGACGTGAATTTGGAACAAATGTGGTTCCAACAGAACAGCGCTATCCGTCAAACAATCGACCAGAAAACTCAGAAGAAAATCTTAATTACTAGCATGACTTTACTTGAAATACACTACTTTTTATTTTAATTATATTTGGCTAGATATTGACTTTATAAAAACTCTATTCACATAAAAAGGTGCATTATCGTGGCCTCTGATAAAAATTTTATATTGATAGCTTTCAAAATAAAAAAGTTATTTATGTGTCCCCATGAAAAGTGAAACAGACTGTATATCAATCTACACTTGTGCAATCATAAAATCAATAAAATAGTTCCTTTATTTCAAATTTATGAATGGGTGGGCGATATTTACATATAAAAAAATATTTACGTATATTAAACTCACACCATTATTATGTTGTTTTTGAATCTTGTTAGATTTTAATAGGAGTGATAAACATTTTTTACCATGTTTAAATAGATTCTAATTCTATTTTATCACAAATATGTATTCTGAACTTATTGCAAATGAGAATCAATGAATATTTAATTAAAATGAGATTTAATATTCCTTGATTATCATTTGCAATAAGTTCAGAATGTTAACTATATATACACAAAGTATAGAAGTGAAATGTAATATTTGTCTTCAGGATACTGCATATTGACAAGCTCCAATAAGACCGAAACGCGTCTGTACATTCCGTTGATGGACGTGGACTTTCACGAATTTTTAATTAACAAATATGTATGTTTATCAACAATATTATTGTTGATATATGTTATATGAATTAAAACTAAATATTTTTATTCAATACAATAAATAATGTAAATTCATAGCCTTATAATACCTTCCAGCTTCCTTACCTTATAGGTAGTGAAATATAGTAACTAATAAATGTCATGTTTCATTTCTAATCTTGAACAGTGTATGTATATACATAATACACATATACCAATGTATGCTCTTGTCGCCGAATGTTATTCTGACGTACGCTTACAAAACACACATCATCGGTTGTGCGGTTTTGCAGAAATGAAATTTATGCTCAGCCGAACATAACCTACAAAATTTTCAACATAATTTCACGTTCCGTTTTCCACCACATAAAATAATTTTACGCCTTGAAGCAATACCCCGTGCTTCGTATTTTATGCGGATCGTCGAGATCGCGAAGAATGAACAACGTCAAATTTATGTGTATCGTATAAATAGAGATTAAATGTTTATTGACATAGGAAGTTATTTTATTCTGATATTATATGTGCAGATATTTTTAACAGATATGAATCATAATATTATGCAAAAATATTGCAAGTGGAAGATAATTTATCACACAATCAATCATGGTCGTAAAATATTTAAAAACCATCTCTTTATAAAAAAAATAAGCTTCGAAGATAATTAATGAATGTATTACATTACAAAATATATTAAAAATTTCCTAGATTCATTTGATAATAACTATAATAATAATAATATTTATTTAATTGCACCCAACAGTAGAAACCAAAACGGGCCACGACAACAAATTTCTATAAGTGCATTATAAATAGAGAACGGACACGCTTACCACCCAGTGCAGTACTGGCGAAAGGCTGTATTTCTAAAATATTTAATTTTATTTATATAATTGGAAAACGAACGTGTGGTGATCTATAAAATTACGAAATACATATGTATTTGTTAAAAAGTTGTATTTTTAAAGTTTTTAATTTTATTTCTATAATTGGAACATTTTTATTTGTTCATTTTATCGTTCAAGTTGAGTAAAGGAGTATTAATATTGACTAGAAATAATTTCTCAAGGTTTTCTTCTGTCAATTTTGTTCTCTTTGAATTAAGTACATCCTTATAAATAGAAAACGTCCTTTCTACATCGCAACTGGTTATAGGTGCATACTGGAAATATTCTTTTATTTCTTCATATTTAGCCGTTAGATTTTGTGGAATTGTCTCCATACATAATTGCTGCAATGTAATTAAGTCTGGATTTCTATTAAGAATTGCTTCAAACTTTTGCTGAAGGCCACATCCGAAGTCACTTGGAATACTTTTCAAATTATTAACAGCCACATCTAATGTGGTTAATCCGTCATTTAATTTGAGATTTCGATTTTCAAAATAAGTGATTAGTTTTGGCAATTTTCCAAAGTGTTCGTGAAGAAAGTACAACTGATTTTTTAAATTTGGGATTTGTGGGAGCTCCTTGCACTCACCAATACTTCTAGCATCCTCCTTTAGCAATGTTACGAAATGTTTTAGACTATCGAAATTCTCAGCATAATAACTAGTAGCTTCCAGCCATGTTCCCCATCTAGTTATTACTGGAGTGGGAGGCAGTGACAGATATGGAAATTTTTCCCTGAAAAGAGCTACTCTCAATGGTGCTTTTCTGAAAACTTTTTTAAAAGCTGATACAAGTCTATCAACTTCCGGAAAAGTATCTCTGATATATTCACAGATTCTGTGGAGAGCATGTGCTACACAAGTAATATGCAGCATATTAGGATATGTTTTCTTCAATAGTCTGCCTGTTTTTAACATATACGCAGCACTATCACTGACAAATAAAAGTATTTTTTCTTTTGTACGTGGCGTCCGAATGAAGCATTTTTTGCATATTCTCCTTAATGGTTTCAGCAACTGCTTCCGCATCAACTCTATTTATAACACTTGTTGCTATTACATATGAGTTATAGGGAATAGTTGGATGTAGTACACCAGCTACAACATTTACCACACAGCGTCCTAACATATCCACTGTTTCGTCGGCGCTTATCCATATGTATTGATTTAAAAGATGGCTTCTAATGCCTTCTACTGTTCTCGTATAGCACCTAGAAACATAATATTTGCGTAAAGTTGATTCATCAGGAACATTTCGACCAGTATATTTTTGAAGAAATATTTTTAAAGTGGGATTGCTAAGTTTATTTAATGGAATATTAGCCGCCATAAAAGTTTTACAGAGTTCAGATGTGTTTGCAATCCTAAGTGACGAATTTTTGACGATATTTTATGGATTTTGTAATAAATTTCGGAATCACTGACAATGGACATACAATCAGTATGACCGTCAATCCAACCATTGTTTTACAATGCCGTTCTCGACATTCTTCCATATCATGTCTGAAAAAGTAATTTAAACAATGCTCTATATCTAAATAAATGTAAACTAAAAATGTGTGCGTAAGTTATTGAAACTGAACGAAATTCAATGCACACTCTTACGTCGAAATAATTGGTAGAAATAGATTCAATCAAACGATATTAAACAGGATCTATCAAAAAAATTACGATGTAATTAACAGTTAAAACTATGAAAACAAGAAACTTACTCACAGCACTTTATTTATCTTACGAAATATAAACTAATAAATAAAATACATGATAAAAACGCCGCTTCTATCTACGCTCATGAAAACACTTTAAAAAACACTATATTCTCCGAATGCAATTGCTGGCTTGTCCATTGTTATCGCGGCGAGACCAGGTGTCCGAGTAAGTCAAACAAATACTTCATTGAATTACGCCGGGATGTACTGAGCGACGTTATACACAATTCCAATTGCCGATTGCGTTTTATGGAAATTGCGTCCGTTCTCTAATTATAAATAAAGACCGCCACTTAGGTGGGCATACTGCGTTGGCTTTGCTGAAATAAAAGTGTGGGTTATTTAGGACAATGCTTTCAGTTCAAAATACACCTACGCATATTTGTAAAGAACTTCACACCATGATAGCTGAGCATATATTCATGCACTACATACATATAACACTGTTAAGGTAAGTCTCCCGAACTTCTCACCTCCATGCCTCTGTGAGCCGACCGAGAATGGCGGTCTTTAATTATGAATTTTAATTTTTCAAATTTCAAGCTACATATTGAATTCAGTCTTTAACACAAACTAAAAATTGGCAATTTTGAAAAATAGAAAAGAAAAATTGGTAAATAACCATCCTAAAGTCACTCACTCTTGGTCTCTATAAAAATGTTTTCGTAATAAATATTACCATATTTGCACTTTTTGAATATGGACCTCCTTAACATAATTCCTGTACGATGACGAATCATATAAAATGTTGCATACAGTCTATAGCTGGTTGTGGAGAAGTTTAATTATAAATATTGCTAAAGTTGTCTTCCTGCGAGTTAGCAGAAAATCCAAGTTGTGCTCATGCAGTAGATTAGTATGAGTCTCCTGAAGAAACAAGGCAGCTCTAACCCACCCACTCGTGGTCCACTGGAAGCATCAGCTGACTAAATCGCTGCACGAATCGAAGCACTGTCTAAGGTCTCAAGTACAAGACAACAAAACGCAGACATTAAGAAACAACTAATACCCCGCCGCCAAACAACTACGGCCTATATTGAATAATCCAGGAAATTCACGGTAGAAGAGGTAGATAAAGCACTAAATGACACTAAATCTGCCAAAGCACCTGGGTTTGACGAAATACATCCCGAATTTCTCAAAAACTGTATTAAACACGCAAGGATGTGGATGAGTAAATTCTACTCAAACATCTCAATGACAGGACATGTCCCAACAGAGCTCAAGAAGTCAGAAATAAGAAACCGAATAAACCCAAGAATCTTCCTGAAAGCTTTCGTCCGATAGATTTATTAATCTCATGTTATAAGCTTCGGGAAAGATTGCAATTAAACCGACTTAGCACATTGATATTGAAGCATGTTCCCGTTGAGCAGTCTGGTTTCAAACCCATCCGCAGTTGTGCTGACCAGGTGTTCAGCTTAACAATGCACATAGAGGCAGGGTTTCAGAAACAGCTGAAGGCAACTGTGCTGTATGCGGCATATGATACGGTCTGGAGAGATGGCCTTCTCTACAAATTCTCAGCGTAGTACCATGCAGCCGGATAGCATCTTTATTAAACAACATGCTTTGCGACAGGCCCTTCCAAATAATAACAGGAGAGAGCAAGAGTAAAATGAGACATCTGAATAAAGGATTGCCTCAAGGATCAGTACCTGCATCTGTCCTGTTTAATCTGTATATTTCTGACATGCCGCACACAAAGTCAAAAAAGTTTAGA
Source organism: Melolontha melolontha (assembly GCA_935421215.2). Taxonomy (NCBI): domain Eukaryota; kingdom Metazoa; phylum Arthropoda; class Insecta; order Coleoptera; family Scarabaeidae; genus Melolontha; species Melolontha melolontha. The sequence goes on from OW285235.1 coordinate 117,607,509, forward strand.
TATTCCGATTACCTGGCTCTTGCAAGCAGGAGTAAAACCAAAGAGGGAACTAATAATATACTTTCAGAGGACCTATTCGTGCTGGGAAAATATTTCGCCGACAGGAGACTAATCCCAAATTTGAATAAAACAGAAGTGTCGTGTTTTCACCTCAATAATAAACAAGTACATCTAGAGCCGCAAGTGTATTTCAATAACAATTACATTATAATCCTTACCCAAAATATCTGGGAGTAACAATGGATCGAACACTCTCATATAAAAAGCATCTAGAAAACATCGCAGCTAAAATAACCACTAGAAATAACAATCCACAAGCTCTGCCGTACTGTTTGGGATGCGAACGTATCCACCTTTAGAACGTCTGCTATTAGACTTATTTACTAGACTTGTTTAGATGAATACTGCGCCCCATTCTGGGTAAACAGCTGCTACGCAAAGGAGATCGACTTCAACGAGACCATGAGAATAATTAGAAGAGAAGAGAAGAGCTTTGAGCATGTCACTCACCTTGGTTTGACTTGTCAAAGAACTCATACCAATCGGTTCTTCACTCACTTCAAAATTTTGCTTTACACCTCGTAAAAATATTAAGAGTTGAGCAGTGGAACTTATATCTGTAGATTCGCCGAGTGCTATAGAAAAATACTCAAAACTTTTCGATTTCGTAGCTAATTGCTCTTCTATATTAGCTGCTAATGTGGTAAGTCTTTTTTGAACAGTCATCCGATTTAGTCGAATTTTCTCAAACCTCCTTGCATCTTTCGGACACATTTTTTTTGCGGCGGTATCTAAACACTGCTTAACAAACTCACCATCTTTAAAAGGCCGACAAGTTTTCGCTATTATTCGAGATATTTCAAAGCTAACTTCAGTAGCTGTTTCAGCATCTTGAATTGGTTTTGTAAACATAGCTTGCTGGCCTATTACTACCCTTTGTAAAGTGGAAATTCTTTGCGTTCAATTTTCGCTGGTAAATTTGGTAAAAGTATGATGCTGGGTTTCATAATGCCTTTTCACATTATATTCCTTCAGAATAGAAACACTACTCTTGCATATTAAACAGACACTTTTGTTATGCGATGAAAAAAGTATTTTTCGGTCCAAATATCTTGAAACTGTCGATTTTCATCTTCAACCTTACGACTATGGTTTCACTGGGGCCTGGTTTATCCATATCAAAAATTGATATTATATTGTTACGTAGGGAGATGCCAAGTTCGAATGACGAATATTTATTCTTCACAGATTACAATTCAAACAATATAACGTTTGCTTGTCCGTAGTTAAAACTTAACTGCCCCGATAGCGGGCGATGCGTTGTATTGATACGAGTTATCTAACATCGAGAACCTACCACATTGTTCGGGGCCAATACCGAGGTGTTTCGCGAATCTTCGAGTAATCTAGTTAGTTCGACAGATTTCTAGTCTCGTAACAATATGCTTGGAACGACGAGGAGCATACCTGTCCTACGTAGTAAACCTGAACAAGAATGTAGTAGGTAAAAGATACATATCTTACTAATAATTGCAAAGTTAGAATAAAATAAAAAGTTAAGAAATATTGATTTGAATGGATTTTTACCTGTTTTTGTAGTTTTTCGAACAATTTTTAAAATTCGTTGGCGGGCCGCATAAATATCGACAGTGGGCCGCGGTATGTGCAAAATTTGAATTTGAATTTGTTATATACTACATTATACAGAATATGTTCAAAAACCTTAGCAAAATTGCACACCAGTAATGTCTTTTCTATTAAATACTGGAGTAACTCTAGTTCGTTTCCAATATGACGGGAAAGTAATTCTTTCAAATCGATAAATTAAATATAATATGAAGAGGAAATGCTAACATCATTCTACAATTCCTTATCATGAATGAAGGTACCTGATCATCACTAGTTGTGCCGAAGTTGTTTAATTTTAACATACAGTTTGCTACATCACTCTCAGATATGTATCCCACATCGAGAATATTATAAGGGAAAACTATAATGCTATTCATATTAATAGAGTCAGAATTCGTTAGATAATCACTTGAAAATATGTTAGTGAAAGCATTAACAATATCATTAGGATTATTAAAATAGAAGGCGTCATCATGCACTATTGCAGGAATTTTGGAATTGAATTTTTTCTAATTTATGAAATTTTAAAACATAAACTATAACGCGAGGGATATTCTGTTGCTACTGAGAATATCTAGCAGAACAAGATATTTTGCAATAAATTTTGTTTTCCATTTTAACCTATTTATTTCCAATCTTAATGACAGCAAGGAAGATTTAAAGTGAACACTTACATAAGAAATCATAGGATCAAATGAGGAGCATTATCGAGCATTTTGAAATGTGGCTTGAGAAGCTGTAAGGAATTTTTGTGGAAATGAATCGAGTATTTAGCAACAAGCTGCCGCAAAGCGGAGAAGCAGTGTTTTGCAGGCCTAAACACAGTTTCTTGAATTTGTTCAAATAAATATATCATTTAAACAAATCATTTTGGGTACTAAAATATACGTACTTTAAGTATTTGATCATACTAAGTTATAAAAATCTATCTATCTAGATATTTGTAAATTCTATTTAAAGTTAAATATGGTTTGGATAGAAATCTGAAAACTAATTTTAGAAAACGATATAGTAAATGCTACTGAACTAATGTGTTTCATATATGGATTATGATCATTTTCGCTCCTTTTTTGCACTATATGCGTAAAGTAAATATCCTGTTTGTTTAGTTTTGAAACAAAAATAAAGATTAAATTCAACTTGACATTTCATCGTTATCGTTGTCTGCCGATGTGCTGAATTTTATATCATTTTATTGCACGTTTAATGTAGAATATGTTTGCAAAAAAATCAGCTGTACATATTTGCACTATTGAAAGAAATGTTTTTTTCTTGAGCACAGCAGAAGTGCATATATATATATATATATATATATATATATATATATATATATAATATACTCATATATATATATAATACATTCAACATCAAAAGTGTTGGACCTCCAAAAGATTATGATAATAGTGTGTTATTAAGAATAAATAAAAATATATTGGAAACATGTTTTTTTAAAATAAAATTTGGTAATGATAATGGTTGACAAACGAAGGAACTAACAGAAGAAGCAAAAAGAAAAAGTTTTAAAAAATTTAATAATAAAAAAAAAAATAGAAACAAAGAAATGAGTCAAACAAACAATATTCAATACTCTATATGACCTCCTATGGTTCTTACTAACGCACTGACACGCCTATCCATTGAAATAATCAACGAATTTATTATTTCTTGTAGAATATTGTTCTTCTATAGCCTGTAACAACAAAATCCCACATATATTCTATTGGGTTCATATCTGGGGATTGTGTTGGCATTATCATCCATAAAGATGAAATTTTGACCCTGTTAATTGCGTAATGGATAAATAATGGGCCTAATAACGTTTTCAATGTAAATTGCATTTGTCATGTTCTGTTGTTTAGGAATTAGCGCGGTACGACGGTTGAACATTATACCACCTCAGAACATGACTATACTCCCTCCGCAAGAGCAACTTCACGAGGCAAATTTAATCGCTCTTAACAACCTGGCGCCCTCCAGACCCGTTGCCTACGACGACCACTCATCAAGCAAATTCTGGTCTCATCGGTAAATAAGACCCATTGCTGCTCTCATAAAAGCTCTACCCCCCCTGTGCTCCCACGCCCAACGGAAACAGGCAGCTCGGTGGTCGTGTAACAGTAGGCACTCTTAAAGATCTTCTAGCACGTAAATTCGCACTATGAAGTTTTCTTCGAATGGTAGAGGTTGAAATAACACGACGAAACGTACTTTGAAAGCCAGCTTTTAGGGCTGGAGTTGAATCATTTCGATGCCTCGGGGTATATTGAACCAAATAACGATCCTTCCTTTCATTCGACACTCGGGGACGCACAGAACGTGGTCTTCTTTCCACAGAATCACTTTTTAGATATCTATGCACTATGCGTACAACAGACGCTCTAAGGATATTTAACATCGCGTATATCTGATGATTTGAATATCCAGCATCATGCAAGGTCATAATTCTTGTTCTATTGAAGGCGGAAATTTAACGGCCCGGCATTATACACGATAAAATCACGAAAATCTTTCGACTACAAATCCAATAAAACTGACCGTTTTCTTCAATAATTGACAATAAATCACACATGTGTTATCATCAAACGTCATTGATGTTTTTTTTTTTCATAAAATGTGATAAGTACACAGAAATAACAAATCACAATTCATTTCTTTTATATAGAGGGGGTCCAAGCCTTCTGATGTTGATGTGATGTGTATTGTTAATCAAAACTACACTGTTTACAATTAAATATATAAATGAATAAATTAAATTAAATAAATTTGTTCTTAGCTTCTTTCATACCGCTGTATTTATTACGAGGAAATTCTAGAATATTATTATGGAAAAATACTACACCTTCTTCGCAGACCAATACCAATTGTATTTGAAAAGAAAACACCACAAAAAACTATGCGTGTTGTCTCAAGTATTGAATCTCAAATTAATCATTTAAAATCGTTGGAGATTAATATTTATGCAAACAATTTTAAGTGCAGTGTTAGTTACTCCTTACAATGATTGATGACAAAGTATATAGTATGTTGATAGATTCTCCATCTGCATCCACTTGTGTAATATAGCTTTCCAAACCCAAAGAAATAAATAATTTGAAAGTAATGAGTGTAAGGCCTAATAGAGAAGATACAGATTTGGCCTTTCATTCTTATATGCTTGGATAAGATTAATGAAGTTGGTACTTCGTATATTGTTCAATTTGTCGTTTTAGAAATGGGCTGCTGTAACTATGGAACAAAATGCAGCAAAATAGGCAAAAGGAAAATATCTTCCAAGAACGATTTAGAAATGAAAATGGTACAATAGTAGATAAATCACGGCTAGGAAGTGAGATTAATAGCCATGGGAACACGGCTAGAAGATTTTTTTCAAATCCATCTTGCACAGCTGACATCTCAGGTGTCGATCAAGAACTGATTCGAAGATTTTCTATTGTGTTGCAAACACTAGCAAGTGCAAGAGAATACGCCTAAAAAATCGCAAAACTGTATGTTGTGAAATATATTTAGTATTTTTTTAAATGTATTTTATGCCTGCTTATGTATATAAAATATTGATTCTTGGAGAAAGCACGTTTTGCAGTTTTGCCGATAGGTCAACTTATCAGAAGAACTTCTAGAAGCTTGAAAAAGAATATATATTACATAATGCGCGTAAATGTTCGACAATTGCTACTAACTAAGATGTTATACTTCGAATCCATATCCGTCATCTATAAGACCTTTACTTAACAAAAGTGGATTGAAATTAGATGTAGATGTTATTAATTTGTTGATCTAAGAATTGCTATTGCATAACTTCATTATCTATCAACTATTAACATAACTTTACGATATTTTATGTATGTAAAATATGACTAATGTCAACGTAATGAATAGAACGAATAGTTTTACACTTGTTATGGAAACAGTGATACTTGTTTTGGCGTTCATTAATAAGCAGCGCTGAATGTTCTTCTATGATCTATCTTAATAACTTCTGTAATATGGTAAGGATGATATTTTTGTGAAAGTATCTTTCCAGTGGTATGTACTGACGATACTGTAGTGAGATGAAACACGTGTCTGCGTATCTGGAGAGATACTTTCACACATATATGAACATGCATTATGTTCTCTACATCCGATTTTTAAAATATTTTATATTATAAAAATGTTTTTGTTTTATTAAAAAAAAAACATTTTTTTTTTGTTCGGACAAAGATTATAATTTAACGCATGCATTACCATCATGCTATCAGATACGGTAAACTATGAATGTTTGTGAACGAACTAAATTACAACATGGAGCATATTCCATCGAAATCTGTAATTAATCTCTTCTGCATACATACAAAGTATGATTTTTCAATGCAGCTGCATTAAGTAAAGCAAAATACAAAAGAGAACCGCAATTTAAGTTTCTGATAAGGTCAAAACACGTTGAAAACAAGAATGAAAAAAATTAATTTATGGTGCATATAAGATATAATTCAGAAACCAAACAACAACAAACATTTGTTTAAATTGTAAAACGAAAAATAACGAGGATACTTGTTCTATAATGTTTTGTATCCAACACATCATATTTATGTTCCCTAAAATATTCAGTTTAAACATTCTCAGTAGAGAGTACTTATGTCAAATGATTAAAGGATTAATTGTTTATTTCTAATTTACTTCTTCTACAAATACTCTATTATCTAGGAATCGCTGTCCTCAAAAGAAATGTTTTATCTCAGACGAAGTTTATATTTTATCGGGTTTTAATTCTAATTCCATAATTTCACATTTTCATAAGCAGAAGATCTAAAGGGGATATAACTGACATGTCAATTATTATATTATGTAGGAATAAAGAGTTTCATTAATATTACCTCTGCGGTTCTATCCAAGGATATATATTTGTTTTAACGAAGTACAAAATCAAAGGCATTTTTAAAATGAATTACATGTCTATTACAGATTTTTCTATAGTATTGAAAATATATTCTTTTACTAAAGTAATACTATTTCATTGATGGATATTGCTGTACTTTAATAATTAATTTTAATACATAGTATTAATTTAAATAATGATAAAATAAGAATAAATTATATTTTAATTGGAATTAAAATATTTTGAATTTTACAGTGACCTTTAAATAAAAAGACAACCTATGAAAAAAGGAAAGATATAATTATATAAAATATAAATCCAAAATATTGTGAATCAATTACGACACAAACCCCAAAACTAAAAACCCCCTGAAAATAAAAGAATGTGCCGCCTATGGATGAGAATGTCTATAAAAAATACGTCGATGGAATTTACACGCAAACATAACGCTGAAATATTTATGTTTATGAAAGATAACATTGTTTAAAGGGCTGTCGATGTTATAAAACCTCAATAATGGAGCAGCTTTGTTTACTTAGGGTTCAATAACCCCAATACCATACGTACGAATATATCAGCTGTAAGCTCTTTCTTTATGTTTAATGTAACAACTGTTGGTTGTTACTGAAAAGAACCAATTCATAAATAAGTGAAACAGGTGGCAAGCTCAGATGAAAAAATCGAAGTATCCGCCTTCAGTGTAGAGACACACGTGAATAATTCTCACAAACCCGATGAAAGGGTGCCTCAAGTCTAATACGCTGTGTATTAGGTCAATATTTATTTTATTACAAGTTAAAAAATATAAAATATTAATACGGATTCATAATGTATTAAAAATATGGCTATAGAATTTACACGCTGCAATGTTTATTTTAAATTTATAAAAACCCTTGAAGAGATAACATTGTTTAGACTGCTTTCTATGCGTGGTGATTGAGAAAAGTCACGTGTTAAAAATTTAAAGCGACATCGATAATAACAAAACTTTAGTTTTAAAATATCGTTTCAAATGGTACTTATGATATACTCGCACAGTTGCGTGACAAAAATTTGTATCTGTCGCTTTTTATCGCTTATGAGAGAGAGTTTTGAGAAAATATTTCGGATTCTATATTCTATATTCTATATCATTAGTTCTTTCCTTTTTCATACGTTGTCTTTTTATTTCAAGGACATCCGGTATACTACATACTAAAAATAATAATCCAATTTTTTGTTATATTAACAACTTATTGTATATACAGCGTGGTCCTTAATTTCTTCGAGAAATTTTAGGGTGCGATTCTTTGGGTAATCTCGAGAGAAATAGTTCCTATAAACATTTGTCCTAAAGTTTTCCGTTGTAGAGATACAGGCTGATTAATTTTTCATAAAAAAAATTTTTATTTCAAAAATTTAGAAATCGATTTGGGGAACTGTTGTGTTGGTTGTCATGTTTACAGCATTTATTTGTACTTACGTAGCTGTCATAAGTATTGTCAAACAATAATTCATTTGAAAGTTCGTACCTACAAATCTTTTTTTGTAATTATGGTGAATTATACAAATGCTGAAATGGCAGACATGCATTTTGTGTACGGTCTAGCTAATGGAAATAGTTATGAAGCAAGGCGTATTTACCAACAAAAATATCCTCGACGACTTGTACCTTGTGCGGAAACCTTCAGTAATATTCACCGTCGTCTAGCAGAAACTGGTACATTTGAGAGAAACAAAAATACTCCGGGAAGACCTCAAACTGAAAGAACACCCGATTTAGAGGAAGCTGTTCTGCAGATAATCGATGAACATCCAGAAACCAGTACAAGAAAGATTGGTGTAACGGTAAACGCAAGCCATCAAACCATCTTAAGGATATTACACGATCAACAATTATATCCTTTCCATATTCAGAGAGTACAGGCTCTTCTTCCGCGTGACTTTCCGCAACGCTTAGTCCTTTGTGATTGGTTCCGACAAAAAATTGCCCAAAATGCACAATTTCTAACCTACATTCTATTTACTGACGAGGCGAACTTCTCCAGAAATGGTATTAGGAATTTCCACAACAACTATTTATGGTCAGATGAAAATCCGCATGCCATAAGGGAGATGCACTTTCAAGAGCAATTTTCCTTAAATGTATGGGCGGGGATAATTAATAATTATTTAATTGGTCCCTTTTTCCTTCCTATATGACTTAATGGTGCATCATATCGGCTATTTCTTGAAAACAAGTTGCGTGGCCTTTTAGACGATATTCCACTTTTGATCCGAAATGAACTTTGGTTTATGCATGACGGCGCTCCAGCACACTTTAGTTTACAAGCTAGGCAATTTTTAAATAGGACATATCTGAATAGATGGATAGGTCGAGGAGTGGAAGTTCCGAATCAGCCGTGGCCTCCAAGGTCACCTGATTTGAACCGTCTAGACTTCTTTCTGTGGGGACATTTAAAATCCCTTGTTTATACTTCACCAATTCAAGATCTCGATGACCTAAGAAATCGCATAATTGTTGGATGCTAAACAATTCGAAACACTCCCGGACTTCTTCAGCGTGTGAGTATGCAATTGAATAGGAGGATAGAAGCCTGCATATTAGCTGTTGGTGGTCATTTTCAACAGTACCTTTAGGGTTTATTGTAACCGTTTCTTAAATTTTTGAAATAAAATTTTTTTTTTTGAAAAATTAAACAGCCTGTATTTCTACAACGGAAAACTTTAGGACAAATATTTATAGGAGCTATTTCTCTCGAGATAACCCAAGGAATCGCACCCTAAAATTTCTCCACGAACTTAAGGACCACCCTGTATAGTATTTTAAGAAGAACCCGATAAACGAGGAGGACGATGATCCCTTGGTCGTCATTCAACAAAATTTTAGTGTCGTATTGATTTTCGATCTGTGCGTACGTGTATCGGTGTGTGAATACGGTACATAGCAAAATCTGTAGTGTAGGAGATTGTAGAGCCCTACAAAACGATTTGAGTTGGTATACATTGAAAATCTGGATTTAAATGTTTCTAGATGTAAAGTTCTGACTTATACACGCAAGCTGAATCCTATCTTATTTCAGTATACACTCCATTTTACTAACCTAAACCGCTGTGACTTAATTAAAGAGTTAAGTGGACTCTAAATTTTTCAGATCATATGCACAATATTGTGAGCTCTTCTTGAAGTATGCTAAGATTCATAGCTAGGAATTATGCATGTTTATGAAATTTTTTCATTGGGTAGCATCTACAGGACATTGTACGATACTAGATTATTAACAAAATAAACAAACTTGCCGCTAATATCGATTATATCTGTGTATGTAATAACTTAAAAAAATTATCGCAAATTTCAGACATATACAACAGCTCCATTAGCGGCATTCAAACACTAGCCTGCTCCTGATAAAGACGAATGAGATTTCGTTGAAACATCGAGATAGAGGTTCTGCTCAAGACCAACCCACACGCGAAACAATACCTGAAAAACCACTTCGATATATAAATATATATATACAGGGTCCGGCAACGAAGCGGGGACGGAAGATTACACGCGTATTTGAAAGTTAGTCAAATATTTAGTCATCGGATATCCTTCCGTACCATCAAGCGCACGTTTTAAAAATATTTTGTTTTATACAGGCTGTTCCAGATGGAAATGCCAGACTAAAGTTGCATTTTTTTAAATGGAATACCCTGTATATTAATAGATAAAATGATCCGCGCTTGAAAGCTGGTTACATCGATATAATGTTGTATGGGTCTAAAGTTGATAGTTTCTGTGCAAATAATTATTTTACTTGATAAATTGATACATTTCAGTAGGCTATTCTGCATAAGGAAAATCAAAAGATCCGAAACCAATAGAATATAATATTTTCTACTAGTATGCACTTTCGTTGCTATGTGAAATAAATTCTGCAACTGCTCGCGTTATACAGGGTGTTCACAATTTCGCAAAATCGAAGAAATCTCGTAATTTTTAAATGGAACACCCTGTATATTTTTAGCTCATTGAAAAGCCCTTTTACTACGCGTTCTATTGATACCTCATTTGATGCACCTAGGATGGATCATTTGCTAATTATTTCTTTTGAGAGTTAAATTAATGAAAAATGCTTGCATTTTTAGTAGTTAATTTGCGCTTTTTAACCTTCTGTAAGATCGGATATTCAACAAATTATCCATAAATGGTCTATAACAAGAAGAAACCCCATTAAATACGAGAAACAGTTGATTTTCACTCAGCGGTGAAAGAAAACATTAAATTAATATAAAGTAATATAGCATTTTCAATAGATTCACTGCTGATCAAGTTATCTGGTGTCAGTTTTAAGCTTGTATACTTAATAACCAAGTTGTCAAAAATTTCGTTCTATCTTACACAGTATTTCGTTCAATCTTTAAAAGAAATTGCTATAATGACTAATTTTAGTATTCAAGAAATGGTGAATATGATATTTATTCTTGGGGAGTGTACAAGAAATTGTCTCCTAGCAAGTAGAGTATATGCAGAGAGATTTCCAAACCTTGAAAGAAAGCCAAGACCGGAAGCATTTAAAAGGTTATTAGAGAGATTTACAGGAACTGGTAGTGTAACCTACAAGAAGAGAGAAATAAATAAGTCGATAATCAATGAAAAAAGCGAATTGGCCGTATTATTAACAATACAGGAAAATCCACATATAAGTATAGACGGTATTTCAAAGGTAACAGCTATTGTATATAGGAACGTACGAAGAATTTTAAGAAATCATAAGTCATAAGTATCATCCGTTCCATATGGAATTAAATCAGGAATTGCATGGTGATGATTTCATTAAAAGAACAGCCTTTTGTGGTTGGTTGTTAAATAAAATGCGAGAAATGCCAAATATTTTAACAAAGATTTTGTTTAGCGATGAAGCTACTTTCAAAAGTAATGAGGCGGTAAATAAACATAACATGCATTATTATGCAACAGAAAACCCGCATTGGATACGTCATGTAGACAAGCAGAATAGATGGTCTCTTAACGTCTGGGGAGGTATACTTGGTCCATATATCATTGGGCCGTACTTTTTCGATGGAACCGTTACAGGCGATACGTATTTGGCATTTTTGCAGAACGAACTGCCTAATTTACTTGAGCATGTGGATGCTGACACCCGACGAATTTTCTGGTTGCAACACGATGGTGCAGCTGCTCATTACAGCCTTAACGTTAGGGAGTTTCTAGGGCGATGGAAGGAAGACAAATGGATAGAACGAGGTGGTCCAATCGCTTGGCCTCCACGAAGTCCAGATCTTACTGTCTTGGACTTCTACTTTTGAGGATATGTCAAGGCTCTAGTTTATGTGGATGTTCCTACAACATGGGAAAATATGATGGAACGCATAAGAGAGGCATTTAGAAATGTTCGCCAAGAAACATTACATGTTCAACAGAATTTCACCAGGCGGCTTCATTTATGTATTGAGAGACATGGAAGGACACTTGAAAGTTTTCTTTAATTTATTTGCATTTACTAATTTACATTTACTTTATTTTTATTTACTGTGCTACTACTTTTGTTAATTAAATTTGATGTTGTGGTTAATAATTAGTATTTATTTAAAATAGTGCAAACTTTTAATACTACTCGTACTCGATTCTTTCCTACATGATTTAGATATATGTTAAGCTAATTAGGTATGTATTGTTTCATATTAGGTATTCGTAAAATAGTTGGTTTTACAAAATTCTTTAAAATACAAATTAATTAGTGCAAATTATTTATTAAACTAACACAAGATAACTTAATCGGCAGTGAATCTATTGAAAATGCTATATTACTTTATAGTAATTTAATGTTTGCTTTCACCGCTGAGTGAAAATCAACTGTTTCTCGTACTTAATGGGGCTTCATCTTGTTATAGACCATTTATGGATAATTTGTTGAATATCCGATCTTACAGAAGGTTTAAAAGCGCAAATTAGCTACTAAAAATACAAGCATTTTTCATTAATTCAACTCTAAAAAGAAATAATTAGCAAATGATCCATCCTAGGTGCATCAAATGAGGTATCAATAGAAAGCGTAGTAAAAGGGCTTTTCAATGAGCTAAAAATATACAGGGTGTTCCATTTTAAAATTACGAGATTTCTTCGATTTTGCGAAATTGTGAACACCCTGTATAACGCGAGCAGTTGCAGAATTTATTTCACGTAGCTACGAAAGTGCATACTAGTAGAAAATATTCTAATCTATTGGTTTCGGATCTTTTGATTTTCCTTATGCAAAATAGCCTACTGAAATGTATTAATTTATCAAGTAAAATAATTATTTACACAGAAACTATCAACTTTAGACCCATACAACATTATATAGATGTAACCAGATTTCAAGCGCCGATCATTTTATCTATTAATATATAGGGTATTCCATTTAAAAAAATGCAACTTTAGTCTGGCATTTCCATCTGGAACACCCTGTATAAAACAAAATATTTTTAAAACGTGCGCTTGATGGTACGGAAGGATATCCGATGACAAAATATTTGACTAACTTTCAAATACGCGTGTAATCTTCCGTCCCCGCTTCGTTGCCGGACCCTGTATATTCTTTAAATTCGTGATAATACTGACAAATACCGATGCAGGCGAAACAGAACAAAATAATTCGTCGGTAAAGAGAATTACTGATTGGAGGTGGAACCCGTATTTCTGCCAGCATATTTAACTGTGACAAGTCCGTACTCCAATAAAGAAAAAATATTTTCAGGTTACTATGTGAACATTGGACTGAGATTTTTTGTATGAATCTTTCACGCCTTTTATTCTGTCATCCTACAAAATTAAGGTTGCATATATACTCGTATATGTGATAAATTCTTTCATATTTTTGGAATCATTTTGTCTGTGTATTCATTGTACTTACCATATTGTCTTGTAATTTGATCTAGAATCTGTTAGGCAATTAAATCTTATTTTTATTATTAAATTTCTTAAAGCAGTCTTTCTATGCACTCATTCTAGAGGAGGTAGATTAAATATTGCAGCAGCTTGCAGATACTATAAAAAAATCATAACCGTTTGATACAAAGGAGGTGCGGAAATATAAAAAATGCCACATATCGTCAATGACATGCTGAAAAGTATAAATTCTGTTACAATAACAACATGGCAGGATAATATGCTCGTAACGATTTTTCGTCAAAATCCTAGTTTAGCGCTGCGCCAAACACAAAGGAAATTAGTTATATAAGGATTAAACATAAAAAAAATAGGTTTTACAAGCTGCAAACGTTAATTATAAAGGTATTCAGTGAAGATCACTTCTCACACAAAAACATTGAAATTTTTGTAGACAGAGAAATTACAGTCAAAACTGGGGCAACAAAGTGTTTATCGACAAGGCCTTATTTTATTTGTGAGATCCCAGAAGAAGGGCAGTGCTCGAGAGAACTGTTAAATACCATTTAAATATTGATCACCTACATCTCATCATCTGTTACAATTTTCTAAAATATATTTTTATCGTCAACTGACACCCTCGAATTTTTTTCACAGATTTATTGCCGATACATTCCTAAATCATTATGTAAAATGTCTAATACTGTGGCTGCTGATATCTCCACTTCAAACGCAATAATCGACACTTTCTTTCTTTGATCTGCTAAGGCTTGTTCCTCGATTTTCTTGATGTTTGTTCTTGTTTCGATAGGCTTTCCGTATCTTAAATCATCATGAATTGCTTAGACCAAAATTTTACTACGAAAGATGAAAGCGCGTTTTCCTTATTCACTTTAGTCATCCTCTGATGAACATTTTTGGTTCCATTTTCTTCTTTCACCAATAATTTTATTAATAATTACGCTTCTATTATCCAACTAATGTCATTAATTTTTGGTTAAATAATGCTCTACAAAAATAGCAGAACTCTCTAGATTTGGACTAAACTTGGTCAGTATACTCATAAATCCAAATGTGACAGCTATTTGACTGCAAAAGTTAGCTTTTGTCACTTATTTTTTTTTTCATGGCTAGATAGATAATTGAATAATCTCCTCTCGTATTTTGCAATATTATTAGATATTTATTTTAAATTGCAGTCTATCTATACTTAAGTTAAGTCGAATAATTTTTTCATATAAGACGACTCACAAAGCTTCTCCAGTAAGTTATACCGATACAAATAAACTTGTAAGATAATAAGCATAGGTGACCATATCGAAATTATCCGAAACTAAAAATAGGAATCAAGTACAGAAAATGTAATTTTGATTAAATTAGTGGCAGTTACAGCACTACTAAAAAAAGAAGTGTTTACTTGTATAATAAATTTAGATCATTCCCTACATTTAGCTTCCGTACCTACCTCTACTTCATAGCAGTAGCATAATAATAAATAAAAAAGTTCCATTAAATATTATGTACCTTTACGACTAAGAAGTTATTCTAACAAATACGTTGAGCCAATAAATTTAAAAAAGTGCTGATTTTAATTTCATTCCAGTATTAACCTATATCAATTCCCATCACCAATGTAATAAATGTGTCAGTACTTAAGAAAGGGGTCAAGTTTCATTTGGCCATTGTTCATTAAGTGTTATTGTGCGTACTTTATTGATTTTGAACCATGTGCTCTCTAACATAATGGAAACTCTTAATATATTTTTCGTGTTATAGCTTGAATTGTTGAGTGGTTTTTAATATCTATATTACGCATGTACAACGTACCCATATGTGACTGTGCCATGGTGCGTATATATTAAATATTTTATACCCTAGAAAGCCATAAAATTATTTCTTCAAAAATGTTATACTGACAGTGACAAACAAAATAAATAAGAAATATAATGAGGTAAAATTTACAAAGGATTACCGACACGACATAAATTTAAATTAAAGACTAAATATAACTATATGACATGTCTCTACTAATTGTGTCGAACAAAGATGGAAATATACAAGGTTTACCTTCCGTCTCTACTCAATAAATTCAAAATTATACATATACTGATTTTCAAAACAATCCGAACATCCAGAAAGAGTCGACCAATTGCAATGGAATATTTGTACTACTCTGTTTTGACTCTAGCAAGAAATGATAAATATTGACAAAAAAATTTAGCAGGCGTACAATTCTTTTATTTTGTTTTATTATTACTCGTATATTATTATTAAAAAATTACGTTTTTAAATTTACGTTTCCTTCAGATTGAAGCAATATTTTGTAGAGACTTGTGCCAAAGCACTTTTAAAGTCACTGGTGTAAATTATGTGTAAGACTTTTGGCAAAGTTTATAATGATGTTTCAATTAGTTCTTGCTTATTTTAATTTTTACATACACATAAATTGGATTAATTTATTATATGGTTATATGTTTTTTTTTAATATCTACGATTATTTTTATACGATTGATCAATATTAATTTAATTTGTGTTATTTTGTTTCTTTTTTATATATTTTTAAGAACTATGTTTTTATGTAATGTTAATTAATCTACACGACAAATTATTAAATCCTATATTGTCCTGTTAGTAGCAACCGCTGTTGGACGAATGAAGATTATTATTATTATTATTATTATTATTATTATTATTATTATTATTATTATTATTATTATTATTATTATTATTATTATTATTATTATTATTATTATCTTGGTATGCAGTTTTAATATTATTATTATTATTATTATTATCTTGGTATGCAGTTTTAATCATTTTAAAAGTTTCTGTTGGCGTTTTACCCAACCGAACGAAAATTTTATCGCATCGTTAAACACTGACAATTCAATAATTAATTTGTAATAAATATCAAAAGTTAAATCAAAGCCTAGTTGAGAATAAGTAAATTAGAGATGGGGGTGTCATGTTCTATTCTTTGTGTTATAAAATTCTAGTTGTGAAAGAAGTTATAGCACCAGTCTCGTTATATTTTGATATACCTTCGTATGTATACAAGACAAAAGTGACCCACTCTATTTATGTGTTTAGTGTTATCCACTTTCTATTAATAATAAACAACAATTATGTGTAGTAAATAATATCTGCAAGTGTTTCTTATTTTTATTAATATTCAAATTCAAGTACTTTTAGCAATTTAATTTACATAGTTTTTGTGTATATACATTATTTCAGACCTTTTTTTATATCTTTTGATTTATCAAATTTACATTTGCTTTGAAGGTAGACTCCCTGTGGACACGTTACCAAACCAGGTTTAAACACAAATATGTAATCGATATTTTAACTGAAAATTCGTGTATTGTCGGTGTCGAACACGTAAAAATCTATGGAAACCGACAGATCAAAGGACTTTGTAATGTATACGAAAGTTCCAAATATATCTAATACCTTATGTTCAAAACTGAACGTATTAGCAATAAATTCAAACAAAACTAGTATACCTAAATATGTAATAAATATAAATATAAAAAAAGAGTAATTTATGCACGTTATTGTACCATAATTTTATTAAATAAAATCGTAGATATTTTTAAAAAAGGTATATAACCCCTTACCACAATTATTAGTCGTATCCTAAATACGTATTTCGACAACTAAGTTGTCATCATCAGTAGGTAAAAACTACTAATTAAAAGTCGCACATGGGGCACAGTAAAGTAAGAAAAACGCTTCCGCACAACTACTATACACTGCATCCCCGTATAGACTGTACACGTATAGAGTCTATACGGGGATGCAGTGTATAGTAGTTGTGCGGAAGCGTTTTTCTTACATTACTGTGCCCCATGTGCGACTTTTAATTAGTAGTTTTTACCCACTGATGATGACAACTTGGTTGTCGAAATATGTATTTAGGATACGACTAATAATTGTGGTAAGGGGTTATATACCTTTTTTAAAATTTTTATTTAACCACAGTCTCCATTGAAAGAATTTTCGTAATCGTAGATGCAAAAGTGAAATAAATATTCTACTAAGGCATACCAGCTTCCCTGGTTTCCTTATTTATAAAAACCACTGCCAATCATAACATAAATTTTATTATTTGTATGAAAAAAACCACATCCGTCCAGAAACGTGCATATATCGATATTTCACTGTCGTTACAGATCATCAGTACACGATATTCCGATGTCTAGGTCAGAATATCGTGTACTGATGATCTGTAACGACAGTGAAATATTGATATATGCACGTTTCTGGACGGATGTGGTTTTTTTCATACAAATGTTAATTGTCCGTACAGTTGGATAGCTGACGTCGCGACGTGTTTGCGTGTACGTTCTTCGGGAGGAGTAATCTTGTCAAATTGTAGAATCAACGCAACAAGTTTAGCGACAATTGCATGTGAGAGGAGATTTGAATAATTGCTATTTCTCACTCCAATTAAATTCAATATAATTCGTACATATACACGAAAGTATAATAATAAAATCATGTCTAGGTCAGAATATCATGTACTGATGATCTGTAACGACAGTGAAATATCGATATATGCACGTTTCTGGACGGATGCGGTTTTTTTCATACAAATGTTAATTATCCGTACAGTTGGATAGCTGACGTCGCGACGTGTTTGCGTCTACGTTCTTCGGCAGGAGTAATCTTGTCAAATTGTAGAATCAACGCAACATGTTTAGCGACAATTGCATGTGAGAGGAGATTTGAATAATTGCTATTTCTCACTCCAATTAAATTCAATAAATTTTATTTTCAAAATTAAGTTATTACATGTATTACACGTTATTTCATAAAAGTAGGAAAAGAATACATATTGATTACAATTAAAACAAAAAGAACAACATATCCAGAATATACTAACAATTAAATAAATTATTATATCAAACTTTCGTAGTAAAATGAGTTCATTTATTACTACTACAAGATTTATTGCAAAATTACATACATGAGCAAATAGCAGAAATGAAAAGCATTACACAGAAATATAATCAAGCATCTCAACATTAACAAGCTAGAAGATATTTTCATCTTTCTTAAATATTAATCCTATTACCTTATCCTGGATGACAATTACAAAGGCTTCTGTTTCTGTAAATAAAGCTTTCTTTGAGCCGTTTCGATATTTATTGCTTCGTCTTTTACTATGTTTACATATTTCCCATGTCGTGCTTTTACTGACCATGTATTTCGGAGGCGAATACTGATTTACAGCAACGAATTATTAATGACAAAACTTGCCTACGCTTAAAAAATAAATAAGGCATTCATTCCTACAATTGTACAAAAAGAACTGCGAGAAACTAAACACGTCCAACATTAATGCTAGCTGCCAATTAAGTGTGTACTGCCAAAACAAAAGAACATTTCATACTAACACATTCTTTTCTCATTAATGCTTCTACTTCTGATTATGATATCTTTGTTTTGGCTTAAACTTGGCTAAATGACTAATTTTAAACAATTAATTATTCACTAACAGTTTTATTGTCCGCCACTGGGATAGAAAGTTTGAACTTGACAATTAGAAGTGGTGTATTATTAATTTTCGTAAGGATATTGTGTTTGAACCGTTGAAACTTTTCTACAATACTTTTCTATCATTGACAGTGATATGTAGATGTACTATCAATTTTATGTTGCTGGTGTACACATTCCTTTCAAAATTAGTTATGATAATTTATATATATTTTTCGAGAAGAAAAGTTACTGCTGTTGGACTTTCCAATTTTATTAATCGGTGACTTCAAACTTCTAAATTATTATGAGTCTTTAGTCAATTGTCTAAGGACAAATATCAACAATTTCTCTGCAGTAACGAATTTTCGCTCATTCAATAATATTTTGAAAAGCAATAATAGGTTTTTGGATTTTGTGATTGCCAATATCGAATTTGACATTACAGTAGTACGGGATCTTATACCACTGGTATCTGAAGATGGTCATCATCTTGCTGTGTTTGAAGCATTGACCGTGCCTTCTATAATAAAGCAAAAATCATTTCCTTCTAACAACAACCAGCGTTATAATTTTCGTACAGCTGATTAGATAAAACTTTATAATGACATCTATTCTGCAAATTAAATTGAGTTGTCTAGTTATGAGAATGTTGATTTGTATGTGAACCCATTCTATACCAAACTTTATAATATATTTAGTAAATTAGCGTCTTTTCATATTATTTTCATTTCATAATTACAACAAGAAAACCCTTAATTTGAAAACTAATTAGTATTATCATGAAAAGTGGAAGCGTACTAATCGCGCTTTCTTTTATGATAAGTTTTATTGCTTTGCATCATACGAAGTTTGCATAAGGAATGCAGTATCTGAACTTGAAAAGGAGCAAAAACTCTTTTGGAATTTTATAAAACTCAATTCTAAAATCCAGCAATATTGCACGATGACACCTCCCATTTTAACAATGCTATTAATATTGTTAATACTTTCACTGAGATAGTCCCAAATGCTTACCTACCAAATTGTATCTCTATTAATATGAACAGCAAAATAGTTTCCGATTATGATATTGTCGATGTAGTATTAATATCTGAGAATGATGTAACAGTATGTTAAAATTAAACAACACCGGCACAACTGATGATGATCAGGTACCTCTAATTAATTTATCGATTTGAAGGAATACCTTTTCATCGTATTGGAATTGAAGAGAGAAGGTGCGTAAATGCAGGCCATTTATACTTTGTAATTTTATTAAAGTATTCGAACATATTCTGTACAATGTTACCAACAGATTCAAATCAAAACGTTCAACTTTACACTATGACTGCTGCAGGAAGATTATTTTTGATGGTTCGAATTTGTCCCATCAGCAGTATCTCAGAGATCCAACCTGGTTTCTCTATTATTCTTAACTTTTATTAATGACATTTTCGAAATATTTTTATGTTCTACTCTCGCATACGCACATGACCTAAAAGTGTACAAAACTATAAATAGCTTGGAGAATGCAATAAATCTACAACACACAAACTTAAAATTGTGAATGTATGGTAAACGGATAACAAGTTATTTCTCCATATAGAAAAATACAAAATGTAGAGTTGCAATATTGCGTCTGTACAACAGAATCGGATTAGGTGTCTTGCATATTTAAGCAAATGTTGTAGATTAAGTTATATCATGCATAATCAGGTAGCAGTGGGCGCGTTTGACTCTGTTGTACGGACGATATTTACAACTCTAGTCATTAGGTACTCGGGGCGAAAGCATATAATATCTCATGATTACAATAAGAAATTTATAAAACCTTAGGAGTACTATTCGATGGTTACTTTAGCTTTGTAGAACACGTTGCTGATATATACAAATCTGAGTAACTGCAAACTTTTGAACGATCTAGCTACTACATGGATTTATGTTCCAATGGTTCACAGTAAATTGGAATACACATGATTAATATGGCATCCGATATACGTCCTTCGCCAAATTCCATTAGAAGGAGTTTAGACGCAATTTTTAATGTGTCTATCCCATAGAAGGGACGGCGCGTATACAGTGAAAAATACAAGTCATACTGATCTGCTGCAAGAGCAAGAGTTGGATTCTATACAAACACGTATAGACCGCTTTTGCTATATTCATGTTTACACTTCTTCATATAATGCTTTTGGTGACCATGCATTTAGGAGTTCTGTGTTTTGATTTTTATGTTGATATTGAGTACTTTCCAGAAGTTAGGAAGTGTGTAATTTCTATCTGTTTTGATAACGACAGGTAGGGTGCTATTAGTTTATTGTTATTATTATTCAATTTAGGATGGAATTCATAATGACAGCAATATAATCGGCTACATATATGCAACAAAATAACTTTGCAATATCTTGCGTAACAATATACTGTAATATGAGTAACTTTCATTTAAAATTCCGAAATTTATAATCTTTAATATTGTAATAATATTATAATATACAATAATAAACACTATCATCCCAAAAGTAATTAAAAGCATAAAAGTTAGGTCAAATAAGTCAATCGAATTGAAATTACTTGCTCCAAATACTATTAATTTTATGCTGAATTTGTTTCCTTTGTATTAGGAATTAGCTCGCACGTAGAAACTTCAAATAAGGTCTGTAATTTTACTTATAACAGCGGCATTGAACGTTGCTTTCTCGGGTAAAATTAATTTCGTTCAATTGACAACTTTTACTATGTCAAAACCCAATTACAAGTATTTGGAATATGTAAATACAGCTACAAGAGTTTTCCGTAAAGATAAAGTACTGGAAATATTCTATACATAAACCGAACTTTGAATGGAATTCTTTATTAAAAAGCAAATTTATTTCGTGGAAAAATGCCGAAGCTTAAATTAAAAACACTGGAAACTTTACACTAGTGAAGTCTTTCAGATCAATACTATACGAAAAAGCATTAAAAAGCGAAATGGAATTACTAACATGTATTTTTTTTCTTTAAATTTAATTAAGAAAATATTTATCGTAAATGTTGTTCATAAGGAAGAAAAAGATAAATCGCTAAACGAAAATGTCAGTATGCATATCAGTGTTCTCCTCAACTGTAACATACGGCAGCGAGAACTGGGTGACACTAAACAGAACAAAGGGCAGAATACGGGCGATTGACATAAAATATCTTAGAAAAGTGAAAGGGATAACACATAGAGACCGAATACGAAACAAATGCAGAAGAATTGGAAGTAGAACTGAAATCTGTACTGTTTGGTAGAATTGAAGAACTGTACGGTTTGGTAG
Source organism: Melolontha melolontha (assembly GCA_935421215.2). Taxonomy (NCBI): domain Eukaryota; kingdom Metazoa; phylum Arthropoda; class Insecta; order Coleoptera; family Scarabaeidae; genus Melolontha; species Melolontha melolontha. Next base: position 117,629,608 of record OW285235.1, read on the forward strand.
AATTTAAAACCAGCAACTTAGATGGTTTGGACATATAAATATAATGAAAGATGACAGACAAGTCGAAAATATACGAAAAGCAAAAATAAGCAATATAAGTGTCAGGGGAAGACCCAAGAAAACTTGGAATAATGAGATAACAATTATATTAAAAAAGAGAGGTACAACGTGGAGAGAATCACAAGAATAATCAAGAAACAAAAACAATGGGTTATTTACAAGAAAAGAAATTAGATTGTATACCATGCACTTTCGAGAACAAAGGTTTCTGTCCTAGTTACGATGTATGAGGACAATGCCTCAAAATCTAACTGCAGAATACGCTGAAATAAAGGAATATTTCGAGTATACACCTATAACCAGTTGCGATGTAGAAAGGACGTTTTCTATCTACGAGAATGTATTTCATTCAAAGAGAACAAATTTTACAGAAGAGAACCTTGAGAAAGTATTGATAGTTAATATTAATACTCCTTTACTCAACTTGAACTACAAAATGAACAAGTAAAAATTTATTTCGTATTTTTCACATTCCAGATAATGCCACTGAACTACTATGATTGTTGAATATAATTTTAAGTGCCATTTATATCTTTCAACGTATTTATCTCTTCCAAATTAATAAAAAAAGAATAAGTGCAAATAGGAAAAAATATTTAAAATCTAATAATTAAGTTTAATAATATTTAGTTCTATGATACACGCAACAAAGCTGGGCTGGTATTACAAGAAATAATTTAATGTGACTCGGTAATGTTTCGCATATCGATGTTTAAATAAACGTATTTTCTCTATTGTGTAGTACATACATATATACTTACATGCATATGTATGTATATCAAAAATGTTTTTGTTCCGTGCTGTAAATTTTACTGTGACTATAATTACATACAAGTGGAACTGCAAATTTTTATCAATTGGGTTAAGTGAACACTTCCAAACGTTGACGTCTATCAGATTGATGTTTTCCACATTGTTCGAACACAATTCTTCCGCAGATGAAAATTTATTGCCCGGAATTATATAAATCGGTGAATTTTTACGAAAGTATATTTAAAGAAAAACAAAAACAATAAATCTCACTTAAATAACTTTATTTATAATTTGTTATGTGTCGATTTCGACTACTGTATATTTTAAGTACAGCATATAATTATTGTAAACCGTTTGTTCCATTTAATACTCAAAAATTATCCTACCTGTAATTCATTTTTGCCTTGTCCGATAATTTTGGCTGTCTATGTAGACAGAGGTATTTCCACTATACAGGCTGATTCATTTTCGGCCCTCACAATGGGGATCTCGCTTATCATTGGAGATAGAGTATAGGTTTAAATTTGGCAAAGTTTTTAAATTTTGTGTTTGTTATAAATCCATAAAGAAAATAGACCTGTGACAAATGACCTTCGTTATTAAAAAAAAAAAACGCGAAAACCCCATTTTCTTCTTTTACCTGTAGCACCGACATTTGGCCTTGTAGAGAAAAAATAAAAACACGTCCTCGTGGCCATTTATAAACCTATATCCAGTGGTGTACTTTTAACTAAATTTTTATACGACGTTTCGTTTCTTTCTGGCCATCATCAACTATCTAATTTCTTATAGGTGACATATTGGATTTAGACATCTTCAGAAAGAGTTTTTTTTTCTGATTTCAACCATGTACCACATGCTGACTAAAGCTTTTGACATTAGGTTTTATTTGAAAGAATAAATTATAAGATTAAATAATGTAGCCATGGAATTTCAATCTGTCAAACAATTCATTTATTGTTCATTAATAATACAAAAATGTCATACACTAACGAAGAAAAACGAGATATGATAAGTATTTTTTATTCTTCGAACCGAAATTCAACAGTAGCGAGTACAAGATATCTACAATTATATCCAGAACGACAACAGCCTCATCGTACCATTTTTCTAGATCTCGACAGAAATTTGGTCGAGAATGGATCGTTTACTAAGCCGCTTAATGGTCAAGACAACAGGAATTTAAATGAAAATCGACAAGATATTTTACAAATGGTAAATTAAAAGCGTGTTTTCAAATTTCATGTTAATCTTGTATTTTTATAGATAAATAATAATCCATCAATTTCTACACGCGAAGTAGCGTCAGAATTAAATTTGTGTCAGTCCAGAGTTTGGAGAACTTTAGATAAAAGTAGGTTTAAACCATACAGGATCCATGTTAGTCACTCTTTACTGCCTGGAGATAATTTGAGAAGCCTAGAATATTGTAATTGGTTAATGGGAAGGATAGAAAATGACGAAAATTTTTTAAGCAAAATCATCTGGTCAGATGAAACAAAATTTACAAATTCTGGAATGTTCAACAGAAATACGGAGCACTATTGGGCAGTACAAAATCCCCGACAAAACAGGGCTAGAAGACCACAACATCGTTTTGGAATAAACGTTTGGATGGGTATTTTGGCAAATCGTCTCTTAGGACCAGTTATGTATGAAGAACATTTAAATGAGAAAGATATTTAAACATTTTACGTACATACGTATCTGACTATCTTGACGACAATATCCCATTAAATCAATTACAATATTTATGGTGGCAACAAGATGGCGCAACGGCACACAATGCAGCTGTTGTTAGAAATTTCTTAAATCAAGAGTTTGCAAACCGTTGGATTGGAAATAGGGGAGTTGTTGAATGGCCTGCGAGATCACCTGATTTAAGTCCGCTAGATTTTTTTTTATGGGGACATGTTAAAAATAATATTTATAAAGTCGATGCGCCACAAAACATTGAAGAATTACGAGACAGACTTCAGAATGCCTTCGATGCAGTTCCTAGAAGAACTATACAAAGGGCAGTACAAAATGCCAGAAGGCGTGCCCAATTGTGCATTACCGAAGATGGTCAGATAATTGAACATTTACTGTAATTGTTTATTGTTTAATTTTCTATGTATTTTTATTAATGTTTTTGTTATCTTGTACTCGCTACTGTTGAATTTCGTTTCGAAGAATAAAAAATACTTATCATATCTCGTTTATCTTCGTTAGTGTATGACATTTTTGTATTATTAATGAACAATAAATGAAATGTTTGACAGATTGAAATTCCAAAGGCTACCTTATTAAATCTTATAATTTATTTTTTCAAATATATGTCAAAAACTATAGTCAGCATGTGGTACATTGTTGAAATCAGAAAAAAAACTCTTTCTGAAGATGTCGAAATCCAATATGGCGCCTATAAGAAATTAGATAGTTGATGATGGCCAGAAAGAAACGAAACGTGGTATAAAAATTTAGAGTACACCACTGGATAGAGGTTTAGAAATGGCCACAACGATGTGTTTTATTTTTTCTCTACAAGGCCAAATGTCGGTGCTACAGGTAAAAGAAGAAAATGGGGTTTTCGCGTTTTTTTTTCAAATAACGAAGGTCATTTGTCACAGGTCTATTTTCTTTACGGATTTATAACAAACACAAAATTTAACAACTTTGCCAAATTTACACCTATACTCTATCTCCAATTATAAGAGAGATCCCCATGGTGAGGGCCGAAAATGAATCAGCCTGTATATCAATTGCGCTCCTTACATGTAAAATCGTTCTGTTTGTATTAATTTTTGATAAGTACCTGGTATAGACCTTGGTATCTGGTGATACATGGTATCTCTAGCATATGATTTAAATGTCCTATTTGTCCTTTAATATCTTAATTTCCCTTTTTAAATATCTTTTAATTACGATTTCAATTCACAGCATAAATTTATGGTTTATCTTGGCTTTACATCGTTTGCTGAAAACTATTTGTAATTAGGAAAATATGCTTGATATTGTCTTCTAATTTACCATCGATTCAATTTGTAATTCTGTACGGTTCATAGTTAATTAAGCTAATTTTCCAGTTATGTTGATTGTTTACAATTTAAGCTAGATAAGTTGGCAGTAAGTCACGTATGCGCATTGGGTTATTTGCACGGACGTGGACTCCACGTTATGTGTGCGTTTACATATGAATAAAATGGATGACTTAGTCATTGTAAATGTAATTTTAAATTCATTAAAATACTGTTTTAATGTAATTTAAAGGATGTAGATTAGGTCTTATCTGTTGTAGAGATTTTTTTGCTAGTCGTAATTTCTTTAATTGCTATTTCTTTATTGTGTCCGAATAAGTGCGACATCTTTGAATAATTATTTGGTACAATAGCTGTTTTGTTAATTGGCAATTTGCCCTTTATTAATGACATTTAATTGAGACATTCAAAAGTTTCGGAAATATTTTTGTCTGGTTTCTTCGATTTACTTCTGAGAGTAGTTTAAAACTCTGATAATTAAGAGATTCATTAGTATCTTCCTCTTGATGGATGTTCCCTCTATAGTTAAATTGCACAATGAACCAGATAAAAGTGAGAACACAGGGTGTTTCCTTCTTATTTTTCTCGTTCAAGTTTGTTGGTGGTTAAGACTTAACAGTCCATGTATCATTAATTAATCTTACTAGTATACTTAATTAAAGTATTTTAATTACTTGCAATTGCGGATTAAAGTTATACTGGTTAATGTAAGACAATGAGGAAATTGGTTCCTAAACCTAAAAGCCTAAAACCTAAAAAAAAAGATATAATTTTGCGACAACATGTGCTGAGACTCCATTTTTGGTTCATCAAAATTTACTTGTTCGAGGTGAGCGATTATACACGATGTTCTTGCTTAAAGGCATTGTTTCATTATTATTTTGTGTTGTTCCTTATATTGATTTTCTTCCTTGAATTTATTAGAGAACTTAGCCAAGGCTATCCAATACTTAGGAAGGTCTATTAAGGGCGCAGTCAGAGTGTGTCCAAATTAAGCAATCACGTAAGCAATTATTCCACACGAGGTTAGACTTTTTTTAACAACCACATGAACCCATAAGGTAGGAACTATTTGCTTTTACATTATACTGAAGACTGCAATTGGTTTTATTCGACGTCTCACAAGGAAAAGGACGAGTGCAAATTTTGTAAACAAATTATATATAGATTCGTTGATTAATTTTTTTCTTCTCTGTATAAAATATCTTATTATTAAGTACATTTTTTATATACATTCAGAAGCTTTAGTCCTGTCGAACACTTTCTGTTACCCTAGAAGCATGCTAAATTTGGTAATTGTCATTTAAATATCCTCTATTAAATTAATTTATTATATTATATATTATTGTAATGACTCATTCGATGACGCGAGGCGCGTCATCGCTCTGGACGTTTTCCCGACAGATTTGGAGCATTCTAGACCAAACGTTCCCATTGATATATAAGCCGTCGAGGAAGGGATGTGGACAGACATTCAATACCCAAGTCTCGCGAAGTATACATAAATATAGTTACATAAATATAAAATACATAAATGTACTTATTGTTGTTAATAGTTAGTTTTATATTGTTATACGTTTTAATATTAATATAGTGTGTGTGTCTAAAGTTATTGTTAGTTTTATTTAAGAACCCGGAAAGACAAACTTTACAGTGGTATTCAGGTGTGGACTAATTAATAAATAATAAACTAAGTAGACAATTAAGTGTTAATTAAGTATTCGTTTAAATAAATATACAGTGCGGAAAGACGTTATTTTAAATATCGTGATGGCCAACAGAATGAAACTGACCGAATTAAAAGTGTCCGAGTTAAAACGAGAATTAGAAGAGAGGGATGAGGATACAACTGGCAAAAAGTCGATCCTCCAGCAACGGCTTCGCAATGTGTTGATCCAAGAAGGCGAGGATCCAGAGAATTATGTCTTCCAAGTTCCAGGCGGAGATGCTGACGTGAATTTGCTGTTAATTCAAATGAAACAAATGGAGCAGAAAAGCCTGGAAACTTCTGGAAATTTAGCAAAAACTCTAGAACAAATGGAACAGAAGAACCTGGATAGTGCGAAAAATATGGAACAACGATTAATAGAGAATGCGCAAATTCAAATGCAACAAATGGAGCAGAAGAACCTGGAAACTTCTGGAAATTTAGCAAAAACTCTAGAACAAATGGAACAGAAGAATCTGGATAGTGCGAAAAATATGGAACAGCGTCTAATAGATTCACAAACTCAAATGCAACAAATGGAGCAGAAGAACCTGGAAACTTCTGGAAACTTAGCAAAAACTCTAGAACAAATGGAACAAAGAAACCTAGAAACCGCAAGAATCCTCGAGAAAAATCTGGAAAAGAAGTTACTAGAAAATTCTAGAAACTTCGAAAAAAGTCTGGAACAAGTAGAGAAAGTTCTAGAACAGCGATTAGCGGAAAAATCAGAAGCGTTAAAAGAAGAGGTTTTCATAGCTGTAGAAGAGAAAATTGGAGAACATTCTAGACTTATAGAGGCAATAATGATTGAGATGAAATTACCCGCTACCATGAGTCATCCTGATCCCAGACAGGTCAACGAAGAAGTCATACCGCGGCCCATCGAAATAAAAGAAGAACTGGTGACTATTTCAAGGACCAGAATCAAGCCACCAACCTTTGATGGAAAGACGTCATGGGCAACTTACCTGACGCAATTCGAAGCGGCCGCAGAAGCAAACGCATGGTCTTCTGCCGAGAAGGCGACTGCTTTAGTCATAGCATTGAGGGGTGATGCTAGTGATATTTTGCAGACAATGCCTCCTGAGGAACGTAAAGATTATTCTCAACTAATTAAACGCTTGGAGATGAGATATGGCCATGCGTATTTGGAGCAAGTATACCATACCCAACTGAAGAATCGAACACAGAAGAAAGGCGAGAATATTCAGGAATTTGAGGCAGATATTGCTCGTCTAGTTCGACTTGCATGTCCGATGGCGCCAGATAATTTCATGGAACACCTAGCAGTCCAGACGTTCATAGATGGTCTCCGGGATATTGATACGCAGCAAGCATTAAGGTTGGCAAGACCGAAAACCTTGATCGATGCTTTGGCGCACGCGCTTGAGTTTGAGACTGCTAAACAAGCCTCTCGGAACAATGCTCGTGGCTGTTCTGTCGACGAACAGGAAAATGAGGAGTTCATGGAGCAGGTGGTTAGTCAAGTCCTAAATCAGATCAAATCAAATAAAAGTGCGCGGCCATGCGGGAATTGTAGAAGAAACGGTCATATCCAGAATAAATGTGATAAAAGGACCAACAAAGAATCCGCTGAGAATCCGAAAGTCCCAAGGACTGCCCAAATCGCATCCTTGCAAAATCAAACCAATGGCCTGTATGTGGATGCTATTATGGAAAGAAGAACCTATGCTTGCTTGCTAGATACTGGATCGACGAAAACCATTGTACGACCCGATTTAATATCAAGGAATAAAGAATTACTTTCTAGCAAATGGAGACTAAGGACAGCTACTGGAGAAGCAGCTTCTGTGGAAGGTGAAGTAGATGTCAATTTTGTCATAGGACCAACATCAATCCGACCTCGTGTTCTCGTAGCCGACATAGAAGAACAGATAATCTTGGGATTAGACATCATGAACACCTACGGCTTCCAGTTAAACATGAAAGAAGGCACTTTAAAAATAAATAATGAGGAATTGTTTCTTCATGGGAAAAATTGTGGGAATGTACAAGTAATTACTGCAGAGAATGTTGTTCTGGATGCAAGAAGTGAGAAATTTTTGACGGCGTGTATGGAAGGTGATTATTTGGACGGAAATGTTACAATGTTGGAACCAAAGGCTGATGATGACGAGATGGGCCGAGGAATAGTAGTTGCCAAAATGCTGGTTAAGACTCAGAAGACTGTACCGATAAGGGTAATGAATGTGAACCATTACCCTGTTTCATTGGAGAAGGGTACTATTCTGGGGTGGTGTTCGCCAGTGTCGGCCGTCGTTCATCGCATAGAGGCGAAGAAGAATGGATTCGTGCATGTTCCTGAGAAATTGTCCAAGATAATCGACTCCGCCTGTCAAGGATTGAGCAAGAAGGAACAAAATCAAGTTAAGGACCTAATCAAACATTATGAAGACGTCTTCGAAACTGAGACTGGTACGAAAGGTAAAACCAATATTGTAATGCACAAAATAAATACCGGCGATGCAAGTCCAATTCGACAAGGACCAAGAAGGTTACCACTGGCAAAACGTGAGGAAGCCAAGCAAATTATACAAGATATGGAAGGCCAAGGAGTAATTGAACCATCGAATAGTCCATGGGCTTCACCGGTGGTCCTTGTCAGGAAGAAGGATGGATCTACCAGATTCTGTGTGGACTATCGTCGTTTGAATAGTGTGACCAAAAAGGACAGCTATCCTCTCCCAAGAATAGACGATACGCTAGACACCTTGGCAGGAGCAAAATGGTTCTCCACTCTCGACTTAAAGAGCGGTTATTGGCAAGTGGGAATGGATCCCAATGACAAAGAGAAGACTGCCTTCAGTTTAGGTACAGGACTCTGGCAATTTACAGTCATGCCATTTGGACTGTAACGCCCCAGCTACTTTTGAGCGACTCATGGACACTGTACTGAGGGGATTGTCTTGGAATACCTGCCTGGTATATCTCGATGATGTGATTGTGGTAGGGAAGACCTTTGAAGATCACATGAAAAATTTGGAAGTAGTATTCCAGAGGTTGCGAGATGCCAACCTGAGATTAAGTCCAAAGAAGTGTCACCTTTTCCGCAAGGAGGTAAATTACCTTGGACATGTGGTTTCCGGAAAAGGAATTGCTGTGGATCCAGAAAAAGTAAAAGCTGTGGAAAAATGGCCGGTACCCAAAGACAAACATCAGCTAAGAAGCTTTTTGGGATTATGCACATATTATCGACGCTACGTTCCTGGATTCTCCAACATTGCAAAACCACTTACTCGCCTAACAGAAAATCGAGCATTCAATTGGAACAACGAATGCCAAGCGGCCTTTGAGTTGTTAAAAGGTACGTTGATCAGTGCACCCGTTTTGAACTATCCGCTGCCATCTGGGAGGTTTGTTTTGGATACGGATGCCAGTAACGTCGGGATTGGTTGCGTGCTCTCTCAAATCCAAGATGGACAAGAAAGGGTCATTGGATACTTCAGCAAGACCCTGTCCAAACCGGAGAGGAACTACTGCGTAACCAGGAGAGAACTATTGGCAGTAGTTAAGACCATTGAGCACTTTTACAAGTACCTGTATGGGCAGAAGTTCCTGATCCGCACTGATCATGCCGCCTTAAAGTGGCTCTTGCAATTTAAGAATCCAGAGGGTCAAGTAGCTAGATGGATTGAGAGGCTGCAGGAGTATGACTTTGTCATTGAACACAGAGCAGGCCTCAAACATCAAAATGCAGATGCCCTTTCCAGAAGGCCCTGTCCAGAAGACTGTCGATACTGCAACAGAATCGAAGACAAATCGGCCAACGCTCTTCGAACCACCGTTGTTGATGACCAATGGCAACCTGACAATTTTCGCGCAGATCAAGAAGCTGATCCGGATCTTGCAGTCCTCAGGGCTTGGAAAAGAAATGGGCAAAGACCGACCTGGCAAGAAATTGCTCCCCATTCACGAGAATTGAAGTCATACTGGGCACAATGGGATTCCATAACCATGGATGACGATCTCCTGAGACGTGAGGTCGAAAATCACGATGGAAGTGAGCGCAAGATACAAATGGTGGTTCCCAAGAAAAGAATACCAGAGGTATTGCGAGAACTCCATAATGGTGCTTCTGGGGGACATTTTGGAGTCCATAAAACACTGGAGAAGGTGCGCCAGAGATTTTACTGGGTGAATTGTTCACGAGATGTGAAAGAATGGTGCCGAAAGTGTGCAAATTGCGCTGGAAGCAATGGTCCTCAGAGGCATCGACGTGCACCCATGCGACAATACAATGTAGGAAGCCCATTTGAAAGGATCGCCATAGACGCCGCCGGTCCTTTTCCAGAAAGCGACAAAGGAAATAAATACATAGTAGTGGTCATGGATTACTTTACCAAATGGGTTGAAGCATATGCTCTACCAAATCAAGAAGCTGGAACTGTAGCAGACGTGATTGTGAAGGAGTTAGTCAGCCGTTTTGGTGTACCCTTGGAACTTCATTCCGATCAAGGGCGGAATTTCGAGTCCAGTCTATTCGAAAAGATGTGTGGACTTTTGGGCATACGGAAGACGAGAACAACTCCCTTGCATCCACAATCAGATGGGATGGTAGAGCGAATGAACAAGACCATGATCAGACACTTATCCAAAGTGGTCTCCGAACACCAGAGAGATTGAGACGAACATTTACCATTATTTCTAATGACGTATCGGGCCTCCGTTCAAGAGACAACAGGCCAATCACCAGCAAACGTGCTATTCGGGAGGGAACTCCGATTGCCCTGTGATTTAAAGTTTGGGAGCAAGCCTGGTGAAGATCTTGCCGAGAAGATTATGTCAGCACGCTCAGACGACGACTAGATAATATCCATGAACAAGTCAGACATAATATCCAAGATGCTAGTGACAGAATGAAAGAGAGCTATGACATCAACGCCGAGAAGAGTGGTTACCATGAAGGCGATCGAGTTTGGTTGTATAATCCACAACGTCGACGTGGCCTATCTCCAAAACTTCAAAAGAATTGGGAGGGGCCATACGAGGTGTTGAAGCGGATCAACGATGTAATATATCGCATCAGGCGAACACCTCACACTAAGCCAAGAGTCGTACATTTTAATCGATTAGCCCCATACTTTGGAGACAATGACGAAACCGTTGACTTGCGCCGATTGGATAGCCAATACCATGAACTAACCTTCGAAGACTTTATGCAAGAGTATTCTGGTTCGAGAAAAGCTCGATTTGGGGTAACCATCGAGAAACAGCAGGATTTGTTCACGGTGCCGCCAGACTACGCGCTTGCTCATTGCGTAGCCCGAGATCTACGAATGGCCAAAGGAATTGCCTGGGAATTTAAAGAGAGATTTGGCAGAATCGAAAAGCTAAGGCAGCAGGGACCAGCAATTGGGAAGAGTCTCCAAATAATAAATGAAGGACAGCCCATATTTTATTTGGTCACGAAAGAACTGTCGAGCCTAAAGCCAACCTATCGAGCCTTATGGGAGGCCCTGACCCACTTACGCGAACAAATGTTACAACAAGACATTCTGAAATTGGCAGTTCCAAAATTGGGTTGTGGATTGGACCGCATGGACTGGAGAATTGTAAGGAGCATGTTGGAAGTAATCTTCCGACATACTGGTATGGAAATTCTGGTATGCAGTTACCAGCTTGAATATTCCTGTCCATCCAGGCAAGATAAGACCGTGGACTGTTATTTAGATATGACGTCGCAATGTAACAAAGGCCCTACCTGTCGATTTCGTCATCGTTTGAGGAGACCAAAGCATGACATGTTTCGAGACGAAACTTCTTTTTTAAGAAGGGGGCAATGTAATGACTCATTCGATGACGCGAGGCGCGTCATCGCTCTGGACGTTTTCCCGACAGATTTGGAGCATTCTAGACCAAACGTTCCCATTGATATATAAGCCGTCGAGGAAGGGATGTAGACAGACATTCAATACCCAAGTCTCGCGAAGTATACATAAATATAGTTACATAAATATAAAATACATAAATGTACTTATTGTTGTTAATAGTTAGTTTTATATTGTTATACGTTTTAATATTAATATAGTGTGTGTGTCTAAAGTTATTGTTAGTTTTATTTAAGAACCCGGAAAGACAAACTTTACATTATATATGAATTCGGAGCATTTAGTATAAAGATATAGATTACTGAATGTCATAAGCATTCATTATAGATTTACTTTGTGCCATTTTCTTTGTTAAAAAATTGAACTATCGATCATTTAAATTTTTTTATATATTTAATAATTTCTGCATATACTGTGCGGAAAAATAATTGTCGATTTACATTGTGTAATTTTTTTGTTTGTTAACATTTGAAACTATTGAACATTTAATTGTGTGTTATATTTTAATAATTCTTGCATATACAGTGTGTACCAAAATCTCGATGTAGGATTATACAAGATCTTAGATATTATTTATGCAATTTTTTATGTTAAGCTTCCTATTTAATTTAGTTTTGCTTATTATTTACTATTTAGCGAATGGCTAACATGGATTATACATCTAAAAGTTAAATTTTAAAAACGAGGCGATTGATCCAGTCTAACGCGAAGTCAGTTGCTTCAAAGAAGTCACTCATCTCACCTCCATATGCTGTAAGGGAACAATAAACTGTACTCTGGTAAATAGTCTGGCAAGGTTCTCCGCATTCGCAAGTTGGTGTATTAGTCAGTCCCCATTTATAGAAGAGTCACGACAAATTCCATGGGACGTTCTTATTCTATTGAGTGTCTTTCACTCATGGCGAGGCAGCTCCATTCCTGGTAATGGTAAGGCAGCATTAATGAATTGGACCACTTGAGCGGGTTTCAACGCTGCCCAATACTCTCTCCATCTATCATATGGGTTGAAATCTTCTGCTATAAGTCTTTCTGCTAGCAGTAATTGAGGAGATCTCGACTTCAGTCTCGACAGGCCAGCATCAGGCAAATTATTGTGTACTGGAAGATGGGGATTCGATATTATTTTATTATATTCTCTTACAAGGCTTTCCTGTCTCCGGATGGTGGGACGTGTAATATGGCTTAGAAGCGGGAGCCAGAGTAGAGGTGTACTTTTTAAACAACCGCCAATTATTCTCATGGTCACGTTGAGTTTAATATCGATCTTCTTTGCGTAACAGCCGTTTAATCAGACTGGGGCGCAGTATTTAGCTATAGAGTAGACAAGGCTAAGAGTTTACGTCCTAAGGGTGGATACGTTCGCACCCCAAACAGTACGGCAGAGCTTGTAGATTGGTATCTCTGGTGTTTATTTTAGCTGCGGTGTTTTCTAGATGTTTTTTATATGAGAGTGTACGATCAATTGTTACTTCCAGATATCGTATGATCAAAAGTCTTTGGATCGCTATTGCCCTGGAATTTACGAGATATCTATGAAATTATTTATTTCAATTAGTTTTGACATTTACTTGACAACTTTCAAGTCAGCTGGTTATAATTCAAAATGTTTCAATTAGAACATAAAATTTTTTTTCGTCGTACCTACCACGTAAGTAAACAGTTATGACACCTTTTTTTGAAACGTAAGTGACACTTTACATACCGTATTGACAGTTGCTATGGTAGCGGGCTATAATATTTCATTACGACCCTAGGTAAATAATACTATTTAGAACTTTTATAACAAATTTATTTGAAACATAATTTTAATTAACAAAAACACATAACTAGTAAAAGTAGAAACTAGTACAAAAACTTATCACTTTGTAGTATTAAATGTAAACGAACAATTAGATCTTTCTGCCACGGTGGAAGATTTCCATGCGCCGTATCTTTTCAGACCAAGAACATCAATTCCTGAATCTGTTAATAAAGTTGCCGATGGTTTTAGACCGTCTAAAACCATCATTTTTATGTTTCAAAAATCCTTTCGATTTAGGAAATTATATCGAAACTTCTCTAGCAAAACTTCAGCACAAGCTATAATAGCCTCCATCTCTATTTGATCCATATTTATAAAGTTTATTTAAAAGCAAAAACTTTTGAGAATATATTGCATGTACTTTGACATTTATCAAAAATATAAATTTATATTGACACAAATATGGTTACCATAGTTACGACAAACATTCCTGACTTGATGTTATAATGTGTATACATATATTAAAAGTAATGTGCAAAATCATAAAAATTCGTCTATTAAAAAAAACGTAGGTATGACGAAAAATTTCATATGCACCACGGTTCGTACAGTACAGTTTTATGGTCTCGAATATATGCAAACCTCGACCATACGGGTCTCGGTTTGCAAACGTATTCTCGACCATAAAGCTGTACTTTCGAACCTAGGTACATAAATAACTAATTATCAAATCATACTACAGTAATGGAAATATAGGTGAAAATGGTAATTGGGTTTATTCGCCTCGTTTATGTTTGAATGAATTCCGTGAGAGATTTCCCAACTTCGCAATAATCGAACGAGTTTTTTTTCGGCAACTTCAACGAACTGTGGACAAATTTGAAGGAACTGGTAATATCAGCGATAGTGTTAGATCTGGAAGAAGACGAGCTAGAAATGATGATGTTATTGATCTGGTTAGGCAAAGCATGCAGGAAGAACCTACCTTATCCTTGCGTAGATTGAAACAAGAAATCAATTTAAGTCATGGGACGTGTCAAACCATTGTTAAACATTACTTGAACATGTTTCCTTATAAACTGCAGATATGTCAGAAATTACTGCCACCAGATTATCAGAAGAGAGAATCGTACTGTACCTGGTTTAATGACCATATGAATGACGATATCCTTGATTTAACATTTTTTACAGACGAATCTTATTTTTACCTATCTGGATACGTTAATAAACAAGTTATGCGTATGTGGAGCGAGAATAATCCTAATTTTCATAGTGAGGCTCCTTTACATAGTCGTAAGATTGGTGTTTGGGTTGCAATGTCCCGTAGACTAGTAATAGGGCCAATATTTTTCAAGGTACATAAACGCTGAAAGATATATAAATCAAATACTTGATCCTTTTATCAATCAATTGCACGATGATTAACTTTATAATGGATACTTTCAGCAACATAACGCGAGACCGCATGTTGCTCGAGTAACCATGGAATATTTACGTCAATTTTATTATGAAAGGTTAATATCAGACGGACGTTACCCACCTAGGTCTTGTGATTTGAGTTCTTTAGACTACTTCTTATTCCCATTGCTTAAGAATAACATTTTTAAAACTCCAGTTCACACTTTAGATGAATTACAAGAACGTATTGTTGAAAACTGTCTCACAGTAACACCTGATCTTTTAATTAAAATTTTTAATAACATGGGCCGACGTGTTAACCGGTGTATTCAAGAACAGGGAAGACATTTTCAACATCTTTTATAATTTTTTATTGTAAAAGTGTACCTACCTGAATGTTATTGTTTCATTGTGGGAGTTCTTTTCTTAACTGTAATGAGCTTTATTTTTTCTTTTATTAGTTATTAAAACTTCGTTTATTTATAAATGCATTCCGTAATCTCTATAAATGTTATTAAATATAACATACGTAAAATGTAAATAAATACCATAACCTAAAATCTATTTTATTTGTGACTTATGCGTACTTCAAGGTAATGAATCACAGAAGTAAATAATTTTATAGATAGCTTTACGTTTCATGGCTATCACGATCCAAAGACTTTTTGATCATACATTATTTTGGGGAAGAATTATAATGTAGTAAGTTGTTATTGAAATACAATTGCGGCTCTAGACGTGCTTGTTTATTATTGAGATGAAAACACGACACTTCTGTTTTATTTATATTCGGGATTAGTCTCCAGTCGGCGAAGTATTTTCCCAGCTCGGATAGGTCCTCTGAAAGTATACTATTAATTCCCTCTATGGTTTTACTCCTGCATGCAAGAGCCAAGTCATCGGCATATCCAAACTTTTTTGACTTTGTGTGTGGCATGCCAGAAATATACATATTAAACAGGACAGGTGCTAGTACTGCTCCTTGAGGCAATATATTATTAAGATGTCTCATTTTACTCTGCTCTCTCCTGTTATTATTTGGAAGGACCTGTCGCTAAGCATGTTGTTTAATAAGGATGCTACCCGGCTGCATGCTACTTCGTTGAGAAATTTGTAGAGAAGGTTTTCTCTTCAGACTGTATCATATGCCGCGGTCAGGTCAATATACAGTTGTCTTCAGCCGTTTCTGAAACCCTGCCTCAATGTGCGTTGTTAAGCTGAGCACCTGATCAGCATAAGTGCGGTTGGGTCTGAACCAGCCTGTTCAACGGGAACATGCTTCAATATCAATGAGCTAAGTGGGTTTAATAGCAATCTTTCCAGAAGCTTATAACATGAGCTTAATAAAGCTATCGGACGAAGGCTTTCAGGAAGGTTCTTGGGTTTGTTCGGCTTCAAGACTGCAATTATTTTGGATTTCTTGAGTTCTGTAGGGATATGTCCTGTGAATAGGATGTCTGAGTAAAATTTACTCATCCACATCCTTGCGTTTTTCCCACAGTTCTTGAGGCATCCGGGATGGATTCCGTCAAATCCAGGTGCTTTGCCAGATTTAGTGTCATTCAGTGCTTTACGTACCTCCTCTACCGTGAATGGCCTGGAGTATTCAGGATGGGCTGTTGTTGTTTGGCGGCGGAATGTCAGTTGCTACCTAATGTCTGCATTCTGTTGTCTTGTACTTGGGCCTTAGATAATGCTACAATTCGTGCAGCGATTTGATCAGCTGATACTTTCAGTGGACCACGAGTGGGTGGTTAAAGCTGCCTAGTTTTTCAGGAGGCTTCAAGCTTTCCTACTAGATCTTTTGAAATCTATACTACCTGTCATTTCTTCCCATTTTTTACGATGTTCTATGTCCAGACGATTAAGGAGTTCATCAGCTATCTGAGAGTCCCCCCAAGATTCCACCTAGACCTACGTGTAGAGTGGATTATCGGGATTTTAATTCCAAATTCGGGAACTACCAGGCGATGTTGGCTATGTGGAAAGTCGTCTAGAACTTTCCTTGAGTTTGGAATTGGGACTTTTCTGGCATTTTCCGACACGAAGCAGATGTCCAGGTTGGTTTCGGTGTTCCATGCAGGTGACCTGAAAGTATTTCGTTCTTTAGCATCGAAGATTAGGTGGAGATTGTGGGTGTCTGCCCAATTCGCAAGACGATCACCATTCTCATCAGTGGAATGATATTTCCAATCAGTGTGATGGCTGTTAAAGTCACCTGCATATATTGTAGGGTATGGATACGTATCTAATACATTTTCAGGCAAATACGCTTGAGGTGGCTTATAAACATTGACTACAGTAATATCATCTATTTTTGTTACTACTTGAAAGTTTGAATTTACTGTGGAATTTAATAATAAAACGTTTCTAATGTCTTTCCGAACGTAGGTTGTATTTCCATATGAACGGTGGCAGGTGGCCCCAAGTAAGTCAAATCCATCAATTTTACCTCTATAACGTTGTTGGTCTTCGTTTTCTATGTGAATTTCCTAAATAATGGCCATATCAATGTTTTGGTCTAGCAACAGCTTTGAAATGTACACACTTTTAGCTCTACTCAGCCCTTCAACGTTTATTTGACAAATTCGAATTGTTTTTCCGAGATTTTTGGTTGTTTGGTCCTGATAAGGGCCATAGTATGTGAATCCATATATAATAGCCAGGAGATCCGAAGATATTGTCTGGCTGCCAAAGTTAAACCATTACAATACATCGATCTTATTTTTTAATTAAGTCTTATAAACTATTTTTTATAATTTATCTAAAACGCAGTGATATTCTGTGCATACATTCAATGTAATTACTAAATTGGTGATTTCTTGTGTGCATTATTTTTGGTGTTGCAGATTGTAACCTTGGGGTTTAACATTTTTTTTTGATAATAAATTCTCTATAATTATTGTATTGTTCAACTTTAGTTTTCCATTGTAAAGTAAAATTGGCTTGAGATTTTGACATTGTGCATAATATTTCTTCAGTTTGTTGTTGATTATTCGTTGTTAATAAATTCTCTAATGTTATTGTTTTACATTTCTTGTTTTATTGTTTTGATATAACGATACACGTGGATACCTATGATTTAGCAAAGTTACCGTCGGCAGTGGCTATGATCACTGTAACGGCTAAAGAATATAAGCATGGTGGCGCATACATAAAAAAAAAAACTCCCTACCGCTCGCCTCTAAAACTGAGTTGGGTCTTTAGCCTAAGATTTTCGGGACAATCATGTTATTGGGGTAAGTTGGTAAATCGTAAGTACGGTGAGTACGCAGGCGCAGAACTATTGCTCAGCACACTATATTATAATTAAAACACAATTTTTTTCAAAAAGAAAAAAAGTTCATTTAGTTATAAAAGTTATTCTAGAATTGAAAAACGTTAGAAAAGAAAAAAACGAGTACAAGGGTAGGAACTAAAGGTGCTATAGGAGAACAACTGACAAATTAAGAACATGTCATGACACGATTAAAGGAATATATTTGTGAATTACTATATGAAGGACTAAATGCAGACAATCCAAAACGCGCAGCAGAACCGCTTATTGAAGAAAGACATATAGACTCGGATAAAATTAAGCAACATCAATTGAAGGAAGTAATCAAAACAATTAAGAAAAAAAAGTCCCTGGACACGACAAAAACACGATAGAATTGATACAGAAACTAGGTCAAATGGAAAGGAAATGTTATTAAAGATGTTTAATAAAATATCGAAAGAAGGAAAAGATGATCGCGATGATTGTGAAATTGGAATTATAATTCCCATTTTAAAGACCGGAGACAATAAAGAATGCCAGAATTACCGAGGGATGATATTGTTGAGTGTGGTCCTGAAGTTATATGAGCAAATATTAAATAATACATCAAAAGAACATATTGAGCCAATTTTATCAGGCACAATGTGGATTCCGAACGGGAAGGAGTATACGAAATCACATTTTATAGCTAGGCAAATAAAAAGAGACAAAGGAGGAAAGGAAGAACGTTTGTTTGGCATTTATAAACTTGGAGAAGGCGTTTGGTAGGGTACCTAGCTGAAAAATATGCGAATGCTTGCGAGAAAGAATATATGAAAAACTAATCAGATATACAAAGAGTTTGTACGATAAAACATACAACTATGTTATAAGCAAAAATGAGAAATCGGACATATTTTGTCACTGGATGGATTAAGACAAGGTGAAGAAATTAGTCTCACGTTATTTATAAAATTCATGGATGAAATAATCAACAGATGCCGTCAAAAAACCAATAAATTACGAAGAGAGTTTTTTATGTTATCTCCCTAGCTATGAAAGAAACACGTTAGAAAACCAAAAAAAATATTTTTCAACATAAGAACCATTAACACTAACACACTTAGTTTAACGTTTCTTTAATAACCCTATGCCTTCGAACAAAATTCTTTTGATAATTCGGCAAAATACGACCCTAGAGCGTTATTCGATAAAAATCGACGTCCTCCTCAAGTATTTTTGAGTTTTCGAAAGAGATAGTAGTTGGAACTGTGGGTGGACGTTGTAATTCCTCAAAGTCGAAATCATTGATTACTGCTTGAACAATTCGTTATGCACCTTGCAGTTATCGTGCAAGCAGAGTCTTCTGAGCAAAATTGTGGGGTCCTTTTTTGCGTATAGTCGTGTTCAAGTTCTTAATTGTGTCTGTTAGGTCAATACACTACAGTTCAAACCCAGATCTCAGCGATCTCACTACAAGAAAATATTATTTATTAGCCAGTTTCTCGGTCTCTACTATTAAGACCAGATTCATGCATTTGTATTAAATTTAACGGAACTCCAAGATCCAATTAATTAATTATCTTGTAAATAAATTAGTGTTATTCAAAATTATTACATTATTTTAACTCAAATAGTTCGGTCGATACATACCGAAAACTTCCTTCAAACCAGAAGTAATAAACAGTGTTTTTGTAGACACTTCCCGTTATTACAGTCCTTTTGGCACATATTCAAATAAGAGAATCTCCCGCGCCCCAGAAAACTGTGGTCGTCCCTTTTCCCGCAGAAAATAACGTTTTTGCCTTCTTTGGCAGTGGAGAACCCTTATGAACCCATTGCATGGTGTTTTGTTTGGGAGGGTCCCGGTGTTGTACCCAAGTTTCATCTCTAGTTACAATTCCATTTAAGATGCCATCATATTGAGATAAAACAGTCAAATTCTCTTCAAAAATTTGTCACCTACACAATTTTTGTTCGGGACTGAGCAGCCTGGGAATCCATCGTGCCGACATTTTGCTCATTCTCCAATCTTTTCTGATATTCCAATTTCTCTAGCAATAACTAATTTTTGCTGGGCTGTTAGTCAACACCAAATCTTCGCCATGTTGATGATTTCCTCAGTTCGTGCTACTAGAGGTTTTCCACACTTTGGGTCATCATGAATGGATTCTCTGCACCATTTGAACTGCTTACACCAAAATTTGACTTGAAAATAGGACGGGCTATTTTCTCTATACACTGCCACCATTCTCTCATGAATATTTTTCGGGCTGCTTCTATGTTCAAGGTTCAAATTACTAATTTCCTCTTCTTTAAGCGAATGTAAAAGTAACGAATATTAAGCGATTCGAACCAAACTTGGAGACGCTATAAGAAAACTGTCACGATAGCGTATTGTTTTCATAGCTAGGTAGATAACATAAAAATCCCCCCTCGTAAATGTTAGCTACAGGAATTTGGGAACAATACAAATATCGGAATATGTGTTTGGTTATTATGGCAAAATCAGAAAGCGATTTACAAGAGAACATGATTATCTAGAACGAAATATTATCAGAATACGGGATGAAAATAAACAAAAGCAGAACAAAGTTAACGGCAAAAACTGAATATCCTGCAAATATTAACATACGATTGGGAAACAATAATAGACCAAGTCCACAAGTATCGGTATTTAGTAGTTATAATAGTAGAAAATAGGAACCATATAATTGAGATCAATAAAAGAAGAGAAAAAGCAACAAAATGTTTCTACGCTCTATACATTAACAACAACAATCGAATTAAAAGCATACAACCTCTGAAATATTAATTTGGTATAAATCTAGACATTAAATGATAATTGTTGGAAAAGACGTTGGTAGAATGAAATACGAAAACGCAAATGTTATTCACATCGCACGGCCACAAAGCATTGATGTGACATGCAAAAAGAAATATATATTCAGAGGGATGTAATTATAATAAAATAAACTAAATTCTTACACATATTAAACACGGGACTTCTAATTGGAACTTAAATACATGAAGCATACAATAATCAAGGGATGCAAATTAAATGCATGACCATGTAGAATGGTGTTCCAAAAGTTGGAATATCATCTTCAATTAATGGACAAATTTACAGAACCTTGTCATACTATGTATATAATAACTAATTATTAAATGCCGGATTATATGCAGTTTCCATAAATTTGCATATTTGCATAATATATGCATTTTGTATATTATTTGCATATTTTGTAGTAATTCAGCATTTTCGCATATTTTATGTAACCGAGTTTTATTTATTTACTAAATCAAATTTATTATAGGCATTACTAAAAATATGTCGTGGATGTAACAAACAAATAAAAATTAAACAGCCCCCTTTAAATTAAAAATAGCATTTTATTAAGCCTCTTCCCGTTACTTTTCCGATAAGCGTCACCAAGAAGTTATTAATGCTCTTCCATACATCCAGGCAGAGACAAAATTCTAGGAAAAGCTTATACCGTAAAACTTCTAAATATATACAAAAATACATTTTACCAGAAAAGTAGGAGTATATGTGTTTCTTTGCTATTCGGAGAAATTTATTCCCATATTCGAGAGTGATTTTATTTTAAACTTCATTTTACATTGGCTTTTCGAAGTGTAAACTTGAGTGAGTTGTGATATATAATAGCAAAAATGCCGAAAATAGCGACTGTGCCTGGATGGATTGCACCTTATTTAGAATTGCGTATGGATGAAGGAAAAGTGTTTTGCGTAGCATGCTGCAAGATTGTGAGTAAAATTTTAAGTTTATTTCCTCTTATTAATTAATTACGTTTTTAATTATTCCTTTATCAATACCGCAATGTTTGCCATCAACTTCCAAAAAATCGGCGTAAGAACAATTTAATGAAGATTTGTGTCAAATGTTTGTGTCGGCAGATATTTCACTACATAAATTAAACAATTTAAATGTCAATTAATTTTTGCAAAAGTATATCAGCAAATATAACATTCCCGACGAGAGCACGTTAAGAAAAAATTATATTCGCTGTATCTATGCAGAAACCTTGAATAGCATTAAGATGGTTGTTGCAAACAATTATCTTTATACATGCGTAGATGAAATTACTGATAGTGTGGGCCGATACATAGTTCATTTAATGATTGGTATCCTTAACGTATCGGTTTCAGCAAAATCTTATTTAATTTCATCCAAACAGTTGGAAAAGGCAAATAATTTGACAATAACAATGTTTATACAGGAAGAACTGGCAACTTTCTTCTTACCGGAATCGATTCCAACCGAGAAAATTCTATTGCTTTTGGCGGATGCTGCACCATACATGGTGAAAGCAGCTTTCAACTTGAAAATCTTTTACCAATATTTAATTCACACAACTTGCTTGGCGCACGGGCTAAATCGTGTTGCAGAAGAAATCAGAAACCATTTTCCCTTAGTAAATACTTTAATTAGTAGTGTTAAGAAAGCATTTTAAAGGCCCAATACGAGTTCAGTTTTACAAACAACATCTACCCGGTGTTCCGCTTCGTCCTCAGCCAGTAATCACACGATGGGGAACGTGGTTGAAGGCTATTTTTCATGCAAATCATTATGAAGCAATAAAGACAATTACTAAGGATCTTGATAGGGAGGCATAATCTGTGATAGACGCCCAAAAGGTGTATTCGAGGAAAGAAATACCACAACAGTTGGCGTTTATTAAAGCCAATTACAGTTTTATTTCCACTTCTATATTGCAGTTGGAAAAACAATTTATATCGCTAATCGAGAGAGTTGAAATAATAAACAAATTTGAAAAATCATGTTTTGATGTTAAAGGAGGAGTGTAAGAAAAAGTTTTAAGTGTAATAGGAAAAAATAATGGTTTTAAAAAGCTAAAGAGGACATTGCTAAAATCTTGTGTTTTTATTCAGCAGAAAATATTGAGTTGACAATAGTATATCTATAGAAAATCACTTTTATAAATCATATGTCACATTAGCAGTCCAAATATATGCACTTTAAAGTGAAGTTATTTACTTAAATGTGTAAACGAATCCTTTATCTGCTTAGTCATTAAATTGATTATTAAGTTATGTTTCAGGTCATCCATATGTATTGGGTTTGGTTTTATAATAATAATAATTGCGCATTCACTTATATGTTAATATAGAAATATGTATATAAGCAGACACTACGTTTGTAGCACCTGTGTGTAAAATACAAATATTCCGTATTTGTCTTGTATATAAATAAAGTCAATAATGTGGAAAAATCTTTAGATTTATATATTTGTTTTGATTAAAAAGGAACTTATCGATTAGTTTCGAAATAGAATTTGTGAAACATTACAAAAATTAAATTAGAGAACAGTCGATTTTAACCTATAGCTATTCAAAACTAGGTCAAATTTTTTTTCTTATTTTACGTGCTGTGAATTTTCGCAGTCCTTGAGAAGCTTCCGAAAGAAAATATTTTAAAAGAAAAGTTTGCGCAGGCCTTATATACAAATGCATTTGTAGCCTGATTAAAATATAACATTACGCATTTATTTAAAAATAAATTTTATACATTTCGTAAAATGTTTGTAAATGTGTTACAGCAAGGCTTTCTATGGAGACTGTGGTTAAGTAAAAACTCAAAAAGGTATAAAACCCCTTGCCACAATTAATAATCGTATCCTAAATACTTGTTTCGAGAACTAAGTTGTCATCATCAGTACATAAAACCACTAATAAAGTGTTGAACATGGGGCACAGTAAAGCTAACACATAGAATCGCGCACAAGTTTACACAACGTCCACGTATACAATGAATTTAAAACAAATACACAAACTAAAATTATGTCAACTTAACCCTCTTAAGAAAACGGTAACAACATATTGCTATGAACTGTGGGTTTTATATTTACTGTACCACCATTCACGACAAATCTATCCAACTAGGATATTCAGTCGGTTTATTTCAAAAAAATGGGACTGCTATCTTCTCAGGGTTCCAATCGGAAACGTGTTGACTCTTCTACAAAATTTTTAAGGCGCCAGTAAAAGAATTCACTTTACGTACGTTTATATATATTCTGAGTTACTTTTAAATTCAAGATGGAAGGTTAAAGAAATAATAATCACAATATAAATTTAAAATGAAAATTTAATAGAAAATCAATCATATCTTATTATCCTATATCTATTATCCTAAAGATGATTCATCTTTATTCGAGTTAATTTACAGTTAGATGTTATTAAACCAAAAAAAGATAGGAAAACCATTAACCAATTAATCTAATTCTATGTAATTTTTTAAATTTCGTTTCATTACAACATTAGCCTTTAACAGATATTATGACTCAATATTAATTTCTAAATGACATATATATTTTAAGATGAGTTTTATAATGGTTTCTTTATGTATATTAAATTAGGGTGTCCACTTTGTGTAATTTTCTAAAGGGCCTTTCTATAGAATAAAGCATTAATCAGGTTTTTAAAATTTTAAAATTTAGTGTTAAACGAGAAGCCGTGCAATATAGCGCTCAGTGAGTGTTGTGTGTTTTTTGTGCTTTCAAGTGTTACACTGCGTTTTCTACTGAGGATGACAACGTGGTTGTCGAAATACCTATATAGAATTGTTAAATTCTATTGTGGTAAGGGTTTCTAATTTTTTTATTCACTTAAAAGCCACAGTCTCCGATTTTTCAATCAAGTTGTAATTGAAATTACATCTAGAGAAGAATATACATATACTTCGAGTTTTAAACTATACCAATCCTTAAGATATTGCTCAACTTATATTCACTTAGATATGAAACATAAAATGCAAATAAAAAAACGGAATCTTTTATTTTAAGTTAATATTTATATTAAATAATACAGTAAGACTTCCAATCTATTTTAATCTATAAAGCGCAATACGTTCATTTACGAAATATATGTCACATTCCCTGGTCTAGCAAGTTTGTATTGATCAACATATCTAAATTAGAAGGTTCTGTATTCTACCAAAGAGAATGTAATAAAGCTTCCAGGCCATCACTTAGACATTATTAATTTGTCTTAATGACAGGGAACTGTAGCTATCGTCTGTAAACATTTCGTATAGCTTTACGCATAACTAAACATCTAATCAAACGTGGAGAACTCATTAATTACATTGAAACCAGTAATTATAGAGAAAGCTGTAATAAGTTAGTTATTATAATTTGATGCTCATAATTGCCCGTGATATACTATTATGAGGTATACATTTATCTCTGCAATTATACTATACATACAGTATAAAGCACATACCGTACCGTTTGCATATATATGTATAATACGTTTCTGTAAAAAGTACCACGTCATTTGGCGTAATTCTGTAATGTAACTTAATTTTTATTGTATTTATCTGCAAATAAATACATTATTATTATTTTTCTCGAATACACCTATCATAAATACTTTACCCTCGAATGAGAACCCACGATATAAATTTCATGCTCCTGACTTCGAGACACTGTATTCTGAGTCGAAAATGTGCGACTGATCTTTCCTTTTTGAGTTTAACGATGTCGATTTTGCTATTAATATCTTCTATGGAACTCTTTATTCTATCCTAGATCGCTCTGTCCCAAAAATGGGAACATCCAATAAGTAATATCTTGCCTGGTTTACTAGTCATATAAAGGAATTAATTCGCATGAAAGAATTTTATTTAAAAAAATGGAAATCAACCAAGTTTCTATTATTACTACGAAGAGTTTAAGAGATTAAGTAAGACACTAAATACACCTATGATACTTATCAAGCTCGGACTTGAAATAGATTATGAATAGATGAATGATTGAATAGATTTATGAAGAGAACTGTTCTTAAAAAAACTTGTATCATTTGTATTACATTGCTTCACTAGCTTGACTGACGACGCCTATAGATGGTAGAAACACGTATCTTAAGCAGAAGTAAATGCTGAAAATACGAGGTGTATTGTCCATGTGTACAGTTACAGATATGTATATTGCATGTCTGTTTCAGAACGAACTTACACCACGGGACATAATTATGAACAAGTTTGCTGAAGTGTTTTCCAAGTTTTTTCGTCAAAGTGAAACTGTGTCATCAGTGCTGTTCGGTAATTATTCTTCATTTTCGTATTGGTGACGATCCCGATTTTATGTGGGTGACAGTTCAGCAGTGTTAGCTAGTCCGCTAGCCGTTCTGTATAATTTAATTATAGGTACATCTGAATCTTGAAAGTATGTAAAGTCATATTTATGTTCAAAAAATGCGATAGATCTAAAATTGTTAATTATAGGCCAATAATAATATTACCCAAATTTGCCAACATTCTCGAACAATCTAGTATGCCCAAAAATGATATATAAATTATGACAGTAAAAGATTGACTGAGTACAAAATTAATATTACCAAAAGGAGTTTTATGTTATACTCAAAGCAATTAAATTGGTTACAGCAAACTATGAAAGCAATAAATATATATATATATATATATATAAGATTATAAGTCGAAATCTAAATTACACAATAATTGAAAAAAAAACGAGTTACTTGGTTCTTTGATACTGATCCCGTCCTCGAAGGTACTAATTAATTCCTCAGAGTGTTCGGAGAATTAGTCGACCATCAATCGCCCCAGATCTTCAGGCTACAGTGTTCGAAACCTCTTCAACCGTAAGCCAATTTTGGTTTCCCTTTTAGGAAACGAGAATGGAGCGCCAAGCAAAACCAAAGTTGGGATAACTTTCCTTAACTTATACCAGTCGCAAACGCAAAATTGGCAAATTGGCCCTCTGGCATAAGCGACTTTCTACTGTCAAAGTCTGTCTGCCTCTCCCTTGAATCTCAACCACGGTCCAGAGGAAGGGGTGACATAGTTCCAAATTTGACCACAGGCAGCGGGACAAGTATCCGAATGAATGTATTTAAAATTCAACGAAGTTAATAAAGATACCGAGTGTTCCAGTTAAAAATCAGTAAAAAATGACTAATTGCGATTTATTTAGCAATAATGACTGTAATACTATCGCATATGAAGGAGGGAGCGTGATTATCAAAAGCAAAATGAAATATTATCAACATTTTGAAACTAGAAAACCAGCAGGCATAAAACATCACAATAGAATACTGGACTGAACCAGTCACTGTAACGTCTGTATACTGTCCGCCCATACTAATAATGAAAGATCGATTCATCACATTTCTCAATTCACTAGAAACAAGTTTTGTGCTGATAATAATCGTGATAATAATGCTAAGCAGCAACAATACGATCCCGTTAAATCCCACATGGCAACTGATACAGACTATTTGCAGTTAAAAACTTGCATTTAGTTCTACGGGAGTGATATCTTATTGCCTTACTGACCGAAAAGAAGGGCGCAAACTACTTAACCTCTGTATCAGCAAAGAAATTACTAATAAAAATTTAAAGCTCAAGTTATGCTTTATGATTGCCTCCCAACAATCTGGCAATTTTTCAATTCCATACCTGAAGAAATGCTGTGGTTTGGAAGTGAAGAAGTCAAGTAATTTCGAAGCACGACATCGTTATTAAAGAAGATTTCTCAAAATTTGGTTAATATAAAGAGAAAGAGATAAAAATCTGAGGAATTGAGATAAGGAAAGGAAGGGGAATATGGAATGGCCTCCCAAACGAGTCATTGAATAGTTGCTCTTGGAATGTTAAAAATATGAAGGCGAGCGTTATCGTACTGTAAAATGGCATGATAATATCTTCTCGGTCTTTCTTATTAAAATGCTGGCGTCGGGCCGACAGAGTTATTGATAGTGGATCTTAGCAATGATGGTTACATTCCACGGAAGTAAGCCATATCAGATGACGTCTTCCTTGTCCCACCAGATGTATAAAATCAGCTTAATGACTATCAACTTTTGCTTGGCAAGTTGCCTTTTTGTAAGACCTATGCCATCCTTGTCTGTGCTTGATATTAACCTGAAGGCACCATTTTTCGTTACTAGTAACGATATGACAGGCTGAGTCTTGTTGTTTTCGTTCAAAACATGCAGCAAACAAACACACAGTTTTTGAACTTTGGCTGTGGAATGCAAATGTCTACCCAATTGCGTTTTCTCAGTAAACGACACAAATGATTTTAGTAGATTCCGATGGAACACCTCTGTGGAACTCGAACAAAGGATACGTCGAAAATGCTCGTTTTTTCTACTTGACGTTACATTTTCTTTTGTCAATAATTTACACAGATTCAAAAACTATTTACGACATTAAAATAACTTTATATTAAAATAAATATGCCTAACAATTTTCTCTTTTATTAAAAGAATATTTTATCCTTTTCTTGACATTTATAATTTTGTTGGGACTTTTTTGGAGTCTGGAATCCTCAACTTTTATCCGCTTTACACCTTCTTCTCCACCACTCTTATTTGCTTAAAGACTCAAATGCATGGAGTATATTTACCTTTTTTTCTGAGCCATTAGAGCATTTTCCAATAAACTAGTTATAGATACTTTATTTATTATTACTTGATATATTTCCACCACGTTGTAAAAAGGCCATTCCTTTAAAAACGTATGATTATTAATAATTTAAATTTGCATTAGTTGTCAATTAGACAGATGCATAGTTGACAAAAATTGCTTTGTAATTTAAAATTGATTTAACGTGGTTTTTACTATACAACAAAAATCATTCATGCTAGAATCTTATTTTCGAAACGGACGTAAGATTGACGGACAATGGCAGTATTCTCTTCAAGATTGTTTAGAAGAATTTAGAATTTAGTCGAAGGAGAATTATTGGCCCTATTTTTTTTAACGGAACCTTAACAGGAGAAAGGTATCGACAAGAAATTATTATGCCATTTATCGAACAGCTTGACGACACACACACAGCAGGTGAAACAATTAATATTCTGCAGCAATTTTTTCAAAATCGGTTGATAAGTTTAAACACTGAACATGAATTTCCACCAAGCTCTTGTGACATTACCCCATGTGATTTCTTTTTATGGCCATTCTTAAAGAACTCAATTTATCAAGTACAGATACCTGATCTTGCAGGCCTTCAAATCAGAATTGCTGAAAGAATTAATGGAATTGACAATGCGATACTACAAAACACTTTTTCCTCCATTAGAAGAAGATGTGAGAAATGTTTCGACAAGGTGGTGGACACTTTGAACAATTTTTATAAAATTTTGCTTGTTTGTTGGAAATAAACATATTTCATTCACTTAAAAATGTTCGTTTTATTATTTTGACATTTGTCATTTCAATCAAATATCTCATCTCATAACCAACAAAATTCCTATTAAAATTAGTAACAAGCTAAGACATAATCATAATTTCCAAGGGCTACTTTGAGGTAAAATTTATTTGAATTCTTTGTATTTTACACTTGGACTGATATTTAAGTCATATCAAATAAATGTTTCATTTCCATAGAAACTGTTATTAGACACGTTCCCTTTGTAATCCCATAGTGAAATATATTTAAAACTTAATTATCCCAACTCCACGTGGAACGGTCTATACAAAATAACTACGCTACTAAAAAGTAATAGCAATAGTGAAACATAATAGACATAGTGTACATAATAGACATAATTAAAGTCATTTAGATAGGCATCAACGCGTGAATTATTTGCCAGAAAAATCATTTAGGTAAATTTGAATATTGAAATGTGAATATGTGTATTTATCAGTCTTTTCTTAATGTCATGTCGATAATTTCCTAAACTAATTTAGATTTAATTATTTATTTTATTCACAGTTATGTTAGGAAAACATAAAAGATGGAAATTTATTTATAAATTTATATATTATAATATTCGTAATAAGACCTTAATTTTGGTTTTATTTTAGGTAGTTGGACGTTTGCTGCATTAGGAACTATTAAGCTCAATGCTTCAATTATCGTATGCAGAATTTTGTCAGAATTATAATCACACATACAACGTTAGATTAACTGTATATAATAAACTTGGAAAAGATTATTTGCTTCTGTAGGTGACATATTCCGTCATTATGTTCCACGAATGTGTAAACTCTGTTAAAGTTCCACAAGTACTTGAAATTATATAACGATCTCCATCGAAACATTTAGCGTAGTGTTTGCCAGTATCACAGTGTTTATATTAACAATTTCCTGGTTCATATGTATGAATATCAGGTCTCGGTAAACAGTTATGATTGAAATAAATGTTTGCCTTCTTGTTTCTAGAATATCTGTACTGTGGAATATTTGAAGTTAATTTGCGTATTGAGAAAAGCAAGTATTTTCATGAAAAATATTCTAATTATGTATATACAGTAGATATGACTAATTTTGAAATAGAATATTTAAGAGTGATATGAATTTTCCGAACACAGCTCGCCCATTTTTCATATATAAACCCTGAATTTTTGTTTTGCGTAATTTATATTGTATGGTGGCAAGCCCAAAAATGTTCAATATTGCGAAATAAATAATTATTTCCAATTCGTGTGAGCACATTTTTAAGAAGAAAGCTAAACAATTCACGAAGTATTTTCTCATGAAAGAAATAAAAACTTGGGAAAAATTTATTTATATAATTTTATTCTGTAAGATAATTTATTAGAATGAATAATAAGGTATTATGAAGCTTGCAATACAAACTACTTAGGAGCTCTGCCGTAATAATTAATACGTCCGACAGCAGATCTTAAAGAAGCTAGTTGTGTGAACAAAAAAAACGTTTATTATAACGATGGTAATATAGGCTGTGAAAGTACGAATATAGTTTTATATATATATATATTTATATATATATATATATATATATATATATATATATATATATAGTAAACTTAATAAGTCGGCGATTAAAGGTCTGGTTTATTACTTCAAAGTATATATATTTAAAACAACCCTACATGTTTCGGCAATGATGCCTTTGTCAAGGATATAAAAAATATATAGATATTTTTTATATCCTTGACAAAGGCATCATTGCCGGAACATGTAGGGTTGTTTTAAATATATATACTTTGAAGTAATAAACCAGACCTTTAATCGCCGACTTATTAAGTTTACCATATCATACCAAGGTCACGAAAATATTATATTTATATATATATATATATATATATATAAAGTTTTGTAAGCACCACATACCGATTATCATATATAATACGGGTGCAATTGTGATAATTGAAAATCAGGTGTGTTGATGCGAAACATGTTATCAACACTTAATTTCACGAGTTCGATAGGACGAGTGAAATTATTTGATAACTTGATAAGTATTTATACCACGTGATTATAATTAACCTCGATTTACAAGAGTTGTATTTATTAGATTATACAATGAATGAAACATTACTGGAAAAATAAGGAACTATTTATTTTAAAAATTAAATGTACAATTATTATAAATAACGTTGCAATTTTTTTCAGTTAAAATAGCCGTATTTGTGGATGAGGTACTCAATGAGGTTTATGTTGAGGGCAGGGGGTATTCTATTAAACACGAAATTTCGGGCAAGATATGTGCGCTATCTCGGTTTCATATGGCGTACTAAATATAGTATTGTTGCCAAGTCTTTGTAGTATCTGTATGTAAAAGAATTACAGTTAAACATAAAAGAAGGTTTGGGTATGAAGAATTATATAGCTTTTAGCGTTATTTTCACCAAAAACTCTTCATTGCTCATATTCTTAAGAAATATATGAATAAATATGGTTAACTATAAGGTATGCGACATGGCAACAGTGCACGGTACTGAGGATACAATAAAAATGCAAGTCATAATAGTCGATAATGGTGTAGTGTTTACAAAATTATTTGTGAAGAGGAACAAGTTTTGAGTAACTTTGATTATTATTAATTGTTATTTTGTTGCAGTGGTAATTAATTTTAATATTTTGCATTTATAGTGGCTTGTCCAAGTACGCATAAATATAAATGTAAAATTCCAGGTTGCGATAATCGATATTATTCCAATATTTTTCCTGATTCGAGTTATCAAAATAAACATTTCTCTACTCTCCCTTCTAATGATGGTAGAAACCAGGTATGGTTGAACTCTATTAAAAATTTTTCAGGTATTGATGTTTCTTCGAATTCAAAACAAATATGTTTTTCATATAATTTTGAACATCTAAATATTTTAGTCTCTTCTCATTCCATCGGGTTCAATTGTGAAGAGGATAGAGGGCTTATCTTAACTAATCTGCAATCATTTATGTCTTCTATTGAGTCTAAAAGTGCTAAGATTTAGTATATTGGATACAAATGAATTAGAAGATTCTTCTCTAAATATTCCGATCAATGATGAGAATGATTTTAATTATCAAGCTGTCACATATGTATTTGCATTCTTCCTAAAAAAGCTTAATTTTCCCGATTGTGAGGTTTGTAAATCTTCAGTATTTTCTGCTAACGTAGAACCTCATCACACATTTACAATGTTTAAGGAATTTAGTGAATCAAATAATCTTCTTTGTCCCACTCTTAGTTTGGGATTATATATATGTTAATATATATATATATATATATATATATATATATATATATATATATATATATATATATATATATATGTTAATACCATTTACGATGAAATGGTTGTGTTGTTAAAATCTTTTGGTCATGTAAATTCTATTCACAAGAAAATGTTGGTAACTTTGCGAAGGTTAGTTTTTCATGATATAAGTACTTGTGTTAAATCCGATCATCAAACTTTAGTTCAAGAGCAGTTGTTAAATATATATATATATATGAGTTTAATTATTAGGAAATTTTATGAATCGAAACTCGAGAAAATTTAGACAGCTGAAGCATTTGTAAAAGATAAATTAGGTTCTTGGTACGCTGGAAAGTTTAGGGTTTTGTGCATATGAAGAATTGTCCTTATTTTATATTGCTGTTAATTCGAATTTCTGCTTATTTATTGTTATGAGTGTATAGTTTATTTTCTTTTATTGCAAGAATTTGCATTTTTTTATATATTTGTTAAATTTTAAATATTTATTTTTCTTATATAGAGTTTAAATTTATTTTTTAACAGTGTAGTTATATGCACGTAAATACGTGTCTGTGATTTCTATAGTTATAGATATATCGCACTGATGAGATCAAAAAAGATCGAAACATGAATTTAGAGCATAATTAGAGCAAAAAAAAAAACATTATAGTAATTTAAAAATGCTACCATCACGGTTGTTTGCATATTTAGTACTACAATTTGAACATCAAAGGCGCTAGCGTAAGGGTCTAATTTTCAACAAGGAAGGTGGCACTCTTATATGACAAGTTTCTTGATCGAGGGCATTGATGTAGTCACGTTGCTTTTCCTTGAGGAAGAAATTATCATAAAATCTTGGTTTGATTTCATATATGGTACCAGAGAACTAGTAGTATGAGAGTAGTTGTATGGCCAGTTATGTTTTGTAAATTTGCACCAGCGTTTGACAAATTACTAGCAGTTGCTAACCAATTGATGTGTTTTTACACCATATAGAATTAACCCAATTTTTGTTTGGAGTCAAAAACTTGTTTGGAGTCCTTTGGTTGTTATATATTTCGGTTCTTGTCGATAACATTTTTTTGAACAATCTGATGGGACACCAATTTTTATTTTCTTGATTGAG
The DNA here is from genome assembly GCA_935421215.2 of Melolontha melolontha. NCBI lineage: Eukaryota > Metazoa > Arthropoda > Insecta > Coleoptera > Scarabaeidae > Melolontha > Melolontha melolontha. The sequence goes on from OW285235.1 coordinate 117,662,950, forward strand.
AATGAGCCGTTTGCTTTTTGTCAAACTTTTATTTACTCCTTGGATCGTTTTGGAGAACACCGTATTTTATTCTATGCGCCGCGCCGTTGCTGTTAGTTTTTTCATTAAAATAATCTAGCAGACAGGACGATGCTTCATTTCCTCGCCTCGAAGTTCTTCCTGTGTCTTCATCGTAATTCAAGGCAATGGTCTCAATTTATTTTACAGTTAAAGCTACAGCACTTACTTTCCTCTTCTCCAGCGGACGTTGAAATTCTTTGCGTTTTGTGTCTTTCGAAACTCGAGCCTTCTCGAAAATGTCGCCCTTAAAGGGATTTAGAACGTTTGCAGTCATTCAAATATTTTCTTTGTAATAATTTTGCACTCAGTAACTAACTAACATTCCATATGAGTTTCACGACACTTTTTTTATATTCCGTTCCATCCTTTCTTCGTATATTATATGCCAAATCTTGCAAGGACGTTTGCCAGTTTTCTTCTGTTCTATCTTCTGACAATGTGTATTTGCGTGAATCACAAAATTCCATAAACTGATGCCATTTATAACTTTTCGATCTCACAGTATCCCTGGACTTGTTATTTTTTGTGGATTCTTCGATATTTTGTAAAGAAAATTCTCTGAAACGTGACATACTTATTTAATTTTTTCAAAATGTAATGACAGTGTTTTTTTGCTTGTAACAAGATACTAAAGCGTAGCTATAGTAACGAGGACGATGTAATGTTAAACGTGTGATTTCCACTTATTAGTTAAATGCTTATTGTTAGATAAACAGGGAATTAATATATTATGAATTGTATAATCTAGTAATTATGTATATCTAATTAATTAACTTTCTTAAAAAATAAGCAATAAGTTTATAGTTTCAATTATTTATTATAACCACTACAATATTGTTTGGCCATATAATGACTTCAAAAAGTGGATGAAAACCAGTTTCCACCCAGACAAAGCCACTATGTTGCGAAACAATATTGTTGTAGTTACAATAAATATTTGAGACCATAAACGTATTATTTATTTCTTAAGTTTAAACAACTATCTCCTTTGCAAATCAACCATTTAATTAACCTTCAGCTACTATATACTGGGTCCCCTGGACCAGACAGAGCTTTTTAATTGTCGTATTTCTTTTCAATTTCAGCGTGACTCCTTGTACGCCCCAGTGCTTTTCCACTCTAATACAGTAAACACGATATCCCCAATCAGTGCAACCCAAGTATTATAATGTTAAATTAAAAGTATTGAGAGCTTTATTGTATGGCTAGGAATTCAAATTGGCACTAAATATAGAAGATTTAGCAGGTAAATTATCTATTTTGAACAAAACCCTTTAGTACCTTACTAGTACAGGATAGCATATTGATGTTTAACTAACATCAAGGGTTAAATACATTAATATAAAAATGTTAAAAATTTTCGTGAGCTTCTTCTCCTCGTGACGAGAACTAGAATGAGTTCGAAACAGAAGTAACGTGCCTTCAAAAACTGTCCTCATTAGAGCCGGCTATGCTCATTCAAAATTATACGTTTGTGACAGATTACGTGCACTGTCACCAACTACTATCAAAAAGCATGACCGTCTCTAATGAGGAAAGTTTTTGAAGGCACGTTATGCAAATAGAAGTCTCGCCAATGCCAAATAAATATGCGCAGTGACATATTTTTGTAACATTTTTGTATTATTGTATCTTACACTTGATGTTAATTCAACATCGATATGCTATCTTTTACATGATATATTATAGCCATCTAGGCTACGAGAGGTGGGTTACACATTTAAACATATAGTTTGCTGCTAGTAGCTTAGATCTTCATCAAAGTCGGATGGTATTGAGAATAGTTTATGCCAAAGAAGTCCTCTTTAAATCAAGGAAACCATTTCCGTGTTGTACTTTCCCCAATTATGTTTTTTCCGTCAACGACGCAGGTTGCGATACCGGCTTCGGATGCATTAACTGCTCTGTTGAATTCGACCAAAATTATACGCCGGAAATGCTGTTTTTTTCCTACTTGATATTTCATTTTTTTTGTCAATAATTAAACAATCTTTGCACAAATTTAGAAACCTTTCAAAACATGCTCATCCTGGACACCAAAAACGCTAGGAATTTATGCATTAATCTGATATATTTCCATCAAATTATATTTTAGACTTGAACTGACATTTAAATCATATCAAATAAACTTCTTGCTAACAAGACACGTTGTCACTGTAATGCCAGGGGAAATACGCTGCGAACTTGCATCAATCTAACATGTATGTGTATATGATTCAACATCTATTTTTCATTTTTAATAGTCACATACTTTATATTCTAATCTGATACGTATTTCAGAAAAGCCATAACACTTGCCAATACTTTACAAATATTCTTTCCTTACCACAAGTAATTCTACGTGACTACAAAATTTAATCGGGCCGATCGCACCCTTGGAATAAGATACATGTATATATTTATTTTTCTATGTATGTAATAACTATTTTTTCACAGCACTATCGAATCACTGACATTTCTTTAACGAAACATTTAAAATGCAATAAATGAATATCGGAAAAAGTTTAAATATTAAAATGTAAAATTTTAATAAAAAATGTCGGAATGTTAAAATATTTTATTGAAATGGAAAACGAAAAAGACCATAAAAGTGATGTTTACGAGCAAACAGCTTAAACTTTATCAGAGGTTCAAAATGCAAATTCACTACATCACTGTGAGTTTTGTAAAGGAATTTCTTCCATCTATTCGCATACCTCAAATTTAAAACGAATTACTTTATCATACGAAGCGGAATTTCCATCCTATTTAATTAAGATGTCAAATTTTGCATTTTTCTAATATTTGATATTTGATTGAATCGAATTTAACTTTTTTATATTTAATTTCAATTTTCTAGGAATGCCTTTAATACACATAATTGTTAGGGCTTTTTGAGTTATTCTTAGTTTATTATTTATCTAATAGTGTCGACCTAAAAATTTGTTGTGTTGATACATTATCTATCTAGAGTAAGGACATTAAAGAAACCTTCTAAAAGACTATTCAAATATTTACACTTATTTGATCATTTTAAAGCAATTAAAAGAATTGAAACAGTATGGTAACATAATAATTTTGAAAAATTAGCATTTGTGTTTTATTAGTAAACATTAAATTTACATGTTGCTGCGTACTTTGGTTTGTGAATAATTTTAAAATAATCTTCTAAGATTGTTTTGATGTTCTAAACTGGCATATGTTCGTACCTGCCTTGACTCTTTCTTAAAATGCTTGCATATCTCAGGAGTCAAATGGATTGTCTTTATTAAGTTTATATCCAATTAGAAAATATTTAAAAAGTTTTATTGTGTATTAAAACTAAGTGTTTGTTTATTTACAAGTCATTTAATGAACTAAATATTTTATAACCTGATTTTGAATATTATATATCTTATTATTAGTTTATTTAAGGCAACTTTCCTCTGACATATTTCGGCAGCTATGGCCTTTTGCAAAGATATTAAAAATATCAAAGTACAATTATAAAATTTCATATAATGTAACCTTTAATTTTAAGAAGAAACACAATATTTTATTGAAGATAAAGTGTTATGTTAATTAATGAATTTCTAGAAATGTAAGGAGATAAAAATGCAGATATTTATTGAAATCGAAAGTACGTTAGACTTTTCTAGGCAGTAGCAAACCAAGTTCCAATACCGTTCTTCGTTGGTGTTGAGGAGACTTAAGAGTAATATGTGTGAAAGACATACCAGTCGCAGAGTAACTATCTCGTTCTTCATACATATAAATATCGTATACATAAGCTATTTTGATATTAATATTATTTTACATTCTTTTTGGAATATCTTGGTTTCACTTAAATAATTTTCTCAGCATTTTATTACTTACTAGCGAAGCAGAATATGTAAATGTCGATATTTGAAAAATTGTATAAGATGAAAGGTCCATATAAGAATTAAACCAAAAGTAATCAATTTAAATTTATCTTTATTAGCTACATAGATGTACTTCAATTCGGAATTAATTAAAAACTAAATTCATACATTGATTTTCTTTTACATATTTACGGAAGTAACTGTAAGCATACGAGAAGGATGTGAAAAATCCTATTGAATGACCAGCGAACAACGTAAATATATTTATTTTAATTAATTAATTAATCAAGCTCACAAAGTCTCAATTATTAATAATTAGGTCGGCCCTAGGAAGAAATATACGTCTCTTTATTAAAAACGAAGTGCTGACTCATTCGAATTACGTTAAGAATTTATGGCTGTATCTTGATAGTAATATGTACTTTCATGAGATACTTGCCACTTAATTAAGTATAATATCTCGATTAAAGTTCATTTTTGTGTATAGATGTTTGTTGGGATGATGTACCAAGGTTAGGGTTGCTCAATATCATTACTAATTAAGTATTAGTAGGTATCATAAACAAAAGCATGTATTTCCAGCTGTTCCTTTGTTCATTAATGGATTTTTATGGTACACAAGTATTTAGGAATCGTGAGCTTATTATACATACTTAGTTAAAGATGGGGGTCATATTAAATATCGTCTTTGAATACGTTTACTGACAACCCTAAGCAATAAAACAAATGGAGTGTATATAACATTAAACTTATTCTCTTATTCAGTCTTCGTTTGATTTTCGAAGTGAGTGGTTGTTGCATGTAGTTAAGAAAGTTTTTTCAAGACGAAAATATCTAAAACATGAAATGCGCCGTGGTTGCAAAATTTCTCTTGACGAGTTTTGTTATACTCTTATTTGTGGAGAATTTCTGGTGAAATCACGAGCCAAAGCATTTTCTGAATATGTGAAAAACTTAATGTATCTTGGCGTTCAATCAGAGATCAAAACAAGCAATAGATTCCCCATGCGTGATGTGTCACCTGTAGCATATCACTAGTGCAGTGGATGAAAGAGAAGAGAAAAAGTATGCTATTTGCAATTGCAATGGTATAGTGAGAACCCACCAATCATTTTGAATTGCTATTTTCAGATGACAAAGACTGAAGCTTATTCCAAAAAAGAAAAGCGCAAGATCAAATATATCTTTAGATTGGCAAAATATTGTTTTGGAAGATAATGGAGATAGTAACGCATCATCAGGTAGCTCCGAAGAACAGTGTACCGACCCCAATTTTACTCCACGTCCCAGTTCCGGCGAGCCACAGTTGATTGTTCAAAGTGAGTTAAATAATTTAGTACGTGATTTGGGGTTGTTAAAGCAACAGTCAGAACTTCTTGCTTCCCGTCTTAAGGAGTGAAACTTACTAGTAGACTCAGAAAAAAGGGTCAATTTCCTCTGCAGTGCCGAGAGCAATATAGAGAGGAGAAGCGCGCGGCACGGAAACTCAAGCGTCCGTGCCAAAGCATACTAGAAAATATAATAGCGAGTATGTCGAATTTAGAATACGAAGGCGATAGAATTAAATGTGTAAGGTGCGACGACTATTTGACGTATACCAGTAGGTGGAAGTGTGAACGCCACCTAAAAAGTATAAAACACTGTTCTGCAATCCGTGGCAATCGATACAGCGAACAATTAGCATTTTATATAGGTGTTTGTTTGATTCTATGTAATCTACCGTTCACTTTACGAGACCAAAAAGGATTTGTCTCCTTCTGGAGCAAGTACTCGGACGCCGTACTCATTTGACTGAAACAAGTATGGAAACATATTTAATGAGTCAAATATTTAATAGATCCCACACAGTTTGTGATTTCATTATAATATATTTTTGATCATTATTTTATGTGTAAACGTTCATGCGTCCGCATCGCCTATGCTCAATCATGAAAGTCACGAACATAAATGATGCGAGTACGTAAACGTTACTAAATGCTCGCCTTGATACGGCCGCTAGGCCCCTCCACGTTGTTCTCCGCACTGCACTGAAACTTGCCCCTCTTTGTCGACTCTACTTATTAGTCAAAGAAACAAAAAAGAAGGAAAATAAATGCCACGTTTTCTGCATTTTACAGAAAATACGTTATGTGCGTGTACTGATATCGATGGTTTAATGCAGGAACTCTGTTGAGTTCAAGCATTCTCTCTGTGAGTGGCGTTTGTTCATAGACTCATCGAAATATGGTTTAAAAGCTGTGTTATTACTAGAGCTGAGGATGTTTGCGGTATAACCATGGTTATATCATGTAACCATAGTAATTTACTATGGTTACATGATATAACCATGGTTATACCGCAAACATCCTCAGCTCTAGTTATTACATAATGGAAATTTAAAATCATGATTTTAAATTTCTATTATGTAAATTTAAAATCATCTATACCACTTACCCATTCAGTGATGATGAAAGAAACCTATGATAATACGGGCATCCTTTTAGATGTATTAAACTGCAACCAATACAAATGGCAGATATGTGGGGATTTAAAAGTTATAGCAATTTTACTAGGACTTCAGGGAGGATTTACAAAATATTGCTGTTCTCTTGCGCTCTTTGTGCAGTGACTGAGCTTGGAACTCATTTGTAAATATAGTGAGGGGACTTTTAGGCAACAATATGGATGCTAACTACGAAAAACTATGTTATGAATGTTATTAAAAATTCACTTGTTCCATTCCTATTTATCATTTTTTTCTTATGAATTTGGGCGCTGCCAGCGACGAATAGGGTGACAGATGCCATCAAGATATAAGAACAATGAAAATTCGGTATCAAGGACGATGGGATCCAGCCATAATGTGTGATTAATGTTAATTTTTAAAGAGAGAAATGTGGCCCCCCTTAAAGGAAAAAATAGAATTAGTGCAGTCCAAATAAATATCTTTGATGGTTGCTTTTTTCTTAGATGTCAACTTAATATAAATTATAAATATAGTCGATATACAGGGTTAAAAACTTGTTAAATTCTTTTTTCAATAAATATTCATCTATTCATTCTATTACAATATGCTATTCCGCTTTATGCTACAAAAAAAATTTTTTTTCTCGGACAATGTTATCACCAAGATTATACGTAGAAATTTTCATTATATCCTAAGTAGTTATTACTTATAGCATACCGTAATATGCATTCCGCTCTTCCAATTTCAACTATTTTAAGCAAAAATAAAGAAATTAAATATCTGATGAAAATACCACTTTTGTAAAACCTGACCTTATTTTCTCAGTCCTATAAATATAGAAACAATTAAAACACATTCGAACAAAACCCAAAATGCTGTAGCTAATTGACAAGATGACTTCCTACTAATTTAGTTTTGAATGTATGAACACAAACAAGTATGAAAAGAATGTTATATGTAACATTTAAATAAAGATATTCGACAATAATTAGTAATTATTAATTACTATGTGTTTTGCTACCCCTATAATTTTAAATACTATTTGAGCATTAGTCCTCGAATATCTCTAGGAATTTACGATGTCAATAAAACAAAATGCTAATCTATATAGAAACGCAAACTTAGCTTACTTAAACTCTAAAAAATTAAGCCTATGTCTTATGGAAATTACAAGCCGTGAACTTTATAAATTGAGAGGATAATTCTCTTTCATTGATGTAACATTTTTAGTGGAGTTCAATGAGTTTTAAGGGGTTCCTGTTGAGATATCCTTGGTTTGGTTTTATAATTAAACCTTGACTCTTGTTCTTAGTTCTGTAGGTAATTACCAATTCCAGCATTATTCAAAAAGTTGTCGAAAACGATGTTTATTTAGAAGGGTGTATTTTATTTGCATAAATTTTATTTGGTTTGCATTTGGTACCTTACATTTCTTATATTCGCCCCTTCATCAGATAAAAAGTTCGCGTATAACAATTAACTTCATCTCTTGTATAATGATAAAATGCAAATATTTTTCACTGACATCAATTTTATATAAACTATCGAGGTCGACAATTTATCTCTGCCAAGAATTATTTAATTATTTTTTTTATACAATTTATTTTAATAATACAAACAATGGAATATATTGTACGTTTGTAGAAGAAGTATTTAAAGATAAATACTTAATCCTATAAATAAAAAAACTATTTTAAATAAATAATTTTTTACAAATACAAAATATGTAATCGGCAAAAAGCTTGTTAAATTATGTTAATATAGAGATGACAAATTACTTATATAATAATTCATTACATAAACTTAAGCTTAAATTTAAATAGTAAATGACAACATGTATAATATTTTTAAAATCTCGCACAATACATTTAACTAAAATTACAACCATAACTTACATATTCATTTTAGTAGTATAATCGAAGTTTTATGAATGATGTAAATAGATATTTATTTTAATAAACAAACGGAATTTTTATTACAAAATTTAGATATACTATTTATTAGGCAACCTGAATTGCACTTAAAATGCACAGTTGTGTATTGAATTAGTCTGCCTTTATTTACTTAAAACTCGGTCATGAATATTGTTATCACTGTGATGTTAATAGTGTTGAATAAAATAAATATAATTTGAAATGGTGAAGAACAATATAATAGTTCTTCTAATGTTTGATAAATACAGCAAGTAACTTTATTAAGTATTTTGTTGGTTTTAAAATAGGTATTTTCAATATATGATTTAAGATAAGATACCTAATTGTAACATTCATATTGTAGGTAAAAATATGCCTCTAACCAGTAAATCATCTATTCTGTCAGATCAGGTATCAGGAAATGGATGGATAACAAGTATAAAAGATTTGAGTAGAATCAAGGATGCTAATTCAGGAATTCCGTGGTAAACAGGGAAAGCTGAAAACTTGGAAAAACATAGTAAAGGCAATATTTCTTGATTTATAAATTAATTAGTCGGAGCACTAAAAATACATTGTTTCCGCTTCACCCAAAAGGACGCCAACCGTTAATTGTTTCTATTTTTCCAGAGTCTCTTCTTTGCTTTACCAAATTTGTATTAGTTTTGACTATAATTTGTTTAATTGATTTTGATTAACAAGTGTTAACATTTCTATTTGTCTTATTTACATTTGTTTTCGGAACAAATTTTAATGACTGACGAAACCTGATTTACTAGAGATGGAATTCTTAATTTACACAACACGCATGTCTGGGCCGATTTTAATCCTCATGGAATAATTGAACAAAATTTTCAATGTCGATTTTCTATCAATGTGTAGGCTGGAATAATTGGCACCCGACTTATAGGCCCATATGTTTTACCAAATCGTTTAAATGCAGAGAGGTATTTACATTTTCACAAGAAGTATTACCAGAATTACTAGAAGAATTACCTTTTGAATTACGTAGAATAATGTGGTTCATGCATGATGGGGTCCCTGCACATTTTACTCTCAAAATCGCGTTATGGCGGCTGCAGAATTTATAAGAAATAAGGAAAATAAACTCGAGTAAGTCAGTCACTAAACAGATGTGTTGAAGCTTGTCTTGAAGCAAATGGTGGACATTTTCAACATTTCCTTTAATTTTCTGAATTCTGCGTTGTTTTTATTTTTGTTAACTTAACTAAACGTGATATTGACAGTGCTTAAAATGTCACAGGTGTCATACGCATCTATAACAAATAAACGTGTTGCCTATAAGTAGTTTAATTGTTTGTGTCTTTTCTTTATTAGTAATAAATTTAACTATTCTTTTTCTCCAAAACACTACATATTTCATAAAAATGGCATATAACTGTTTTGTTTGTATTTTATAAATAAATCGTTGTGTAAATTTTGGCTAAAACATTCCCTAGCACCCTGTATAGTAAAGCCAGGAGTGCTTTGAACCATTGTTGTACATTTTATAGAGTAAAGTATAGTAGTAGAGTATAGTAGACGTACTTAAATAATTTCTTTAAGAATTTTCCATCATAATCAAAAAGTTGAGTTAACAAAGTCAAAAGCTTTTTCATATATTTGGTGACTGTATTCCGTATGTTAAATTGGGGTATATGTTTCGTTGGGCAAAATTTCTGTTTGTTTCAATTCAGTAGACTGTTACTTTTCTTATTATTTCTTGAATTGATGTCTATAAAGTTACAAAAAATATAGTATAAAATAATGTAGTATTGGTAAATTGAGACTTGTATGTTAGAGAATGTTTAGAAAGGCTAACATGTAAATTCGGCTTATATTTACTTCTTCGAACGAGGCACTCCCTATCACTCACCTCCATTAAAATGCAAAGTAGGAAATGAATCTAAATGTTGAAGGAACACAAATGCTCAAGTTTCCTTTCTTGAAATCTTCCTCATGGTTAGTAATTGTAGTATAGAAATACTTCGACGTCACTCTGCGAAATCGCAATTTAAAAATATATTTTAAATATCGCTACAATCACTGCACATACAAATTTATATAAAGTTAAATCAATTTAAAAAATGCAAAATAAACGTGGGTATGTAAATCGTGGATTTCAGCTTGATTCGTATGTTAAAGTGAACAGATATATCAGAATAATTGAAACATACATGAGTAGGTAATTCCCACCAGTTTTGTATAATACAAAGGTATTTTTAATAATATAAAATATTATTAATAAATATTATTATGCTCGGTCTGGATAATTTCTGTGATATGGCGATGTGGTTCTTTTTTGTGAATGTGTCTGAGGATACCCTTTCTCCAGCAGGGGCGTACCGATGAGCCTGTAGAAAGGCGAAATACGTATCTACGTCTCTGGGAGGGATATGTTCAGACACGTTCACAAAACATATTAATAGTGAACCTGTATTTGTGTTCTTCACACCAGATTTTTAATAATATTTTATATTATTAAAAATACCTTTGTATTAAGTGAACAGATGTGTTCAAATATTTATACATTTACCAGGATTTAGTAATGTATAGATCAATATAGTTTTATCGTGGATTTAGGAAATATGGAAATTTATAATTAAAATGCTGCCTGTAAAAATTGTATTACCTTTACAATTTGGTTCAATGCCGAAAACTTGATACATTTGTATCAACTGCCGGCAAATTTGCGTTTTACGCTGCCTGTAATATTATTCCTAGTAGTGAAAAAAATGCAATTAGCGGGTACTACAATATAACTAAAGCTGGTATTAAATGAAAATGCATATTTTTTATTTATTTGTTTACCAAAATTCTTACAGATCTATACGGATCACGTAAAAAGAAAGCATTTGCGACTGCTTTTATTTTGAATATTTTGCATATAAATACTTTGAGCATATTTCATACAAAATTGGATATTTGTTCATAATTTATCATTTATTTCTAAAGTGCACCGTAAAAAATATATAAAACCATTTATTCATAATAGGTACATCAAAATTACAACAGCCCGCATGAGCATTTCTGTACAGCGGGAATACCCAGATTTGTGTTTATCAAGTCGACGAAGTTCCAGTGAATCTACGAGCAATTAGGTTGACCTATAGGTCAACCATATCGCCAGTTGTGTTCAGTTAGTTCTCGAAAGTATATGTACACGTAATTTTACCTTGTTATTTTTGATATGTCGAAATCATATGTACATGCGTCGATCTAGGTAAAAGATTATCCTGAATTTTGTGTAGATAATGGCAGAGTGTTTTGTAAGTATTGCAATAAAATTGTAAGTTTATATTTCTTTACGTTTATTTTCATATTTTAATACCCGCAATTAATTATTGTAGATTCGATGCGACAAAATATTTCAATTAACGCAGCATGTAGGAACTGATTTGCATAAAAGTAATATCACAAAATTTCAAAATGCACCACAAGCTACTTTGAACCAATCGTTTACTTCAACAAGTAAAAATATAGAAAAGAATAGTTTCAACTATGACCATTATCCTTCTTAAGTGCAAACAATCTACTTCGGATAAATTAACGTTTAGTTAATTAAAATTTTTTAGAGAAGTATACGAAACTGTCACTTCCTAGTCGCTCGACAACAAAAAAAAAGTATATTAATCTATTGTTTGAGGAAACTATGGTGAAAATTATATTTATTTCGTAGTCGATGAGACAACAGAAAGTTGTGGATGCTATATTGCCAACTTATTGATTGGCATTTTAAATAAAAATTTCGCCGGCCAATCCTTTTTAATTGGGGCAGGAGAAATAGAGGAAACAAATAAGTTAACTATAACAAGATTTATAAACGATAGTTTAACGAGGTTTTATTTGTCGAATTCCGTTCCAAGTGACAAGGTATTACTGATATTGTCGGATGCTGCGACATATATGGTGAAGTCAGCATAAAATTTGAAGATTTTTTTACCAAAATCTGATGCATGTAAGATGTTCGGCTCATTCTGTTAACAGAGTAGGAGAAGAAACACGTTACACATTTCCAGATATTAATCCATTGATCAATTTGACAAAAAAAGTATTTATTAAAGCACCGCTGAGGGTTCAAGCATACAAAGATAAGTTAACTGGTCCTGGCACTACCACCACAACCCATAATAACAAGATGGCGCACGTGGCTTGATGCCGCTGTATTTTATGCAGACACCTTTAAACAAATAAGAGAATCCATTCTCTATTTTTCAAACGACTCGATAGGAATTGCATCTTGCAAAGATATACTAAATAAACTGCAAATACGCCAAGAGTTAGTTTTGATCAAAGCAAACTATGGCTTTATTAGTGAAACACTACGAAAACTTGAAACTCAAGGTGTTGAACTCAGTGAATTGATAGAATGATTCAAAGTTTCAAGAATCAAATTTGTAATGTGCGACGTACCATAGGAACGCGGTTCAAAATTAAATTAACACAAGTTCTAAGGAAAAACGAGGGCTTTAATCAGCTTACGATTAATAGAATATCCAGTGCGTTACAAGGAAACTACGATGAAACTATTGAGATGATTAATCAATTATCTGCAAATATAAGTATACGCCAATTACATCAGTTGACGTTGAGCGAAGCTTTTCAGCATACAAGCTATTATTGACGGATCGCAGAAGATCATTTTTAGTTGAGAATTTAGAAAAGCATTTAATTGTAAATGTACAAAGGCAAATATAAATACAAAGAGTTACATTGTTTAGCTTACTTATTCTCATTACTCTACATGTATTTAGTAAAATTTCGAATAAAATATGTATTGATATAATACATATTTGTGGTATCTCTAAATTTATATTGACATTATTTAATATTTTGATAATAATTTAGGTGTGTAACTATCACTTAAGCTTTACATATTTTTGCATATTTTAATCAAAGTTGTGGATATTTTCATCGAATTTTGGAAACATGTATGCGCATATAATACAGTTTCTGTGTGCATATAATTCCTATCTTTAAATATAACTCATAAAACCACAATGATTATTATAAGTAATATTAAAAATACTTAAACACGTTTTATCCACAAATTAAATATATTTTATTTGGTGAATCAATTAACATTTAATACAATTTGTGAAACTTGGAAAGACATGAATGTGATACACGTTAACAGCGAATGTTGATAGTGTGCGGGTAAAATCTATTTTTACTATTTTGCTGATTGTTAGATTATATACTGCTCAAAATTGAAGTAGATATTTGAAATAGATCTGAGTCTATATCATCCAAATTAATGTTTCCAGGTTTTTCTACATTTCGTTATTAGAACCTTATGTTAAACTAAGGTAGACGAGAAAAAGATGTTCTCCAAAAATTGTGTGTCTCGCTAGACACGAAAAGTAAATAAATTATATTTCTTTCGTTTTCGATATCCTTTCTGTCTCGAGTTTTTCGATAGTAGAATATTTTAATACATGTTTGTTCTATTTATTGTCCATTATCATTTGTGACTTAAGTTTCATTGCTTGAGTATGCGTTTAGAAGCCGTTCAACTTGAAGAATTAGTACGTTGTTTAAACGGAGGTTTAACCCAACAAGAAGCTGCAGGTTACTCAAAGTCAGTTTAGTAGAGGGTGGAATCGATACAGAATTATAGGTAGTAACGCATATATTCATGATGGTGGGAGAGAAAGAGCAACAATCGCCACTCAAGATCGGCTGATAGGTCTTACTTACCCTACTTTCGCAGCATCTCGAATTAACAACTTATACAAGCCAACTGCAGGCAGAATAATTTGTGGCCAAAGAGTAAGGAATAGATTGCATAGTCGCAATCTGATGGCAAGGAGTGCCGCTAATTACCTACGGTGAACATGGCAATTATAATCTGTACAGATGTAGAACCTGTTTTTCACTCATGGGCCAAGATTTCGCCTTTATCATTCCGATGGTCGAATTTTGTAGTATAGGGAATTTTATCGATTGTAGATCTCGGCTTCCGCGTTGGAGCCTCGTCGAGTTAGGCGAAATTGCTAACGTTTTGTCCACTGTTGCAAGGGACATCTTCAGTGCTGTGTAGATGTTCGTCGATTCGCAGTAGTTTTAAGAATGCTAGAACAGAGACCTTACTTCCACTTACTTCCAATTCCGCAACAAGTTCTATGAACAAGTGTCGGCAGCTACTATGGGTTTCTCCTTATCCCCGGTTGTCGCTAACATTTTTATGGAAGCGTTCGAACAACAAGTCTTAAGTTCCTTTCAATTAGAACCAAAATGTTGCTTTAGATACGTAGACGATACGCTTATTATCTACCTGCATGGGCGGCAGTCCTTAGATGAGTTTCTACTTTTCCTAAACTCCCAGCACCTCACTTTACCATGGAGGTGGAATCAGACGGAAGTCTCCCATTTTTAGGTTTACAGGAAACCGACTCACACGTACCGTTATCTGAACGCAGTTTCCCATTATCACCCGGCACACAAACAAGTGGTCATCAATACTCTTGTACATCGTGCGTTTTCTATCTCAGAACCTAGGGCACTATCCTCTGAACTTAATCATATTTCTAACACCCGACTTCAGAATAATTATACTATACTATACTATAGTTAGACATCGTAACCCCAAACCACGGAGCGAAACCGATCCTAACATCAGCACAGCTTTCTTACCGTATATTCAAGGTATCACCGATCGGATAGGAAAGGTTCTAGATAGAAATAAAAACAAAACCGTCTTCAGACCCCATTCTAAAGTTTCGGACCTCTTACCCTCTGTTAAAGACAAAATATCTCCGCTCCAAGCACAAGGAGTGTATTGAAGTCCATGTTCATACATTGGCGAAACCAAGCGGCCAGCCGGCGTGCGTATGTCCGAACATGAACTTTGTACTGGACTGTTAAATATAACCGGTTCAGCGCTGGCAGAACACAAACTCAAATCCCGTCATCAGATTCTATTCAAAGATGTCAAGCTTCTGTCCCGTGAATCGCTGCTTCCCTAGAAAAATCCATGAATCAATTAGAAATTCATCCCCGCAATCTTAATAGAGACGATGGCTATACGTTACATCCAACGTGGTAACTCTATTGAATTCAACTACGAAAGCCCACACCCATACGATGCATGCGATTGGCTCATTGTCTCCAGCCAATAGCAGGCCACCATCTGACCCGGTTCCCCCTATATAAGTTGTGCCGGTCTCTGTCCTAGTATTCTTCAATCTACTGCGAATCGACAAACATCTACGAGATCTACATTTAGAAAACGACCGCGGAAACCTACACCTACGTCAATTTTATCAATTCAAAACTTTCAGGTTTTACCAAGAGTAATGCAGCCTCACAGCTCTTTAAATATTAATCACAATAAATGCTGTTACAATGAAAGTGACATAATTTGACGCAACATACTGCTGGATAGACCATGTTTTATTAAAATCAAGTTTATTAATATTTGTACATGCGAATTAAATAAAACAACTATCAAGGAATAGCAGGAACTGACAAGGATTGAAAACACACAATATTTAATGAAGCGGAGACACAAACTAGTTCTCTTACATACTTATCACCGATTAATAACATACTTAGTCATTCAATTAAACAAAAATGGTTTATATTTAAGAACTCTATTTTTCTAGTATTTAAAAAATAATATTCCTCTAGATTCAAAATCGAATTAGTCATTCAACTTTGGATAAATTGCGTTTGTGTACAAAGGACTGATTAAAATATGACCTTCCTTTCAACATTAATCTCTTGTAATTTCTTCGTCAACAGGTCAGTGAAATTTGATTTATAATAAATTTCCTTTGAACATATTTTATGTATATTGTATCGTGTCGATATGGTACATGTAAAATTAATGTGACGGAAACGGATTAAAATAATGTACACAGATATACTGCGATTGGAACAACTAGTTTCCGATGGAGTAAAAACATGTAATGGACAATAACGAAACTAACATAAAGACAAATGTATCCAATTAGAAGTAGTAACCTACCTACATACTTGATAGACAGCTCAATGTGACAAAATAAACAAAAACTACTTAGTTACGCAATTTATTCTTAAATAATTTACAAAGACAAAGCAAATGTTTACAAAAGCATTGAGTTGATGCATTAATTTCTACGGTTTCCTTTGTACGAAAAATGTATTAATTTTTAACGCACAAAATATATGAACTAATCAAGAATATATTTTCCCCAGTTATTTACGATTGCCTCGCAGTCATTTGGATTTTGGATTACACGTCGAAGCAATCCGGTGGTTTGGAAGTAAAGAAGCCGGCAAACTAATTTTTAAGACAATATCGTTGTTAAAGGTAATTTCTAGAATGTTGTTTAATGGTAAACGAAAGAGATGGAATTCTAACGCATCGAAATCACGAGAATAATGCGGATGTGGAATAACCTCCCAACCAAGTGCTTGAATAACTTTCATGCTGTAGCAGTGTGAAGGTGAGAGTTATCATTCAGCAAAATAATTTGATGATGACTTCGCAGTCCTATTTCTTGAATTACGGATTCAAGCCGACGAAGTTCTTATCAGTAAATCTCAGCACATATGGTTATTTCTCATGCAGATAGCAAATTCTTTATGCCACCAGACGCACATCAACTTACTGAGTATCAGCTTCTGCACAGATTGTTTTTTTTTTGTTAGGATTTTCTGTTCTTGATGTTGACATGCACCATTTATTATCACTTGTAACAACGGGAGCAAAAACGGTTAATGCTGTTGATGAACTAAACGATTGCGAGCTAGCAAAGGACACAAATTTTGGAAGATTGATTTTTGTTTTTTTCACTCAAAACACGCAGCAACCAAATATCCAGTTTTAGAGCTTTGCCTATGAAATGCAAGAGTCGTATTATTGTCGAATTGTTAAAATCACCAATTCCCGACTCTATTGCGGTCGATCATCAGGAATTACAGAGTTTAGAGAATCTTCATCAAAGTCCGACGGTCTTCCTGAACGTTGAGAATTGTTTATGTCAAAACTATCTTCTTCAAATCGAAAAATAATTTTCCGTGCTGTACGCTCCCCAATTCAGTTTTCTCCGCAAAAAGCGCAAATTGTACAAGCTGCTTCCGATCCATGAATTCCTCTGTTGGGCTCGAACGAAGGGATACGTCGGAAATGCTTGTTTTTTTCTAGTTAATGTTGCATTTTCGTTTATCAATAATTAATACACTCTGCGCAAATTCAAAAACTTTTCAGTTAAACGACAATACGATGTTAAATAACTTTGACCTATGCCTAACAATTTTTTTTGAAGACATTCTCATCCTAGAAGCCAAAAACGCAATACAGCGATCTGATACATACAGTATTAATTTTTGGAGATTATTTACATTTTATTAGGCAAGCATTGCAGAAAAGAAAAAGGAAATTGTCTAGTTAACCTGTATATATATATTATTAATATTCAATTTGAATAACCTGATACAAAGAACTAAATCTCTATTAACAGAGAATAAGAAATAGCACCTGTAAAAACCATTTTTGTGAACGAGCCACGGTAATCATCTTAATGCTCATATCTCCTCGCTCTCAGCCCCATATTTCTACCATAATATCTATTAAGCGATTTAGTTACGCTGCTGACAAACAAAATCAATTACGGGAAAATTGAATAATACGAGAGCTCGGATATACGAGAGCTCGTATGTATTTTGGGATTGTACGATACCTTAGGTGTCCGTCTTTATGCAGTAATGTATTGAAATTAATGAAGAAGAATGATATACCTTATGATGGAGTATTATTTTCTATTAATAATATTGATTCATTTTATAGGCAACACACTTTAACCTCCAATTTGAAACAAGTATTAGAAAGGTAAAATACGGGGTGCTTCCCAGAAATTCACAGAATTTGAATGTGGCGCGAAAAGGGATGGTAGTACAGCTCTATAGCGCTAGATGGTGTGAGCTACGTCTATACTAAGTCAGTCGATTAAACAGTACTTTGCTAAGTGGTGACAAGCAGTTTTTGTGTTTATATTTGTTGACTTGTACTTGAGTTATTCTGCGACACTATAATGTCTAATGTGAAAAAGTAAAGAACGTGCATCATATTCTGCTTAAAACTTGGTAAAATGGCAGCGGAAACTCTGAACATGCTTAAACAAGCGTTTGGTGAAGATGCTTTAGGCCAGACGCAAACATATGAGTGGTACAACCGTTTAAAAGATGGACGTGTGTTGGTTGATAATTAGCGTTCCGGTCGTCCATCGACGGAAAACACACCTCAAAATGTGGCAAAAGTGCGTGACGCTATCCTGCAAGGCCGAAGGAAAACAATCAATGGCATTAATAATATTGTCAGCTTGTCGTACGGCGTTTGACCAACTCAACATTCAGCGTATTGCTGCGAAGCTTGTGCCAAGGTTACTCAGCATTGAACAAAGACGCACCACCGTGTTCATGTGTCCACAGAGCTGAAAGAAAATGCTGGAAGGAATGCGAAGTTCAGTACTAGAATCATTACTGGCGACGATCATGGGTGTATGGGTATGATCCCGAAACAAAGCAGCAGTCATCGTAGTGGAAGACGCCATCGTCACCACAACCGAAGAAAGCAAAGTAAGTTGGAAGCAACGTCAAGTCAAGGTTGGTTTGCTCCTTTGACGCTGATGGCATTGTGCACAAATATTTCTCCAACTAGGTGAAACAGTTAATGGACGATTTTATTGCGCTGTTCTTCAGCTACTAAGAGAAAACATTCGACGAAAGCGGCCTGTTAAGTGACGCAACAGATCGTGAATCTTAGACCACGATAATGTACCAACCCACATGTCACTTGTTGTGCGTGTGTTTCGAGCCTCAACGAAGACGGCAGTACTACCCCATCCTACTTACTTCCCAGATCCTGCTCCTTGTGCCTTCTTCCTGTTTCCGAAGTTGAAACTGAAGCTCCAGTGGCGCCGTATTGAGACGATTGAGGAAATCCTGACAAAATTGCAGGCAGTGTTGAACACGTTAACACGCGAAGACTTCCAGCACTGCTTCCAATCATGGCCAAGTCACTGGTATCGGTGTATTCATGCGAAACGAGATTACTTTGACGGAGATGGTAGTGAATAGGATATAAAAACAATTTTTTGTTTTTTTTTTCACATTTCGGGAATTTCTGGACAGGATACCGTATATTAAAGGTAGCTAAAACAACAAACTTTGGAAATGACAATTACGATATATTTCCATTGATATTATTTCCATTTAATTTTATTAATTGGAATCAGACAAGCATATTTATGAGGGTACGTTTTTATACAGAGTGGCCAAGATAAAAGAGGCCTGGAGTCATACTATACATAATATTTGAATCGAGCGCTTGAGAGGCGTCACGTGATGATCAGCGGCTATTCCGTGTTAACTGTCATATTGTGTTTGCCAGTGTTGCGTTGTCAGTTGTTAATGGTGGTTGTGAATAGGGTTGTCCATAATGCCGCTTTCAATCGAACAAAGAGTGTTTATTATTGAAAATCTTTTGGAATGTAAATCGTTTGCAACATTAAATGAAAGGTTCGCGATAAAATATCCACAAACGTCTGCTCCTTCTAAAAGTGTTGTGCAGAAAATAATTACTAAATTTACAGCAGCAGGTTGAGTCGCTAACGCCAAACGTAACCGACAGTTTGTTCACTGGAAAATATTCAACGTGTTGAAGAGACTAACCTAAGAAGTCACAGACGTCTATCCTCGCAAACTAAACATCAAGCAAACGTCATGCCAGAACATGTTGAAGCAGTTGCATATGCGAGCGTACAAAATAAGAGTGATGCAAACATTAAAACCTAGGGACTATGCAAAACGACAACATTATTGCGAATGGTTACTCACTCATATCGCTGATGGTTATCTGGATCCGAATCTATACTTTATCACAGATTAAGCATGGTTCCAACTTAGAGGGTACGTGAACTCTCAAAACACTCGTTATTCGTCAACGAACAATCCCAAGGAACGTTTTGAGGCGTTAAGTATGCAGTTTCAGTCCGACGGATTGTAGGCCCCATTTTCTATAATAAAACCGTGACCTCTGGAGTATATGTAACAGAATTGTTGCAACCATTCGTAGCGCAGCTGACGGAGAAAGAACGAGAGTATGCGTTTTTACAGCAAAATTATGTCACGGCACATACTTCATATGTCCATGGAATTTTCGGAGAAGAACGCCCGATTTATCTACCTACGATTTTTATTTGTGGGGTTCCTTAAAGGGTAAAGTGTACCGTAACAACCCGCATACAATTGAAGAGTTGAAAACGATCATTCGTAGTTTGTGTATCGAAGTTCATGGTGAACACTTTCAACACCTCCTGTGAACTATTTAATGTTCATTATGTTGTTATTCATAATATTATGTATTTACTACTTTGAAATAAAAATTTATAATATATTAGTAATTCACTTTTCTGCAAGTATCTTCTTCTTCTTCTTCTTCTTCTCTGTTTAGGGTTGGACGCCACCACGTCCAGGCACTTGAGCACACTGCTCTTTGTACTATCCCCAATAGATCTCTCAGTTCCACTCTGTTAGTCTTGTGTCCTCGATAAAAGCCACTATCCTCCTCAGGGGAAGTTTGAGTACACTCGAAGGATCCAATAGATCCCTCTCGAAATATTTCTGTCTGAGTTCCTTCAGTTCCTCACACGTGCATATTACATGAAGGCTAGTTTCCTCCTGTTTTTCACATCTCCTACACCAGGGCTCGCTAACCAAGCCCATGGTGTACAAATGCTTCCTTAAAGGACAATGTCCAGTTATTAACCCGGTAATTATTTTAATTTCTTTTTTGCTACTACGAATTAGGTTGGCTGAAAACTTTCCGTCCAGCCCTCTGTAAGTATTTGTACTAATGTATTCATACCGGGCCTCTTTTATCTTGGCCACTCTGTATATCCGGATTAGGCATGGAAACAAAAGATTAGAGCATCCAAAAAAAATTTATTAATGCAGCTTCCTAATTTTTGAATACATATATTACAGCCTTTCAACGTAAAAATATTCATTTAGTTTCTCTGTTAAGTGCTTTTTGTGAGATTCTCAAATAAAAAGTAGTTACTGGGTGCTATATCTGCACTGTAAGGTTTGTGTTCAATTTCTTCAAAGCGACAATCAGCAAAAGCAGCTTTTGAAAATCTTAACTTGTGCACTCTTGTATTGTCGTGGAGAAACAAGACACCTTGCGTCACTTTTCCACGTCTTTTCACTTCAATAGAGTCTCTTAGACGATGCATCAAGCTTGCATATACTCTCTATTTTCCGTTCTACCCTTATCCAGATAATCAATCAGCAAAATTCTTTCACGGTTCCAAAAAACAATTACCATTATTTTTCCTGTAGAAGGTGTGACTTTAAACTTGTTTGGGCGCCTGAAGCCCTTAACATACCACTGCATCGATTCTTGTGTAGATTCTATATTATAATGATCGACTCAAGTTTTATCTATAGTGACAAGTCGGTCGATAATTAACGTTGGGTCATTTCCAAACACATATTAGCGAAGGTGAAAGCATTCCTGGAAACTACCTTGGACTTTTGCAACTTCAAGATACTCATGTAGAATTCTAAATACTGTGGTTTTTGAAAGCACCTAGCAAACCTGATAATTGTCATATATTTAATCTTACATCTTCTAGTACTTGTTTTTTTCAACAGCATCAGAACTGATCACATCATTAGGGTGACCTGGACGGAGATCATCATTCAGCTATTCTTGAACAATTTGAACAACTCGCAAATAGTTGAGTTTGAAGGACAGTCATTCCCGTATACAGTCAACATTTCTTCAAGAATAGTTTTTGAAGCTTTTCGTTATTTTGCAAGGAACTTCATAACAACCCTACATTCGATTGTGTTCATCTTAATATCAAATTAATGTACGACAACACAAACTGACAGATAATAAAATTAATAATATTGCAAATGTTTTGTAAATTGACGCACAAATTACCAATGCGCATGTGATTTTAAAAAAGCATAATGGGAAATTGCATTAAAATTTAGAGTTCCCTGGTCCGGAAAGATAAAAACGGCCGTTTATATGATTAATATCTGTTTGGTGACCTAAACGAACCATTTCGTTTCTTGTATATTATACAGACTTGTATAGCTTTCTTAATTATGATAAAATCGACCTAGTATTTTGGCTGAAGTGCGCCGTAAATTGAGTTTGCCTAGCCTATTTTTCAGTCATCTTAGTCAAATACAAGATATTCATCGAAAGGTAGGAAAGTTTTAGAAATCAGTAACTAATAATATACATGTGTAAATTTGTATGTAAAACTTACCTAGACATGAAAGAGCAATAAGAGTAATGAGCAAGAATTTTTTCTACAAATGTTCCCTCAACTCCTACAAATCTATGTCAACCTTTCTGCAATAACGAGAACCCTTCAAAAAAATTCTTTAGTTAACGCCTCAAAATAATCTTTAATAATAGCTTTCCTATAATTATCTGAAGAAAATTAGATACCTGGATACTAAGTTTCAGCTCTAGGGCAGATATTTTTCCGAAGTTTTAAAGTCTTCCTGTTCGGAAAGCACTAAAATTTTTAATTTTCTCTTTATAAACATCTTAGCAATCTTGTTTCAACGCATCCAATTATTCCTGGCAAATTTCTCGTCTGTCAAGTTTTTGTTCTGGTGTGAAGAGCCTGGATTTTCATCTCGCTGATACTTTATTTATTCCTAAATCTTCTCGTAAAATTTTCAGAAAGGTTATCTCTGGATAGTTTCCCTTGCAATAACCGAAACTTTAATTGTACAACGAAGTTTCAATATCCTTGATTCTTTTCTGTGTCTTAATATCGAAAGGTTTACAAAATTTTGGAATATATTCAATTGATTTTCGACCCGAACAAAATTGTTTCAATCAGAATTTTACGTAATAATGTGATAGCATATTCTCTTTCTATGCAGCAGTGATTAGTTCATGGATAACTTCTAGTCCATTTTCCTCAAAAATGCAAAAATGTTATAACGCTTTAAGTTTATTCAAGTTTCAAATCACTCATTTTGGACTATTCAAACTGCTACCACAACTACAAAAATCTTCCAATTTTAGACCACCTAGTCGGAATACTTACACCATTAAATGTTTAAAAGTTATTGCTTTTTGTTATTATTTTCATGGCTGTGTAAATTATATTAGTCATCCTCTCGCATTTTATGTAAAAAAATATATTGAACACAACAGAACTTAAATAAGAATTAGTATGCAGGCTAAATTTCTTTCGTAAACCTTGTTATCATATGTATTGCAACCCTTTTGTAAATGTAGTATTATCAAAAAGACTACAACATGAAATAATTTACGCTTTATTATCTATCTATATCAGATACTTAGTGTGCTAAAAGTAAACACGGCGTTAATCAAAATTCAATAAACGTGTTTAATACACCGAAGCAATTTTTCATATATCTACGTGTAATTTATATCTCTGATCCCTATTTATATACATGCTTCAGAATTATAACGTAAATGTATGTAACATTAATAAAAGTTCATGTTTATTATCTGATAAAATGTTGAATATATTATCTTCGAAATACTTCATGTAGATTAGGCTGTAGTTCTTATTACATTTCTTTAGGTAATGGCCGTTGTACAAGTATGTAATCACAATAAGGTTAAATCATAATTAACTCACCTTAGCGTGCAGAGAGCAAAGAAATATGGCCAAATACCTCACATGTACATAATAATAAAGGCAATTGGCCTTTAGAATTGCGAAGTAGTGGACAACATGGAATAAAATGCTAACAAAAGTGTATTTCAAAGGCAAAAACTTAAAATAATTATATATCGTATGAGCGAGCATCCTATAGTCACCTACATTAGTCGGTAATATTTTGCTAACTAAACATATGTGGATTTCGTAGAGTCACATTTTGCCGTAATTCTATTTATTGTTTGCAGTTATCTAGTATTTTCCCTTGTTAATGGTTGTTTGTTTCTTTTTTCGGAATATTTATAATTACTACCGCTGGTACTGATTTTATGATTTTATATCTAGCTATGGAAATGTTTTCGCTTCAAAAAAGCAATTGCATATTAAATGTCGTAATGTTGGCAGTCAACAAATCATACGTTTACTTCAAATAAAATTTGAAAAAATAATTTTAATAGCTATGGCTGCTTATATCCGCAACAACATTAACAGAAAATAACTTCACAAAACGAAGAAAGAGATATTCTCATTTGTTCTGCAATTGAAGGACAACCGCAATTATCTAGCAGAAAAATTGTTCAGCAACTTACTGTATCAGACAATACCGTTCGCAGGGTTAAAAAAATAAATAAACACCGGTCTTATAAGTTAAAAAATCAAATGAAATATTTCCAAACGACAACTACGAAAGGTTCGAGTTTTTCGGAGCAGTTGTAGACCGATGCTACAATCACGAAAATTTTGTTAAAAATATATTATTTACAAAAGTATTTTTAATAATATAAAAAATATTATTAAAAATGGGGTGTGAAGAACACAATACAAGTTCATTTATGTATTTTTGAATGTATCTTCTCCAAAGACGTAGATACGTATTTCACATTTCTACATGTTCGTCGGTACGCCCCTGTTGGAGAAGTGAGGTTAGTGAGGTTTTACCCACTCAAGTATGTTTGAAATTATGTTGTAATATATTATTTACTGACGAATCCATCTTCCTTCTATATGGTTATCATAATTCCGCTATGGTGTGGTGTTGATTTAAGGAAAATAAACGTGATTTACGACGCGCGAATATTTGGACAGGACTTTTAGGAGAGCATATAATTGCACCCTTTGTTATTGAAAGAAATTTAAACTCACAAATATATTTTCTTCTTTTCCAGAATAGTATCATACCTTCTGTGCAAAGCGTACCAGATATTTCCATAAATAACGTTTGATTTCGTCAGGATTGATGTCCTTACTCATAAGGCTGCAATTGCATGACAATATTTAAACAGTATATTTGATACCAGATTGGTAACTGGTTGGAACGCTATTCGCTGGCTTACTACAGTTTTTCTTGTGAGGTTATGTAAAATCGTCCATTTACGGTTTTCAAAACAACAGATATCGTACTACCGGCGAACATTGATAATTCCATGCAAAACATATTACTTCGAACGTTGTCAAATGTTCGCGGAAATTTTGTCGACAGCTAAGTGCATCGTTTCTCAACCTGGGGGTCGCGACCCTCAAGAGGATTGAGGTGATATTAAAGGGTGGTGGCGAAATAGCCTAAACAATAATGAAAAGTCAATTTTATGAGAAAAATCATGTATTATAAACATTTTACTTATAAGTACACATGTAAAGAAAATAAATTAAGTTGCATTTGTTTTTCATTTAAAAGTTTCTCCATACGTGGATCTACGTTAGAATCACACAAAAGCAAATTGTTTTCGAGAGATAAGAGATGATTCTTGTATTAGGTTTTTAGCGCAACCATAGACGAAAAACACTTTTGACAAAGATGAGACGTGGCAAAAGGGATTAATATTTTCAATGCTTCTGTGCCTAAATTTCCATATTCATTTTAACGAGCAAGCCAAAACGTATATAAATCTTAAGATGTAAGTTGCAGTTGTAACATTTCGATGAGCTGGTCGTGAATTTGAACTGGTAGCTAAGCAAAGACAATAACGTTTTCACTAAACGGATTCAGTACCCATCTCTTCAAGAAATAATTTTTATCTTCCATGAAATACTCCGTCAACTGAGTTTTTAACTCGCGCAAATGCATCTTCATGCAGTTCATACAGTGGTGAATAATAGTGTCTTGTTCATTTAACTTTTTCTCAATATAATCAGAAGTGAATGGGAACATATCCAAATTGTTGCTTAGAAGCCGAATAATCCAGATATCAAGCTTCATAATGAAGGCATGGACTTTGTCTGTCATTAATAAGTCATTAATACATAAGCTAAGTAAGCCAACAACAACATACATTCATTATTCTGTAAAAACATTGAGAATGGCATTTGTTTATCCTGAAAAAATATTATTAATTCATCTCGCAATTCCAAAACCCGGGTTAACACTTTCCCTAGCGAGTTCCCAGTTTCATCGCATAGTTTAACAAACAGCCTGTTCTGTAACAGTTGGCTTTCAATAAAATTAAGCATTTTTGCAGCCTCACAAAGAATTTGATGGAGATTTTCCGGCATGTTTTTTGCGTCCATTTCACCTTTGGTATAAGACGATCTTTTAATATTTTCATTAATCCACTGTTCTTTCCTGTTATTGCCTTTGCACCATAACTACATACCGAAATACATTTTGTCCAATCTATGTTACTATAGCTTCTAATAGCTTCAAAAAAACATTTTCCTATTACATAGCCCTGTACTGTTTTGCAAAAAAACATATTTTTTTTGGTTAATGTATCCCTAACACATACCTCATTCATTCCTCACAAAACCTAAGAACTGAGAAATGTTTGCTGCATCTGTTAATTCATAAAATTTAATCCTAAAAAATTCACTTGAACTTGCTGAATTATCTAATCGCGAAATATTAATTTTATTTACATTTACTATTTGAGGAGTCGCGGAGCTAAGAAGATTAACAATCGCTGAATTAGGGCTTTTCAGTTAGGTGATCATTTTGATCATCTGCTATTCGGAATTGATATTTACAGTTTATAAAGTGTTTCTTTGCAGACACTTGACCAAATTTAAGGCATAAAATTCTCTTAAAATGATAAACGTGTTTAGTATTACAGCGTGTATTTGTATACATTAGAAAGTGATAAAGTACAATCTGGGGTCCACGCTTGGGTAGTACGGACTGCAAAGAAACACTTTATAAACTGCAGTTATGTTTCAGTTTGTTGTGAAGAGTTATTTAGTTTTCAGAAGTGCTTCTATTTTATATTTTATATTCTGCTGTAAATAAAATTTGTTCATTTCTATACAACTACATTTTTTTAATTTATAAATTGACAATTAATATTACGACGCCAGATAAAAAATGTAAAATCTACATTTTCATATACTAAAATCGTGTAGAAGGCAAATGTTATTTCTTGTACTTATTGAATATGAAAGATTTTTAAAAATAAATTGTGGGTTCACGAGTTGATGAACTTCAGGGTTAATTTATATAAACGCAATAATTAATAATATTTATAGAAATAAGTACAGAAAATTAAAAATTTTTTTCATAAAAAAATTAACTTTTATTGAAACAATTTATACAAAAATAAAATAGACGTTGGTTTGAAATTTGGGCATAAAACTTGAACATGTGAAATAACTATAACTGCAACTATAAATAATTAATTGCTTTTTAAGATAAATTTATGTTTGTTACTAATTTGTGATCGTAAAATAAATTATTAATCTAAAATATAGAGATATAGGCACAATGTCAATTTCGTAATAGTTTACCTTACTTGACTTCATTAAATTTTGATTTAAGTATTTCGTAATGTAAGTACGAATTATACATGGACGATAATACCTACGAAAATAATAAGGTACATTTATTTTAATCCAACTTTAACGACGACATAATTAGGTTGTAGTATATACTGCTTAAATTTTTTATATCACTGTTGTTAATTTAATTTTTCTCATATTTAATACTAATCATTTCTTTAAACAGGAAAAACATTCAATTAAAGAACAGAAGTGGTATAAAAAATTTAAGCAGTACATACTACAACCTAATTTTGTAACGCTCAGCAATTTACCATCATAATATATATTGCTGCTTTATAAATATATATCTTATGTTTTATTTAAATATCTACATTTGCTTATGATGCTGACAGTTCCGTGTTTGGATCCCTGACTGGCTGTCCGAGTAGGTTTTCCTTCTCGTTTAGGGCGAATACCGACAGCTTACCATGTTAAGCCGCTCCACGGGGGGATACATAACATAATAATAACTCATGCCTTGCCATTCCCCGTTTTTGTTGTCTAACTTTTTTTGGAATACTAAGGCATAATTTATTATTATTAAACTGAATGAATCTTTGAATAATTTTATCAATAACAACTACAAATGTATAAGTATGACATTAATATACTGTCATTTATATTTTAAATTCTTTGAGAAAGGCATCACTTGCCGAAACATGTAAGATTGTTTTAGATACATGCATTTTTAAGTAAAACCAGACCTTAAATCGCCAACTAATTAAATCTACCATAACATACAAAGGTCACAAAATAATTATCTTTATATATATATCTATATATATATATATATATATATATATATATATATACATATATAATCTATTTATTAGCTGTACAATTAATATATATATATATATATATATATTCAGACCAACAGTACCAAATAAAGTAAAAACAATTTTGACACAAAACAATTATCCACCACAATTTATACAAAAAATTATAAAACTAAGATTTAATAAAATTTATAACACAACAAACGGCCACAACAAAAACCAAAAAAACCAATGAATTCACATATATCCCCACACCCTATAAAACTGGATTATCCGAAAAACTAGACAATATATTTAAACCATTCAATTTTAAAATAGCACACCAAAGCGGTGAAAACATAAAATTCCTACACACCAAACTAAAAGACTCAACACCTACACTAAAACAATCACACACAATATACAACATACCCTGCAAAGACTGTGACAAAGTATACATAGGCCAAACAAAACAGTTACTACAAGAAAGATTGAAAGGTCACAAATACGCAAAAAATCAAACTGCTTTAAAAAAACACCAATTGACACTAAAATATAATTTTGATTTTGATAACACCAAAGTAATAACACAGAAAAAGTATACAAAAGCTAGGGAGGTCTTAGAAATGATCCATATTTTTAAAAACAGCAGAACAATCAACGGCAGAAACGAAATTGATGGACTTTCTAAACTCTATTACCCACTCATTAAACAATAGATAAATTCAAAACCCCCCGCACACACAAACACAAACCAAAGAAAAAATTTTATCGTTTCCCATTTGTAAATACTTTAACTATATACCCCTAAACACGGTCCTGACAACTTTGCTAATTCCAAAATAGAACAGAAATTAACCTCTCTACACCAAGACACAGACACTTGCAATATTCGAACCAGTATGGTCGGTCCATTAAAAAAAGGTCTCGGATGTCCCCGATAACACATGTTGCACAGAATGCGTGTTTTTGAAACCCCCCAAAAAACGGCGAGTTTATTGTCATCCAATGCTTCTTTACTGTATTTGTAGTTTAATTCAAATTCTCAATTCATTTATACAGATGTAATCACTTTAATTTTTCCTTACTTATCATTAATCTAATTTTAATTTAAATTTAACTTTAATTGTTAATTTAATTGGTAATTCAGTCTTTAATCTAATTTTAATTGTTAATTCAATTGTTGATTCAGGCTCACAAAAGCAAACACAGTTCTCATGTTTTCATTGTATTAATTCTTGTTTCTAGTTACTTGAAAAAGACTGAATAATAATAAAAGTCGAAACGTCGTAGAATAAAACATCAAAATTCAATAAAAGGTCGCTAAACCAATAAAAAGTCTATTATTTTTAATATATATATATATATATATATATATATATATAATAACTTCGTGACCTTGGTATGATATGGTAAACCTAATCAGTAGGCGATTCATATTTTGTATTCTCTTGATAAAGGCGTACACAGCCGAAACATGTACAGTTTTTTAAATACATATATTTTGAAGTAATATACAGACCTTTAATCGCCTACTGATTAGGTTTACCATATATATATATATATATATATATATATAATATATATAATTTGAAATCTTGGAAATTCGGCTGTATTAACTATTTTAAATTAGATGTTATTTTGCGAAGTAATGTGGAATGCAATATTTAAAATAGCAAAATAGCAATATTTACATTTCACATTACTTCGCGAAATAACATCTAATTTAAAATAGTTTAATACAGCCGAATTTCCAAGATTTCAAATTATATATATATATATATACATATATATATATATATATATATATATATATATATATATATATATACATATATATATATATATGTATATATGTGTATATATACATATATTGTTTATTAATTTCCATTACAAATTACAAAAACTAGGAATCAAATTCTTCTGTTGATGAGTGTTCTTCCTGAAGTATTTTCTTGAAGATTTGGAAAGTGGCAGTGCCATGTAAGGTCCTAATCTGTTTAAAAGTGAGTCATTTTGAATCGTTCGTTCATCCTTCTTCCACTACTCTGATTATATTCTATCAAAAACAATGTTTCAAAATTTCTTGACCGTATTTATATGTATTGTTTACTAATTTCTTAGAATCGGGGTCGTGTTGTTAATAAAAACAAGGTTTTATGCAATACGTTTCGGCTGAATTAATTCTACCTTATTCATTTGGTTTATTGACAGCGAAGAAACAGTCACAAACAGATATCTAAATTTCAAATCGAACCAATCACTTTCATAAAAGAAGAATGTTGTTTTAGAACTTGTTGACAGAGTCATTAAATTAACTAACGCTGAATATAGACACAAAGTACTAATCAAAATAAAACTTTTCTTGCAAAAAAACAAATTTCCCACTTTTCTTTATAGAACAAAAATAATTTTTACATTATAATACACATCGCAGAAACAATAAAAACAAAAACATTTAATCTGACCAAAATCAAACTAAATACAAGTATGTTCCAATCCCTTACGTACACAATCTTGCAGAAAAGAAAATTTGAATGCCGTACCAAATAAAAATTGCACACAAAAATTCTAATAGCCTAGACACCTGTTCACAAAACAACTATGAAAAAAAACCAATACCGTTCGTAAAATGCCTTGCAGAAACTGCGAAGAAGTATACATACTCGTAGGACAGACTTCTCAACACTTGAGATTAAACGACCATAAATATTCCAACAACAGTACCGCTCTAAAAAAAAACATACCTATCAAACAGACCATACCCAAATAAAAATTTTCACTACCGAAATATTCACTTCATGTATTTTAAAGCATAATACGACTGAATGTATATTAAAATGTTTTTTAATTGTTAGAATTTCATTTTGTTGAATAATTGTCATTGCATTTTATAATTACAGTTAAAATTTTAACTGTTTAAATGTTTCTCTTTGAAGATGCTTTACTAAATTTTTCCAATTTCCTATTTTTGAATTTTATTAAGATTTATTGTAAGTACAACTCATTACCAAAAATGTAAAACAATATTCTGTATGTTTTCACATTTTTACAGTTAATAAACCATTGGGTATTGAGTAAAACCTTAAAATACATACAATACATCTAAATACGGTTAAGAAATTCCGAAACATTGTTTTCGATAGGATATAATTATATGTACATATCGGTGTCCATAAAGTATGGACACAAGCCCGTAATAACGTTATTGTGCATTATTTGACAAAATGCAAAGATATATCAATTAATGTTTTCTGTTAGCTATATTTAGATGCTACCATTTTGTTTTTTCCGTCGACCTTGAATAAGTTATGACGTCATTTATAATTTTTTTAAATGTCAACCCCATTTTTTTTTGCGGATTTTGAAAGCCTTTACAATTCTTTATTCGATGATGTACAAATTTTGGTATGGTACATTAGAAAATTTTTGAGTAATCATTTGTGTCCATAAAGTATGGACACAAACCCGTAGTAACGTTATTGTGCTTTATTTGACAAAATGCAAAGATATGTCGATTAATGTTTTTTATTAGCTATATTTAGATGCTACCTTTTTGTTTTTTCCGTCGACCTTGAATAAGTTATGACGTCATTGATATTTTTTTTAAATGTCAACCCTAATTTTTTTTGTGGGTTTTGAAAGCTTTTACAATTCTTAATCGATGTTGAAAAATTTTGGTATGTTACATTAGAAAATTTTTGAGTAAACTGTGTTGTAATTCTAAGTTTTATTTTTGACATTTTCAGTATCAAATTTATAACAAATGCTCGAAATGCTTTCCTTCATTTTGTTGACAAAATCCTAAGCGATGATATATTCCATTTCGCAGATTCTGTAATATTTCGGGAGTGATTAGTTTGGTTTCGTAGATGATGCGTTGTCGTAAAACGTCCAAATTTTCCGGTTGTGTCGCATAGACTTTTCTAATGTTACACTAACACCAAAATGTTTAAATCATCGAATAAAGAATTGTAAAAGCTTTCAAAATCCATTAAAAAAAATGGGGTTGACATTTAAAAAAATTATCAATGACTTCATAACTTATTGAAGGTCGACGGAAAAAAAAACAAAATGGTAGCATCTAAATATAGCTAATAAAAAACATTAATCGACATATCTTTGCATTTTGTCAAATAATGCACAATAACGTTATTACAGGCTAGTGTTCATACTTTATGGACGCAAATGATTACTCAAAAATTTTCTAATATAACATACCAAAATTTTTACATCATCGAATAAAGAATTGTAAAGGCTTTCAAAATCCACAAAAAAAGAATGGGGTTGACATTTAAAAAAATATCAATGACGTCATAACTTATTCAAGGTCGACGGAAAAAACAAAATGGTAGCATCTAAATATAGCTAATAAAAAACATTAATCGATATATCTTTGCATTTTGTCAAATAATGCAGAATAACGTCATTACGGGCTTGTGTGCATACTTTATGGACACAGTGTATATACATACAAAATTACACTAAAATTACATAAAAAATATATGAAAGAAATATATGGGAATCAAGGCGAATGCACCATAGGTCTTTAATAATATGTTCGTCGTTACTGTGGGTATATGAATCAATTGAATTGATTTTGATTCCAAGCGTGGCACAAGAAAAACAACTTTAAACAACAAGTTAGGTATTAAATAATTAATTCCACGCTGGATATTATCCATAACACTTAAAAGAAAAGTATTTCAAAAACTTAGTCTCTAATAGATTAATTTCAGCACCGCAGAAAGAATACCAGGCTATGGATGCATATTTGAGCTTTGAAATAACGTGAGCAAAGAAAAAAGTCTTAATAGTGTCGATATTATTGATATATTTGCACGTGTGAATTATAAATCCAAGAAATCTGGAAGCAGCAGCTGTGACACTAAAGACATAATCCGGAAATGTATATTTTTCGTCATATATCACACCTAAATCCTTAATCGAACACGGACGAGAAATCTCAACATTGAGAAATCTGAACAATAATATTAATCCTAAGTGGAAATAATGTTTAAAATCTGTATAATTTTGAATTCTTCATATTTCTTTAAGTTTTACAATTTTATGAGGAAGATATAAAAATATGTTTTCTACCATTTTCAAACCAGACGCTATATTCCTATATTAATTTTCCAATACCTAACATTTAATTGCCAATTCTTATTTGAAAATAATTATGCATGATTCACAACATTTAAATATATTAAATATAAAAATTCAAACTATAATTGTAAAATAGTAATTTATAAATACAAATTTGTGTGTCCTAAATATTACAAATCATATTTACGCAACATATACTCGCAACATAGTTTACCTCAGCCTAGCTTAAAGATGTCTCTACATGACATTGTATCTGTAAATGCCCGCTAATTTCTTAACTTGTAGTAGCTAAAATGTCGCTTATGTCAATTTTAACAGAGCCCATTGACGTTGGTTTTGTGTATTATTTGGCGTCGATATTTTATATCTATTAAAATGTTTACGACTGAACATGATCATATATTCTTATGGCTCACTTCCGGTGTATATCTAGGATGTGGTCATATAATTTACGGTTTCCCTTTAAACAATTTTAGCATTTCCTCGCGAAAATGCAAATTATTAAGTTTTGGTTCACCACAGACGTGAAATTGTAAAACGATTTAAGACAAAAAAACTATTTGCAAAGGTAAATCAACTGGGCGACCAACAGTATTAACGGAACCTCTTAATGATCTTCGAGAACGAATGAATCAAAGTCCACGGAAGTTATCAGCAGTCAGGTATATAGGTTAAATATTTAAAGCAATGCAAGTCCTTTACGTGCTTCTTGCAGGTATTACTAGAGCTAGTTGCACAAAAGTTCCTTAAGAGGAACTTTGTCGTGTATTTGAAAGTATGAAACGACGAGTAAACTTGTGTTCTTTTCTTTAAATAAAGCATTTGTAGCATACTCAGTTAACAAATTCACATAAACATGACCCTAGTCTTTATTATTAGTATTACCACCAACTGTAGAAAAATAAAATCCATCGTACCAACATAATTGGCGTATGATCATTTACAGACACCTGTTATAATATTATTTATTTAAAATTTTAAAATATTAAACAAATTCAATGTAGCCTCTTAATTGAAATCCATAGAAATAAATTTATTAAGATTTTATGGATTAATTAAAAATATTGCGAAAACCAAATAACAAAAATCACATGCTTCAATATTTAAAAAGGGGTGTTTTATAAGCTTGAATAGTTAATGAAAAAATACTATGTTGCGCTCTGCTAATAAAGAAAATTATCGCCGCCAATTAATAATTCATATGTTTTCCTAAGAGATGGCAAAATCACCAGAAGATAAAATGCGTTTTAAATATTCACATTGTAAAGATAGTATAAAATGTAACAAAAATACAACGAAACATTTTCCTCTGGGGATTTAAACTTACTTTTGCAAACTAGAAACTAAAATGCAAACAATTTTATAAATACAAAAATGTTCTGTTTTTAGCTGAAGGCATGAATATTATTCATTCTTTTGGCACAAATAAAGTATTTTGTTCGAATTTATTTTTCTGATTACAGTATAGTCGTTGCGATACTGAGTTTTTCAATAAATTAAACGCACGTTTCGGTAAATGAAATTTGCTCTGTAATTTAGTGAACCGGAAAAACCGCAGCGGAAAATTTTACTAATGTAACTAGCCGATGATGTCAAAAATATTTCCCTGTAATTATATCTGTAAGTAGTTTAACAGTATGCTCTATTTATAATTTTGTTTAAATTGTTCATGTTGGTCTTAATTTCTTCAGAGCAGGGCATAATCCTTTAATAAAATAATTTTTAAACAAATACTAGATAGACAATATCTTATTTATAGTTAAAATATTATGGTTGTTAAATGAGTAACTGATAAATAACACGGTCAACACAATTTTTGCTGAACGAAAAGTGTTGGTATTTTGTTTACCCATTTTTTTTTTACCTGATGGAAGCTCTCAAACCAGCCCTAGTTTTATTACATCAGGTTACATTTTTTCAGAAATTTTTGTTATAAAAATCAATCTTCACACCAGATTTTTAATAACATTTATATTATTAAAAATACCTTTGTATTATACAAAACTGGTGGTGTTTTACCAACTCATGTACGTTTCAATTATTCTGCTACATTACCCATGCGGTTAGTCCGTAGTATGAGTGAAGACACAGACAAAATGCAGTTTCTAGAGACACGGCTGCGCCATCTTTAGAGGGGCGTCATTGGTTCGCATTGGTTAGGTGGACAGGGCGAGGTACTTCGGCAGTCTGACAACAGCCAGTGCTGAATTTACTTCTACGCTCGGTCTGGATAATTTCTGTGATATATCGATGTGGTTCTTTTTTGTGAATGTGTCTGAAGATATCCTTTCTCCGTTCTTTTTTGTGAATGTGTCTGAAGATATACTTTCTCCAGCAGGGGCGTACCGATGAGCCTGTAGAAAGGCGAAATACGTATCAACGTCTCTGGGGAGGGATATGTTCGGACACGTTCACAAAAAATATCAATAGTGAACCTGTATTTGTGTTCTTCACACCAGATTTTTAATAATATTTATATTATTAAAAATAGCTTTGTATTGCACTTTATACTTTTCAAATTATTAATAGCCACATCTAATGTCGTTAAACCATAATTTAATTTGAGATATCGATTTTCAAAATAAGTGATTAGTTTCGGAAAATTTCGAAAGTATTTCTGAAGAAAGTACAATTGATTTTTTAAACGTGGAATTAGTTCCCTGCACACAGAAATACTCCGAGCATCGTCATTTAAACATGCAACGAAATTTTGTAAACTATCGAAATTCTCTGCATAGAGCTAGTAGCTTCCAACCATGTCCCCATCTAGTTATAACTGGAGAGGGAGGCAGTGACAAAGGTGACAGTTTTTCCCTGTAAACGGCTACTCTCAATGGTGCTTTACTGATTTTTTTTTAAAAGCGGATACAACTATATCAACTTCTGGAAAGGTACCTCTGATATATTCACAGATTCTGTGGAGAACATGTGCTACACAAGTAATATGTAGCATATTAGGATATGTTTCCTTTAATAGTCTGCCTGTTTTTAATATATATGCAGCACTGCCACTGACAAATAAAAGTATTTTTTCTTTGTACCTGTCGTCCGAATGAAGTATTGGGTGCATATTCTCGTAAATGGTTTTAGCTACTGTTTCCGCATAAACTGCATTTATAACTTTTGTTGCTATTACATATGCGTTATATGGAATATTTGGATATAGTACACCAGCTACAATATTTATCACACAGCGTCCTAATATATCGACAGTTTCGTCGGCACTTATCCAGTGGTACTGATTTGAAAGATGGCTTCTAATGCGTTCTAGTGCTTTCGTGTAGTACTAAACATAATATTTGTGTAAGGTGGATTCATCAGGCACATTTCGACCAGTATATTTTTGGAGAAATATTTTTAAAGTGGCATTGTTAAGTTTATTTAATGGAATATTAGCCGCCATAAAAGTTTCCCAGAGTTCTTTGTTAAAATTGTCAGATTCCAACGGTTCCAATTTCTGTGCATGTGTTTGCGATGCGTGACGTTGTAAGTGCGATTTCATGAAATTTTTTAACGATATTTTACAGATATTGCAATAAGTTTATTTAATCACTGACAATGGACATACAATCAGTATGACCGTCAATCCAACTAGCCATTGTTTTACGATGCCGTTCTCGACGTTCTTCCATATCATATCTGAAAAAGTAACTTAAACAATGCTCTGGATCTAAATAAATGAAAACTAAAAATGTATGCGTAAGTTATTGACACTGAACGAAATTCAATGCACACTTACGTCGAAATAATAGGGAGAAGTACATTCAATCAAATGATATTAAGCAGGATCTATCACAAAAATTACAATGTAATTAACAGTTAAATCTATGAAAACAAGAAACTAACTTACAGCACTTTATTTATCTTACGAAATATAATCTAAATAGACTAAATTATTAAAACTCCCCACGCTTCTATCTACGCCCATGAAAACAGAAATTTAACTGTAAATATCCAACAAAAAACGTCGCAATTCTCGATAAACACATCTGTGTTTATCGGCTAGCGCGCACATCTGTGCGCGCTAGCCAGATGAATAGTGGATTCAATAACTGCGTGATGTACTTACAGATGTTGTAGACTATTTATATCGTCCTTCGTAATGACGACGTCATTTCAACCTGATGTGTCCGGTCTCTGTTAATTACTTTCCTGAAAATCTTTGTGCAACGAGTCAAGAATAAGGTGAGCGGTTTCAAAGACATTAAAACAATGGAAAGCCGCTACTAAGACGGGATGTGTGAGCTTCCAAAAAAAAAGTTTTCTTTTCCCCAACAATGAAAGAATGTAGAAATTAATAATTATTGATATATAGTTATCTTTTATCAATATATTATTATTCATTAATATTTGAGTTAATCAAACCTGCAGAAATAGTTTTGCATTAGCTTTATGTGTTTAATATAGTTATAATATTTTATTGAAAACATAAGTACATACATTACTGCATTTGATTTTATTTTATTGAAAACCTAACCCGATAGAGGAAAATCGAAAACAGATTTGAATTCAGAATATTCATATTATATACAAGTGTCCCGTATCGTTATGTTCAAGATTTAGGAGTGGAAAGTAGGCTTCATTTCAAGTAACAAAAACGCAAAACTTGTATATCCATTTTTATTTGTCTCAAAGCTACAGATCTATGAATGTGATTGTCAGATCATGAACGAAAATGTAATCCTAAAGTCAATACAAACTGATTTTATTTAAAAAAAAGTTATACGATTCAATAACAGGCCTGTGATTGTTAACGTCGCATAATAAAATGTTTTCCTAAAATAAATAAACACGTGTCGTAGTGCATACAGTAATTTCTTGGAGATCTACAAAAAGAGTACTGGAAATTGATTTATGATAAAGAAGGCTATTACTTATTTCGTAAGTGCTGAACCATGAATATCATACCATAAACAAATAAATAAACATACAAATGTTCAGATGACTGTTAACGTTGGATTTTTTAATATAGGATTACATTACGTTTCATGAGTGGACACGTTTTCTTTATTCAAAATGCCTTACCAAGAGTATGCGGACATGTATTTTATGTATGGCTACTGTAACGGCAGTGCACTTCAAGCAGTTATTGAACACCGACATCGGCTTCCCGATAGTGCATTTCTCATTAAAGAACGTTTCTGGAAGTACACAGACAATTTCGGGAAAGCGGCCTGCGTGATTATCTTTTCGACAGAGGAATAAATTTGCCAGCAGACTTAGAGGAAGAAGCAGTAGCTATCGTTACAAGGGATCCAACTCTCAGTGTACGTCGAATCGCTAGACAACTAGGACTGGTACGAACGACAGTTTGGTGAATTTTAAAACGTGAGGGCTTATATACATATCACTATCGCAGGGGACACGGTTTGCTTGAGGCAGATCACTATGCTCGTCTAGTTTATTCTACCTGGATATTAAGACAGTCACGGCTTCATTTTAATTTCTGCAGAACAGTCCTCCGGACAGATAAATCTACGTTCACGAGAAGTGGTATTACAAATCTGAGAAACCAGCACAGGTGGTCATCAGAAAATCCCAAAGCAATACGCCAATCTAAATTTCAACAAATTTCAAATTTTATATTAACGTTTGGGCGGCCCTAATCGATGACTTGTTGATTGGTCCCGTCGTTCTTCCTGGGAGGTTAAATGCGGACAATTACCTTTTCTTTATTGACGAACTGCCAGGTCTTTTAGAGGATGCCCCACTGGATGTTCGATGAGACCTGTAGTTTCAAATGGATGGGGCACCACCACATTTCGGAATTGCTGTCCGAAATTGGGTTAATGTCAATTATCCAAGATGGATTAGTCGAAGTGGTCCTGTTGCATGGCCACATGGATCACCCGATCTTAATCCCCTTGACTTTTATTTATGGGAGTACATGAAAAATTTAGTCTACGCGCAAGTTTCGAACACAAGAGAAGAGTTGTTGGATCGTATTCACCTGGCTGCCGAGAAAATCCGACAAAACAAGTATGAAATTCGGATAAGTACTTCTTCTGTTGGCTTATGGGCACAAGCCCGCATTCAACAAGGAGGTGGACATTTCGAAAATATTATTAATTGAACTTTTTTAAATAAAATCAGTTTTTATTGACTTTAGGATTACATTTTTTTTCATGATCTGACAATCACATTCATAGATCTGTAACTTTGAAACAAATAAAAATGGTTATACAAGTTTTGCGTGTTTGTTACTTGAAATGAAGTCTACTTTACACTCCTAAAATTTAAATATATCGATACGGGACACTTGTATATCCAGGTGGAAAATTAAAAAAGGACGCAAATATTTTTTTGCCCCTGTGTAATTCTTTTCAACATTTTTCATTTATTTTAAGGCATTTGAGAAACTATAGAAATATCTCATTTAATTCTGAGTTTTCATGTATTTGTACATAGTCGTATAAATTATAGATAAGTTTATTAATGAAATAATATGACGTACTCCTTAAAAGTTTTGAAACAGTCTGTTGTTTCTCAAAGGAAACTTCGACCGAGATTACTTAAACAAAAGTTTAAAAATAAAAGAAAAAATAAATGCGAAATAAAGAACAGCGGAAGCTGATGCAGAAAACAGTTGTACTTCTTGTAATGCGGACTTAAGAAAGTTCATTTCCCTAATGCAAATATTTTTTGTTACACCAAGCTTAGCATACTTTTATAGTAATCGAAAAGATGAATTATATGCTTTAGAATTACTATTGAATTAACTATTTTTTGATTATTTTCTACACATTTAATATATCTATTTTAGGAATACCAGCAAGCGAATATTTCAATAGATAACACCATACACATAAATAAATTTAAAAAAAAACTGTAACTTCAAAATTTATTTTAATAACAAATAATGTAAAAGTAAAAAGGTCGATATTATTTATACATAGAAATAAATTTATTAAGAATTATTGTAGGTAGTTAAAACATGCATTATTGAAATTATGTATCATTACAAATAATACTGGTCAACAGATTTTCATTTTTTAAATTTTTCTTTAGAAACTATGTACAATTTTCGCTTCTTTTATTGTTTTAACAATAGTAATAACAAATTTATTCTGACACGTCAGGTTTGGAAGAAAAAAATGTTGAAAGGTATACGAAATAATAATAATTATATGGAGCTGTATGGTATTGTCCTATTTAATATGTTTTTCTTTCTACTTTTCTTTTATTCTGTTCATTGGCACTTTCTGATATCAATGTCCAACAATAATCAGCAAGCATTTCACTGTTCCACTTGGCCTGACAACGTTTTGCAATAACACAAATGTCTTGATGAAACCATTCGCCGTGTTGTTTCGCTGAATGAGGTACTGGATGAGTGCAGAGGGCAGACTAGGTAGGTCTTGCAAATGGCATAGAGTTTTTCTTACCGTTTGACCAGCCCCTCAAAGTAACTCCCCTCAAAGCTCTTTATATACGTAGCAAATGCCAAAATGGTGAAAATATAACTTTTCTATTAAAGGTGTAATATTCCGCGTATACTGGTGCGTAGTGAATTCTTCACATACATCATAGAAACTGTTTGGATTATTTATACACGTACGCGACATTATGAAATAAAAAAAACGTTCAGCTATCACAAATCTACTTACATTGAATCGAAAAAGCCAGGTGTAGCTCTTTATATACCCACATATTGGCTATCTACCAATTATTAATTCATTGGTAGCAGAGCAAAAATGTGCGTGATTTAACTGCTTTGACGTAGGAAACATGCAGGGACATATTCAGACATGTCCACTCAATGTGTGATAGAACAATATTTTTATTAGTATTTTGATTGTTGTTAGAGACACTTTTATCTTATTCATTTTGTTTCTTACGTTAGAATTATAGATATATGTTCCTTTATTTTGTATGAATTATACCTAAAAATATCAAGCGAGGCCTTGTTCCCAAATGTAGTTTGTATACAATTTTGTATCTTAATATTGCTTTATTACTCAAAGCCCACAGTATAGGAAATATTTTCTCTTCTAGTGTATTGAATTCTATTATAATATTTAAGCCTCATCCCCATTTGTAGAATGTACGAAACTTTCGCTATTGGAAAGCTATTAACCGAACCTTTTGTAATAAATATATTTTATATTTATTTTATGTTAGTTAAGACTACATTTTATTGTAGGGCGGCAAACTGCAACTATTTATGACAGAGAAGCGGCATATTCGCAGAAGAATCTTTATTTTACCATTCATTTTTAGGGCTTCAGAACATGGAAATTATTCGTCATGTTATAATCCCCTTACAACCTTCTGTGAATATCGGCGATTCGATTGTTATCAGCACGCACTGCAGTAAATGTTTACTGTTTAAAATTCATGTATTTTTCAAAGTGTATTTTACGTGTAGTTTATATGAGTCTAAGGAATTCGCAGAAATACAAAATTGTCTTTCGCTTTGCACTTCCTACTCTTCCGGTGATTAGTCCAGGGGTAAAAATCAGTCAAATTTCCTTCGAAGAAAGAAATTAATAATAAGACAGTTCTATCAACGATGCGAAGGCGAAAGGTAATACCTTT
This sequence comes from Melolontha melolontha, assembly GCA_935421215.2. Classification (NCBI taxonomy): domain Eukaryota; kingdom Metazoa; phylum Arthropoda; class Insecta; order Coleoptera; family Scarabaeidae; genus Melolontha; species Melolontha melolontha. The sequence continues at coordinate 117,705,001 of OW285235.1, forward strand.
TCAAAGCAAAGAATGCCCTTGCATTCATCTACATACAAGATAGTTCTCACAGTTGCATATAATTTCAATAATCAGTGTTAGCTTTAAGTCGTTTATAAAAAGTGTTAAATAAAGTTAATTAATTTAAGATCCGGCTTTTATTTAAAAACTTAAAGTTACATTAGTGGTGTGCGCCTTACAAACGCACACAAGGTTGCGAATCAATCAAAATCAAAATACAAACGGCGTGTTAGCCTTACAACCTAACCGCACAAAAGAAAAGGCGTGTTAGCCTAACAACCTAGCAGCACAAAGGCTCTCAAACCAGAGAGGCTTCAACAATTGTATTAAACAACTTTGTGAAATTTAATGCGTTTTTTTATTTAAGACAATATCTCAAAATCCTGACGCTATGGAGCAAATTTTAAATCAGATTCAGAATCAGCATGACAAAAGATATAAACTACACGTATTGGTGTATAGGAAAACCAAACTGTGTTGACCAATGTAATTAATTTGAGTGTGAATTTCTGAGCATACCAATCTCTAATCACATTTGTACATTCTTTATGATATCAAAACATATTTCCTTTGATGAAACTAAACTGGTAAATAAATAGTTGGTTAGCAATATAATTATAAGCGTATCTGGTAATTGCTATCTTATTATATAAACTTGGCATTGGCTATAAAAGACTCAAAACACAAATTGACAGGAACACAAAATGATTAGCAGCCAATCATCCTCTAATTAAAGCATACTTGTAATGGAAAAGCTGATTAGCAATATGGTTAGAAACATCTTTAGTAACTACTAATCTCGAATATGTTTGCAAAATATCCAATAAAAGATACGATTCTATGATATTTAATATCGTTTATATTATCAAGGTTAAACACAGAAGTCAGTTTTAGAGCTCTTCCAACAATCGAAAGACTGTTTTCAAGGCAAAATAATATTAATAATATGTAAAACTCGCGCTTGCAGAACATATCTATAATCCTTAACAGAATATCCAAGAATCAAATCGGGAACAACAGTCATGGTTGATTTTAACGAATTCATCAATAAAGAATGCATACAACAATTTTGTAATAGTTACATGAGGATAACTGTGTTTATTGTGTTATTATAATAGATTTATATAAACTAAATATGATTTGATAGTAACTACAGATAGAAACTATTTTGTTACATTCGCAATGAAGAATTACAAAAACTATATTAAATTATTTACAGTAATGTGTTTGATTTAGACTAATTTTGCTTTTAGCTTTTGCCAACATTAATAATCTTTACTGATAATATAATTGGTGTACATCTAAATGGGGAATATTGAAAGGTATTATTTATATTTGCACGTATTTCGCGAGACCATCATACAGCTGTACAGAAATTTTAAATTTTCTATTATCAAATGACAGTAATAACAATATGGAGATAAAGATTTAAATAAATTGAATCTTAACAAGTTAACAAGTTAACAAGTACCATCGCTACACGATGAGGCATGGAGTCAATAAGTCGTTGTATGGTAGCGGGAGGGATGTCCAACCATGCTGCTTCAACTCGCCTCCATAGCTCCTCAACGTTACCCGGAGGAGCCGAATAACGTTAAAGTCTCCGACTGATCATATCCCAGACATGTTCGATCGGATTGAGATTAGGAGAAGCATGGAAGCATCCGAATATGGTTCTCTTCCACAAAAGTCTGGGCAACACGTGCAGTGTGTGGTCGGGCGTTGTCGTGAATGTATAGATGACCTGGGCGCCGTCTAACATAGGGAAGCACGACGGGCTGTAGCACCTTATCTACGTAGCGACGAGCCGTCATCGTATGCTGTATACGCAGCAGACGTATACGTCCACCATGTGTAATAGCACCCCATACCATAATGCCCTGCTGGCGGTGGATAGGGTGTGGTTGGATGCACTCCTCGAGGTGACGTTCATCACGTCTCCGATGATCCAAAATTCGCGCGTCACCGGTGCTCAAGGGCACGATCTTCGCGTGCTGTGTTCGCGCGAGGCCTTTTCGCTCGCGGCTGAAGGCGCATACGTCCTTGCTCCATCCATTCTCGCCATGCCCGCTGCACTGCCGATAATGACCGCTCGAGACGGCGCGCTATATCATGGAAGGATACTCCTGTCATGTGCATCCCCACAACTATTCCTCGATCAAATTCACTCAGATAACGCGAACGGCCTTCCATCACGCACAAAGTACGATTACAACTACCCGCTTCCACCACACTAACAATAACCAGTTTCTCCCTCTACGCATCGGTCTCCATGGAGACAACATATTGCAGCTGTCGGATTCACTCAGTAAAAAATGCAGCTATACAAAAAGTTAATCTCGTCTAGAGGAAATTTTAATGCTCCGCTAAATCTACGCATTTATCTTGACACGTTCAGATTATACAGGGTGTGCTTTTCACTTTTTTCCTTCAGTGTAATTCAAATTTATTGAAAATAGATAAACTAAATATATTGTTGCGCTTGTAAAACAAAAATGCAATTTTGTCATAAGTAATATAATATATAATATATAATATATAATATATAATATATAATATATAATATATAATATATAATATATAATATATATATAGTAATATATAATATAAATATTTAAAATATATTAAGCCAAGAAATTAGTGACGAAACAATAAACTACTTTACAAAGGCTCTTGATAGAATTTTCTAATAATAATATGATTATATTTACAAAGAGATTGTAAATGGTCTAAGGTATTTAATTAGGATTTGTGGTGTTATATTATACTTCTCGTTTCGCTGAATATTTTTGTGGACATAATTATATAAGGTTTTAGAGTTGAATTCCAAAATAATAATTTGAAATAATATTAATGTTATTATCAATAAATCTTTCGAAAGCAGAACATAAATTAGTTAACAACTGTACTAAATGTTTATGATTTATAATAAATAACAAATGACCGATATCGAATTACCGTTTTAATGAAGATAAATACGTGAAAGTTTATTAATAATTTATTAAGTCAGAAATGCATTTTCGCGTAAATTACTGATGCCAATATAATTGCAAGTACGTCCTAATTTAAAATTCTTAAAATACAAAATTAATTAAGAATATACTACCTGCTTTTTTCGTTAAGCATTCATCTTATTCCATGAAGCCACTACTTAATATTTTTAATGTCATTTTAAAATTTGGAAAGTATTTGAGGTAATTCTTTAAGACATTCTTTATAATCAGACGGCCCCAATGTACCTATTACGGCTTTTGGAAAGTCTGGTGAATCTATTACTGAAGTGGGAAAAAGTGTAACTGTAACAAAAGTTTTTATAATTACCCTATTACAAAAAGTACAATATTTGTACTGTGGAAGGCTATCCTTACCAAGACCTGGTCCGTGACTTTAATTTGGTGAGATTGAAAAATAGAATTGTGACATAATTGTTAACTGTTATTATCAATGATAGTAACCGGCTTAGTTAGTTTTTATTTTAAGTTTCATCTTCCACAATTTTTCAGCTGCTCATTTAAATAACTTTAGGAGTATACTGCGTGTCCTTGAAATAAAAAGACTACGTATGAAAAATGGAAAGATTAATTTCACTCTCATAAGCGAGAAAAAGAATGACAAATATGTAAAGAAATTTTTAAAGCCACTCTGCGACTGTATATATAATAAATATTACCGGAGACGATATCTTAAAGCTTGCTATATGCCTCCACGCGCAATAGTCTTACTCCTACGTATTTATCGCGATACAATAATACTTATTACCTAGATAGTTCTGATTCAAATGATAACAAAATAATACAAATGTTTTTAAACTTTGATACATAATATAAGACAAAATAGAAGATTCATCTTAAACAAAATAATATAAATAATGTTAGTATACTACAATGATACACTATAAAGGAAATTTAAATATTTAAACCGTTATATATATTATAATGATTAGGCAACACATGTTACATAAATATTCTATAGGCTTATAATTTACTTTTATTTTTCTTAAAAAAAAAATTAAATAAACAAAATAAAATAAACAGAGGATTAACTATAACAATTAATTCAAAAATAATTTATTACAATTCTTTCCACAAATTATTTTTTATGAGGGAGAGAAGGTAAATATAATAAAAATGTTAATAAACTTATTGAAAACACTAGTTTTAATTTGTTACATTTCTGTTATTGGGATTTCTTAGAAGGTGGAAGTCTATTATATTTGTATTGTTTTCTTAATTTAGAGTGTCAAATCTATAATTAAATTTCAAAAGTATATGACTTTATTACATTTACCAAAATTATAGAACTATGTAAATTTAGTTAATTTTGTATACTATTGTTAATATTTGGTAATGTCAAAGGTTATGTGTGAAGGAAAATTTCAAGGATCAAAATTATAGTATAAATGTCAAATATTTTGGAAAATTATGTATAACTAAAGCGACCAATGAGCTGAAAAAGAAAAAAAGCTGTTGGGTTGCCATAGTGAGTTATTGAAACAATTTGAGAGAATAATTTTTGTACTTGAATGAATTGGATGTGTTATTGGAAAAAACGAATTTTTAAAAAAAAAATATAAAAAAAAAGTATAATTTATATTATCAAGATCTGAACTGTTTTCATCTTATACTCCGCTATCAATTAATGAGCCACAAAAGACGTGTACCAGCTTTAGATAAATATTGGGAAACATTACAAGGCCTTATATTACCAGGATTGTGACCGTAAATTAGAAAAGCAGAACTTAGAAATTTAGAAATATAAATACACCATTTAACAAAATCAAATTTGCAACGCCATGTGCATAGCGCAAGACATAAAGATAGAGACACTGGTGCCGATACAAAATACGCCTCTGCTTTCGCTCCGAATTGGTCCACTCTAGTTATTATTATACCAATAAAACAGCAATATAACAGCAACAATAACAATAAAGAATTTATTTAATAACCCATTAACAACAAACAAAAAGAAATAAATGGTATATCAGAATGTCAAAATACTTGTTACGCCAACTTTGCTTATGCGCAACAATAAAATAATAAATGTAAAACAGGAAAATTTAAAGAATGGAATACAAAAAAAAACTTTATGTATAATATTGACCAATGAGATAATTACCTTAATATAATGATATTAATTCTCAATAAAACAAAATAATGCCTGGTCATGAGTGAAAGACTCACCCAATATAGTAAATGAATTAAAGTGTAGATAATAACTTGAATAAAAAGTGAAATTAAAATATACGCACACAAAATCAGGCGTTTTAGATAAATTCTAAAAGTAGGTCATGAGATTTATAAAAAAAATATGGTCAAAGTATTGAAATGATTTGACCAATAATGATAAGCAATTAAATTAAATAAAAATCTTAATCTAAAAATTGCATAAATAATTTATCTAAGATCTTGGATAAACCTCACATCTAAATGTTGGTACACACTGTATATGCAAAAATTTTTAACAATAACACACTATTAATTCGATAATTATTTTTCCACCAACTATATTCAGAAAATTATGTAGCCAGAAAAGAATTAAATAATGAATCAGTTAAATGCTTTTCACAAAGAAATGGCACAAAGCAAATCTATAATTAATTTTGTGACATTCTGAAATTTATATCATCACATTGAATACTTTTAAATTATATATAAAAAAATGCAAGAATTGAATCTATTATAAGGATAATAAATTAACAATTACCAAATTTAACAAAACTAGGGAAACATAACGTGTTTAACACCCTATATCTATGACTTAGAAGTTATGAACTTATACCAAAAAAATTGTGCTTAACGATTAAGTACTTAATACGGACAAAAAAAATTAATGAACAAATTTATATCTAATTTATGTACAAAATTTTACACACGATTATTTCCTTGAGAGACGATTAATTAAATTAATTGTATTCTTCAGTATATAAGCAGATATATGTTACTACCTTATATCAAATGGCGGGTACAGGGAAAAAAGTGCTACCTCGTGGTGAAACCAATTTATATACTGCATGGAAATTTCTAACGGGATGACTCAATTTGAACAGTATTCTGATTATGTCCTGCACAAAATCCTTTCTTAATATCTATAGCCCTGGCTAACTTCCCTGTTAAATATAAAAAGGAAAAAAAAAATATCAAGAACAGAACACAGTAATTAGGGAAACAATGCCTTTACACAAAAACCTCGCGTATAATGACTCACCTCGAACAGTAAATTATATGATACAAAATGAAGACTCCATCCATGTGGTCGAAAAATTGTATATTTTAAAATCCGTGACATCCACGACAAAACAACTCCAGGAACAACATACTCGTTGTCTTACTTTACCCAGTAGAATTATAATCCGCCATTGCGGACAAATATCATGTTTTAACTAAAATTCTACCAGTCAGATAAATTCACAACCATGGAACGATGAGGTCTTAACCACTATTACTTGAACGAGAGAACTAAGGTCGAGATATTCCGTGTCCACACTTTTATATGGTTCCTTACATAGTTCGTGTAATAACTTAAATATAGAGGGAACCCTTCCTCACGAAAAAGATAAACATGACTATTATAATTATCAAGCCTAAAGCTACTGTCTTGGGTAATTAGAAGAAGCAAGACAAAATTCTTCCTGGACTACTGAAAATTCTACATTAAATATCACTACAAAAGGTCAATTTGCCAATTAACAACCCAAGTTAGATGCCAACTATATACTTTAAAGATGTCGCTCCATTTCCAGACAAAATAACAAAATTCCCATAATTAATAATTTATGACCTGTGAAAGTAATTCTAGTAGTCTAGTAGAAAGTCTAGTAATTAAAATAAAAAATAATATTATGAAACAGCATTCAAAAGATAGCCTTAATAAAAGTAACATAATTACTAGAGGAATCTACCAACTCCCTATTTTCTTACTCATATAAACTCACACACATACGTAGATTCCATGTCCGTGTAAAATATCTAAGGCGCATGTACAACTTGTCAAACTGACCCAATTTGATTTGTAAACAAACCCACAAAGTAAAAAGGAAAATGATTTAATTAACTAGAAAAGCCGTACAAAATTTTGAATGGAGGTAATCGTAAATGAGAAGACAATATTCAGCCTGTTTTTTAATTAAAACATATTGCAGTTAACAAACGCTAGCTCAATTGATGGAAGAAAATACAAAAACATAATCCCAGTTTTATGCTGTAAAAATACATGTATAAGCCGATGATAGTTAAAAATGAACTAAGATTCTTTCTACACTTTACGACGCTCGACTTTGCTTTGCTCGACCACTGAGTTGTTTAGGCGCGGTCGAGCAATGGTCCGGCGAGCCAGAGGTCGTGGGTTCGATTCCTTGAGGGCGAATTTTTTCTATGAAAAATTCGTATAAAATGGCGGCGTAAAGTGTAAAAAGAATATTTACAATTACATTACTTCTCGAAAACGCAATTAATTTGAATGAACTAGGATCTTAAACGAACAAATGGAATATTTAAATCACATGTACAGATACCAGATATTACTAACGTTCTAGATTAAGTACGTATTTCATACAATTAATTATTCGTGAATCAATTAAGCAGTACAAGAAATACATTAGTATTCATACGACTAAAGACGGCGGACTATGTGCCCACACTGTAAAATTTAATATAATATAATAAATTTAATATATATATGTTTATATACTGAAAAGGATTGTTCGACGTTGAGAAATGTTATATTTGCATAGTTAAAGCGCTCTTTGTATCTGTACAATGGATCTTCAGTATTGGTAAAAAGGATGTTATATTTGCATAGTTAAAGCGCTCTTTGTATCTGTACAATGGATCTTCAGTATTGGTAAAAAGTTGCCCTAATTTTGTAAAATCTACATTTTTATCTAATACACCATATGTGTATTATTTATTAAATTTAACAGTGTGGGCACATAGTCTGCCGTCTTTAATACGAACAGAACAACTCGGAATGTTGAAAGAAAAATGAAGCGAACCTTTCATGAGATATACAGTCGTTCAAAATTAAATGACAAACAGAATGAAAAATCGAGGTATGATAAAATTAAGAATTTAACTAGCATAATAGGTTTGCAATAATTATATGCTATACTGAAAATATACAGAAGTCGAAATCGACATACAGGTGTTCCCTGAGGTAACCGACAAACTTACACAGTGCATTCTAGAGATGATTCAAAATAAAAAAGTTCATATACACTTTGCTTAATTTCTTTTTCGTTTTTTCGATTTCAACAAAAGAAGAAAACTGTTTCAGTAATGTATTTAATTATGAAATTACATAACAAACTAATAAACTAATATTATAAGAATTACTAGAAATGTTCGCCTCTTCTTTCTGAACATATTGCTAGTTATTTTCTAAAATGACAAATAACCTATAGTTACTTATGTCATTTATTGATACGTGATAATTCTCAAAATATTATCAATAACCATGCCTAGAACGTACACTAATACGTAAAATTCGCTGACATGGGTTTGTGTATGGGTATTGTTATGGAAGCGGACGTGCTGCAGTACAAGAATATCGGCAACATTTTCCAAACCGTGCAGTTCCTCACCATTCCACATTTTCTAATGTCTTTCAGTGTTGGAGAAAGACGGGATCTTCTGAAAATTCACTTGTCGAAAGAGAGTTAGATTTTCATCAGCAAGCTAATTTTGTCCTAAATGAAGTTGAACAAGATCCATCCACAAGTATACGCAGGATATCTACCCAGGTATGGCGAATTTTACATTAAAATTGGCTTTTTCCCTATCATCTACAGAAACCTCATCATGTGCTACCAAGAGATTTCGTGAATCGCGTACAGTATTGTAAATGGTTACAGAACAATTTAGAACTTATTCCGTGTATCCTTTTTACAGACGAGTCTCAATTTACTCGAGAAGGTATAAACAACACTCGGAATTCTCACACATGGGCTATTGAAAATCCACATAATGTAGTTTATTCTTGCAACTTGCAACTTGCAACTTGCTACTTGCAACTTGCTACTTGCTACTTGCAACTTGCAACTTGCAACTTGTTATTTGCTACTTGCAGCTTGCAGCTTGCAACTTGCTGCTACTTGCTACTTGCTACGTAATTTTCTCCAACAAAAAACACATTCTCGTAATACACATGAAATTTTAGTATGTTTTTTAAAATGGGTTTGTAAATGAATATAACACACATCTCACTTTTCTCAATTATTTACTTGAATGTATAAAAAACCGATTTTGAACGAGGTATTGACCTTACATACAGGATGTTATAACGTTTATTACATCGACAGCTGTTTTGTATGTACACTTACGGTGTGTGTGTAACCTGAATAGAGGTACATGTTTTCATTCTTAATATTTTTAATTCATAGGTGGAACATGATACAATTTTCAGCGTGCTTTTAATTTTGGCGTTCGCGCCGTAATTGATTCACAGCATTTAAGATTTATATTCTATATTATTACACGTTTCCATTTCTCGTACGTTATCTTTTATTTCAAGAACATCCTGTATATGTACATAGATACCTATAGGCCATTGTACCATCAAAACTCATACATGATTTCCAAAATTTCTAGATACAATGCTATTTCGAGAATTTTGATTTTTTTTTATAATTTCTAAATATTTTGGTAACTAACGTTTGTGAATTACATTTTTAATGTTTTTCATTTCATTTCTTTTTGTTTCTTTTTTAAGTTACATATGCTATCAAGTAGATGCACAATTTATAGATATAACTCTAATTTATTTTTTTTTATATTTGCAATATTAAATTATAACGTTTGTAGGTGTTAAATAATAATAAATAGATGAATAATTAATTTTGAGTAATTCTGACAAAAACAAATATATAATAAACATTTATACTAAGCATTATTGAAATACTTCGTCTCAGATCTATAAAAAATACTATAATAATACTATATTTATAATACATTTACGCAATTTAAATTTTGATTTACATTTTAACAAAAAGTTTGACCAAATATTTGTTTGGTTAAATATAAATTAGTGATTATACTGTAACAGAAATTAATAATGTATAATTACCATCTTTATTATTATTATTGTTGTCAATAGTTAATGAAATGTTAATGGTATGATTCAATGGAAAGCATAGTAGGACAGAAATAAATTAGAAATTCAATTATGAATTAAAGTTTAGGGGTATAACAAAAGTTGGAATAAGTATTTATGTAAATATCATAACTAAGCCGCATTATTATAAAGGAAAGAAACGATTACATCGACTTTTTTAGTCATAAAAAGAAGAAAACGAATACCGCCAAGCACAAGCGATCCAGTGACGTAAACAATTTAATTCTTATTGCTCTTAAAAATCGTTCCGGTTCAGTAAACGTAATTAAATCTCCCTACTGACTTCTTATATACATCGTTGCTGATCCATTAATTCTCAAATTTCTTGATTAATTAATATTAATTGGGTTTGATTTAATTACAGAGAGAAATTATAGGGGAAATGGTGAAATAGATTTCCAAGAAAGGTATCGTCTTGCTTAGAAAATTATTTAATGCGGAAAAGTGTTACCTACTATTTCTAAATTATACGAAAAATTATTATTGAAGAGACTTGAGCCTATCTTTGAAAGAAAAGAGTTAATTCCGAATCATGAATTGGAATAGACCAAGCCACTACAATAGAACAAGTGTATCGAATCATTGATATCATCAAAAGAACATTAGAAGACAAAACCTATATGTTCAAGTATTTTCCTGGACGTGGCTCGAGCTTTTGACAGGGTTTAACAGGAAGGTCTTAAATGGAAATTGAACAATCTACTGCGGTAGTCATATGTAGAACTTTTGAAGCCTTGTATCTCTAACAGATACTTTGGAGTAAAAGTAGAACAAGAGTATTCAGGGCTAAGGGTAACTGAGCTGGTGTTCTTCAGGGTCAATCCTCTATTTAATTTATATAGTTGATCTAATAGATCTTGAGATTGCGACTATAGCTACGCTTACTGATATTACTGCGATCTTAGAGGTAAAAGAAACAAGAAATAAATCGCAAAAAGTCTATGATAGAATTTGCGGCTGGACTAGGGACTAGAAAATTAAATTTCATGAACTAAAATCATCTCGTTTCAACTTTACTAGGAGAATCATCAAATATTGCAATCCCATCAATATAAAATGGTGATATTGTCCCATACGAGAATATAGCCAAGTATAGGGATGTTAAACTAAAGTAAAACATAAAACTGTTCTGGATACTGAGACGTAATTCTTAACTTTCAATATACAGGCTATCTCGAGAACGGTTCGACATATCTTAATGAAATTTCGTAGACGAATATACGAGTAAGTAAATGTTTTAATCTTTTTGGCTATATTTTCATTTTTGTTTCTTATCGAATGTTTGAAAGGTTAATTTTACTTTTATTAAATGGGAACAGGGCTTGAATTTGGCATCTTCTGAAAGATATTTTTTTCCGAATTCAACGATGTAAATATAGTACGTCTATTTTCCGAAATGGTTAAAAAACGTATAAAAAGTGTTTCAGTCTCATTTGGGGGTAACAACAATAAAAAAACCATTAAATAAGAAACTATTTACAAAAGGTGTTCAAAGTATCCACCATTAACTTCCTGACACTAATGGGTATGTCGAGTGAAGCCTCGAATTGCATTTTCCCACCAAATAAAAGGTATATCGTAAATTTCTTGCCAAATTCGTAATTTGAGATCTTCGGAGATTTTCCAGTCTATTAACATAAACCCGACATATTAAATAGGTGGTGCCGAGTCTGGTGACCTTGCTGGCTATTCGATACTTCCTCGTCGGCCGACCCATTAGTTTGGGAAAGTAGCGTTGAGAAAATTTCTAACGTTAATGCCATAGTGTGTCGGTACACCATCATGCTGGAACCATATTTCCTGGTTTTGATTAAGATGAGGTGTGATATTTGCTTCCAATAGTTCTAAATACTTATCTGCTGCCAAGTTTCCATTAATTAAAAAAGGTCCTGCAATATTGTTGATACTAAATCCCACCCAAACATTTAATTTTTGGGGTACTGTGTATGAACATGATCCATCCAGTGCGGATTTGTTTCAGTCCAGTATCTACAGTTGTGTCTTTTAGGATGACCATTGAAACAAAATGCTCCTTCATCAGTGAAAACAATATTTGGAACAAAATTTGGATTGGTATTCATTTTTTCCATTATAACTTCGCAAAATTCAATTCTACGATCGAAATCATCTTCACTTAATTTATGCAGTAATTATATTTTGTAAGGATAATTTTTTTTTATTAAGTTTTGAGCTCAGCGTCTACATATGTTATGTTTAAAGCTAATTGTTGGACAGAAACCTTATTACATCAATAAAGACTTTTAATGAATTTTCGTCATTAGTTTTCGTTTTTTGCCTTCCTAATTAACGACGATTTTTAACGCTGCCTGTATTCATGTATCCTTCCACCGTTTTTGAAACTGATGATTTATTAATGTTCCTATTCGGATGTACTTCATTAAATAAGCGACAAACTTTAGCATAAAGGCGTTTTCTGTCGCCGTATCCAACCAATGCTATTATTAGAATTTTTTCTCTTTCAATTAAATATATCTTAATTCAGTATGATAATAGAAACAAATCTAAGACTCACAGATGAACGTTAACGTTTGTCAAGTGTAATTAATCCACCATTCGTAGTTTCATAGCCAGCTAAACGACAAATTCATTTACCTAAAAAAATTTTTAATACATTGTTGCCATTAAAATATCTACTAAGTCTTGGATTTCAAATACGTGATAAAAAAAAAATATTGCCAAAAAGATCCAAACATTTCCTTATATCCATATAGAAAATTTTATCTAAGCATCTCGAACCGTTCTCGAGGTATTTGACAGTTTCTATACATAATAGCGACCCTGTATAATAAACTTTTGGTTTTAAATTTATTATAGTTATGCGGTTATGCCAAATCGTGATATTAGAAATACATATACAAATAATTCAAAATAAAGCCTTATGTAATATTGTTAACGCACCTTGGTACGTTCGAAATAGTGATATCTGCAGAGATCTAGAAGTTGAGGATGTGTCCAGCGAAATACGAAAATTCCTAACAAAACACCAACATTAAGTCGGCATACTAATATCTAAACTATTAAGCTTTTCAATGTTCACAATATCAATAGAATATTAAATATAATCGAACCATAGCAGCTTCATTAGTATGCTGTTAGTATGTGTGGCAATCATGAGCGACATACGAAGATTAACAGCGAAACACGAACCTAGGTTAAATCAAAAGTCGAAACAATTAAAGTTCTCAATATTCAAATTCTCAATAGAAGGCTAAATAAGTCCAAATCATACGAGCTTGTTTAGTATGTTCTTTGTGTATGTTGTGTTCAATGATTAAAAGCTGACTGAGTGTACCGGCATAATATTTTCCACGATTAGAGGAAACTAAATGACACCATTGGATGGATTTGAGACATTAAATAATACACAGATATAATATTTTAGATTTAAATTAATAGTTGTCATATACCAGCTTTAACGTTTTAGTTGCCATATTATCTTGTAATTAGTACAATTTGCGTTTTTCGACTTTCAAGACACCTATAGTAAGTTTCATGAACGCATTCCTTTGTAATTAATTATCCTACATTCTTCAACGGTGCATTGTTTTCATGGAAATTTATATTATATTTTATGTTCCTGTATATATATTCGCACTACACTCTCCAAATTCATAAGTAAGTCTTCAGATGCCCATAATTCTAGTTCTTCTCCAACAAATATTTGTTATTGTAAGTAAAGGTCCAAGTATCATATTTTAGGCATTCTTTTCTATCTAGCAATCCTCGTTTATATTTACAATCGAGACATTTATCGTAACTGATTAAGAAAACTGTCACTGGTGATATTTGCACTTAGAAATACAGGTAAAATTGAATTAATATTTAATTCAATTTTTTAATTCAGATTAACATTATTACATGACGTATATACAAAATTAGTACTTAATAATATTTAAGAAATATCAAATTAAATGAACATTGATTAGTTTAATAGATACACGGGAAGACAGAGGCAATATATATATATATATATATATATATATATATATATATATATATATATATATTGCCTCTGTCATATATATATATATATATATATATATATATACATATATATATATATATATATATATATATATATATATATATATATATATATAATGCAATTTTTATGTGTATACAGAAATAGACAAAAGACTAATTAGACAACATCACTCTGTCAAAGTTTTTTTACACATAATGTAGAGGTGATTTTAGAAGGGCACTCGTTTTCGCCATAAATAATCTAAAAGTAATACAATTGAGAGTATTAGAAATGGGTAAATTGAATGCTAAGAGATTTAGCATAAATTTACCGGATAAACATTGTACATTATGGCAACCCAGAAGACCATTGTAGTCCGTTCCTCGTTCATGATATGTCAGTCACTCTGAAGGGAAAGTATTAATTTCAAATAGTTAATTGGCGAAGGAGATACTTGTTGAAACTGCATTATAACACTAAGAAATAAGTAATTAAACTTCTAGTTTCAAAAAAATTATTTTATTGTAAACACTACAATATTGTTTGCAACTACATTGTATGGCGAAACAATATTGTAGTGTTTACAATAAAAGAATTTTTTTGAAACTAGAAGTTTAATTACTTATATCTTAGTGTTATTAATTTCAGTTCAAATGTAATGTGCAAATTGAAGTATGCTCCAATAACTTCTTGTGAAGTTAAACGGTCATTTTCCAGTTACAAGTTAATTTTAAGTGAACGACGAGAGAGTTTTACAATGGACAATCTAGAAAAGAATTTGATTACTTACTGCTATTTCTCAATTAATTAATTAATTATGATAAGACAAATTGTAATGTTGCTTAAAATTTAAATATACATATTGTTAATAGAAGAGTACCTTATTTTTGTATATCATTTTTATTGTCCTTACACTACCTAAAATATATAATATCATAAACAAAACAGTTGTTTCATAACTTTTTATAATATGTAATTTGAACATACTTTTTATTACATTAGAGGTTGTTATTATTAATATAATAATTATTTCATTATCTATAAAGTTTAATACAATAACTGCATCTTTCAAAGCATAAACGCATGTTTAAGTAAGGGCATAATTAATAGTTTATCTTACTGCATGTATTTTCTTTAACTTTTCAGAGCATATTTTCCAAGCTCTGATATCCAAATATCAAACTTTTCTTTCTTTTATTAAGCTCTGCTCGCACATGAATGGTCCGCTATATATTGATAAATATAATTGACATTCTTTATTTCAATATTCTCTTATAAGTTTTCCAATTCGTGTCTGTGGATGGCACATTCTCCAATACGCAAAGCATAAATATGTGTCTTAAAATGTCTTAGAATACATGCTGTGTCTGTTTAATGCAATTTCAGAGAAACATTATTTTGTATATGTTTCAACCTAAATTAATTGATTACTTCATACTTTGTAAAACAATATATTCGTTTATCAATTTTCATTATTTTACGTGTGTAAATTCTAATAATAATTATAATTTCACTGTTACAATGGATTTTGTGTTTAATTTACAATAAAATATTTGTTCTTCGAAAACCGACAATTTTTTACACTACTACATTTTATATTTAAAAAAGTAATTAAAATTTAGAGTAAAAATACTAATACTAATACTAATAAAATAAGTGGACAAAATACATGAAGCATTTAATTTTATTATAAATTAAATAACTTATAATATACCCATACACAGAAAAATCTAGTTGTACAGAGAACAAAACATTTTGTCAAGAGGAACATTTATCAACTTTAATAACCCAAATATTATTGAATAAGTTAAGCCATAATTATACAAGATACAATTTTATATCAGATAAATCCCGGGTTATAAATTATCGATATTTTATTTCTTATTTTCATTATGCTTCACTAAGTAATTGCGATGATGACATACTATTTTGAATGCTTAAATTTTGTTCAGATGAACTACATAATTGAAGAATTTTCGTTTAATGAAATAATAATTGATAAACGTACATTAATATTAATTTAGTTGTATCTAACACACACGCATCTCTTAAGAGTCATTCATACACCGGGTGTACATTTTGTTTATTTTGCAAGCACTGTCTTTATACGTTCACGATTTCTCAATGACGGAACTATTCTACCAACTCAATTTAACTACCCAAGCATAACCGTATAACAAAATAGTATATCAAAACACAAGTTTCATAAGCCGCCATTTTGTCGCACGTATTCTTGTTTGGAAAACGAGCAGCGATAGCGGCGAGTAGCGGCGAGTTTTCTAAAGAACGAGTGCGGCAAAAGGCCTTATGAAACGAGTTTTTTATACTACTATTTCTATTTTGCACTTTTTACATTAATAAATTGCAATTACTTAATTTGGAAACTCATAGTTTTATTTTTATATAAAGTATGCAGTCACATTGATACTTCAAATTTAAATATTTATTTAAAAATATAAACATGAGCGACATAGAAACTGATATATCTGGTACTCCACACCAATATACGTTGTTTGTGTAGCATTTTTCTTTTCTATGTAGGTATATCATTTCTGTCGAATGTACTTAATTCTTAAGTCAAAATGAAGCTTATTTCGATGATGTTTTGGGTTTCAGAATGAGTTCATTACGAACCCAAAATAGAAGAAAAAATTTCTAGGATTATTCGATATTTAATACCGTGTAAACAACAATAGAAATACGAAAAATGCATCGCTATATAACATAACATTTCTTAACATTATTTATATGTCTATTATAAAGTAGTTGACTGGTACCATTGCTGAGGCTAGATTTAAATTCTAAAAATGAAACAAAGTTCAGAATTTAAAAACTAAAAATTCAACCCCGACAACAATAAACGACCAGATAATATTGCAAGTGCCTTATTGGTAAATTAATATTATCAAGTATTTTCACCACTTTTAAATCGACTTAAATAGTTAAATGGAAATTAGAATAGATATATACAATATTTTACGTTATTGTATTACTGTATTCACTGTATTGATCAATCTGTAATTTTATTACAGACTTTAATCTCCGTAGCTGCGTATATCCATTGCATGTCAGTAAGTATATCGAAATTGTGTGAACAAGATTACTATTGCGAGTGTAAGCTTCGGAGAAAATCCATCGCAACGTTATAGGGTATTTTTATCAATGGCAAATTAAATAATATTGTTCATTGTCACATGTTGAATTTAACAGAATCTGATTCTAACGACATAATTGTTCAGCTCAAAATAACCAAGAAGGAATTTATTTTAATCAAAATTATTCATTACATAGATCTCCCTCAGATCTTCTATGGGGCCATTCAAGAGTTCATATCATCTGTCTGCAATCCAGATGATAATTTGCATAAATTAATAATAGAAATTTTCAAAAGAATACAAAATATTAGTCATGTAGTCTTAGCAAACGGAAACAAAACTTTTTTTAAACTTTTATGTTAATTCGATTTATTTCTAAACTGTTCTAAAACTTACAATTGAAACAGACATGTAATATACATATCTGTAACTGTACACATGGACAATACACCTCGTATTTTCAGCATTTATTTCTGCTTAAGACACGTGTTTCTGCCATTACTATTAGGCGTCATCAGTTAAGCTAGTGAAGCAATGTAATACAAATGATACAAATCTTTATGAATAGATTTGTATCTGTATATAACATTAAGTTGAAATCGCCTACAAGATAAAGCAAATTTCATCCTGTAAAGTGGCACTTATTTAATAAGTGACATCTGACGGACGAAAGAGACTTTGCCGAAGAAGGCGACCTTTTCGTTTGACCAGCTATGCTGGTACGAAGAACGAAAAAAATACGGGTAGTCCATTAACAACGAGCCAGATGGCAGTAAATATACAAAAAGGTTTTAAGTATATCTATACGTTTATGCACGTATAACGCTTTTGTTACAATTGAAACAGACATGTAATATACATATCTGTAACTATACACATGGACAATACACCTCGTATTTTCAGTTACAGATCAGTTACAGATATGTATATTACATGTCTGTTTCAATTGTAACAAAAGCGTTATACGTGCATAAACGTATAGATATACGGGAATTATCCCGAAACAAAGCAGCAGTTATCGCAATGGAAGACGCCATCGTCAGCACGACCGAAGCTAGCACAGCAAGTTAAAAGAAACGTCAAGTTGATATTGTGATACTTCTTTGACGCTGATGGCATCGTGCGCAAAAAATTTCTGCACCAGGTGAAACAGTTAATGAACGATTTTAAGAAAAAAATTGGACTCAAGCAGCCTGCAAAGTGGCGCAACAATTCGTGGATCCCACACCACGACAATGCACCAACCCACACGTTACTTGTGCGTCAGTTTCTAGCCTCAACGAAGACTACTGTACTCTCACCCTCCCCAATTCCCAGATCTTGGCCCCTTGTGACTTCCTCCTGTTTCTGAAATTGAAACTGAAGCTCAAGAGGCGTCGCGCCGTTTTAAGACGATTGAGGGGAACCTGACCTATTGAATAAATTAAGACGCGAAGACTTGCAGCACTGCTTCCAGTCATGGACAAGACGCTGGGATCGATGTATTCATACGAAAAGAGAGTACTTTGAAGGGTATGAAAATGAATAAGTTGTAGGAACAATTTTTTGTTTTTTTTTCACGTTTCGGGAATTTCTGAGTAGCACCTCATACATATATAATTTAGTATTTCTTTATAGGGTGCGGAACGCTAAGGTCTTAAAATGTTTTGTATTCCAAAAATAAGTCAACTTACAAAATATTTCTCTTTCTATTATTTTGCAGAATTCTCAAAAACAAATGTTACATTGAGTCTGTAAAGTAAGAATATCTTCAAATCCTTAATAGAATAGACACATATATAACTTATTAGTCCAGATTTAGACTGAAGAAATATATATGCAAATCTTCTATTTAAATTCATAAACTCTGCCTTAGATTAGATAAAATTCTATACTATTGCTATTATACATATATTTTCATATGCCATTATTTAATAATAAGGAAATATAGTGCAATCCGTCTATAATGAACTTGCATATAATGAAATATCGTTTATAATAAACATTTTCCAAAGTCCCGGCTGATTCACCATTTAAATTAATGCATTTCAGCCTTGCATGTACGAAACTCGTTTATAATCAACTTTCGCTTATAACGGCCAAATTTATCGATCGATGCATTATAAGCGAATCGCTGCCTGACAGATTTTCAGTGAAATTATTTTGTCACAGACTGAATCATTCGGTAGTTCGCCTTATTAACAGCCTATATATGTATATTTTTCATTCTACATAGTACATGTAGTTGCAGTGGAAGTTTGTGGGTATTTATTTATGGTTCCAGAGAAAGTAAAAAAGGCAATGATGAAAAAAGTAAAAGACGTGCAGTTTCTATTCAAGATAAATTTAATATAATCCGTAAAATCGAAGATGGTTAATATCAAACTACAAGTTGTTCAAAAAATAAAATAGGGAAATCTACTGTGTCTACTATATGGAAAAATAAAGATAAAATAGAAAAATACTATAAAGAAGGTATGACTAACTTAAATAAGAAGAAAATGCGTACATCCACACACAATAACGTTGATTATATTGTTATGATTCATACAACAGGACGTCATCGAATCCAAGAATAATGCGGCGGCCGATATAGAAGGGGTTAAACCATTCATTCAACGGGTGGTCGCCGCGTCGAGTTGATATTGTGATAAATAAACATTTATATAAATACTGTGCAAATAAATATTGTTATAGTAATTTTAAGATTGTTATTTAGTGTATTCTATTTTTATTGCTAATATATTGTGTGTTTAAATTACCATTAGTTTTATTTAAGGACCCAGAAAGACAAATATATTACAATATGTTGCTGATGTGGTTTAAAAAAAAAAGAGGCAATAACGTACTTATTAGTGGGCACTTGTTACAATTAAAGGCAGAAGAATTCGGAAGGAATTGTGGTGATGAATTTAAATGCAACAGTGGTTGGCTTGATAGATCTAAGAAGCGACACAATATTATTTTTGGAAGAATATCTGGAGAAGCTGCCTCGATATACAGAAGAATCACAGAAGATTGGCTTCTACATACCTGGCCGTCAATAAAAAATGGTTATTTCGAAAATCAGATATTTAGTGCTGATGAAACAGGAATGCCTCCGAACCAAACTCATAAATTCAAAGGTGAGACGTGTAATGGTGGCAAGTTGTCAACAGAACGCATAACAGCTTTGATTTGTGTAAATTGGAGCGGTACACAAAAACTTAAATTGCTGATAATAGGTGCGTGTTATAACTAATACTTTTGATATCATAAAATATCGGATTCGTTTTGTTTGCAGGTAAATACAATAAATTACGTTTTAAGTATATTCATACGTTTCTAACAAAAATGGATGACATCCTCTATTTTTAACAATTATTTAAAGAAGTGGGATACGGAATTGATAAAAAATGGCGAAAATATAATTTTACTTGTTGATAATTCCCCGGCACATTCTCAGGTTCAGCAGCAGAATATGAAATTTGTATTTTTTCCGTATAATACAATATCCTTACTGCAACTCATGGATCAAGGGATTATTAGAACATTAAAACAGAACGCGACACCCTTTAGGGTAAAAGGTTTTTAGATATATATATATGCAGGTGTAGTTTCTCGGGTTCTTGGCCGCGTGTGAGTTTTGTCCTGAAAAGGACTATTTACTCTACGTTTCAACGAGATCGCACTCGTCATCTTCAGGAGCTAGTCGGTCTGTCGCTTGTTAGAGCTGGAGATCGTCTAATGTGCGCCTAGCACTACCTCTTGTTATATGCTGCTGTGTCGGGAGGGGGCGTCCCACTATTGACGTCATGTGTGCGCGGCTTCGTGTAATTGGTCCGAGTGCCTGTAAGTTCCCTGGTCGGTCCGTGTGTCTGTGTAGGGGTTGCGATCTGTCGGGATTTGGTTATGTTTTTATCTGTCGGTGAACTAGGAGCGGTTTCCATGTATGCGGCAAGCGCTGGCCGTCGTCACGTTTATTTAAGCACTTAGGACGCTTTTCTATTTCTATCGCTTCTCTTGTAATTCTCGTCGTTAGGTTTTCACTTTTGGCTAGGATCTTCGTGTTTTCAATGTCGATAGAGTGCCCTGTCAGAAGTTTATGCTGTGCTAACGATAACGTTACTTCTTTCTTGACGACCGCGTTTCGGTGTTCTTCTCTTCTCACGCTAACTCGCCTGTTTGTCTGCCCCACATATGATTGATCACACATTGAACATGGTATTTCGTAAACGCCCTGATCTTCTAGAGGAATTCTGTCTTTCGCATTACCTATTTCATCGGCTATTTTTCTGTGTGTTGTGAAAACGGTGTCTCTTGTTTTTCTGTTTTTCTGTTGACGTTAATTCTGGCTTTATTTATTGTTTTTGACGAATAGCCGTTCGTGATGAGGGCGTTTCTTATGTTCCTTCTTTCTTCGTGTATGTGTTCCTTGTCTGTTAGTCTCTCATATCGCAAAACTAGTGTTTTTACAACGGAATTTAGTTGTGCCGGGTGATGGTGTGATTGTGCTTTTAAATATCTATTTGGGTGTGTAGGTTTTCGATATACCGTGTGTCCCAGTAGTCCGTTCTCCTTCTTGATTACCAACACGTCAAGGAAAGGGAGTTTCCCTTGTTCTTCTACCATCTACATTGTGAAATGTATGTTTGGATGTTCGGCATTCAAGTGGTGTAGAAAAATATCCAGCTTCTCTCTGCCAAGTGTCCAAATGACGAATGTGTCGTCGACATAACGTAGCCACAAATTGGGCTTGTCTGCGCAGTTATTTAATGCCTTTGTTTCGAAGTTCTCCATGAATATGTTGGCAATAATCGGTGACAGAGGAGATCCCATCGGTATTTTTGGCTATTGTAAGTGAAATAAGTATTTGCCAGGCAGTGTTCTATTAGATTAATCGTGTCCTTTGGTACTTGGTATTTATTTTCTAATATGGAAATGGTTTCTGCGATCGGCACTTGCGTGAAGACAGAATTCCTCTAGCAGATAAGGGCGTTTAGGAAATATCATGTTCAGTGTGTGATCAATCATATTATTATGTGGGGCAGACAAACAGGCGAGTTAGCGTGAGAAGAGAAGAACACCGAAACGCGGTCGTCAAGAAAGAAGTAACGTTATCGTTAGCACAACACAAACTTCTGACAGGGCAGTCTATCGACTTTGAAAACACGAAGATCCTAGCCAAAAGTGAAAACCTAACGACGAGAATTACAAGAGATGCGATAGAAATAGAAAAGCGTCCTAAGTGCTTAAATAAACGTGACGACGGCCAGCGCTTGCCGCATACATGGAAACCGCTCCTAGTTCACCGACAGATAAAAACACAACCAAATCCCGACAGATCGCAACCCCTACACAGACACACGGACCGACCAGGGAACTTACAGGCTGTTACACCGAGTGTCAGGGGAAAAAAAAATAATTTAAGTAATCGGGTGGCCTGCCCGGGCCTGCTCAGTCGTCCTCCCGGTGATAATGGTGTTTGGGTGGAGGTGGGTTGCTTGACCCACCGTCCGATTTGCTCATGTTGCTCTCTTTCTTTATTTGTCTCTTTTTGGTTTAAATGAAATACTGTTCTTTATTTCAGGGTGTTTAAATGAAACACGGTTCTTTGGGAACATTAATAATTAAACTCTTCTTTATTTTTAACTTATACCCAAAGTCTCACAAGGTTTACACAATATTTCTAAGTCTATAACTGCTTAAAGTACTTACTAGTGTTTCCGCGGGGTCACGCACTTTCACTAATTGTTTGAATTGCTAACTGGCTCTATGGTCTGGGGTTTCACCTACGGCTGACAACAGTTGTCTCACCGGCTGGTTGACTGACTGACTCGCCGGCTGGCTGTGTTAGGTTTAGTTACTACCGGCTGGCTCACCGGGTAGCTGACTGACTGTTACTACCGGCTGGCTCACCGGGTAGCTGACTGACTGTTACTACCGGCTGGCTCACCGGGTAGCTGACTGTCCGCTCTAGGGATTCGGCCCCGCTTTTATATGCTATCGATGGAGTGGGTAGTCGCCCCACTCCTCTGTGAATTGTCCACGCCGTCGGTGGGCGGGGCCTAGCGGTGGCATCGTGTGTTTGCCGGCACACATTCGTGTGCTAGTCTCTGAGACGAACACACGTACATATTGCATTTAAACATACGGCGGTAACCGTCAAAGCGAACCCGAAAGCAATGGCCGGACGACTCAAGACCATCCCCAAAATTGTGTTGAACCCCGTCGTCGCACAACAATTGGATCCAAACAACTCCCTGAAATCCAGATATATATCGACACAGCAACCAGCGAAAGTGCTGCCCAAGCCCTAATAGACGCCAATCGAGCATTCATGGTGGACCCGGACGAACCAACGAGAGAAATATACATAACCGAAAATATTCACGAACCAACCGAACAAGAAAAACCACCGGCGGAACAAAACAACAGTCAACCAGAACAGAGAAGTGAAAACCAGGACAACAACACATTCATATACCCGAAAAAGACATCAAAAAGACAGAGAACATGAGACCGCTTCTATCCAAGTAAGCAACTCGTACAGTTCCCTCGAAAAGAAATCGGAGGAAGAAATGGAAGAAGAAACAACAGAATTCACCCCTCAATCGTCAACATCAGGCAGCACTCCCAGGGTAAGTGACAAACAAAACACTACACAAAACACAAACACTGTAACACACAAAACATCAAAAATTACACCGATCATAGTCACAGACAAATGGGCACAAATACGACAACTGCTTAAGACACACAACATCAAAACCGTACAAAGCAAACTTGTTAAACAAGGAATACACATTGAACCAAAAACTGACGATGACTACCGCACAATTAAACACATACTTAACACAGAACTCATACAATTTTACACATTTCAATTACAAAGTGAAAAAACACTGAAGGTAGTTATGCGAGGCATTCCTACCTTTATCACCGACACTGACATAACTAACGACCTGACCGACCAAGGCTACCCGCCACTAAAAATAAAACGTATGAATGGAAAAAACGGCATACCCGCACCACTTGTACTAATAGAACTGACTAGACAATATAAATCAATTTTTAACATACACGACTGTTGCGGACTTACGATTAAAATCGAACCTCTTAACACACGGACAGACATAATTCAATGCCACAAATGCCAGACATTCGGACACCAACAAAGACACTGCAACACTGCAACGTACAATTCAAATGCATGAAATGCGGTGACTCGCACTCTACACATCTATGCACTAAACCAAAAACAACACCACCAAAGTGTGCAAACTGCGGTGGTCCCCACCTATCTACATTCCTCAACTGCCCCAATAACCCGAACAACCCTGACAAAAAAACCACTCCAAATTACATCCCAGCACCACCCCCAACAACAAACCCACGGACACAAACGAAACAACACAACACCAAACACAACCGACGAACTCGCACTTGCCCTAGGCAAAATGCTAATCACACTTCACTCCACAAACGCAACAACACAACAGATATACGACTTCGTAATTCAAACAGAGAAAATAATAACACTTTACAACAACAAACAGTAAACACATACAAACTAACACATGACCAACGCAAAAAGCGACAAAACACAGACAGACACATGACCGCACACAACTCAGACGATTGATAATTGACAATTATTAATCAGACACAAACACTCACAACCCTGGGAAACAAAACAACGTAGTGGAATTCATCGAAGCACACTTCGACCACAAATCACGACCACAAATCAACAAACCATCCACGTCAAGAACATACACTCACGATTCGAAACATAGAACAAAGTTCATTTCGAGGAAAAATCCATTCAAAGAAGAAGAAGAAGAAGATTTGCCGGCATTCACGATGCACCTGTGGTTGGAGTCGGATCGTTGCTGCTGTTCACTCGTGACGAGCTGTATGATGAGTGTTTTGTATTTTTGAACCAGTCTACGCTCAAACACGTCGTGCTTCAAACCGTAGGTTGCCGTTGGTAACAAGGCACTCGGACCAACTACAAGAAGCCGCGCACGCATGGCGTCAATAGTGGGACGCCCCCTCCCGTCACAGAAGTATATAACAAGAGGTAGTGCTAGGCGCACATTAGGCTATCTCCAGCTCTAACCAGCGACAGACCGACTAGCTCCTGAAGATGACGAGTGCGATCTCGTTGGAACATAGAATAAATAGTCCTTTTCAGGACAAAACTCACACGCGGCCAAGAACCCGAGAAACTACACCTTCATCATACGTCCGCGAGAACATCAAGAGTAACATATATATATATATATATATATATATATATATATATATATATATATATATATATAAAACAGAATTTACGAAAGCAACTGTTACTCACCATAATTCAAAGACAGGACAATAATGATGTTCAGATTATCTTAATTTTAGATGCGATGAATTTATTGAGCAGTGCATGAACAAATATATCAGCTGAAACAATTCAAAATTGCTTTTGACATGCAGGGTTCGTTTCAAATGATAATCAGACTGTACTTCGCGAAGACTTTGATGCTCAATATCACATTCCGTTAAGTGAATTGGATAAATATCGCAGCTTATTGAGATGTTGACAAATTCTTAGCTTATGTAAATGTTGATAAAAATGTTATTGGTACGGAAATGCAGACTGATGCATAAATTGTACACCAGATAACATAAGATACCGAAGATGGAGAAGAATCGGAAATTGTTATAGAACCAGACAATCCCATAACTACTGCAAACGCTTTACAATATACAAGAAAACTACACCACTACTTTCAGGTTAACGGAGCCCAGGACAATACATTTTCAACATTATTAGAATTACAAAACACTTTAAATAATCAGTATTTACATAGTCAGACCATACAATCGAAAATTACGGACTTTTTGACACATAAATTATACTACATAACATAAAATATGAATAAACACTTATTTTATCTTACGTGTTTCTTTTTAATTCTTGTAAAAGTACTTTCACTAGTTCATATAATACACTTAGGTATCTACCATTGTGTTAACCTCGGATTAAGTGAACCTCGGATATAACCCATTTTACCGTTCCCCTGAAGTTCACCATAGCCGGATTACACTATAATATGTAAAAATATTTTAGGATTTTACTAAATAAAATGAAAGACAATTTTCCAGATTTTAGATAGGCGAAAACTTATTTACTAGCAATTCTCTAAGCCAGCGGTTGAACGATTTTTTCTCTCGCGTATCCCTTAATTAATATTCACTTTTGAGCAGCACCTCTCTCTAGCAGCATTCTTGTGAAGCGATATCAAATTCTCGGCGATGGTATGATTTTTGTCAATACAGTGATTTATTTTGTACTATGTAACTTTAATAATAAACTTTAGTAACGCACATTTAGAGATATGTTGTTGTGACCCATTTTAGTTTTTACTGTTGGGTGCAATTAAATAAATATTATTAAAAGTTAAATTAGGAATTGTCGCTAAACAAAACTAATACTGTTATGTCTATAAATTTGATGTTTAGTTTCTAAATAACGCTTTAACAAACATAGATTTACACCGCTATACGGCAATATCTCTCAACATAAGCATAGTGGTTTTGAATAGTCTTCATCTCTCTCGAATAAAAATCCTTATCTCATAAAGTCTTCAAAATATTTTTTTTTAGAAGAAGCACTGATGTTCTAAGCTTGTTAGTTTTATCCTTGATACTTATCGGAGCAGGTTTATTTGTTGACGCACTCTTCTGAGCTTGTAAAACGTCAAACTGCTTCTTGCCCGCAGTTGCAGAATCTTAAAATTGAATTTCATTGCTAACTGTACCTCTCTTGAAAATTCCAATTTGTAACCATTTATCCATTTTGAGACAATCACAGAAAGTCCCATAAAGCAATATGAGTAACGGTAAATAATAAGGAATGCATTACTCACTTGACTCACAATTGAACACTAAAGTTATTGTTTTCAATAGCTTTTTATCTTAAAACCTCGAAATGGAAAGCTAGAAAGCGATTCCAGATACTTATGACATATACAACGCCTTTATTAAAATGTCGAAATCGGAAGCTTTGCTTTATATTTTGCTGTTTTCTGTCATTATAGAAATTGTTTTTGAATACCTCCAAGTGCTCAGGAGTAGGCGGACAACAGGTTGGAAGCCTCTCCTCTAAGCAAACCTAAGGAAATTCTAAACATATCAGTGTCCATGTAGTATCCATTCACATTGTAAAACATACAGAGTAAAAGTGAATATAGGTTGTATATGTGGAAGATAAAATAATATTTGAAGCCTAACACTTAATCTAAGTACGTAGAAATCATGCGATTACAGCTAATCAGACACATCGAAAGATTTTTTTTACATATAACTCGACGGTTATCTAAAGAAATGTGTCTAAAAGTCTATTAGCAAAGTCATAAGAATAATTATACGCATAAATTCTAAATTGCTGAACAATATTCTAGTTTAGGTCTTATAAAATATGTATATATGTGATGCGTATGTAGCTTATTATTTATTAGTACCTGTTTAAATACGTTTAATGTGTCTACCCACAATCGTTAAAAGACAGAAACGCATACACGAAATCAAATATTTGCTATTTACACTGCGTTGTGTTCTCTGACATCAAAGTAACTGTAGTCGAGCACCACTTTGTTTAACTTTCATTTACTTTTTTTTCACAATCAAATAGCATTGAGCTTCCATTTTAGTTTTATATGCCTACATTGTAGATAACTTGAAAAACTTGACATAGTTTTATATCGCTTTTTAGGGCTATTTTATAATAAATCTAACTCTTTTGATGAATCGACCAACAATATTTCGAAAATTGTTTCGATGTCAACGTATATGTATTTACACTTAGAAAAATGTAATTGTAGAGAGAACGAAATATTTGTAGTGAATGTATACACTACAACCGTAGATTAGTAAACGAAAAGTATTAAATTCACGTAGTGTAAAAGTAATAGAAACTATTTTTTGTAATTTGGTAATGTGGTAGATTTTACAAACGTTTGATATGTAAATCAAACAATACTTTCAAAGCTAATATGTTATGGTAATACACAACACAATTAGCAGTCAGAGAAATGAGAATATCAAATTTTACAATTCCAAAAGTAACATTGTATAAGATTTGTTGTATAAAGAACAATGTGGATTCAATCCTTGTCCAAAGTGTTTATTAAAATCGATAAAATTTATACTTTTTGTTATAAATACCAAATACGATGCTGTAATATTAAAATGATTCATTATTCGATTATTTTACATAGTACTACTTTGTACTCGATTCCTACATCGATGTAAATCAGTGTAATAATATAATACAATTAAAACAGACAATACGGCAGTCTAGTCAAGATAACACTTCCGGAATTGACGTAGTGAAACAAGCATTACCGTGGTTGAATGATCAGTAAAAGAAAAATAAAATTATGGCTTTGTGCGTTCAGGCCTATCGACACCTAAAGGTAAAAGAGTGATAATACATAATAAAGGAAGAAACACGTATATACAATACATAGTATTATTTTTGTATATTAAATTTAAGAATTTATACGCCGTACAATATCTTTCTTACGACAACTTATTATTAGAGCAGACCAATTTCCGTGCGCGCCATGTGCGCCGATGTGAGGATGATTGTATTGCATCAGAACTAATAAAAAGCATTCAGTACGTGTTTGGTACTTGCTTAGACTGCATGTAAGTGTAAGCATACGTAATAAAATATCGTCGACACATAATTCGAGAACACGACCGTTGTCAGACGAAGTGAATAAGTTTATTATGGATTTCCCGGACTTAATATACGATGGCTCAAAAATTAAATGTTTAGTGTGCAATACATATCTAATGTGTTGGTCAAAAACACATTGTAAAGAACATGTAAGCAGTTCGAAGCACAATAATAACAAAATTGATCGACAACAGTTTATACATGAACTATGTGTAACTATGATTGTGTGTACACTGCCGTTTACCTTGTTATGTAATGATTCATTTATTTCATTTTGGAATAAATACGCGAATCAAACATTACCGAGCACGACAACGTTACAGGTAAACAGGTTGAAAATAAGATCAAAGCCGAACTGCAAAATAAAAAACTGTGGTTATGTGTGGACGAAACAACTGACAGCAAAAAACAATTCGTAGTTAATGTGATGGCGCGTAATATGGAACCACATCAACCAACGTCTTCAATTTTATTATCATTCAGACGACTAGAACAATGTAATGCCGAAAAAATTTCAAAGGTGCTATTAGAGACTTTGGAAAAATTTAAACTTTCGAAAGACCAAGAATTAATGTTTATGACCGATGGTGCCGCAACCATGTGTTCTGTAGGCCGGTCTCTTAAAAAATATTGACCTAACTTGTTACATATTACTTGTAAACTCCATG
The DNA here is from genome assembly GCA_935421215.2 of Melolontha melolontha. Taxonomy (NCBI): domain Eukaryota; kingdom Metazoa; phylum Arthropoda; class Insecta; order Coleoptera; family Scarabaeidae; genus Melolontha; species Melolontha melolontha. The sequence continues at coordinate 117,734,554 of OW285235.1, forward strand.
ATCTACACCTTGTGGCAGAACAGGTTCGTAGATGTTATCCAGAGGTAGATGCTTTAATATCGAGTACAAAGGCAGTATTCCTGAAATCTCCAAAACGTATTCGGAAATTTCACGAATTGTGTCCCCATACCCCTGAGCCACCACAGCCGATTCTGATACGTTGGGGTACATGGTTACGGGCGGGGTTTTACTATCATGAACGTTTTGAAAAAATTAAGGACGTGGTTTTATCAATACAAGCCAGCAAAAATTTCAAGATGCCCAGATTAAAATGGATTTACAAAGTATTCGTGAGAATTACTTGGGAGTAGAAGAAGCAATAACGAAATTAGAAAATTCGTCGCTGTCGTTAGAGGAATCACTTCAAATCGTTAAAGATGTTCACGCACAACTGTGTGTTGTAGAAGACGCAAAAAGTGAAAGTGTTCTAATTAAATTTGAAAGTATTTTAGATAGAAATGCAGATTTTGACACCTTAACACGTATTTGTGAGTGCACGTCTACAGATGCGTTAAGTTGCTTAAAATAGTATTTTGATTATGCGAATATAACATCACTAGATGTAGAACGCTCGTTCTCCGAATATAAACATATTTTTTCCTAACGGCGGACATGTTTTTCAGAAATAACCTTATAAACGCACCTGATGTTGAAAATATACAATCGAGTTTCTCCAGTTTCTCAATCCTTGGAAGACGCTTAAAACGGTAAGTGTTTTTTAAATCCTCTGTCGTGCACACAATCACTGATTTCATACATTTTCCATTTTATTTATAGGTATTTCTCGCATATTCTAATATATTACGGATTACACTCCCATACCGGCGCTCATTACGCTCACGGAAATTGGTCTGCTCTACTTATTATACTACCGTACCCTAACTGCATTACACAAGCAACCACTTTAAGAAACCACAATAATGATTGTTTTTATTAGACCTCGATAGCTGTTACGTTTGTAGTACCGCATATTACAATTATGGTAAACTATGCTATATATTTTTCTCAGTGTATATCACATAAGCATAAGGAAAATTTACATAAAGTTTTTATGTTTTCATTTCTTCGCTACGTTTTTATTATTATCATTATAAGGATCTGAGTTCATATTTTATGTGGTCTGCGGTTCTATTTTCTTGAACAGCATCATCTGATTTTTTTTAATAAATTGTATGAACTAAACATTAAATAAAGGAATCTATCACACACATAAAAAAATCGTAATTGGATCGTGCCACTGTCAGGTGGAATATTAGTTTCATAATAAAGAACAGAAGTCAAATTCTAAATAAGTAAAATTATTTTATTTTTCACTTAAGTATTATTTGTTCATTTCACATTGGATACGGTTACCATAAACACTGTCACATCGTCCTTGGGCGTTATAACAGGGCGATATGGCTCATATTGCCCGCTAATTTATTTACATTTTTTAATGTTGTGTGAGTATAAATAAGGCCCTAGAAGAAAGAATATACATTTTACAGAACTAATAATTTGAATTTTTAAGAAAGTCTAAAGAACGAAGCAAAACTTTAGCATTCTTTGTTAAAATGAACTTGAAAACTTCAAAGTGTCAACAACTGCCATTTAAAATAAAATTAAGGTTAAACCGTTGATTCAAGGAGCCATGTTAGATTCGTAATGATGCGTAACGACATGACAGTTGATAGAAATCTCGAAACTTTTCCAATGTAACTTGAATTTTCCGCTTAAGAAATTAAAAAAAATGAAAAATAAAATCCTGTATGAACCACTGGCATTATGGCAATATAATACCCATAACGCATAAATGGTGCATAAATAACTATTAAAGTTAATATTTACTGCTTCCATTTGTACAATAGAATATTCAAAAGCTATCAATTACCTGCTAACAAAAACGCAGAGGGAATAATTGGGGATATTGGCAAGTAAAGAGATTACCCCCTAATACGTGTTGCAAATTTTAATGAATACGTTAGTTCTTGTGAAAAAAAAGATATAAATATAATATATAAATGCAAAATGTTTTGAGAAGGTTTTCATGTGTATGGTTATTGTTAACTTGTTTTAACAAAATTACACTTTGAGAAAGACGAGCAGAACATACAAAGATGAATATAAGAATCAGTTTGATGTCGTTATGGAATAGTTTACGTGATAACAATGTTATTTATCGCAATACTTTAACAAACAAAACAGTTACTGTCTGGAAATCATCGCGAAAGGTGTCTTACATGGGTAATAATGAAGTGAGATTAGTCGGATATTGTGGTTTCTGGTGAGTTTTCAGACACAAATCCGCTTGTCGGATGTATAGCAAAACATCTAATGAAAGTGCACATGTGGACATGTTTCAACATACAAAGTTTGGGATCATTATGCGTTTGTATTGGTAATCAAGACGCACGGAGAATCATTAATTAATATATACCAAAAGGTACTCTTAACATCAGTACAAAAATGATTTGATGTGATGTGAGTCATGTAATGACGTCCCCCACCGTACGCGTTAACACGTTCGAGACCCGTCCGAAATATAACCAGACAGAAGAGTCCGGAATACTCCAGACTGCGCTACAGAACATTATATACAGAATACATATATATATATACAGAATACATATATATATATATATATATATATATATATATATATATATATATACAGAATACATTATATACAGAACATTATATATATATATGTGATTTCTAATTTCAAAATAGGCATCTGCTTTCGAATCTGACATTTGCTTTCATAACTGACACCTGCTTTCAAAGGTGACATCTGCTTTCAATTACTGACATTTGCTTTCACTAACTGACATCTGCTATCAAAACAGACTTTTGCTTTCAACTTGACATCTACATTCAATAACTGACATCTGATTCATTAACTCTGTTACTTTATAATGCATTTCTAAATAGCTTGAACCTAGGTCTATTGTGGGTGAGTGGTTAAACCGACAGTCCGGCAAACTGTAGACTTGGGTTCGAGTCCCAACATAGACATTTTTTTCAATTAAAAATTTCGTATGATTTGCTTTGTAATTTGTAGACAGCAATGTTTACATCCCCCCTTAATTTGCAATTACATACATACTAACTTGATATTTGTATTGCATATAAAAGCCGAAAAACTCCAATAATTTATCAATTGTTATATATATATATATATATATATATATATATATATATACAGACCGTCCCGTAAAAAACGCCAACATTCATAATTCCGTTATTTATTGTCCGGTTTTATTTAAACAAAAAGTAAATTTAATAGCATCAAAAACACTATAAGATAGCAGTGTTTTATTTGTTTTCAATTGTTTTCATTAATGTCAAACGACAGTCAAGTTTTTTATTTTAAATGGCAACATATATATTTTTGGCTATATTCGGATTCTATTTTTTTTTCTGAATTCAACGATGTATAACATGTTTATTTTTGATAAACGTTTATTGCAAAAAAAAAACTTTATAAATTTCATCTTTGTCTTCCATTATTTATATTGCCCGCCACCTTGTTTAACACATATCGCACATCTCCTAATAATAAAAAATAAAAAAAAAACTTTATAAATTTCATCTTTCATTATAGTAGACTTGGCCCAGTCCACTAGCATTATGTCAATGTGCCTTAAGTGTCAGTTTGACTTTATTAAGTTTTCTGTATTATCCTGTTTGAACGTTTTGCCGCAACAAAAAGTGTATTTTCGTTAAAAATGAATAACAATGAATTAACGGACATGTTACAAGTGTTCTTTGAATGTAATAAAAATCGCCTTCAAGCAGTTCGTCGGTACAGTGCTCGTTTTCCGGACAGAGAAGTTCCAGGTTCGAAAATATTTCAGAGAATTGAAAAGAATTTAAGAAATTATGGATCATTTACCAAACCAAAAACACAAAAACGGAAATTCTCCGAAGATAAGGAATTAGATGCTCTTCTTGCAGTACAGCAAAATTCACGAACTTCGATTCGCGAAATTGCACATAATATTGGGGTATCAAAAACTACAGTTCATGGTATTTTAAGAAAACACAAACTTAAACCGTACATAGCTCGAAAAGTTCATGCATTAGAACAAAATGATCCTGGCCGAAGAATCCAGTTTTGTCGTTTTTATTTAAATGCATTAGAACAAGACCCGAATTTTTACAGAAGGATAATTTGGTCTGATGAATGCACTTTTAGCAACAACGGTATTTTTAATAGAAACATACATCGACAGTGGAGTGCAGACAATCCGAGATTTGTAATTGAAAATAATTTTCAAAGACGTTTCAACGTAAATGTTTGGTGTGGCATTTTAAGTGATCAATTAATTGGGCCATTTTTCATAGATGGTTGCTTAAATCAAGAAAAATACTACACTTTATTACACGAAAATCTCCAAAACTTTTTAGATGAATAACCTATGGCAAATTTAAATAGAATATTTTTTCAACAAGATGGGGCTCCCGCGCACAACGCCAGAGTAAATACTGATTTGTTGAACACCCAATTTGGAAATAGGTGGATAGGAACATCCGTTCACCGGATCTTACGCCCCTCGATTTTTGGTTGTGGGCTTATCTACAAGATCGAGTTTTTTTAACAACTCCAGAAAATGTTGACATTTTAAGACAAAGAATTATTAACACTTGTCAAGAAGTACCTGCCGCTTGTCTTTTAAATGCGACCTTTGGAGTAATTAGGAGATGTGCGATATGTGTTGAACAAGGTGGCGGGCAATTTCAACATTTATTGTAAAGTGTTTTGTTTCTTATAATAATATTTATAATACTTACATTTCCAATGTTTCATGACACATTCGAATATTTATAAATAATGGAAGACAAAGATGAAATTTATAAAGTTTTTTTTTGCAATAAACGTTTATCAAAAATAAACATGTTATACATCGTTGAATTCAGAAAAAAAAAACCAATCCGAATATAGCCAAAAATATATATGTTGCCATTTAAAATAAAAAACTTGACTGTCGTTTGACATTAATGAAAACAATTGAAAACAAATAAAACACTGCTATCTTATAGTGTTTTTGATGCTATTAAATTTACTTTTTGTTTAAATAAAACCGGACAATAAATAACGGAATTATGAATGTTGGCGTTTTTTACGGGACACCTGTATATATATATATATATATATATGGTAGATTCAATTAGATAAATTGAATCTACCATAACATACTAAGGTCAGGAAATACTTATCTATATATGTATATACATATATATAATATTTTCGTGACCTTGGTATAATATGGTAAACTTAATAAGTCGGTGATTAAAGGTCTGGTTTATTACTTCAAAGTATATATATTTAAAACATCCCTACATGTTTCGGCAATGATGCCTTCGTCAAGGATATAAAAAATATTTTTATATATATTTTTTATTATCCTTGACAAAGGCATCATTGCCGAAACATGTAGGATTGTTTTAAATATATATACTTTGAAGTAATAAATAGAGCTGAGGATGTTTGCGGTATAACCATAGTAATTTACTATGGTTACATGATATAACCATGGTTATACCGCAAACATCCTCAGCTCTAGTAATAAACCAGACCTTTAATCGCCGACTTATTAAGTTTACTATATATATATATACAAGTGTGTATAAATTGGCGGACCCACTACACGCGGCGATGTTCTTCGTTAAATTTGGAGTCCAAAATCCTAATACGAAAATGTTGTACCATGCTCCATATCTTTGCGCGAGGTTCCTAAAGTTCGGACTTTCAGTCTTGAAATAAGCATTATTACTCGATATTTGTTGACAGAAAGAGCTACAATTTAGAAGAATGAAGAATTGTTGTTATTATCCTTTCGTTAAAGTTTCCTTTTTGTTTTTAAAGTTTGTTTTTATATATATATATATATATAATCTAAGTTCCCTTTCTACCTTTCGGTGTAGCGATTTTACATATTTATCTCTTAACTAATGTGTATTGTCAGTATTTTGTACAAAGTTTTTCCACTTTTTTCTATCTTTGGCAATTTCTCTTGCATTCAGTACTGTTTCTCCTCTGTTCTCTATCAATTTGGCTACCTCCTTTTCCCATGTTTGCTTCGGCCTCCCAGGTCTTCGTTTGACTATTATTTTGGACGTCCATACTCTTTTAGTTTGTGTACATTCCCTCATACGCTGTAGGTGTCCCCACCATCCTAATTGTTTCTTTTCTATATATTCCATTATGGGTTCTATTTGTAGCTCTTCGCGTACGTCAATATTTCTCACTCTGTCATTTCTTGTTATGCCTTTCACTCCCCTCAGAAATTTCATCTCAATCGTCTGTATTCTGCTTTTCTTTCTGTTTGATAGTACCCATGATTACCTTCCGTATGTTAATATTGGTCTGAATATTGTTCTGTATACCGTCATCTTGGTTTTTCTTGATATCTCTTTCTTCCTTATAAATGCTGATCTCATTGCATGGTATAGATTTGTTGTTTTTTTGATACGTTCACTTATGTCAATGTTTTGATTACCATTTCTTTCCAGTATTACTCCCAAGTACTTAATTTGCTCAACTTGTTGTATCCTTTGATTGTCGATTTTCATATTCAATTCTTCCTTTTCCCCATTAGTTACTACCATCACAGTTGTCTTTGTTATATTTATCTTCATTCCATTCTCCTTTAATATGTTATTCCATATGTTTACAGTGTCTTGCAGCCCTTGTTCGGTGTTAGCCATAATGACAACATCATCTGCGAATACACACTCCGTTAGCTCTATTGCTTTTAGGTTTCTGAATCCCACGTTGAGTTTTTTCATGTGTGGTTTGCATTTCTTAATTATTTCATCAATGAAAATATTAAACAGTACCGGGCTGAGTACTCCTCCCTGTCGCAAACCGTCTTTAATTTCAAAAATGTCTGACTTTCTATTTTTACTGATTACATAGTTTTTACTTTCTGTATACATGCTCTTTACTGCTGTTATTAGCTTTTTGTCAACATTTCTCTTCTCCAAGCTATTCCATACTTTTTTCTTCCTATACAATCAAAAGCTTTTTCTAGATCTACAAATGCGAAGTATGCTTTAGTTGCGCTTAGTATTGTTTTTTCAATTATTTGCTTCACAGCAGGCGCGGCTCGTGCTGACGTATTTTGGTTTGCAGTACAATGATACGAGTGCCTCGTGTGTTTTCGGTGTTTACTAAGCAAACGTTACAGTTAGTACACGAGAATACACGAAGCACTCGGATCATTGTACTGCAAACCAAAATACGTCATCACGAGCCGCGCCTGCTTCACAGTAAATATGTTGTCGTGAATCCCTCATCCTCTCCTGAATGCACTTTGAGTTTCCTCAAGTGTTGGTTCCACGTATCTTTGCAATCTCCTTTCCAATATGCGTTCATAGGTTTTCGCTGCTGTACTTAGTAACGTTATTCCTCTATAGTTGCTGCACTTCCTATTATTTCCCTTCTTATATATTGGCACTATTTGTCCAATTTTCCAGTCCTCCGGTATTCTACCTTCTTCCCATGCTCTATTACATATTTGCCAAAATATTTCTATTCCTTTTCCTTTTACGTTCTTCAACATTTCAGTGGTTACTCTGTCGTGTCCTGGGGCTTTCCCATTTTCAGTGTGTTTAATGCCTCTATTATTTCGTCTTTGGTTATGGGTTCCAATCTTTCCTCATCTTCAATAGTTATTCGTTGTTTTTCTTCTCTTTTGTTTGTCTCAGTTACATTTCTATCTATATTTAGCAATTCCTCAAAATGCTCCTTCCATCTACTCATTGTCTGTATATCATCTGTTACAATATTTCCTTCCTTATCCATAATTGGTGCATGTTTTGTCGTTTTTCCTGCTCTAAATATTTTAAGTATTTTGTAGAATAATTTTTGGTTTTCCTTGCTGCTGCGCTCTATCTTATTTCCGAGTTCTGTCCAGCTTTCCTCTTTTGCCTCTTTTGTCATCTTGTTTACTTTCTTCCTTTGTTCTTTGTAAAGCTAATATTTTATTTCTGTTCTGTTTCCCAGGTATTGTTTCCATTTTTCTTTCTTTATTTTAACTTCTTTTTTAATTTCGACGTTCCACCAGGCTGTCTGCTTAGTTCCACCGCGTCCTCTCATTTCCCCGCAGGTATTCCTTGCCGAGCTTAATAGTATTTCCTTAAAGGCTTTCCAATATTCTTCAATTCCATCATTCTTGTCCATCTTCAGTTCTGCCATCTTGTTTTCTACCATGTTTGGATATTTTTTTGCTACCTCTTCGTTCCTCAGTTTGTATGTTCTTATACTTGTAAATATTACATCTCCTTTATTCCTGCATTCATCAATTCTTTTTTCCTGTTTCTTAATTTTCGCTAATACCATATAGTGGTCAGTGTACAGTTCCGGACCTCTTCTAGCTCTAACATCTTTTACCTCTTTTTTGTTATCTTTCTCCACTAGTATATAGTCAATAATAGATAGCTCATTATTTGGTCCCCTTCTTGTATATTTGTGCACATCTTTATGTTGGTACCATGTGTTTGCTATTATTAAGTTGTTTGGGAGGCAATACTCCATTAGTCTTACTCCATTATTATTTTTGGTTTCCTCTCCATGTTTTCCTATCACTCCCGTGTATGTGTCCTTCCTTCCAACTCTTCCATTTATGTCACCCGCTACTATTATTTTACTCTTGCAGTTTTCCGTTATCTGATTTAGCTCTTCCCAAAATTTGTCTTTAATTTCTGTCTTTTCATCTTCATTGGGGCCATAGACAGCTATTATCGATATAGTATCTTTGTCTATACTTAGCTCTACTGTAAGGATCCTCTCTGAGTGTCCTTCCCATTTTTTTATGTTATTTACCAGTTTTTTATTTATTACACACCCCACACCTGCCGAAGCTCTCTTCTCCTGTGGTACACTACTGAGAATTAGTATATGCCCATCCTCTAACATAATTTCTCTTTGACCCTTTCTCTTTGTTTCGGACAATGTCAGTACATCCAGCCCAAGGTCATTAAATTCATAACATAGGTCTTGCTCTTTGCCCTTTAGGCTTCTTACGTTCAAGGTTGCATATTTCCAAGTTTCTTTGTTGGCAATGTTTATTTCTCTTGTCAATTTCCTTTGCGTTGTCAGGACATCCCTATCGATACTTTTCTCTATAACCTTTACCTTCGCATGGTCTAGCATTTGTATTACTTTCTCACTCCGATCAACAATCATGTCCATTTCATTAGCAATGTCATTTCCGTTTTTTCCGTCCTGTTTCAGATATCTTAGTTTTTTGCTGCTTGTTCTTCAATTTTCTCAGTTTCTTTATTCCATCGCCATTCTTCTCCATTTACCATCACCTTGTTATAACCAATTTTTGTTTTATTTCCCTTTTCCCTTTCTCTCTTAGCAAAAGCTCTTAGTTGAAATTGTTTCTCTATTTCTTTCGGTGACATATCATCATTGATAAATACCGGATCTCCTGTCCTGTTTTTCAATTTTGCTTTATTTTTCATAATCTCATTTTTTTCTAATTCACTGTTCAGTTCTATAACACACGTCCTATTTCCTACTTTACTTACTGTTTTTTGCCTGATATCTACATCCAGCTGTATATTTAGAAAACTCTTTATTTCTTGTTTTAGTTCTGCTGGTTCTTTAGTACCTAAAACTAAACCTTTCATTACCACATTATTTTTCCTACGTTCCTTTTCTATTTTTTCCCCTGCTTTTTCCACTTTCTGTATTTTGTCTCTTATTTTGTTGATTTCTTCTCTTACCTCATGGTTCTCTTTCTTCAATTCCTCGTTTTCCATTTTTAATTTTAGAAGTTCATCGTTAACTTGTCTTTGTTGTGTTCTCATTTCTATAATTTCTTCTCTCATTTCTTTCTGTTCTGTCTTCATCTCCTTTTGGTCTTTACACATTTCTCCCATCATCTCTAATATTTTATCCAGCTTACCTTCAGTTTCATCTGTTGATCTTTTTGTTGGTGACCTTCTTGTTTTCGAAGATCTTCCAAACAATCCCTCAATACTACCAACGCATTTTTTCCTTTTTCCCTCGTCTGTTGTATACTCTTCGCTATCTGTTGCGTCCATTTATTCTTGTTAATCGATTTCTAGTAATATTTTTGTTCCTTTATTAGTATTATTAATACGTAATTTTCTCACTAATTTAAATACACTGCGTAAGAAGTTAAGGCCGGTCAACCCGTTGGACCTCTCCCTCTATCTGTGTATTTCTTGCCAATGTGTTCAAGTGTTCAAACGTGTGTTTGGTCAATATTTGCTTCCTTAACAAATTAACCTTCACGCAATTTTCGACCTTATTTTGACATCTCTTAACCTCCTGTTTTACTAATATTATTTTACTAATATTATGAAACACTCACAGTTCGTAGTTCTTATTTTAATACCTATTTGTTCTTCTCGCTACTCACTTTTTCTCCTACTGCTTTTCACTCTTTTTTTTTTATTATTACTACTGCACGATATGGACCCAATTTGGGCTTCAATATCGGTGCTTCAACGTTAGTCACACACGAATGCCTTGTTAATAATTATATATTCTGATTCTTTATTTAATTTTACTCACTTTCGGCAATAAAATACATTATATTCATCAATTAAATACTATTAATAGACCGGCACCTTAGTCCTGTCCTGTCTCATGTCATACACTTTTACATTGAATCTTCTTTTATCACCAGCTGTTGCTTTTTTGTTTGTTTTTAACTTCTTTTATTTCATATTATGACGTGAGATTTACTTAAAAACCTTAAATTTGCACTTACCGACTGGGTTTTTTAACTGCCAAAATTTCTTTATCTGTTGTTAATCACTTTAGGCACTGATTTTTACAAATATTTTCATTTATTTATTTGTTTTTGTCGCGAAAATTAACATTATTAACAGAAACTATTCACATGTGACCTTCTAATATCAATATCTGTATGACGTCGAGTTTGTTTTTAATGTTTGTTTATTAACTTATTTTGACGAAAAACACATCTGACAACGTTGTAAAACAATAAGTAGGCAGCCTAATGTTGTTCTAGTCAAATACAATACTACTGTCAAATTTTGACACTTATGTAATCTAGCCTGATACATCGTTTTAGGATTAAGACTTTTAACTCAAAATTTGACCAAGAATGTCGCCACGTGTAGTGGGTCCGCCAATTTATACACAGCTTGTATATATATATACAGTCTGGTCATAAAGTTTGGAACCAAGCTTATAACCGCATTATTTTACATTTTTACGAAAAACGCTCGGACAGGTAAATTTTCTTTTTTAAAACGCCATCTTTTGACATACAATTTTTTTTCTATGACGTCATTGGTTTTCGAGTGATGATGTTATCAACACTTTCTTTAAATGGCAACCATATTACTTTTTTCTCATTTTTGGTAGATCTTTATATCCACCAAATAGTGATATAAAAGAATTGGTATGTTGCATCACAATTTTTTTGAAAAAATGATATAAATTTAGAAAAAAATACGAAAATTTTATTTTTGTACGAAATTAAAATTAAATTAAAAAAAATACATCTGAACTTAAATTAATTGTAACAGTTAACGTAAATTTTCAAAATGGACCCCACCAACCAACTGACACTGTCCCAGCCGAGTGTAAACACTTCGTATACTCGCCTCAATTATGTCTGTGGATATTTGTGTAAGTTCTACGCGAATTCGTTCTTTTAAATCTTCTAAATTTTTCGTTGTTAAAATACACTTTCTATTTCAAATAACCCCACAAAAAAAAGTCTAACGGAGTCAGGTCAGGAGAACGAGGTGGCCATTCTATGGCGCCTCTTCGTCCAATCCATTTATTTGGAAATATTTCGTCAAGATAGTGGCGAACCTCTACACCATAATGGGGAGGCGCCCCATCTTGTTGAAACCAAATATTTGGATGGGGTACATCACCATCCTCGTGATTTGGGAAAATAACAGCGAGCGCTGGAACCAGTTCAAATCTTAAAAATTCTAAATATTGCACAACAGTCAAATTTCCTTCAAAAAAATATGGTCCTAAAATGCGTCGTCCAATCATTCCAACCCATACGTTAACTTTTCCTCTGCGCTGAGTATGACACGCTTGAGTCCAATGCGGATTGTTCTGCGACCAATATCTGCAATTATGGCGGTGAACAGATCCATTTAGGCAGAACGTGGCTTCATCTGAGAAGACAATGTTTTCCAAGAAATTTGGATTTTGGTCACAACGTAACATTACGTCTTCACAGAACTGCAGTCGACGATCTTCGTCATCCTCATGTAATTCCTGTACAAGTTGAACTTTGTAAGGACGATAGTGTTCTTTTTTAAATAAGTTGACGATAAATGAGTGAGCTACCTGATTGGCTAACGCAAGTTGTCTGGTGGAAACATGATGCCTTTCTTCTGCTTCTAGAAGCACATTTAATTTCACATCTTCTTCTACTTGAGGTCTACCTTGCCGTGGTCGATCTTTTACGGATCCAGTTTCGGTAAACTTTCCAACTAGTTTTGTCACCGTAGACCTGGTAATTGGAGGTCTATCAGGGTGTTCATGGTTAAACAAATCGCATGCTTCTGCATGCGTTCTTTGTCTGTCCCCATACCCAACAATAATTAAAATTTCGATTCTTTCTCGCTCAGATAAATGTGCCATTTTTTATATTAGCGAAAATGAACAATTTTTACGCAATATCTCAAAAATTTAACGTCAAAAATAGAAGTAAATAATTCAACAATGTTGTCGCCATAGAAACAATTTCAAACTAAAATTTTTGTACATAAATTGTATAAAAAGAGTCAAGAATGTCATAAAGAAATATCTTGCAAAAAAGTGCGTGTTTTTATTTTTGTAAATTTTTTGCATAGTATCATGAGTAAATGTGCTTTTGACGATCCGGTTTGTTCAAGAAGAATATTTAAGTCCTCACACAAGAAAGTGTGAAAAAAACTTACTTACATATTTCAGTAAATTTTGTAAGCTTAATTCGTTTTTGAAATTGTCGATGAAATTGATTCTCCGTGTTTGTTTCCTCGTGTTAGTTTTTTGCGTCTTTCATCTAAAAACGTTTCCACATTCTCTGTGCCTAGCCCTAGAACTAATATTAAGATGAAGGCGGCCCTTCCTCATACTTTAGTGAATACCAATATAGACTTTATGTTAATTTTTTGTCAGTGGGTTTGTGAGATACTCATTAGCATTATTCATTAAGTGTTTTTTTTCCTCTATTTAGAATCATACAGAATATACCTTTTAATCTTATATAATGCGTGTCACTTTTTAAATTTTATTTGCCCACTAAATGAATTATTCTATTGGGTACAAATATATTATTATTATAATTATTATTACCAAATTTGTCGAGATATACATTTTAAGTGTGACTAGGAATATGATTTTCATGTATACTATTGTAAAGAGTAGATCCTGTTCTCTTGGAATATAGGAGATGTTTTATAATGCTTTACTTATTAAGCTGTAGATGAAAGATTTTCTAAAATGTATCTGTACCATGAAATGTATAATGATAAAAAAATATAATGGAAACAGTAGAAATGAATTAATAGTTCATTTTTGATTTCATCTAAATATCAGGGTATTATTTATTATTCAACCAAACGAAACTAAACAAACATTTACAGAAGCTCGACAATTAGTCTCTTTCTCCTAACCTAAATACATAAACGCGAAGCATGTTACATCCGCACGAACTATCAACAGATAATATAACGAGGAAGAAGTTCTAGGTTACATATTTCTATTAAATATACTGCTACTTCTGGTAGTTATAAATACATTTACCTCAGTAAACTTGAAATTTTATGTAATGTATGTGTGTGTTCATATATATCATATTTTAACATATATTCCTTGCCGTTCACAGTTAATATGACAATTATTTATAGATTTTAGTACCAACCGGAGTCCTGAAATTGAGCCTTTCTATTCATATCCATTTATTTTTTTCATTTATCACTATCTCACATGTATGGCCATGTTTTTAATCTATGGAGTACAACTTTGAGTTTATCTTTAAATAATTGAATCTACGAAAAGACTGAAGTACGCACTACTGTGTAAGCTAAACATTTCTGCCAGTGATTATCAGGGTGGAAAGGAAATATGCCGACATACTTTAATATGTAATAGCAGTAATAATATTAGGCATAAAATGCTAATACACAAAAACTATATCTCGAACGAGATCAAAGAAAAGAAAATTTAATAAATGCGACTCTGGTAAATTTAGTATTCCTTTATAACTGCAACGCTACCCCTACTGAAGCGTAATAGTGGGCGTTGTAGATGCGATGATACAATCTATATGAAGTATGGGTTATTCAAATCACGAATTAACAGATATAATTTTTCCAAATCGTGTACAGATTGAGAGATCGCGGTACATTGCAACGTATTTTTCAAGATGCGGCCCATATCTATGAAGGCCGAGGCACGTTAAATTGTGCACTTCGAAACTTTACCGATCGGTTAGAAGCTTCTATTTACGCAAATGGCAGCAGTATTGAACATCTGCTTTAAGCATCCCACATGGTTCACACAAATCTGCCCCTTTTAGGACAAAGAAATTGTCATTGAAAAAAAGAGGCAAATAGAACACAGAAAAGGAAATGAACATTCAATTAAAAATTACAGATGCAATTTTATATTTCTCGGCGTGAATTTAATATTAAGAGAAGTAAATTAGAAATTTCATATCACCACAAAACTGTTATACCGTTTAAAATTTTAAAACAAACTCGATATAGTATTTTTGTCGGGATATTACAAAGGTCAGGTGATTCACCTACTTATAAATAACAACAGAACAGCTGATGCAAGAAAATTTATATCTAGGAAATTAATAAATAAATCTTTTCGCACAAAGACGCATATATTACTGAAATATGAAGGGGATTTTTTGTTAACTTGTTTGTTGAATCGACAACATATAAATATATTATTTCTAGTTTTTTAGATTCAATCTAAATACAGCATCGTATTTGAAAAGATTATGTTCCTAAATTTCGAAAAAAATTGAAGTTTCGATAGAATAACATTTTTTGTGGATTTAATTGCTGTCTTACGTATCATTTATATGTTAGCGTACGTCGGCATATTTCATTTACACCCTGTATATTAGACCCTTGGAATTTATGTTATATCTCGAAAAATACTTTCCAAATTCAGATTACATGATACGGTAAATAATAGGTCATTTACTTCAACTCTGGACTAATTTTAATGGAATTTAACACCTTTGCATTTTAGTTATATCTTACGAATTTTAATAAAATATATTTTCTTTATTATTACAAAATATTCTAATGAAACGGAACATGATGTTTTGTAAAGAATAATTACCACCATTATTCTTGCAGAAAGTATAACTTAAAAACTTCTTAAGACGGCTATATTAGTATGCCAGTGCATAAATTTTTGTTGCGATTTATGATCATAATGATAAATCCACCTTTAATCTCCAGTAACAAAATGGTCGATAACTAAATCTAATTCTCCATTACCAAACACTTTTTAATATCATTTAAAATAATGACGCCAACAAAGCAATCAGGATATCATCAAATGGTTTTAATTACGCGCAAATAGTCCTTGGGATGATTATCATTACCGAATGCATCTAACATATTTACAAGAATATTTTTTTCAGTTTTACCTTGTCTTAGAAGGAATTTTATATGCGGTTTGTATTTTATTTTATTAGCTTTGATAAATTAACAATGAGCGACAACACAAACTGACAAGTTAATAAAGTTAATACCGTTGCATTTGTATTATAAATTGGTTTATAAGTTACCAAGGCATATATCATTAAAAGAAGGTTAGTGAAAATTAATACACAAAATTGAAAACTGATATGTTTACATATGCTTCTTTGTGAACATATTGAAATTTTGAAATTTATTATTATTATTCTAACAGTATTTATTAATTATATGCGATCGTTTAGTAAAAATATATACAGGGTCCCTACTATGTATGCAAATGGTCAAGTATCTCGAGAACGGTTCGAGATATATTACTGAAATCTTGTGCACGAATATAAGGAAATGTTTCGATCTTTTTGGCTGTATTTTCATTTTTTTTTCTTATCGCATATTTGAAATCCAAGCCTAACTTGATTTTTTTAATGGCAACAGTAGGTACTTGACCTTGGCATAGTTGGAAAAATAAAAAAACATTTATTAAATAAGAAACTATTTACAAAAGGTATCCGAAGTATCCACTATTAACTTCGTGGCAATAATAGATACATAGAATGAAGCCTCGATTTGCGTTTTCCAACCAAATCAATGGTATATCGGAAATTTCTTGCCGAATTCTTAATTTGAGATCTTAAAGATTTTCTGGCCTATTAACGTAAACTAGACTTTTTAAGTACCCCTCACCCCCCAATAAAAATCAGGTGGTGCCAAGTCCGGTGACCTTACTGGCCATTCAATAGTTCCCCGTCGGCCGATACATCAGTTTGGGAATGTAGAGTTACGAAAATTTCTAGCGTTAATGGCATAGTGTACTGGTGCACCATCTTGCTGGAACCATAATATTTTCTGGTTTTGATTAAGTTGCGCGATGATATTTTCTACCTTCAGCAGATAAGTATTTAGTACTATACTAGATACTTATCTACTGTCAAGTTGTCATCAATTAAAAAAGGTGCTACAATATTGTTGCTACTAAACCCCATCCATACATTTAATTTTTGAGGATACTGTGTATGAACCAGATCCATCCAGTGTGGATTTGTATCAGCCCAGTATTTACAATTATGTCTGTTAACATGACCATTTAAACAAAATGTTCCTTCATCCGTGAAAATAATATTTGGAACAAAATTTGGATTGGTATTCATTTTTTTTCATTATTATAACTTCGCAAAACTCAATTCTATGATCAAAATCATCTTGAATAAATTCTTGCAGTAATTGTATCTTCTAAGGATAAAAATCTTTTTTTATTATTTTTTGAACTGAGCGTCTTTAGCATTGTCTATTACACCAATAAATACATTCAATGAATTTTCGTTATTAGATTTTGTTTTTTGTCTTCCTACTTTTTAACGATTGTTAACACTGTCCGTATCCATGTATCTTATCATTTGAAACAGTTGTTTTATTGATGTTTTTATTTGGTTGTACTTTATTAAATAATCGACAAACTTTAGCATAAGTGCGTTTTCTGTCGCCGTATCCAACCATTGCTATTATTAGAATCATTTCTCTTTCAGTTAAATAGATGTTAATTTCGTATGATAACTGAAACAAATCTAAAACTCATAGATACACGTTAACGGTTGTCAAGGGTAATTAGGTATAGCAAACGAAAATTAAGTTGGCGCGAGGAGGGGTAAGTTCGCGCCGGATTAAAAGTAGTGGGGAGATTTGTATTTGGTTTTACATCAAATGTCAGATAATTCTAATCTCTGAGCGTGTATCACTTTATGATCACTAGCAAAGACATTATGTTCCGTCAAACGTCAATGACAAATGTATTCTGACAATTACTTGAGTAGTGGGGGTGGACGTTTTTAAAAACAGCTTCTGCGCACCCCCTCCTCGCGCCAACGTAATTGGCGCTTGCTATACTTGATTCGTCATTCGCAGTTTCATAGCCAACTAAACTAAAAATGCATTTACTCCAAAAGAAACAAACACTTTTTACCCATTTTTTTTTAACTATTTTGGAAAAAATATATATTTATATCAGTGAATTCAGCAAAAAATTATTTTTGCAACGATACCAATTCATGCACTGTTGCCATTAAAAAGAATCAAGTAAACCTAGGATTTCAAATATGCGATAAGAAAAAAAATATTAAAATATAGTCAAAAAGATTCAAACATTTCCTTATATCCGTAAACAAAATTTCATTTACCATTTCTTGTACCATTTTCGAGATATTTGACCGTTTCCATACATAATAGCGAGCCTGTACCTACATCTTAGAAATACATATTTTCTAAACAATATAATAATAAATAACAAATAACAGTATATTTTAAGGATATTCTTAAATCCTAATATCTTCTAATATATATATTACAACACTTAATTAACTTTCTCCAAAACGAAATATTTTCACAAGCCAATAAATTCGATAAAAAATGTGCAACAGAATAAAACTATATTAGAAAAGTATTGTGACTACAAACACAATGCACTAATTTATTTTAGTCGTTTTAATTAATACAATATATCATTATGGTTTCAACCTGCAATAACTCATTCAGGGAATATCATCATCAATGCAAAACAACGCAAAATGTTTGATTAAGAAAATCCAACCAGCAGATTATTTTCAGGCTCGAGGAAATACATTTATTGTTAGAGGGGATTTTAATAGTAAAATTAGACAACGGGGAGCAAGAGTCGTAGTGATTAAAGAGAGACATATATTATCAACAAGGCACAGTAACAACTTAAATACTTGTGTACTGAAAAGTTTACCTACTTATTAATTCTCAGATAAAAACAAATTGCTTGATCTACTCGATTTCTTTGTCACAAATGCATGATCGAATCCTATTATGACATCTTTTCTAATAATTCATCAATCATTGTTACTTTGTTTTCAGAAATACTGCAGCCAACCAAGCAACCAAAACTGCACGCCATAAATAGAAATTGGGAATTAAAAATGAAATTATATGGACAAATTGACTTAAAAATCGCATTAAGGACAAGGTGTGATTTACATAAATTTAACTCAAATTAACTCTGGAAGCCACACCGAATAAAAAAAACTTCTCACTGGATACCTCAGATTCCATTAGTTATCAAAAAAAAGAAAGTTAAGAAAAAAATAAATACAAAAATAATTTCATACAACAGGTAAAGATCTGAATTTTTTTTTGTTTTGAGAACAAGCAATCGAAAAATAACTAACTGAAATGAAGCAACAGATTACTCGCTCTGAAAAGCTTCTAATGAATGAAAAGACCACATCATTTCTCACCTCTCCTTAAATGGACATATCCCGATATGTATTCAAACAGCATGATAGAAATCTTCCAGAAGAATATCAACAAGAAGTCGGCAATTTTCCCATACAGTGAACGAGTGTAAATTCATCCGAACAAAATAGCAAACAATCTAATGTAGGCAGAATAAAGAGGTTTAAGCCGTCGGACTTATTAAGCAGATTTCATATAGTCTAATAAGACCAGATAATTGTATACACACGCAATATATCTCAGCATTAAGATAATTTGTAGTACAAAAAAGCACTGACTGTATGTTATTTCTTAAGATTAACTTGGATAGTATAAATAAAGGTCAAAAGAAGCATTTATGGTCATTTTAATTAGATTGCGCGGAATTATGCGACAAGAAAAAAAATAAGAAAATCATTACTACTTTCGTCAATTACTATATGCGCTAAATTTGGTTATAAGCGCCTAAAAGTATAGCATTTTCTTCAATATTTTATTAAGAGAAATTATGATAACACTGAATTAAGGCTTGTCATTTTATATAATAGTAACTGTTTACTACATTCATTTTTGAGGAGTAAAATTCAAGTATAAATACACGCTTTCCATTTTGTTGTTGTATTTTGGAAATATATATATCCATAAAACACTCCTTGTTGAAAAACAACTTTACATAATCTACATTTTCTTGTAAGTATAAGCATGAATTCAAATATAAACATGAATTATTCATACACCATTTTCCACAAGAAATTACTCCAGGAGTGCATATATTTAAACATTTAGCTCATTCAAAATTAGATAAATGAGAACTTACAACACGCAAATTAATGCTAATTAATATCATTGTAATTATTAACAAACATATTTAATTAAAATGCTAATACATATTTGTACGTTAGTTATTTAATTGACAAAAAACATATGTTGTTATTAAATATATTTACTGGCTAGATAATATTTTTAGATAGCTTTTGCAATTTTTGAAATACGAAATGTTACCCATATGGTAAATTATTTGTTCAGATAAGTATGTACATATATATAATATACTCATAAACTACTTAGAAAACAAAACAATAATGTTAGCAAATGAAAATAGTTTTCAAAAAAAATTTAATGTTAAGAATTTACTTTTACATATTCTAACATGCAACAGAAATAAATTCGAACTTACCGAATACACTGACTCACTTTCTCAAGGTTTATTATAAGGGCTTCTGTAAAAAAAAAACAAGTCGTAATGTCAATGCGCTCCGTTATAAATAAGCTCTAGTAAGTCTAACTAGTCTCACTGTGAAAAGCGCAACTGAATATCGAAAGAGATACACTACACATAAGCGTGAGTGGAAAAGCTTTTTCCTCCCTGTGTTGGAAAGCTCAGCGGAACTCTCCGATCGCTTACGATTTAGAAATTCGAGTTCTTTGTTCTCGATTGCGTTAAATAACGATAGCACAAATTTCATATCTACGTGCTCTAGACAAATTTTAGTATTCAAAGTCGGATGGCTTTGTGTTGACACTGTTCGAGTCAGATAGGTATCGGTTAAGAAAATTTAATTAATGATTAACAGTAATGAAATTGTATTGGCAATATTTGTTATATTATGTGTTGTATATATCACTATTTAATTAATGTACGTTAGGTTCATTACAAAGATACAGCAAAGGCAGATTATACAGTATACATAATTTAATATAATCGAATAAAAATAAAAATTTTAAAACACGACTAGTAACATGAACTATTGCATACAGCTGATTTATTTTAATAAGTAATCTTCTTATGGAAATGGAATAAAATGTAAATTTTTAAGAAAGCATATACATATTGTCGAAACGTAATCATGGATTTGGTTTTAATTACCAGGCCGCTACTCCCAAAAAATACTTTTTAAATATGTTTTTATTTTTGAATTATAATACTGCCAAGAAAATAAAGAAATTACTATCTAATATGAATATATATATATATGAATATATATATATATATATTGGAAATGGAATAAAATGTAAATTTTTAAGAAAGCATATACATATTGTCGAAACGTAATCATGGATTTGGTTTTAATTACCAGGCCGCTACTCCCAAAAAATACTTTTTAAATATGTTTTTATTTTTGAATTATAATACTGCCAAGAAAATAAAGAAATTACTATCTAATATGAATATATATATATATATATATATATATATATATATATATATATATATATACAGGCTGTCCTTAAAATAAAGAGTCAACGTTTGAAAAATAAAAAGATGTAATTATATAGAATATAAATCCAAAATATTGGGAACTCCGAATTATGCTCCCCCCCCCCCCAATTACAACGTGAACCCCCAAATTAAAAAGCCCCTGAAAACTGTATCATGTTCCGTCCATGCATTCAAAATATTCAGAATGTGAATAAATAATAAACACTTCTATTGAAGTTTCACACACACATACACTGTAGCATATGTTTACATACGTGACAGTTGTCGATGTCATAAAAGTTATAACATTGTGGTATGCTAAGGTGAACAGCCTCTTACGAAATCAGCCGTTTATATATTCAAGTGAATTATTAAAAATGTGTATTATGTAAATATTCTTTTTTTGTTACGACAAGTAACAATTATAAAATATTAATATGGATATGAAACGGACCACTATTGCAAACAAACGCTCCAATGTTAATGTTTCTAGAAATGCTAAAAGATAACATTGTGCACGCGTTTTGTAAGGTAAAGGTTCGATAACCTAATACGAAAATGTTGCTGTTAAAAATTTATACTTACTTGTGAATTTTTAAAGACGATATATTACAAGAACATATAAGATGTATACTCTACGGGCATTTAACGGCCTGTGTATTGCGTATCATGTGTATTACGTGAATTTTTTTTTGTTACGAGAAGTAATAAATATTAATATGGATTCGGAATGCCGCTATTGAATTTACATAATGCAAAAACTTTTGAAGATAACATTGTTTAGACTGCTTTGGATACTAAGGGTTTCCAGAAAAGTCAGCTGTTAAAAATTTAAAGCGAGACCGGTAATAACAAAACTACTATTTTTGTTATTGTCCGTCGAGTTTAAGATATCGTCTCCGATGGTATTTACGAAATATTCAGTCAAACAATGGCGTGATAAACATTTTTTAAATATCTTTGTCATTTTTTTTTCTAGCTTATGAGAAGGAATTTTGGGAAAATATTTCGAATTTATATTCTATGCAATCACATCGTTCCTCTTTGAATACATTGTCCTTTCATTTGAAGACACCCGGTATATGGAGAAGACCGGTGGACAAAAGTAACAGTGTGATGAAAGTCAAATATTCCACTAACAAACATAAACACTTCGAAATGTTTTGTCGTATACTATTAGATACCTTTAACGACTTATCATTCTCTCAGCTAATCGACAGCAAACCGTATGTGATACGCTTTTGAATTACAGCCTTACGCGTTTTTACATTTTTCTGAATATATTTATAGACAATATGTCGATAAGTGTTCTTTAAGTTTTACATTATAAATTTTTGTCATAGAAATTGGGGGCAAAAGTAGCACAAAAAGTAATATATTTCTTACATTCACATGAAAATTTTCTAGATACAAGTTACATTATAAATTAGATTTCAAAATGCTTCCCGTTTTGGAAAAAAAAAAACGATTTCTAGAAATACAGTTGATACAGTGGTTTATAAGCAAACACCGGATGAACATTTACATAATAAAATAAATGCCAGATCAGCGGCAGAGCAACTTTCACTTTGCAACGTCGCCTTTCAAGATCTCTATAGAAATGATCATCTGGTGAAACAAGAACAAGAGCTGAGAACTTTAGCGTCAACGGCATGCTTTCCAACGAAGAAAAAACCATTCTCTGAAAGTACATCACAATTTGTTCGAAACTATATCATGGATTTACACCAAGGAAAGTAAGAAAATTGATTTACGTGGCAGCTGTAAAGTTCTCAGCGATGTAGCGTTACAATCGTCAGACCGATACGGAATGGCCACGAGCGCTCTGGTCAAAGACCTTAATTGCGTAATAGCAGCTCCACGCATTCCCAAAGACGAGATAAAATGTGCAGTCCTTCTTAGGGCTTTCCCTACGCAGTACCACACTCGGAAGATAAGACACTCATGGTATGACAAACATATATATTAGAAGTACGGAAATTGACAAATTAGTTCCTAGAGTATTTACGTAGTAACACTCGTGACATAATTATGTCAAAAACTCAATTGGGTATTCTTGATTGACATGTTTGAACAAATATGTGTGTAAACTTTAAGCTTTGTACACACTGCAGCCGCAACGTGCAATGCAACCTGTAATGCAACATGTAATGCAACGTCGACGGCTTGAAATACACTGCGCAACCTACTTTCGACACGTTTCTAGTTTCCACTAGTGGTTCGCGAACACTGTAGCAACATGGAGTGTTCCTTTAGTTATAATTATTATTATTATCTAGCCGCAGCGTGCGGAGCTTATATATTAATACATGAACTAACCACTGACAGGAATCCACGAAGATGGTGGAGAACCAATCGATTTTGGCTTTTCGCGCCTAAAAGATGATAAGAGGCTAATCAATTTATTTTTACAAATCTCTCTCGTCGTACCAATGCGTTGGCCAATATCATTCCACGCATCTGCTTTTAGGTTCCTTTTTTTCTAATTTATATTTGAGGGATTCCATAAAAGTTCCTTCTGCTTATATAATTGGACGAGCAATAGGGATTTTTCTTCATATCATGATTCTTATAATGAGTTTTCTGGTGATATTGATCTTTTTAATAACGTCTATAGAGACAAATTTATACAAATTCGATGTTGCACGTGCGCACAATAAGTACACACTCACCAATTATTCATATGCTCGTCCAAACTGCAACCGAGAATCCCTTGGTGTTCGCACGAAAAACCGACAACCGACGGATCAGATGCGCGCAATATCTGTAACATGCAACACATGTCCACACACGTTGCATTATTTGTTGCTTTACACGTTGTACTGCACGTCGCAGATGCAGCGTACAAGGCTTAAGTTAATAGATCCTATTGTTGGTTAGCTATTGCAAAAGTAATAGAGATCTGTGCGCGCCTTTTATTGTAAAAATAGACGATCGTAATTTTAATACCAAATTTCGGAAAATGCCTCACTTAAATGTTACAATTTTTTCAATTAGCATATGGCATTCGGCAGTTTCTCTTACTACATTGTTTCCCTAAACCTTCGTTTCTGTTTTCTCTTAAAATTCTAGCCTCATATATTTTCTTACCGTTTTTTCTTGTTATTCCGGATTAACACTTACCAGAAAAATTAATAATTGGATACCTTGTTAACGTTCTACCTCTTATACATTCGGGGGAAAATGAAAGGAATGAATGAATATTTTAGTTTCAGGATTTCAAGTTCGGTTTATACATATTCAAAAATGTTTTTTCTTGAAAATATGTAACTCGCATTATTATAGTGATAAATGTAAATATGTGCACAAGTAACAATGAACACAGCGTTTTTGTATCAATCGAGCCATAAAATTTGTATCCTAGGTATGCCATGAACGACTGATATAGACAGATAAGTAGAGCTGAGGATGTTTGCGGTATAACCATGGTTATATCATGTAACCATAGTAAATTACTATGGTTACATGATATAACCATGGTTATACCGCAAACATCCTCAGCTCTACAGATAAGTCACGTCTGAGCTTAGAGAATTGACAAAGTGATATTTTTAAATAATCATAAGTCAAATTGACAAGTGCTAGAAGATATCTTTACAATTTATTAGCTATTTAATAATGGCTTTTATATTAAACGGACAACAGAAACGGAACATGGTTGAAATTTATTTTATAGATGGTGTAGTAAAATTAATGGTGAATTGGTTTATTCTGTCAGGGATGCATATCAGGATTTTTTATAATTTTCAGATATCGCTATCCCCATATGATCATTTTTCCATATGAATTCGCATTGAGGGTTCACTATTGTTACGTAATAGATTGCGTTTTGTTCTTCTTTTGATTTAAACAATAGAGTAAACGGATCATGAAAACCCCATACGACAAACTCCAATGGATGACTTCACCGATGACGAAGATTAATTTCTCCAATAAAAAAAAAAACGTTTCTTTTCAGAACCAACACATTTGTGTTAAAAGAAAAAATTAATGATTGCTTCAAAGTCATGCTTGTTTTGTACACTGCATTAATAAATCATTGTCATTTACACATTTCGACAAAAAAAACTTTCAAGTAACTGTCTTTTCCCTGAAATTCAATTTACCGTAGACTTAAATATTAGGTTAACTTAATGAATGTCACTTGGCAACTCTTATTTCACGATTTAACCTATTTCTAGTAGTACAACATGTAGGTTAAATCACTTAATCAATCTAAAACATAACTGATTTGCTCAATGGCATACTCTGAAAACTTTATTTGTGCCTCACTCAATATATATGAGTACATAAGAAACTTTTATCCAAACATTTTGCTTGTATTACTAAAGTCTTCAGCCAACGCATCTCTAAAATAGACACGTTGGATTCTAATGCCACCTATTATCATTAAGATGACGATAATGTGTGAGTTTAAGAAATATTAATAAATTTACACTCCCTGAGAGTAAAACAAATAATCAATAAAGTTATTGCTTTACATATATAGTGTTGTGTTCCTTCTTGAGTTTCACTCGAGGATTAAAAGTATTCACTAGATGAGTTCATTAAAATCATTCCCAAAAATCACATTGTATACTACTCAAGAATTAAATTCTAGAAGAGAGGTTAAAATCACTATAGCAACGACAACCTCATGAAGAGGTATGTTGTCATTTATTGACGTATGTAGATATATACCTAAATACTACTACAGCTTCCACTTCTAACGAATTTACGTGCTCATATATTCCACAGGCGCGCATAATTTTCGAAGGGTGGGTGTCCTCTCAACACTCGCCTTTTGAAAATATTTGTACTTGCAATGCATGTTTGTAAGGGAAAACATGGTATATACATGCATACCTGTTACATAAGGCTGTTTTTAAATGTTTTTAGCCTACTACTGAAATAGATAAAATCAAATAAGTAAATATAGAAAAAAAGTCCTTGCATTTTAATTTAAAAAAAAACCAGTAAAGACCCTAACATATTTTATAAATTCCATATTTTCGTTGTTGAACTAAATATATTGCCTATATATATATATATATATATATATATACATATATATATATATATATATATATATATATATATATATATGATAAACGTAATGTTAATGAGAATTAATAATCATTAAATTCTCACATTACTACCAATGCCGCTCTAATTCGTTGCATTGATTTCTACACCTGACAAAATCACATTTGCCTATGAATGTAGCTGCAACGCGTCGCGGCGCCAACTGACCGGGTTGTACGGGAAAATGAAAAAATGTGTGAAAGTCGTATCCACCTTAGAATGTGCAGAGTTTTTCGGCTTTTATATGAAATATTTACAAATATCAAATTAGAATGTATGTAATTGCAGAGTAAGTGGGGATGTAAACATTGCTGTCTACAAATTACAAAGCAAATCATACGAAATTTTTTTATTTGAAAAATATGGTCTACGTTGGGACTCGAACCCAAGTCTACAGCTTGCCGGGCTGTCGCTTTCTAAATAGCTTTAACCTGAAAAGCAATCCTACATGTTTCGGCAAGGAATATAAAATATAAATCATTTGCCGAAACATGTAGGATTGTTTTAAATACATACATATACATTTATATACATTTTGAAATAAAACCAGACCTTAAATCGCCAACAAATTGAATTTACCATATATATATATATATATATATACATATACATATACATATACATATACATATACATATACATATACATATACATATACATATACATATACATATACATATACATATACATATACATATACATATACATATACATATACATATACATATACATATACATATACATATACATATATATATATATATATATATATATATAATTGAAAAGAAATTATCGACCGTGATATATTATCAAAAATTAATTAAAATTCGGGTAAGCGGTCAATTAAAAAACTCCTATATAAAAATGATTGATCAATCATTTTTATATTTTGTACGTCAATTTTATTATTTTTTAACTCTACATTTTTTACCCCAGAAGAAGCGACAAAGTGTTGCGAAATATAGGGTAATTTAATAAAGGAGTTTTTTAATTGACCGCTTACCCGTATTTTAATTAATTTTTGATTATATATATACATGTATATATATATATATATATATATATATATATATATATATATATATATATATAATTGAAACGAAATTATCGACCGTGATATATTATAAAAAATTAATTTAAATTCGGGTAAGCGGTCAATTAATAAAAAAAACTCCTTTATTAAATATCCCTATATTTCGCAACAGACTTTGTCGCTTCTTCTGGGGTAAAAAAGTGTAGAGTTGATGAAAATATAAAATTGACGTACAAAATATAAAAATGATTGATATACAAATTTTTTATATCTAATCATATTTATATTTTGTACGTCAATTTTATATTCCGTACTCCCGTACGAGCTTCCGTACGAGCATTATCACAACAAGTGGGTGTGTTAATTGGCACATGTCATACAATTTTGAAAAAGGACTTACATTTATTTCCATATCACATGACCTGTTCTCAAGAAATCAAGTAAATCGACTATCCCAGAAGAATAACGTTTAGTCAGTGGTTCTTAAATAATTTTGATAATGACCTTCTTGACAAAACCTTTTTTTCTGATGAGTCATGGTTTTATCTGAATGGATATGTGAACTCACAAAATATGAGGATGTGGACTAATGAGAAACCACATAATTTTTTTGTTGAAACCGCACTTCATCCGCAGAAAATTGGTGTATGGTTTGCGATTAGTCGAAGGAGAATTATTGGCCCTATTTTTTTTAACGGAACCTTAACAGGAGAAAGGTATCGACAAGAAATTATTATGCCATTTATCGAACAGCTTGACGACGAAGAAATAACACAGGGTTACTTTCAACAAGACGGAGCTAGAGCACACACAGCAGGTGAAACAATTAATATTCTGCAGCAATTTTTTCAAAATCGGTTGATAAGTTTAAACACTGAACATGAATTTCCACCAAGATCTTGTGACATTACCCCATGTGATTTCTTCTTATGGCCATTCTTAAAGAACTCAATTTATCAAGTACACATACCTGATCTTGCAGGCCTTCAAATCAGAATTGCTGAAAGAATTAATGGAATTGACAATGCGATACTACAAAACACTTTTTCCTCCATTAGAAGAAGATGTGAGAAATGTTTCGAACAAGGTGGTAGACACTTTGAACAATTTTTATAAAATTTTGCTTGTTTGTTGGAAACAAACATATTTCATTCACTTAAAAATGTTCGTTTTATTATTTTGACATTTGTCATTTCAATCAAATATCTCATCTCATAACCAACAAAATTCCTTTTAAAATTAGTAACAAGCTAAGACATAATCATAATTTCCAAGGGCTACTTTGAGGTAAAATTTATTTGAATTCTTTGTACAAGTGTGTTGTGTTACAAATAAGTCAAGCGAGAAAATGTTTAGCTCACGAGTCCGCTAGGACGAGTGAGCTACTTTTCTCAAGTGACTTATTTGTAATTAACACACGTGTGCAATACAAAACTTTATCCAACACCTCTTAAGATCCGTTCAAAATGGCTTTAAATGTTTTATAAATTTGACGTTCCATGTCAAATTTAAATTATAAATTTGACGTTCCATGTCAAATTTAAATTATAAACGACTAATGCAAAAAATTCATATACAGTAATGCAGTTACTATGGAGAATAAATAATGAAAATCAACAAGCAAACAAAATTAGTGATTGATTAATAATACTGCAGTTAAAAGTTGATGGTAATGGAAGAGTTTCAAGAGGCTGTTTTCATTCCGCTAGAAGTTAAGAAAGAAGCTCAAGCAGCATGTTATAAATTACTGCCAAAAAAATCGAAGGATAATTACGACAAAGAATTTCGTCATTTTGAAGAATGGAGAAAACAGCAAAGTATCACTGGAATTAACGAAGAAGTTATGCTGGCCTATTTCCATATTTAAGAAGGAAAATAGCACCTTCTTCATTGTGGACGAAGTATTCCATGTTAAGAAGTACTTTGAAAGTGTATATGAATAGTGACATATCGAAATACGGAAAACTGATTTCCTATTTGAAGAGTGAGGCAAGAACCCACAAGTCCAAAAAGGCGAAAATCTTGGAGAGGTTACATATAGAGAAGTTTCTGAATGAGGCTCCTAACAACAAATATTTGATGATGAAAGTATTATTTATTTTCTTATATTTAATTCAAAGTATTTATTCATTATTCGTTCGTGTATTCTATGCAGGTTGCCTTAATAATGGGTATATCAGGTGCGTGTCGTTGTGATGAAATAACTAAGCTGAAAGTTGACGATATAGAAGATAAAGGAGGATACTTGTATGTTTCGATACCTGACACAAAGACAAACGTATCTAGAAGTTTCACTGTTATGGCAGAAGGATTTACAACCGATATTCTTGACCTCTACAGAAAATATGTCTGTATGAGACCAAAAGGTATTCCACATGGCAGATTCTTCCTAAATTACAAGAAAGAAAAATGCACTATCCAGTCAGTTGGAATTAACACCATTTCTAAGATACCTCAGAAAGTTGCATCTTTCCTGATCCTACCAGAAGCTCAATTATATACAGGACATAGTCTGAGACGTTCGTCAGCATCTCTTCTGGCAAACGCAGGAGCTGATATTACAACAGTTAAACGACATGGTGGGTGGAAATCGTCCACTGTGGCAGAAAGTTATATACAAGATTCAGTATCCAACAAGATTGATATAGCCAGAAAGATACAAGCTCCAGACAGTCTAACGTCCTCGACTTCTGGTCATCAAATTTCTGTTCAGGATACTTCAAATACGTCTTCTAATATAACTCTAAATTCGAATAACCTGAATGCAGAGTCAGATACAAAGAAGATTTCCTTCAACTTTAATATTAATGTAAATGTTAATTAGTTGCTATTGTTTACCCTTTAGAATTAATATAATTGTGTTAATACTATAGCAGTTTGAATGTCTCTATGCAATCTAAATTTCACCTTGTTTTATCTCACTAGTGAGATAAATTGTGTTTTTAACTCACTAGTGGGTTATAAGCTACATAATTGATTTAAAATCGCCATAGTTATAGGTCTATTATTAGGAGGTGTTGGATAAAAAATATAACAGAGTTTTTATTGTCGAAAATGGAAAGCAAATAAATAAAGTGCACCTGGAATACAACAAATAGCAATTGTCAAAGTTTACGATTAATAGTTTTCAAATTTATATTAAAGTCAAAAGCCAATTCATATAATAATTTATATGAATGCACGACATGTATATTTGTTGTACGTTTTCTTTTTATACCCAGTTGAGCTTATCTACTTCCAGAAACGGGCGGGTCAAACATTTAATAAAATTTATCAAATTCAACGTAAAAGAATATAAAAATTAAAAATTTATCTAAAAGAGGTACGACAAAGAGAATCCTCTTACCCGAATTATCTTTTTGAAAAAGTCAGCCTTTTCGAAAATTAACTAGAAATCCAGTGAGACGTATACGCCAAATAACTGCATTTTATATGATTATGTAAGACTATACAGTAAAACAAGGTAAAAATAGTTTATACAAAGATCATTGTATATTGTATCTGGAAATAGAAGGTTCACTTTTAAGTAAAATTTAAATCTTATTCATTGTGCCGTAATTAACGCAGCATGAGATCTAACCCTAACAAGACGAGATTACTGTACCAAAGTCGGTCTTAGTTTAAAATTGTATGTATTAAAAAGTCATTAAGTAATAGCTTCTATTAATAAAACTCTAATGCATAGTGTACCTGCACATAATAAAATTAAAATTAACATGCATGTTTGAATACGGTTCTGTGTATGGTCAGTGTGGTCGTATATCGACTACTTACAGCCGAAATTTCAAGTACCTAGGTTGGCTTAAACTATTCGCCGCTTATATAGTCAACGTTAAATTTCTGGATACACTGTAAATGACAAATTGTTTAGATGGAATAATGTTACAAAAACTAAATAAAATTGAAACAGTCGACCCTATGAAGATGGACTTAGCAAAGGAAAAGGTTATAGATAGGAATGGCAAAATAATATATAAGAGAAAAGCTATTTTTAATAACATAAAATACTATTAAAAATCGGGTGTGAAGAACACAATACAAGTTTATATATGTATTTGTGAAAGTATCTCTCCAGTGACGTAGAAACGTGTTTCATCTTACTGCAGAATCATTGGCATACCCCTGCTGGAGAGATACGTTCACAAAAATAACAACCTCGTTATCTCACAGAAATTATTAAGACAAGGGCGTAGAAGAAAATTGCTAATTGATAAAAGCCGAAACAACTAAACACCGTGTTAATAACAAATGCAGAACTACGCTAAATCTAAAACTGTAGAAGCTGTACTTTAAAGCTTCACAGGTCATATTGGAAGTTTTCTCAGATCCTTGTAATGACCCTCGTTACTTAAACGCCATAAGACCTTTGTATATTTATTTTCAATACATTTTTGTATTTATTATGTTATTTATGCATAGATCGTATGTTACTTGTCTCTGCGACATAACCCACCGTCCGGGAGAGTTCGGTTTTGAGATGCGCTTACGTCTACCCCCGGTGAGTCTTCTACTTTTTCTAAAGAATTTCCAAAAATATAAAAGACCGTGATTTTCACAATAAACTTCATGATTTGATGCTCTGTAAATCCATCCGATACCAAATCTGATGTCTTACGCTGGACAAGTCCCTCCGACTAAGACAAAAATTTTCTTTCCCAGGAGAAAAGGCTTTTTGCTCGATAATTTCCTCCGACAAAAAGCTTCCCCACACCTTAGATACCTCCTGTGCCACGCGTGCGAATCCGAGATCGCAAGCTACGTCAAGCCGTCCGTTCCAGAAGGTCTTAAGGTAAAAGTAACCATTTTCTGTCATATGTTAGTTGCCCGTATATTTTCTTTATATGTTAAACACGTTGTGTCGATCACCCTCTTCCCGTTCCCGATCGCAGTTATACGTATGAGAGCAAAAGAAACCCCAATCTAATGTATGCATAAAACAATCATCATGTAAATCCTCCCTAAACTAATCATTAGACATGGTTGTTTTTACTAGCCGCCAGTAACGCGGTCGCCAGGCGGTATAAGTTCGGCCGATGGTGTTATATAACAACTCTCGCATGCTGAATGTTTTTTATTGTTGAGTATGTTGTCAAATGTACAAATGAAAACTCAATTTATAATGAGGATATGAAGTTAAGAAATATGTACGTATACATTATACAATACGTAAATATTGTAAAATGTTCCGATTTGATATATACTGGTTGAATTAAATACAATTGTAAAAATTATTTAAATGTGCCGACCTTTTTCTATTGACGGCTGGATACTAACAGAGGTGTATCCTACCGTAAAGAATTGGCATAGAATTGCCTCCATTGAAGATTCGTTTAACTTTCCGCGACGTGGTGAAAATACTAGTACTGAGAAAATGACCGCTCTAGTGAAGTAATATTTGGGAATTTAAAATACTCCCCGTCATAGCTTTCACATTCGGGTGTATCATTTATAATTCGCATTTTCTTTAAATCTGGATTTTTAGTTAGAACGGCAGTAAATTCCTCAACTACGTGAGCCCTATATTATCTGTCAAATTGTCTAGGGACGATTTCATATTATCACCAACAGATTATTTTTCGAAAATTTCCGCTATATCTGCTTCAACTTGATGGTTCGAGAACAATTCTTGGCTTCTTTAATAGCTTTCGAATCCCGAGGTTTGAACGTGGAAATAAAAGATTTGATACTCTGAAAATGTTTACTGTAATGCAATACTGCTTCAAGCCAGGTACTTCATCTGGTTATCATACGTTCAGGTGGTAGTGGAATTCCTGGACAAAAGTTCTTGAATTAGCAAATCCGTTTAGGGAATTTGAGAAAAACCTTCTTTGTGTTAGCTATGAGTAGGTCTACTTTTGAATAGCTGCGTCTAATAGCCTGCCACAAGATGAAACGCATGAAGTAAACGCATGTTACATGAAGGAGATGCAGATAATCTGTCTTTAGTAATTTCCAACTTTAACCATGGTTGTGGTTAAAGTTGGAGTGTCCATCACTGACAAACATTCTTAATTGGTTTTGTTGTATACCAAAAATTTGAATAGCGCCTGTTATCAGCTGCACTATAGTTTTTGCCTTCGTATTTGGAAGACGTTTGTAGTACAAAATAAATGGTATCGACGAGCCATCTAATTTTAAAGTACGCACTCTAATATTTATTACATTGTTTTTTGTTAGCATTTGTTGTTTCGTCCACATCTATCCATATTTTCTCATTTTTTATAATATTTCGTACGGTTTTTGTAACATGTAATTTCACGTGATAGAAATGCCTTCACAGTATATTTATATTTGCTCCTTGTCTCGCCGATTGCAGGTGCCGTTTACAACCCTGCTCATGGTGAACCATTATGTTGATAATTGCAAGCGTCACATTTTACGGAACTGCCGCGGTATTTTAAATCGGGATACCGATGTATATATGTATTGGCTTCCTGTAACCCTTGTAACTCGTATTTTCTTTCACGTAACATTTTCAGCCACGATACACACTTGAGAAGAACTCATACACAACTGCCTATCTCTATTAAGCATTGACAATATAAATTCTTGTAATTTACTGGCATGTTACGTCACAGTAGGTACTGTTCATTCAACGTATAATGGGTCTTATTGTAATCTTTGTGCTTGGGAAATTACAAAAAATGATGTCATTGAAAGACGCGATTCAGGTTTTTATTTGTCATTTAATATATTTAAATAGATATTATCCAGTGCGTAAATTTAAAGCAAAGTTCCAAATTCTAATACATACTTAGCAGCACCCGGCGGCCGCGCTACTGGCGTCTAGTAACAAAAACGACCACGTCTACTAATCATCATTAGAAAATTCCCGATTATATCCGATAAACATTATCTCAGAATGATCAGTGAAATTAATGCATCCCGCTTGATATCTCGTTACCGTTGTCAAATTTCCTGAAGGTTAAGTGATTAAATTAATTTTTACCGCCAGTCGCAAAAACGAGCAGCAAAAGGGTAAAGGAAGCACGATAATCGTCCTTCAAGGAACTTGCGTAATACGTATCGTAATACGATCACCCCTATTCTTTTTAGAAGCCAAATTCTAAAATGCTGCAATTCTGTATATACGTAATTTCGTAAAATTGACGATTCTGTAAGCTACGATCGAATCATAAATTTTGAAGTTGCAGAATTATCGAAAGTGCGATTCTGAACAGAGATCTATAAACTTGAAGCTTTCGATTGTATATTTACAGTGTATACGATTCACGAGGAAAACCGCATAATTTCATGTTGTTTCTCTTAGATGCTGTCAAGTTTTATTTGTTGGTTATTTAGTATAAAAATTATTGTTTTTGTTTCATATGTTGTCGCTGCAAATTAAAATAATGAGGTCAGTTACGTTAATATGATTCTTATATTGTTTTCTGTCAATAGAGGATTGTATGTTATTCTAGCAAAACCTCTTTCAAATACATCGTCTATTTTTCTAGTGAAGTAAGAAAAAAAAGAAAGCGCAATAAAATGGTGTGAGTAAACACTTTATTTAAATTACATGGGGGAAGACTACCACTTCCGAAGTGGAACCATAAACCCATCGCTGGGCGAAAATTATTTCGAAACTTAATGGCGTGACTTAACAACTGCGTTTAATGCCTTAGGGGATGGACATATTTTGTCAATAAAGAATGGAAAAAGGTTTGTTTATGAATTTTAAATTATGCATGCAAGTTTACAGTTTGAAGAGATTCACAGATGGAAATACACCATTCGCTCAAAATATAGAAAATTATCAGAACATAGAGGAAAAACAGGGACCAGAATCTCAAATCAAAATGTCGGCTTTAGAGGGCCCTTGGAGTATGGGGTAAAGTCGTAGTGATATGAAACGTTAACATAATACATATGATGGAATTGAAATAAATAATAATGACGTTCGCAATATGGAGGAAGAATTCTACGTGTTATCAAACGCTGATTGTACGACTATATTAACAAATAAAGATACTGCTGTTGAGATAGAACATGATTTACAAGCTGATGTAGGTTTGACTCAACTTCAATCAGCTGACCAACCAGCTTCCTCAGCTACTAAATAAAATCAAGTTCAAGCAGATGATCAACCACCTCATATACCAGCATCCCGAAGATGCACTAGCAATAGAACAGAACCGTTGACCGCATTAGCCGAAGAAATGTCAAATCTCAGCAAGAAAGCTTAGATAAATTATGAGAATATACAAACTATACTCAAAGAGGTAGGAGATGGGTACTTGAAAGCAATCCCGAAACAAATCGAATCGAATTATTAAAACTAAAATTTAAAATAGCTAAGTATTCGTTATAAAATCCTACTTTTGAATTCCAAGAAAAACCATAATATTATAATTGTTCTGCGCCGTAATCGTTAATATTTACATTATACAATAATACAGAAATAAAATAAAATCACCATGTATATAAGAATAATGAGTATATATTTGTCTGTACATTTAAATGAGTACCTGTACATAATCAAAGTAAATTATTTTCAATATATGCATTTCGTGCAGTTTATCCTACTAGTAACACATTATTAATACCAACAGCATCTGCAAAGGAATAAAGCATTAGTTGGACTTACCATTATTAACATCATTTTCTCTGTATTCAATTTCGTGATCTTGTATTGATATTCCGGCATTTATTGCAATATTATGATGTACACAGCAAGTATGAATAATTTTTGCTGCTCTAGTTGGATGGTATAACAAAACCCTATGTCTAGAAAGATACCCCATCTGTTTAAGTGTTTATTGAAATTTGCTTCGATAGTACCTTCTTGTACATTAGCAAATGATGTGAAAAGCCACGGCTCAAGAGGATAACCACTATCCCCTGTTTGGAATTGAAAATAAATACACAGTTCAGTATATATACATATATGTAACTGTTTATCTACTAAATGTGTTACGGTATCCCCATGTACGTATTGCTCTCTTAAATAATTTCTACTATTTCTTGATTGCCATATAGCGGCATCATGATATCGTGCACTACATCCAATTATCTTACAATTGGAATCTGCAATCTAAAGATGAAATATATTTAGAATTAGCCCTTAATGTAATATTTTACTCTTCACTATACCAATATATGTTTATAAACATACTGTTTACTTACAAGCATTACATTTATAGAATGTCATTGTTTTCTGTTAATACATACATACGGTGTCAGTGCGGTAAACTGACATCTATTGACGCGCCATAAGCTAGATTGTGATTTATTGATAATTTTAAGCAATTTTTCTCTTCTGAAAATTGTGCTCATTAGCCTATCTGTATCCCATATCCATGTAATACAGCTTGGTCTGAAATACGGTACAATTATAACTGTTAAGTGAACCTTGCAAGTGCTTCTTCCTTTATCTTTCTTTCTTGTTAGTGGATGGCTCGATGCTGTCGTTAACAGTCTAAATATTACTTGACCGCTCTTCATCCATAGACAAGGCATTACATTCTGAGAAAGCGTTAATGTTTTTATTAATTATTTATTACAAATCCGTTCCTCATCAAAATATAGGTTTTCGAATAATAATATTCAATTACAAAAAGCTGAGCGTGGTTAAACTTAGAATTCAAATTATTTATACATGAACTATCTACATATAATTTCAAGTAGTTCAAGTTACAGACAAAATGACATTTTCATGATAAAACGGTGAACATTATATTTCACCTCCAATTATTGAAAATGTAAACTCCTCAAAGCAAGGACCCGGGTGTTACATATACATATGTTACATATACATACGTCTTACATATACACATTCGCTATATGTGCACATTCTTGAGATAATACATTTTGTTGTGCTTATAAGTCCTTAGAATGCAGATAAGGAAATAAAATACAGTAAGTTACTTTGTGTGAATTAATTCAATTAATTTTCAGTGTTACATGAATCGTCAATGTAATAACTCGCATGTTTTGAATAAAATAATTTTAATTAAAAAGATTGTTTTAATTTGAAAAAACATAAATGGCGCAGTCAGTGAGGATAGTGAAAAGGCTTTTAGTGTAAATAAAAGTCGTGTGTTTCTACACTTAGTTTCACAAAATCTGCAAAAAAAACAGAAATCATCGAGATTTCCCAGGAGCCGACCGGACCAGCATCGCCGAGAAGTTCCAACGAACCAAGGACAGCATCGCCAACGTTCACCCCTAGGATAAGAAACAAGAAACAGAAGAAGAAATGAAAATTATTTTATTAGTTTTAATGTAAGTACAATAATATTGTTCTTTAATATAATCTTGTGGCACAAATTTAATGTTTAACACTGACGACACACTCGACGAAATTTTAAGTAAATTTGCGAACATCTCTCTTAAAGACAATATGGCTATTAATATTTCTATGAGAGATTATCTCGAAACAATTCCTCATTTTGATGGTAACCCTATGTATATTTCAACGTTTTTATCGAGTTGCGATTCAATTTTACAAACTTTAGGCCGAGAAAATGATCCTGTATATAATGCGTTCTTATTTAGAGCAATCATTTCGAAATTAAACGGAAAAGCCGCGCAAGTTGCATCAATAAGAAATGTTACAGATTGGACTAGTTTACGCCGCCTTTTAATAAATACATTTAGTGATAAACGAAATGAATTAACATTAATATCAGAATTACAAAGAGTAGAACAACATTTAAATGAACCACCTAGTGCTTTTGGCGAACGATGTTTAAATTTATGTAGCATGTTAGTCGCACGTATTAATATCACCGAAGAAAACGAAGTGTTAAAAGCAAGTAAAATTGAACTATATCAAGGATTAGCCCTACAAACCTTTATAAACGGATTAAGAGAACCGACAAGACTTATTATGCAGTGTAGGAAGCCGAATACTCTTGAAGATGCTTTAAGTTACGCACAGGAACAAGAAAATTTGCAATATCAACGACATAAAACACCTATGACGTTCACATCTAATCAACCCAGAGTATCTCGACCAATACAAAAACCAAATATTCCTGTAAGATTCCCCTCATCGCATATCCCTGTTCAAACAAGACAGTTTACAACTCCACCATTCCAGTTTAGAAATCCATTACCTCCTAAAATTTATCATCAACAAAATCCGCAATTTCAATATCAAAGACCAACATTCCAAAATGTAAAATCTCCCTCTCAAATCACAAGAAATACGCATCAGACCTCGCAAATAAATCCAAATTTACCAAAACCAACGCCTATGGACTGGTCATCATCATCGGGTTTAACTAGAACAACAAATTTGCCAAATAAATATTACCCACAACAAACAAATCGACCATTATTTGATGTAGAAGAATTGTTTTATCAAGAAGAACCTTACCAAGACGAAGCAGCCGCCCTCGATTACGAATACGACTCAGAACAATATGTAGATTAGATAAATCAATCAGTCGATCAGACGAATCAATATGAAGAGTACGACAACCAAGGTACTGAATCACAGGAAGAGAAACAAGAAAATTTTCCTTTACCAGCCTCGGAAAGAATGAACAAGAAATAATAGAAATTAACGTCACAACGGCATCTAAACTTCCATATATAATTTTACCGGAGACAAATTCTAAATTCATGGTAGACACGGGATCAACCAAATCGCTGATATGTTCAAAATTAGCATCCGATCATTATTCACATTTAATCGAACACGATAAATTTATAATTCAATCAGCTCATGACATCAGTCAACATAATTATAGTATAATTATTCCTCTTTCAAAAATTTTTAAAGAAAATTCAAATCATAAATTTCATATATTTGATTTTAATCCAAACTATGACGGTCTTATTGGTTTAGATCTTTTGAAAAAACTAAACGCAAAAATCGATCTATGCAATAATAAATTAATCACTAAAAACGCACAAATACCCATTTATTCGAGCGAAATTAAACTAAAAGAAACAAATGTACATTATAAACCAATTAAACGAATTACTATACCAGCAAGAACAGAGAAAATCGTAAAATTACCAGTTTCCGTAAACTCAGGAGAAAAATTTCTACCATATACAAAACTTAAATCAAAAATGGAAATACCAGCATCAATCGTTACAGTGGAAAATAGTGAATGTTATTCTACAATAATAAATTCATCTGACGAAGAACAAAATATAGAAATTGATGAGCCGATGGAAGTCGACGATTTTAATGAAATAGACCCGCAAAATGAAGAAATATGTACGTTAAAAGAAACTCAGGTTAATAAATTGTTAAACGAAAACTTAAATAAACTTCGATTAGATCACATGAACATAGAAGAGAAAAAAGCAATTAAAACACTTTGTTATGAATATAAAGATATTTTTTATAACGATAAACTTCCATTATCTTTTAATAATGCAACTAAACATACAATAAAATTAACAGAAAATACTACACCGATGTTCACAAAATCATATAGATATCCGCAAATACATAAAACGGAAGTGAAAAAACAAATTTCATCTTTACTTGAGCAAGATATCATCAGACACAGTTCATCCCCATGGAGCAGCCCTATATGGATCGTACCGAAGAAAATGGACGCATCTGGTAAACAGAAGTGGCGAATGGTAGTTGATTATCGTAAATTAAATCAACACACAGTAGACGATAAATACCCTTTGCCAAATATTTCCGACGTACTCGATAAACTCGGTAAATCTCAATATTTTACGACGTTAGACCTGGCCTCTGGTTTTCATCAGGTACAAGTTGCCGAAGAAGATATAGAAAAAACTGCTTTTTCTTCAGAAAACGGACATTTTGAGTATCTGAGAATGCCATTTGGACTTAAAAATGCCCCATCTACGTTTCAACGCGTAATGGATAATATTTTAAGAGGAATTCAAAATGAAACTTGCCTAACCTATATGGATGACATAATAATATTTTCGTCTTCTTTACAAGAACACATAGACCGCTTAAAATCAGTTTTCGATAGATTAAGAAAATATAACTTCAAAGTACAATTAGACAAAAGCGAATTTTTAAAGAAAGAAGTAGCTTACCTCGGACACATTATCACTCCGAATGGTGTAAAACCAAACCCGGAAAAGGTTAAAGTTATTCAAAATTACCCAATTCCAAAAACAACACGTGATATAAAATCATTCCTTGGACTTTTAGGTTATTATCGACGTTTTATAAAAGACTTTTCTAAAATTACAAAACCTCTTACAAAATGTCTGAAGAAAAATGAAAAAATCATTCATGATAGTGAATTTATTGATAGTTTTAATTTGTGTAAACAAATATTGATGAATGATCCAATTTTAAAATACCCCGATTTCGAAAAACCGTTTATACTAACAACTGTGAAAGCCAATATGCAATTAGTGGAATTTTATCTCAAGGCCCTATCGGAAAGGATCTTCCGATCGCTTATGCAAGCCGCACCTTAAATGATACTGAACAAAAATACTCCACTATAGAAAAAGAATTACTAGCTATAGTGTGGTCAACGAAACATTTCCGACCGTATTTATATGGCCGAAAATTTACCATCTGTACGGATCATCGCCCTCTTCAATGGCTTTTCTCACTAAAAGACCCACATTCAAAATTAGCAAGATGGAGACTAAGACTTGAAGAATTCGACTATGAAATTATATATAAGAAAGGTAAAGAAAACACAAATGCCGATGCTCTTTCAAGGATCGAAATTTATCCTCTAGAAACAGAATCTTTAATTGTTAATATAGATGACCAAGAATTACTAGAAATACTAGACGATAACGAAAATAGAAGATTGTCAGCTGACGAAATGGAACAACTTTTAAACAACTTAGACGATGAAAACGACGTTCTCGAAACAGTAAATTCAAATACAGAAGAAGGACCTCCATTAAGTATTCCTATTCAAGAAGAAGCAATTAACAACAAACAATTTCAAATACACGTTAAAACAGTTCATATAAATCCCCAGCCTACTAGATTTACTATAAAGGAAGGTAAAACAAATTTTTATGTTCAAATAACAAAAGAAAATAATTCTAGACTAATTCAAAATTTCATGAAAGAATATTTACAACCAAATCGAAAGTATTATATCACATTCGATACAGAAGAAATGTATAAACAATTCTGTAAAGAATATTGTGTACTATTTGGAGAACGAGGACCGAAAATCATACGATGTACGAAGAAATTACTGACAATAGAAGATAAAGAAGAACAGAAAGAATTAATAAAACAACACCACGAAGGAAAAAGTAACCACAGAGGTGTAAATGAAACTATTTCATTTCTACAAAGACATTATTATTGGAAAAACATGGCCGCAGAAGTAAACAACTACATAAATAAGTGTGAAATCTGTAAAAGAACTAAATATGACAGAAACCCTCCGAAATTACGGTTAAATTTAACAGAAACTTATGAAAAACCGTTCGAAAAAATACATATTGATACATTTTCGATTCAAAATAATGTGTTTTTAACAATTATAGACGCATTTACTAAGGTAGGACAAGCCTATTGCATAAAAGGAAAAACAGCAGTCGAAATAATGAATAAATTGTTAAGTTTCTTTTCGCATTATAATATTCCAAAATCTATAACGATGGATAATGGCACCGAATTTGTTAATAGAACTATCCAAAGCCTATTACTCAATCACAAAATACATATCCATACAATCACACCTCATAATCCTCAATCGAATGCGTTAGTAGAACGTTTTCATAGTACACTTTTAGAACATTTACGAATATTGACTGAAGAAGAAAATGAATCGATCACAAATTTAATGAAATATGCTATTATCGCGTATAATAACACCATACATTCTACTACTAAACACACACCATTTGAACTATTATTTGGTTACACCGCAAATTTAGATCCTTTTAATTTACAATACGAAACCGAATTTTATGAACATTATACTGAACTTCATAAAGAAAGAATGAAGCGCCTTTACGATAACATTAAAGAAAAAACCAGAATTAGAAAACAAGAAATCATAGCGAAAAGAAACAAAAATGTTCCACAATCACCATTTAAAGTGGGACAGAATGTATATTTAAAAACATCAAAAAGGAATAAATTAGCAAATAAATATACGGGACCTTATGAATTAATCGAAATCCGAAGAAATCACACATGCATAATAAAAAATTTACAAACAAACACTGAAACTATTATACACACAAATAGATTAAAGCAGCCAACTGTTTTAGATTCCGGTTCCACATCGGATTAACGGAAATGCAAGAACAAGAAATAACAATTACACGAGTATCGAATAATCCAGGAATCTTGCCAATCAAATTGGGTATAGAAATATTAGAACGGCCCTTACATTCTCTAAAATGAATATAATGCATCCTTCCATAATTGAGCCACACTTACTTTTAAAAGAGCTTTTATCAATAACCGATTATCAATCAATATTACCTAAAAAACCATCAATGAAAAATATTATGATACTTGAAACACTAATAAATATCGAAGCATATCAACAGGATAAATCTATCATCTTCATCCTCGAAATTCCTCTCGTTCCAAACATCTATAATCTATATTATATTTATTCATTACCAGTGAACATTCAAAATGCCACAAAGATTATAATACCGACAACACATTACATGCTTCAGAACGAACAATATTATAGTAACTTGAACAGTAACTGTAAAGAAATTTCACCCATTGAATATTTATGTAATTATGTAGATGTATTGCCTATTACTGATACGAGTCTATGTGAAATTCAAATTATCATGTTAACAAATCAATACAAAAATTGTAAGCAAACATCAATAAAATTAAGCGATATCAAAACACAAAGAATTGAAAATAATAATTGGATAGTATTTTCCTTAAATCAAACTAAAATATCTGCAAGTTGTAATGGTAATCAATATGTTAAATTAAACTAATAAAAGATACAAATATAATTCATATTCCATCAGGTTGTTTATCAATAAATAATAAAATTATTAAAAATTCACAAAACTTTAGAAGTAATATGTACAAATACCTTCAATTAGAATACGATGTAAAAATAGACAATGTAGATATGACAAGTTTTAATCCACTAAACCTAGAAAATATAAAATTAGAACAAACTAACGATATATTAAATAAACTACATATTCTAGAAAGCAATACCAAAAATGAACCAATGTATATAAGTAGTAC
Organism: Melolontha melolontha; assembly: GCA_935421215.2. Taxonomy (NCBI): domain Eukaryota; kingdom Metazoa; phylum Arthropoda; class Insecta; order Coleoptera; family Scarabaeidae; genus Melolontha; species Melolontha melolontha. The sequence goes on from OW285235.1 coordinate 117,777,880, forward strand.
ACCTAGTATTTGAACTATCATTTTATTTTGTATATTAATAACATGCCTAATGTATGCTTTTGTAAAATATTTAAAACAAAAACATTTCAAATTAAATTGGTTAAGAAGAATAAAGAAATACCAGAAAAATCGAATAAACAAAATTTAAATGATTCCCAGTTTAAATTTTTATCTCATAGGGGAGGTGTTACATATACATATGTTACATATACATACGTCTTACATATACACATTCGCTATATGTGCACATTCTTGAGATAATACATTTTGTTGTGCTTATAAGTCCTTAGAATGCAGATAAGGAAATAAAATACAGTAAGTTACTTTGTGTGAATTAATTCAATTAATTTTCAGTGTTACATGAATCGTCAATGTAATAACTCGCATGTTTTGAATAAAATAATTTTAATTAAAAAGATTGTTTTAATTTGAAAAAACATAAATCGGGTCTCGAATTAAAACCACTTTGAAGTATGTATGTTGTTTGTGTAAACCGACACTTGCCGGAAAATTAATACTAAACATATAACAAGCCTACTTGTATTTTTTTATAATTACTAGCAAGCTAAATTTATAAATAACTGATAACCACAAGAGAGTTCATTAATTAATTGAATGTCGTTATAATTTATACAAAATAATATCATGGATTTTAGATTTTATGCAGCATAAACACCATAAGCGTACTTAATATGTATAATAGGGACCGTACACGAGAGGCCGGTGACTCATCGCCCACGGGCGTACTATTGAAAATTTGTATTTTTAAAGAGTTTTTAATTTTATTTATATAATTGGAAAACGAACGGGTAGTGATCTATAAAATACGAAATACATTTTTATTTGTTTATTTTGTAGTTCAAGTTGAGTAAAGGAGCATTAATATTAACTAGTAATACTTTCTCAAGGTCCTCTTCTGCAAAATTTGTTCTTTTTTGAATGAAGTACATCCTTGTATATAGAAAACGTCCTTTCTACATCGCAACTGGTTATAGGTGCATACTGGAAATATTCTTTTATTTCAGCGTATTTGGGAGTTAGATTTTGAGACATAGTCCCCATACGCAATTGCCGCAATGTTATTAAATCTGGTTTTCTATTGAAAACTGCGTCTAACTTTTGCCATAGGCTACATCCGAAGTCGCTTGGAATATTTTTAAAATTATTAATAGTTACATCTAATGTGGTTAATCCATCATTTAATTTGAGATTTTGATTTTCAAAATATGTGATTAGGTTTGGCAAATTTCCAAAGTGTTCCTGAAGAAAGTACAGCTGATTTTTTAAATTTGAAATTTGTATTAATTCCTTGCACTCAGAAATACTTCGATCATCGTCATTTAAACATGTAACGAAATTTTGTAAACTATCGAAATTCTCTGCATAGAAACTAGTAGCTTACAACCATGTTCCCCATCTAGTTATTACTAGAGAGGGAGGCAGTGACAAAGATGGAAGTTTTTCCCTGTAAAGAGCTACTCTCAATGGTGCTTTTCTGAAATTTTTTTAAAAAGCGGATACAAGTCTATCAACTTCCGGAATGGCGTCTCTGGTATATTCACAGATTCTGTGGAGAGCATGTGCTACACAAGTAATATGCAGGGCATTAGGATATTCCTTTAATAGTCTCCTTGTTGTTAACATATATGCAGCACTGTCACTGATAAATAAAAGTATTTTTTCTTTATACCTGTCGTCCGAATGAAGAATTTGGTGCATATTCTCGTAAATGGTTTTAGCTACTGTTGCCACATCAGCTGTATTTATAACTTTTGTTGCTACTACATATACGTTAATATGGAATAGTTGGATGTAGTACACCAACTACAACATTTACCACAGCGTTCTAATATATCGACAGTTTCGTCGGCACTTATCCATAGGTACTGATTTGAAAGATGGCTTCTAATGCGTTCTACTGCTTTCGTATGGCACTTAGAAATATAATATTTGCGTATTCATGGAGAACATCAAGAACATTTCGAACAGTAAATTTTAGGAGAAATGTTTTGAAGGTGGGATTGTTAAGTTTATTTAATGTAATATTTGCCATCATTAAAGTTTCACAGAGTTCTTCATTAAAATTGTCACAATCTAACGGGTCCACTTTCTGTGTAAATGTTTTTGCCATCACTAGAAATTTTTTAACGATATTTTACAGACTTCGCAATAAATTTCGAAATTACTGGCAATGGACATACAATCAATTTGACTCTTAATTCAACTCGCCATTGTTTCACGATGGCATTCTCGACGTTGTTCCTTATAATATATGAAAAAGTAACTTAAACAATGTTCTAAATCCAGATAAATGAAAATTAAAAATGTATGCGTGAAACTTAACGAAATTCACTGGACACTTACGTCGAAATAATTGGGATAAATAGATTCGATGAAACGATACTAAACAGGATTTATTACAAAAATTACGAAGTATGTAATTAACAGTTAAAACAGTAAAAAAAGATAGTAACTCATCGTACTTTATTTATCTTACGAAATATAAACTAATAAATAAAATAAATTATAAAATCTCCTTATGTTTCTATCTACGCCCATGAAGAAAGGAATTTAACTGAAAAATTGAAGTAATTGCATCACAACTCAACGACAAAAAACAGATGTGCGGTTAGCAGAATGAATAGTGCCATTCAATAACTGCGTGTTGTACTTAGAGATGTTATAGACTATTTATATGGTCCATCGTAATTTCGGCCTGATGCGTCCGACTGAGGTTTCTATGAATAAGATTCTAACTTCTTACATTTAAATAATATAATTATATCCCAATGAAGTAACAAAATACGCCCCGATACACCTCTTCATTTCTTTGCTTCTAGATTCTAGAACTTTTAAGTTTATAATGTGTTTTCGAGTTCTCGAAATATCGCTTTCCATAATACGTTAACACTTTATCTTACATATTTATTTGTAAAATTTATTAGTAAAACATATTTTCGCCGCAAAGCATTCCGGATTTGGAAAAAATATTGTATACCTAAAATATATAGCTATCTCAATTCCGTTTAAATCAAGAAATTAATGTTGTAAGGCAAGAAATCAATACGCTATATAAACGTGATAACTTATGAAACTTAAATGAGTTGTAATTAAAGAGGAGCTAAAAGCTTCTCGTATATTTAAAGTCTAACCTACCTACATCCAATTAAAATTGGAATTGGTCAAATTTTTCGTCGAAAAAGTTTCAACAAGTCTAGAACTTTAAAATAATAGTTTAATAAATCTCAAGTATTTAGTGATGAAATAAAATTAAATTGATGTATAGATTATTATTATTATAGATTGTACATCTACAAAGAAATGTGAAATATTATTTTTGTACTCGCTTATCAAAACCTGTCATTTCACGATTCGATTTGCGTGCGTAAAAAGTCACTTTAAACACGAGTGCGTAAAAGTAAAGTTGGTACTTCCTGGAACTTGATTAATTTAGTGACATTTTAAAATCATAAATCCCTAACCTTAATAATATGCTACCCAGTTCGTTGTTTTTCTATGAAAATAAAAGGAAATGAAATAGAAATTGTTGTATTTGGAAGGTATGTAATTCAATGTCAGAACAGCAACTAATATTATTTTTTAAATTTATAGAAAACAAAAAAAAAATTGTCCGAAGTGGGATTCGAACCCACGCCCTCAGAGAGGACCAGAACGCTCGAGAACCCGTATAAAAATACTTATAAATATAAAAATTTTGAAATTATATTTATATTTTATATAAATATTATTATTGTTTATAGTTCTCGTACAAAAAATATTGTACAAACTTCGTGCGTGAAACATTTCGCGAATTCGTGTCCATAAAGCGCGCGCCTACGGCTCGCGCTTTAAACGGGTCACACATTCGCGAAATATGATTTCACGCTCTGGGTTCGTAAATAACTATTATGTACAGATACCACTATATAACAAGTGTTCATTTGAAAAGTCAATCTAGTAGCATGTGATTTACTGAGAACATTTTGAAGTATGTCGTAAATTAAAATTTACTACTTAACCTACGAAGTCGTATATTTTGACAGTTTCATACAACCAAATAAATAACAAATAATAGGTATTTATTGAAAACTATGACAAATGTTGAAAATGTTGTCCTTCAAGATCAATGCACTTTAAAATCCTCTGTTCAAAATTTCTGATGATATTCTGCAACATTACTGGATTGTTATTAATTTCCATGCATTTCTGTTCGATTCTCTGTAGCATATCATTCAAATACGATATAGGTGTTCGAAATATGTTTTCTTCTAGATGAGGCCACAAAAAGAAATCGCAATGTGTTAAATCGCATGAACGTGCAGGCCAGGCAATTTCAGTAGTTCGACTAATTATACGGTCATCAAAAAATTCTCTTAAATAATCCAAAGATTCTGCAGTACAGTGACAAGGTGCTCCGTCTTGTTGGAAATATGAATTTTGAAGTTCATCATCATGCAACTGATTGACAAATGCTTGTAAAATTTCCGTACGGTACCTTTGAGCATTTAACGTTTCCTGAAAAAATGTTGGTCCAATGATTCGCCTTTGGCTTATCGCTGCCCAAACACCAATTTTCTCTGGATGTAGCGATTCTTCATTAATTACATGTGGATTTTCACTACTCCAAATTCTTGTATTTTGTGAATTTAGGTATCTCGTTTTATAAAACCGTGCTTCATCAGTAAAGATGACTCTTTGCGAAGCTTCTCCATTATTGTTCATATTTACAAACCAATTACAAAACTGTAGTCTATGTGGGTAATCAATTTCTAACAATTCTTGTACTGCTGTGACACGGTATGAATAAAGTTGCATATCTTTTTTTAATAACTTGTGAGTTGTACCAACAGAAAGGTTTATTTGTTGACTTAAATGTCGAACAGATGTTTGTGGTTCATTTTCCATTATTTCTTCAACACGATTGACAACTTGAGTTGAGATTGACAGTTTCAGAAAAAAGTTTTAAAGTTCTATCCAAAGTATTCTTAAATTGTATATAATCTATTACAAAATGTGGAAACTCAACTTGAAATTCTACCATGCAATCTTGAACTTAATAAACCATCAATTTTATTACCACTTCGAAAATAAGCCTGGACTAAAAAAATTTTATGTTCTAAAGTGAAAGCCATTTTAAAACTGAGAAGCAATTTATTTAAACCAGAATCGACGCACGATTACTTTATGCACTAACTGATATTTGTGATTGACATTATCAAATGTCATTAGTATTTACGTTTACGGAACAACCAACACATACTAATATATTTGCGTCTTATTCTATCAAAATTTAAAAGTAACCTAGATTGACTTTTCAAATGAACACACGTTATATATATACAGGCTGATTCAAATTAAGTGCGCACCATTGCTATCTCTGTTATTATTGATTCTTGAAAGTAGGTTAAATTAGCAAAGTATTCATTGATTAGCATGCAGTTCATGAAAAAAAAATTGAATAACGCATTTTCGAGAAATTTTGAAATTTATAATTTTTTTAAATGGAACAGCATGTATATTTTTTAAAATTCTGAATGCTAATGTTTTTTGTAATATAAAAGTTTCAATACACTATTGTCCTAAAACGAATAATAAAGTAGTTATAGCAGTTTCTATTTCCTTCTAAATGTTGTCAGTGCTCCACTAACTTTTGACAAAACAGATACATATTTTGTGTTTAATGTTTATTTTAACATATTGCAGCTTACAAAATTAAATTAAAAAGAAGCAAGTACATGTATAATTTATATACTGTTCAAAGGTGTCACCTTCCTGCTCAATACATTTTCGTGCCCGCCTCAGTACACTCTGGGTGGCTCTTAAGATTGTCCTTCTATCTAATTGGCGAAAAACTTCTCTGACCTTGTCTTGCAATTCGCGCACGTCGTCGTATCGCGTTTTGTACACCTCATTTTTTAAGTATCCCCAAAGAAAAAGTCTAAAGGTGAGAGGTCACGGGAGCGTGCTGGCCATTGAAGTGGACCATTTGTACCAATCTACTTTTCCGCAAAGATGGTGTCGAGGTAGGTTTGCACTAGGTGATAGTTGTGTGCAGGAGCACCGTCCTGCTGCAAGTATAAATTTTGGCGCATCAGGTAATTGGCGTTATCAAGGAAATCCTCTAGAACGTTACGAATAAATTCCAGATATCTGTTTCCTGTCAACATACCATTGTGAAACAGTGGACCAACGACTACCGAACCAATTAATCCGCACCAAACGTTAAAACTAAATCGAACTTGTGCAGCATGTTGACGAACTATTAATATATTTTTTTTGAGACCAGTAGTGACTATTTTTCTTACTAAACATGCCTCTATTTGAAAAATTTGTTTCGTCACTCCATAAAATACACTGTGCTCCAATCAAATTTTCATCACAAAATCTAACGAACCAATGGCAGAAAGCTAATCTCCTGGCTGTAATGTTTGAGAGATTCTGAACTTAAAGGGGATATACTTTTTCAAAATTCTTTGAACTGATGAATAACTTAATGCCAATTCCTTAGTAGCATCTCTAATGGAAAATTCGCGATGGGCTTCAAAATATGCTAACACTGTAATTTCTACTTCTTCGTTGACGACGATATTTTTCTTTGTTCTTTTCCTCTAAATAAGCAATCATGCAGTCTAAACTGATTGTAAAGTTTTCGAAAGTAACGTCGATCTGGCTGCTGTCGTAAAGGATAGTGTTCAGCATAATATTCGCTAGTCCTTATTGAATTTTTACGACATAAAATGATAAATGGCTGATGAGCTATGAAATAATAATACGAGAATATAATGAAAATAATATTAAATAAATCGTACTTCCACTGATAGATTATTTTGGGCTCCTTTATTTGAACATATGATATTGGTCTACCAGCTGATGTACGCAGTATCTTCAATTACAGGTAGATGTCGTTAGAGCATGACTAGGATACTGAATTTATTCGACTCTATCTCTTGATCATCGCCGATAAATTATACTCTTATAAAACTGATAAATAATAAATTAATAATATAAATGAGATATTTTTAGCTACGCATAGATAAATAAAAGAAGTTCTTTAAAATAACAAGTATTAAATATTTATTCAACGCAAGATATCTGTACACTATAATGTGCAACTTAGCTAAACGGCAAAATAAGGTATTATGAATTTACGAATATAATAACATATTGCTATTTTTTGACTAATGTAGCTGAAACACGCCGGATTTGCTGTATCCGAGTTCAGACATTATTGTACATCAAGTTTAGAAAGACGTATATGAGAAGATAAATTTCTTTATCTTTATTTAATTAACTTCGTGATTTGATTTAATTGTGTTGGTGTGTGAGTTCATTACCGTTAGTTTATTTACGAGTTTTTAGTACTCGTAATTGTTTATTTAAATAGCTTTCTAAACTTATATGTCTCGAAAAGAAGAAAAATATATATATTTTTATTATTCTACGTAAGTAAACATTTTATTCTTAGTATCATTAATATTATCTTGTATGTATTGATTTGTATTTTACCATTGTGGTAATTTTGATTTATTTCATCTTAGATATATATATATATATATATATATATATATATATATATAAATGACAACGTATTTTACGTATTTTAAAATTTCAATATAAAAAATTTTCTATAGCTTTAAATTTTGCACGTTGTATTTATTACATGCAGTTCCGTATCTAGATCCCTGACTGGCTGCCGAGTAGGTTTTCGTGGTTTCCCTTCTCGTTTAAGGTAAATGCCGAGAGCTTAGCATCTTAAGCCGCTCCACGGACGCAGACATAATAATAACTCATGGCTTGCCATTCCCACGTTTTTTTGTCTAACTGTTTAGAGAATGCCAAGGCATGATTTATTATTATTGAACTTGAATGTATTATTGAATAATTAGGTCCATGCAAACTACAGAGATATTGTATGACATTAATATACTGTGATTTATATTTCAAATTTCTTTGAAAAAAGCGTCATTTGCCGAAACATGTAAGCTTGTTTTAAATATATACATATTGAAGTAAAACCAGTCTTTAAATCGCCAACTAATTGAATCTACCATATCATACTAAGGTCAAGAAATAATTATCTATATATATATATTGTAGTGGTACAACCAGCTCAGGTATTCCAGCACCTACAATGGAAAGTACAGGTACACAATCAATATAAACACCTGTATAAACAATAAATTGGTGGACGGAATTTGTGAAACTAACATCGAAATGTAAATAAATTAATACGACGATAACTTTAAAATTCATCATTATCTTATTTTGATTTTAACTAACTTTTTATATTTTAATTTCATTTTTTCATTATTCAAATTATACGCGCGAAACAACAGGTATTTAATTTATCAACATCAGGTTTATATCGACGCTAGATAACCACGCCCACCAATTCAAAATTATATGAACCCCGCTAAAGCAAACTTTACGGTAGAAAACATTACTAAATTTATATTCAAATCATATTTTAGGTTAATGTAAAATATTAAATTAATTTTCCCTTTATGTTAAAATCAAAACATTGTATAAACTCACATTTTAAATTGATGTAATTAAACTAAAATTACGAGATTATTTCGATATAGAAATAAGGCTTTGGAATAAAAAATAAAACGCGATCGGCGTCATCTGATATAAAACTTTCAACATAAATGGCCGTTTTTGAGTGTACTTCCTTAAAATAAATTTTTAAAACATCTTTAAAGTGAAAATCTCCTACCTAGTGTTGAATCATTCGATAACCAAATTAAAGGCCCACCTTTTGAAGAAAAAATCTCAAGAATACCTCGACGCAAACGTGAGATATCGTCCTAAGCATCATTTGAAGCAGAGAGCAGGGCAAGCCAACGATTTACACCACTCAACTCGACGAACTCCGCCAAAGACGGTGAACGAGGCCGTGCTTCCTGGTCTGCCGCATATCCACATATTGAGAAGTATATCAGATCTAGGAGATCAACATCAGGTTCACCTACAACGTTTATTCCAAATTATTTAATTTTAAAAGTTATAATTGCTCAAATTAATCGCTACAAATTATTATTTCATGTATCAAATTCAATTTTAAAGTAAGCATCAATTTAAAGCGTTGAATTTTACAGATATTTAGCTACAAATAAGCTTATACTCACCAAAATAATATAAGATATAAAAACTATTAAATATTTGTTTATTTTATCTCGTACACATAACCTCATCACCATTTCCCACATGTGCACTTATTAATTTCAATTTTTGTCACATCTTGTATAATTTATATAATATTAAATACAGTTTCCTATTTTTATCTCTCAATTTTGTTGTTACAGTTTTCTTATTTTTGTGATATTAAATTTTTATTAATTTATCTAATTCAATCTTTTATTTGTGAAGTGTGATTGTTGTGTTTGAGTGGAGAATACACTGATTGGTTTGTAGCTGCAAATAATACACCTGACCGACCGTGAACCCTGAGATTATTAAAAATTAACTTTTACACTCAAGCTCTACCGCAATTAGCTAGCTATATTAAAAAGGGTCAGATAGCGTTGATTCGACTAAGGATATTTGTATATTGGCGCCCACATTTTAAATTTAAAATCATTAACCTTTCATTCTTTTAGATTTTCAATTTTTATAATTAATTCATATACTATATTCTTAGTTAAATCCTACTCAGCGCATCGATAGGCACTTTACATTTGACGCCCGAACGTGAAGGCCAAGTATTATCCTGCAGTTATAAAAATAGTGCTCAACCAACTTTTACACAGACAGATATTTGTTTAAAAAATTTGTGAACTGTATTAGGTATTTATGTGTATTGTGTTGTGTATCTGATTTGTCCATTGTATAGCTAAATCAATATCACATTTTACGAGGGAACCTCAACTTTAACCGGGATATTCAGGAATAAAAGGTTAGTGAAAGGGAAAATCAACTTGTGGGTATTTATTGTTTTCAACTCTTGCCTATTTATATTAATTTTGTGTGGCATATAACTATTCTGATTAATATCTAAATTCATACTTCTTTAATATCAATTATAATAATTCTTATCAATTAAAAAAAAAAAAAAAAAAATAAATTCTTTCTTATACTATAACAAATAAATTAACATTAACATGGACACCAGACATCGATCAAAGGCAACAAAAGATAATGTTGATGAGGACAGGTCCGAGCAAGGAGATATTCCAGTAGCTCAAACATCCGGATCTGAAGTGGTAAGTTCTCCAGAGGATAGCCAGGTAATGAAAATGTTAAACGCTCTAATGTTACAAATGAATCAAATAACTAATAAAATAGAAACCACTAATAATGAATTGAAAAATAATAACATTGACATGAATAACAAACTAGATGCTAATAACCTTGACTTAACTAATAAAATAGAAACCACTAATAATGAATTGAAAAATAATAACATTGACATGAATAACAAACTAGATTTTACAAATAATAAATTGGATATAACGACCAAAAACCTAAAACAAGATAACATTGATTTAAAACAAGAATTAAATAACTTGAGTAGTAATTTAATAACTAAATTAGAAACCAACATGCAACACATTAATGAAAAATTCGAACTTAACAACGCCAATATAGACAACAAATTAAGTGCTTTTAAAATCGATCTGGAGGGAAAAATAGCAGAAATCTCCATCGCACAAAAAGTTATGGAGGAAAATGAGTTAAAATATTTAATTAAACTGGACGAAACAGTCAATCTTCTAAATTCACAGTGGGCAAAACGATTAGGCAAAACCAACAAAATAGAATCCAATAACATTGAAAAACGATTAGACTTAAATAACATAATAGGATCTAGTTACAACAACATAAGCAAGAACTTAGATATCACAAAAAACATAATAGAAGCTAAACGCAATAAACAAAATAACAAGATAGATTTCAAAAATGCCGATCAAAAACCAACCAATAATAAAACAATTAATACACATAAAGAGGTACTGGATAAGAATACAATCAATAATATGCACAATATTAATAATAAGGAGACAACTAAGATAATACAAAATCATAATACTAACATACCGCTTAGAAGAAAAACTAAACCCAATTTTCCTAATCAATTTTTAATAAACGACAAAGAATATCAGAACTTTTTAATAAACAATGCAAGGGAGAATAATAACTTTAACATAGGGAAGACGGGGATTAATAACGTTAATATTAACTTATCCCATATTAACATCAAGAATATTAATCATAATTATGCAACCAACAACACACAATCAAAAATCACGTACATACAAAACATAGCTTTAATTTCAACAAACTTAATTATACATGATAACACAAATAAAATATTAAATAAAGAAGGCATGATAAACAACTCTGTAATATATGAATACTTAAATAATAACAATTTCCTTAATAATTTATCCAATATAAAAATCAATACTAATATACACATTCACACAAAAATTATAAATACATACTCACTAATTAACAAAAACCTCCATAAATCTCAAGGTAGAGGCAACATGATATTTCTACACAGGGATAACAACATTGATATCTTTAAAATAGTTCGTCGAAAAATAAATATTTAAAAAATACGGTGACAGAATCTCGATGTTCTAATACACACGATGATGAACAAAGCAGAATACGGGGATACGAGTTATAATTACAGATAAATTAAAACAATTACACTTAGATTAAACATAAACAAAGAGATGATAAACACAATTTAATACGAAAGAAAGAACACAATATGATACAATAAATGAACATATAACAAGTCAAATAATAATGAATAAAATCAAAGAGAAAACAAACATAGCTGGAGCTCAAATATAAATACTAATTAACTATAACAAAGAGATAAAATACTCTGAGAAAAGAAAGGTAGCACATATTCAGATGACTAAAATTAATTACAATAGAACAATTATTTAAAATAATATTGGTATTATCAATAGAGTTTAAAAGGGGAACCAATTCACTTATAAACATGCGAAAGGTAAATAATGAAAGTTTAAACGTATTAGTATTGAAAAAGAGAGAGTATGATTGAATAAATAATAAAGGAATGTAGATATGACATAAGAGGGACTAGGTAAAGATTTTAAAGTTAGAAGGACTTAATATATGATAGGGGTGTATAGAATTATATGAAAATAAATGAATTATTATTATTATGAAAATATTAAAATATAGACAAAAGTGTCTTCTTATAAGGTAGAAAATATATATTACTGAATGGCATTTTACGATAAGAGAAGTGAAGGTGAATGTAACGTCTTGTATGTATAATGAAAGTATTATTTATTGTGGAAGCTAAAGCTTAGATCAGTATATCAATTATAATTAAAGATTAAGAATAACCAGTTATAAAAAGAATTATTAAGCATGTACCATCAATGAAAGAAATAAACAAAATACCCTAACAATTATAACACTACAGTCAAATACCTGAATATTTAATGTAATTAGTACATGAAGTATATAACACCAATTTTTAAACACAGAGAAAAGCCCAGTATTACAACTATGTTACAGATCGAACAACAATACATTATAAAGTATAACACTAATAAAGAAAGATTTAACTAACACAAAAATATTACTAATACATATATACAAACTAAATATAAGAAACCTTATTAAAAGATATATAATAATGCTATTAAAATGTATGGAATATGTAACATTTATAAAGATATAATAAAACATAAAAGAAGTTAATAAACAAAACGAATACAGAAAGTATAATGAATATAAAGACAAATATTATAAAAAGAAACGAGATTTTTAAAATAAATAATCATGATTTACAATTAAAAAAAAAAGTTTGAAGTGAATAATAAATAATTTATATATTAGAAAAGAGAATTACATAATAATTATTATTTTGTTCCAAGTTGAATTTGTTTATTTGTTTTTTTTTAAATATGTTGACACATGATGAGGGAGATAAACAAGTTGATGTTCTTAATTCATTTTCCATATCTGGGAAAAGAAATAACTTCAGTACATTCGTTTTTCTTTTGACGGGGATAATGTAGTGGTACAACCAGCTCAGGTATTCCAGCACCTACAATGGAAAGTACAGGTACACAATCAATATAAACACCTGTATAAACAATAAATTGGTGGACGGAATTTGTGAAACTAACATCGAAATGTAAATAAATTAATACGACGATAACTTTAAAATTCATCATTATCTTATTTTGATTTTAACTAACTTTTTATATTTTAATTTCATTTTTTCATTATTCAAATTATACGCGCGAAACAACAGGTATTTAATTTATCAACATCAGGTTTATATCGACGCTAGATAACCACGCCCACCAATTCAAAATTATATGAACCCCGCTAAAGCAAACTTTACGGTAGAAAACATTACTAAATTTATATTCAAATCATATTTTAGGTTAATGTAAAATATTAAATTAATTTTCCCTTTATGTTAAAATCAAAACATTGTATAAACTCACATTTTAAATTGATGTAATTAAACTAAAATTACGAGATTATTTCGATATAGAAATAAGGCTTTGGAATAAAAAATAAAACGCGATCGGCGTCATCTGATATAAAACTTTCAACATAAATGGCCGTTTTTGAGTGTACTTCCTTAAAATAAATTTTTAAAACATCTTTAAAGTGAAAATCTCCTACCTAGTGTTGAATCATTCGATAACCAAATTAAAGGCCCACCTTTTGAAGAAAAAATCTCAAGAATACCTCAACGCAAACGTGAGATATCGTCCTAAGCATCATTTGAAGCAGAGAGCAGGGCAAGCCAACGATTTACACCACTCAACTCGACGAACTCCGCCAAAGACGGTGAACGAGGCCGTGCTTCCTGGTCTGCCGCATATCCACATATTGAGAAGTATATCAGATCTAGGAGATCAACATCAGGTTCACCTACAACGTTTATTCCAAATTATTTAATTTTAAAAGTTATAATTGCTCAAATTAATCGCTACAAATTATTATTTCATGTATCAAATTCAATTTTAAAGTAAGCATCAATTTAAAGCGTTGAATTTTACAGATATTTAGCTACAAATAAGCTTATACTCACCAAAATAATATAAGATATAAAAACTATTAAATATTTGTTTATTTTATCTCGTACACATAACCTCATCACCATTTCCCACATGTGCACTTATTAATTTCAATTTTTGTCACATCTTGTATAATTTATATAATATTAAATACAGTTTCCTATTTTTATCTCTCAATTTTGTTGTTACAGTTTTCTTATTTTTGTGATATTAAATTTTTATTAATTTATCTAATTCAATCTTTTATTTGTGAAGTGTGATTGTTGTGTTTGAGTGGAGAATACACTGATTGGTTTGTAGCTGCAAATAATACACCTGACCGACCGTGAACCCTGAGATTATTAAAAATTAACTTTTACACTCAAGCTCTACCGCAATTAGCTAGCTATATTAAAAAGGGTCAGATAGCGTTGATTCGACTAAGGATATTTGTATATTGGCGCCCACATTTTAAATTTAAAATCATTAACCTTTCATTCTTTTAGATTTTCAATTTTTATAATTAATTCATATACTATATTCTTAGTTAAATCCTACTCAGCGCATCGATTGGCACTTTACAATATATATATATATATACTTTTTATTTTGCTGACAATTGCACATGCATATTACACGCTTCATCAGAATCAAATGTGGAAATATCACCTTTGAGGAGTTATAAGACTGTGTTTTCAAGAAAAATGAGACTTAAATTTTAATTGTAAATTGACCAAATTTTGTATTGTTCTTGTGCTCGTACTAATGGGCTGCGCGTATATCCAACGTATTTGCAATTGCAATTGTCAGCAAAATAAAAAGTATATATATATATATATATATATACTTTTTATTTTGCTGACAATTGCACATGCATATTACACGCTTCATCAGAATCAAATGTGGAAATAACACCTTTGAGGAGTTATAAGACTGTGTTTTCAAGAAAAATGAGACTTAAATTTTAATTGTAAATTGACCAAATTTTGTATTGTTCTTGTGCTCGTACTAATGGGCTGCGCGTATATCCAACGTATTTGCAATTGCAATTGTCAGCAAAATAAAAAGTATATATATATATATATATATATATATACTTTTTATTTTGCTGACAATTGCACATGCATATTACACGCTTCATCAGAATCAAATGTGGAAATAACACCTTTGAGGAGTTATAAGACTGTGTTTTCAAGAAAAATGAGACTTAAATTTTAATTGTAAATTGACCAAATTTTGTATTGTTCTTGTGCTCGTACTAACGGGCTGCGCGTATATCCAACGTACCAACAGGAGGTGCGCGTAACTGGGTCTGCACTTGCTGAACATAGGTTGGAAACTGGAAACTAAACTTAATTTCAATCTGCTCAGGTTCTATCCCATAACCCCTATTAATTTAACAGCAAAATATATGGATCCATAGAAATTATAAAGTATTTCAATATCAACTAGATTGACGAATATCCTCTACACAATATCTGGCAGAAACCTTGTATCGCAATAACTCAACCACAATTGTGACGCCCTAGTGACCCGGAACAGTTCCTATATAACGCTATCGTAAGCTTATAGACTTTAAATTTCAGTGCAGCAACGACAATAACACTAGGTTCTCTCAAGATATTCCTTGCAACAGTGGACGAAACGTCGGCCAAAAGAAAGCAATGTCAAAGATGCGGGTGCGGTCCAAAGTCGCAGATGCGATAATGGACAGCGCCCAAAAGCTACAAACCAAATGGTGACTAACCCCCAAAATTTTAAACTATTGAAACACCAAGAAAATGATGCAATGGTTAAAACTATTATTAGTTATGTTAAGTTAATTTAACCATTACAATTGAATCAGAATTGTTGCTTGTGATAGACCCGTTTGACATGAGTGGCAATTCGTAAATTCAACCTAAAATATTAGTGTAAGGTTTCCAATTAACAGAGTTTGTTCTCTTATTTCAAGGAATTTCTTGCACTTTACATAGGTGACTTTTAAAATTGTTCTATTTTCTAGCAATAGCTTTACTTGAATAGATTTCTTATTTACAATAGTTTTACTCTTCTCTTTCCTACTCGGCAGTATTTACAATTTCTAGCCTACATGTACATTACCAAAATTTAAGATTTTCGAAAATAGTGGTCTAATGTTGCAGGTTTTTGCAAACATTTAATTTTAATAACAATAATAGATATTAATTGTCTAATTGTTGAACCATTTGCAAAACAACATAAAGTACCAAAATAAAAACAAAAATACAAGGGAACAGTACGTAGTTGAAAATAGAGTATATACTAACTGATTCAATATTTCAAACACATTTTAACTTGAGATCAGTTCTTCACACCTTAGTATCTGCGAAGTGAATTATCACAGGTTCATTAAAATTGGGTATTTCACTTGTAAACAAATTTTCTATGCTTAATACTGTTAATGCAGACAGGCTTTCTTGACATACAGTATTTCGTAAAATTGTTTTTATTTATTTGAATGTTGTTACTGTTCGCTACAGTTGTCATCGTCAATGATCAAAATATAGATAATAATTTTAATTAATGCATTTCATTATTATACAATCAATAGAAATACTTGAAGCACTGATGTGTGAAATGGGAAAAAGATTCGATACATAGGACTGAAATGTCACTATGGATTAAATATTGTTTTAGTTACTTAGCCGCTATTATTAAACAAACACTTTTACATTTTAGCTTGTATTATAGTTACGGTCAAGAAAACTGAGAAATTCCTCTAACATTTTAAAATATTTTATCGAGAACCGTCTGCTACATCCATAGACGAAGCAAAAACAATAATAACTAGACTATTGCTCAAGATCGAGTTTCGGTTTAATTCGTTACATGATCATACTCCATTTGAAACAGTGGGGACACTAGAGGACACCAACTCAATATTTTAGAAATGATTGGGAGGTTATTAATCAAATAGTCCTATTGAGAAGCCACCACTAGCTCGGAATAGTATATTAAAACACAAGTTTCATAAGGCACTATTTTGCCGTACGAGTGCGACAAAACGAGTTTTATGAATCGAGTTTTTTATACTATTTTTTCCATTTTGCATTTTTTACATTAATAAATTGAAATTATTTAATTTGAAAGTTCAGAGTTTTATTTTTATATAAAGTATGCAGTTGGTCACATTGATACTTGACATTTTCAATCTCGCTATCCTCGAAGTATATTATATTACATATTATTTATTAATTTTCGTTAACATTACTTGATATTTTATTTAAAAATATAAACATGAGTGACATAGAAACTAATATATCTTGTTGTTAATTGTATATACGTTGTTTGTGTAGCCTACGTACATATATCATACTTGTCAAATGTACTTAAATAATTAAAATCAAATGACAGGAATTATATTTATTTCTGTGTTCGAACAACGCCAACATTAAAAAATGAAAAAAAGCGTATCGAAATGCAGTTCAATTCGATAGAATTTTGGGCTTCATAATGAGTTCATTACGAACGCAAAATAGTAAAAATAAATTTATAGGACGTGAGAGTAAGTACATTTTAAAATGAAAACTGGACGAATAAAGTAAGAATAAATGATAGGTATGATTTTACAGTAATACATTAAACAAAAAAAATCAGGCTCTTCAAAAGTCATAAAAATTATAAATTTTATGTTATACCTTCAAGTTAAAAGTATCCTCTTGATAAAAAATTAAATTTTTAAAGACAAAATTTAAATGTGATCGTGCTTACATACCTACATATTTATTCATAATGATGTATGCGTCTTTATATGCATACATACTCGGCAATTCTTCGCCTTTTTAAACAATATATTTTTCTGATTTTTCGAAGAACATCCGCTGTTCATATTTCATATTATAGAAATGAGACATTTTCATTCTTGTGATATCTGTTGAAGAACTGGAGTAAAATAATCGTGTCATCCGATACTCTAAAGCGGTTTTCTTAGTCAGTCGTGTGATCCTTTGATATAAAAACGACTTAGAGAATAGGGAGTATTTATTGAACAGATATAATAGCACTCTATCATATTTCCACAGCTTTATTTATATACATGTTGATGTAATATTAATCCTGCGTTTTATTTATGCACTATGTACAACTTTTCATGTAATTTTTATATTTCGATTTAACATTTCGTTTGTTATTTAGCCAATTAATGTGTTATAGAAGTTGGTAAAAGATAAACTAAACATCGTAGCAAACAAAATAAGCTTATTCAGTTTGAAAATAAAGTTAAAACACGAACAGATAAGTAGATATAATATATGTGTTTCCAATCAATATGTCAATATAAATAATTCCCTTTAGGTGGATTGAAAGAATTAAAAATAATGATCGATGCAAATCGATATGATTTAACCTAAAAATTGAATCTGTTCTCTATATTAATGATATCTTAATCTCAGGGCAAATTAAGGTAAGTTATGTCTTAATTATCAATCAATATGTTATTGAAAAAATAATTCTACATTTAAAAATTCAAATAGGTGATAATTTATATTGTATAGCTGTACTATTTACGATTAGTAATAATAATACAAAAAAAATGCTTTATTTATGGGTAAATTCTACCTTAACTATGAGCACTGAAAAACTCGTAACAGAAAGTACCCTGGCTTGGTATATAGGGGCCATCGGGAGGTATTCGAAACTGGATACATGTATAGATCTTCCGATTAAGTGGCAGGTGATAGGATGTTCAGCACAGTGTTCTGGATGGCTTATATATAATAAAATTAAATTAAGGATTAGAAGGATTATTGTACAGGATACTGACTCGATACTTGTCTGATGAGGGATATCAAAACTTGGAAATGCACTAGTATTCGAAAGTAAAATTATAACTCCCATGTAATATAAATTTTTAAATGATAATGTATTTTATTTTTCAGCTTCTAAATGCGATTTTACCATTAGAAAATCGCCTTTTAAATCTTGAAATCGCTTAATTATATGAAAAGCGTTGCTTCACCAGTTTTTGGTTGTTGATTCATTCTTCTTTTTTTCGTTACCAACGAAACCACGTTACCTATTTTAGCACGATGACTACCTGGAAAAATTGCCGCCGAAAAGTAAAAAGGCGTGGCTAATTTGAATTGTTGGTTTGAATTTCTAGATAAAAGAGAATTTAAACAAATTGTAGGTATTTAAATATCCAAAATAATAAACAATAACTTAGAAGATAAATTGACATATTAAAATTGTAAATAAACTGCATGTAGATAACCTTACTTATGTTATTCCAATATAGATGGCGCGATCAGACATATTTTAAATATAAGATATATAGATTCAAATCTTAACTTGAAATATAAACACTAAAATTGTTCATATCCACATAAATTATAAACTGAAAACAGAACCAGCTTAATATATATAGAATAAAAAAAATATATATAGAATTAAAAGAAAATAATAAAAGTGACGTACACGGACAATAAAATTGTCCGTGTACGTCACTTTTATTGTTTTTTTGAACTCTACATTTTTATCTCCGGAAGAAGCAACAAAGTTGTTGCGAAATATAGAGATAATTAATAAATGAGTTTTTAATTGACAGACCGCTTGTCCGCTTTTAATTAATTTTATTCAATATACCGTACTATATTGAATAAAATTAATTAAAAGCGGACAAGCGGTCTGTCAATTAAAAACTCATTTATTAATTATCTCTATATTTCGCAACAACTTTGTTGCTTCTTCCGGAGATAAAAATGTAGAGTTATATATATAGTAAATTCAAATTGTTGGCGATTTAAGGTCTGGTCTTACTTCAAAATATGTATATTTAAAACAATCCTACATGTTTCGGCAAATCAAGGAATATAAAATATATAATATAATATATCTTATATTCCTTGAAAAAGGCATCATTTGCCGAAACATGTAGGATTGTTTTAAATATACATATTTTGAAGTAAAACCAGACCTTAAATCGCCAACAATTTGAATTTACCATAACATACAAAGGTCACGAAATAATTATCTTTATATACAGGCTGTCACACAAAAAAACGCCCCAAGCTGTAACTCCGTCATTTATATTTAGATTTTCATGAGAATGGTACCAAATGAAATGGTTTTATGAGTACTCTGTTTGAGGCTACATTTACTTTTTTTCCAGTGCCATCTTCAATTCCTAGCGATTGTCAATTTTTTTTTTCAAATTGGACGGTATATATTTTTTTGCATAATTGAATAGAGATTTTTTTCCTGAATCCATTGATGTGCAATACATCAATTTTAATTAAATTTCGAAGAAACAAATTATGAAAACACTGTCCGTATAATGCTCTTAGTCACTTATGTTACATACTGTAGTGTGCGATGGAAAAATAACGCCTTACGCATATGCAACTGTCATATTTGACTTTTCTGTACTAAGCAAGCATATTTTGACAGTTTTGAAATAAATCATGAATTTCAATGAACTTACTGACATGCTACAAATTTATTTTGAGTGTAATAAAAACTCTAATCAGGCGTTGCGAATTTACATGGAACGTTTTCCGGAAAGAGAAATTCCAGAACGTCGTAAGTTTAGCCGACTTGAAGAAAATTTAAGAAGATTTGGATGTTTCAAGAAAACGAAAGTAGTACGCAGGAAATTTTCTGAAAATGTAGAGCTGGACGTTTTGTTAGCTGTTGAAGAAAATGTCAAAACCTCGGTTCGTGAAGAAGCGAACATAGTTGGTACGTCTCGAAGTACTGGCGCTGCAGTACTTAAAAGCACAAATTTAAGCCGTACATTGCCCAAAAAGTGCAAGCAATATATGAAAATGATCCAATTCGAAGAACGCCGTTTTGTAATTTTTACTTAACAACTTTGCAACAAGACCCGTTGTTTTATCGCAAAATTATTTGGACAGATTAATGTACTTTCACTAATTGTGGAATTTTTAATCGGAACATTCATCGCCAATGGAGCCAAGAACACCCTAGATACGTCGTCGACCGTTATTTTCAAAGTCGTTTTAGCTGTAATGTTTGGTGTGGCCTACTCGGAGACCACTTGATTGGGCCATTTTTTATTGACGGTTCCTTAAATCAACTAAGATATCCCCAATTATTAAGCGAAGATGTTGCAAGCTTTTGGATGAATTACCGCTGGCGGAACTGCATGAAGTATATTTTCAACAAGACGGTGCTACTCCCCATAATGCACGAGTAAATGTTTCTCTGGTTGAATAGAAATTTTAATGAAAAATGGATTGGCACATATGGACCTATTCGTTGGCCTGCGCGTTCACCTGATCTTACGCCTCTAGATTTTTGGTTTTGGGGATATCTGAAAGATAGAGTTTATCTAACAGTGCCACAGAATGTAAACGATTTACAAAACCGAATAATTGAAACTTGTCGGGAAATACCTAATAATTTCGTTTTAAATGCCACCCGCGGTGTTATAAGAAGATGCAAGTATTGCATTGAGCATGGCGGCAACCAATTCGAACAATATGTATTTGTAAAATTTTTTAGTTTTTAATTTATTTTTTAGTTTTGTTATTTGTTTTTCTTTGTAAAATAAAATTAGTTACATATGGATAATGCGTTATTTTTTACATTTATTTTTTCATGGCGCACTTCAGTATAATACAAAGTCACTTTAAGAGAATGTTCGCAAAATCTTTTAATTTTTTTCTCTTCTAAATGTAGAATTAAAATGGATGTATTGTATATCAATGGATTCGGGAAAAAAATCTTTATTCAATTATGCAAAAAAATATACACCGTGCAATTTGAAAAAAAAAATTGACAATCGCTAGGAATTGAAGATGGCGCAGGAAAAAATGTAAATGTTGCTTCAAACATAGTACTCATGAAACCATTTCATTTGGTACCTATCTCATGAAAATCGAAATATAAATAACAGAGTTACAGATTCGGGCGTTTTTTGTGTGACAGCCTGTTTCGGCAAATCAAGGAATATAATATATTATATTATATATTATTATATAAAGGCATCATTTGCCGAAACATGTAGGATTGTTTTAAATATACATATTTTGAAGTAAAAGCAGACCTTAAATCGCCAACAATTTAAATTTACCATAACATACAAAGGTCACGAAATAATTATCTTTATATATATATATATATATATATATATATATATAGGGCAGATCCAATTAGTTGGCGATTTAAGGTCTGGTTTACTTCAATATGTATCTATTTAAAACAATCTTACATGTTTCGGTATGTGATGCCTTTTTCAAGAAATATGTATATATATAATCGAAAACCCTCTTTACCCTAGGGTGTGAGGTGATTAAAATAACATTTCATTTGCCAATTATAAATTAAACTACTAATCATCATATAATATAATATACAAATTTTGCCCACTCTTTTCTATCTCTTACCATTCTTTTAGCCTCCATCCAATTCTTGCATTTCTTAGTTAGAATCGCAGCAACTTCATCATTTCACGATTTTCTTGGTCTTCCACGTCTTCTCTTCCTTTGTACTTTTGTTTCCCGTATTGTTTTGAATTGTCGTTTGTCACTCATACGGCACACGTGTCCAAACCATTAGAGTCGGTTTCTCTCTAATACCTTTAGGACTGGCTCGATACCAAGTTCTTCTCTTACTGCTTCGTTTCATATTTTATGTTTGCGTGTAATTCCTTTAACTGCTCTTAAATATTTCATATTCATCGCCTGTATTCTGCTTTTCATTGCATTATTTAGTATCCAGCTTTCGCTTCCATACGTCAGAATGGGTCTATAGATGGTTTTATACACTGTAAGTTTCGTTTTCCTACTGATTTCTTTTTTCTGTATCAACGTCTTTCTCAGGCTATGATAGACTTTCTTTGTCTTATTGATTCTGTCGTTCACTTCGTATTCCATGTTTCCTTCTCTGTCCAGTATTATTCCTAGGTATTTATATGTGTTGACTTGTTGTATCTTTTGATCATTTAGCTCGATATTAATTGTCGTATTTTATTTGCCCACCACCATTACCTTTGTCTTACTTAGATTTATTTTATGCTTTCTTCTTGTTAGCTCTTCTTCCTATATTTCCAAATTTTTTTGTAGATCTCTTTGTTTTTCCGCGCACACCATTAGATCATCGGCGAAAGCACAGTTTGACAAGTACACCGACTGTAATTTATATTGTCCAACATGTACTGGACGTACTATATTGCTAGCAGTTTTTATAACGATACATAATTAATGTAAATAGTGTTGGGCTCATTATACCACCTTGTCTTAATCCATCATTAATATTAAACATTTGAGATTGCAAGTTATCTTTTCTTATGTAGTTCCTATTATTTTGGAATAGGCTTTGTATACTCTTTCTCAATTTTTGCTTAACATTTCTATCTTGTAGCACCTTCCATACCTGTTTCTGTGATACTCGATCAAATGCCTTTTCTAGATCTAGGAATGCTAGATACAGTTCTGCATTTTTTGATCTGGGTTTTTCAATCATTTGTTTGATCGTAAATATGTGATCTTGCATACTTCTGCCTTTCCTAAACCCACTCTGCGTCTCTGCCAGTTGTGCTTCTATTACATTTCGTAGTTCTTTCTCCAAAATGTGCTCGTAGGCTTTTGATACAACACTGAGCAATGTGATGCCTCTGTAGTTAGCGCAGTCCCTGTTATCTCCATTTTTAAATATTGGAACAATTATTCCAATTCTCAAATCTTCTGGTATTTGCCCTTCGTTCCATGCCTTGTTAAATATGTACGTGATCATTTCTATTCCGCTTTGTCCCAATGCTTTGATCAACTCCGGTTTTATGTTGTCATGCCCTGCTGCTCTGCCTCTTTTTATGTGCTTGATCGCTTCCATTACTTCGTTCTCGTGTATATTATCTTCTGCGTTATCATCCTCAGTTTGTGTAGAGGTCGCAGTTTCTATTCCCGAGTTATTTTCGCTATCCACATTCAGGAGATCGTGAAAATACTCTCTCCATCTATCCATTATAGCTTCTTCTTTTATTATTATACTGTTGTCATTTGCTTTCATGTGCCTTGTTGTATATTCTTTCCCTTTCCTCGAGTTCTTCAGTATCTTGTAAAATAATTTTTGATTGGTTCGGCTATCTACTTCCATTTTCCTACCGAATTCTTCCCATGATTTTGTTTTTGCTTTGAGTATCATTTCCTTCACTAGTGTTCTTTGTTGTTTATATTTCGAGCAACTATCTTCTGATCCATTTTGAAGGTGTTGATGCCACAATTTCTTTTTGTTTTCTACTTTTTCCTTAATACTGTCATTCCACCAACTTTGCTTTTTGCTTTTATTTGTGGTTGTTATGCCGCATGTTTCATTGGCTGTAGCTAAGATTATACTTTTAAAACTGCTCCATATTTGTTCTAAATCCATTGTTTTCCATGTATTTCTTATTTCATCTATTCTTCTATCGGTTAATTACCTATATCTGGTTGCTCTTTCTTCTTCTTGTAACTTATATGTTTTAATTGCCTCTTTACTCTTTGTTTGTGCTTTGTTTTGTAATGGTCGCTGTAAATTTCTGGTCCTCTCTTAACTTTGACATCCAGTACTTCTGTTCTAAATGGTTTATTTATAAGTACATAATCAATAATGGATTTTTCATTTCTTGTTTTGATTTCTCTTGTATACTTGTGTCTATCTTTGTGTGTGAAGAATGTATTTGCTATAATAAAATTATTTTCCATACAGAAATATATCATTCTTCTTCCGTTATTATTCTTATGTTCCTCTCCTTGTAGGCCTATAATGTATTCTGTATTCAGTTCTCTTTCCAACTCGACTATTGAAATCTCCCATTATTATTATTCTGCCATTATCGTTTTCTATTACTTCTGTCAGTTGTTCCCAGAATTCATCCTTCCTTTCTCGTGTTTCAACTTCACTTGGGCCATAAACTATTACTATTGTTGTGATGGTCTGCTCTTCCAGTTGCATTTCGATTTTTAGGAATCTCTGTGACACAAATATCCATCTCTTTATATTTCCGGTATGCTTTTGGTTTATTATACAGCCTTTTCCTTCTGCTGCTCTGGCTTCTATGCCTACTCCGCTATATCTCATCATGTGTTTATCCATTTGCAATACACCTTGTCCTTCCTTTTTGGTTTCTGTGATAGCCAGTATGTCCAGTTCCACATTTTCAAATTCCTTTATTAATTCTTGTTCCTTCCCATTCAGACTTCTTATATTCCAAGTTCCGATCTTTATTATATCCTCTTTTTGCCGTTTATTTTCTTCTTTCCTAGATACCCATTTCTTACCCTTTTCTTTCTTCGTCGTTTTACCGTGTCGTGTATTATTTATGCATATTGTCAGTGACTTTTCTTCTCTGCTAATGTTCATTTCATGCCTATTTACCATTTTGTTATCTTCCATTTCGCTAACTGTTCTCTCTACCGTGTCCGTTGCCATGTCCGTTGTCTCCATTGCTCCATCGTCATTCATTGTTAGTTTTTTGGTGTCACCATTTCAAGCTTTTCTAAATTATTATTCCATCTCCATTCCTTTCATTCTAGGACCAATTTGTTTTACCCAATTTTAACTGTTCTGCCTTCACTTCTCTCCTTTTTCGCCATATTTCTTATTTGCTTTCCTTTTTCTCTTTCTCTTTTTGTTAAGTCATCGTTAATATAAATCGTATCTTTCTTGTTTTTTAATTTGTATTTATTTCTCATTATTTTTGCTTTATCCTCATCTTTCTCCAGTTCTACTAAGCAAGTTATTGTACCTAGTTTATGGGCTCTTCTGATCTCCACCTGTACTTCCAATTCTTCCTGAATCACTCTCTTCATCTGGTCTTTTAGTAATATTGGGTCCTCTCTCCCTATTTTTAATCCAGTCACCACTATATTATTCCTCTGTTTCTCTCTTTCCAGCCATTCTATTTTATCGCTTTAAACTCTCGTTTAATTCCTTCATTTTCTGCTTTAATTTCTTGGTTTTCCCTTTTTAGTACCTTGTTTTCCTCTCGTATTTTTCTTATTTCTTCTTTAATTTTTCCTTGATTATCTTTTATTTGGGTTTGTTCTGTTTTCATTTCCTTAACCATTTCTATTAGAAGATCTATTTTTTCTTCGTTTCTTTTACTTGTTTTCATTGGTGATTTGGTGTTTTTCTGGCTTTCATAACTGCTTTTCCCTTCTCTAAGTCTTTTCCTGCTTCCCTCGTCCGTCAAATAATCGTCACTGTTCGTTTTTCCCATCCTAGTAATTATTTCTTATGAGCGACTTTTCTATTGACGTGCCGCCACTGATAACTGTCTTGCTCGAGTGATGTAATTTGGGTTGCCGGACAACGTCAGATATGGCCCGCAAGTCAACCATTAAGACGAGCTCAATCTACCAACCGCTGTCAAATCGTCTTTAAACTATTAAATTATTTATCTCACCCTACGTTTCTGCTTTCACCTACAATTTCACTGTTTCTTCTCGCTTCACTTTCCACTATAATACGTTTTCTGTATCCTTATACGCCAGTTATGGCCCGTAATTCGAACTTAATAGCGTGTCGTTCAGAACACCGTGTTTACCAGAAATATGACAGTATAATAATGTCATACAATATATTTGTAGTTGTCATGGATAAAATTATTCAATGATTCATTCAAATTCAATAATAGTAAATCATGCCTAAACAGTTAGATAACAAAAACGGGGGAATGGCAAGCCATGAGTTATTATTGTGTCTGCGCCCGTGGGGCGGCTTAAAATATATATATATATATATATATATATATATATATATTATGGTAGGTCAAGCCTACACATAAGAATTCCTGGGATTAATTAAATACAGACCGTTAAAGTTAGTATGTTAATATTAGAAATTAAGAAATGTTTGGAACTGCACTTTTCACCTGTCATATCAATAAAGTTAATTTCGCGTTTTAATTACTCAAAGTTATATCTTATATTTATTAATTTTCATGTACTCATTTTCCTTAGTCATTTTTCATCTATAGTTTATTGTACCGAAGATTTTTAACTTAATTGATTGATAATAAATAGCACACACACTTTAGGTAAAACTGTACTAATTTGAATATAATACAGCGGGAAATATCCCTATTAAAAACTAGCATAAATATGAAACATTGAACATTCAAAGTATAATAATTTATATATTAAAAATTAAATTTATAATTTTGTAAAATATCATGACGATTAGTGTGTATAATTTATTACTTTTGCATAAAATTACAACGAGATTAAATAAATGCATATAACAAGAACGAATGAGAAGCCAGCATTAAAAACAAAGGATAGTTGGCGTCACCTTGGTAGAAATTCAACGAAGAAGTCGACGTATTTTGAAAGTACTACTCTGAAATTTAATAAAAAAATAGTAAAATAAAGTGTTAAATCAATTCCACAAATATATCCAAAGTATTCTAAACTTACCAAGCAACGTTCGACGAAGTTAACAAATCCTAAAACCATCCTGCCCGTTTTTAAACGAATTTGAAATTTTCCCGAATCGCTGTACACGCCAACCCAAGCTAAGGGAACGCTACCTGGATTTTGTCCGAAGCCCAAGTCCTATATCCTGAACTTCGAATTTGCAGACTAAAACTGAATCTCCTGAATCCACACGTATTTAGACTTGAGTATGATTTATTTCTATCCTAGAATTTTGAATTTTTTAAATCAATTTCATGTTTTATATATTGAAAGAAACACAATCGTAGATATTATCCAATGTATGTGTTATATGTTCATTTAAATATTAGAATACATTTAAAGTTACAGAAAAGTACAGTTCTTCCAAATTTTAATTAAATAGATTGATTTTCACACGTTATCAGATAATATCGTCACTTAACCTAAAACTATTTACTTTTACTGATCACGTGACTTAATTGTATGTTTAATCTAATATTATTATGTTTACCACTTACCTGAATTACGAAAACAACCATTAAACCATTTACTTTTGCTTGTTACTCTCTTGTTTTATTTAATAGATTATTTATCCAAAATCAACAAATCGTATATAACAAGTTTACCATAGTTATTTTGTTCACTATTTTCCACTATGTTCTATTGAGGCACCGAACCTGCTCTTATTATTATTATGATACAACAAATAGAGTCTCACTGTTCCACTAGTCGGAAGAATATCAATAAAAATTACTCTTTAGATAAACAATAAGAGTTGCACGAGGGAAACGCTGGATAAGGTTAAGTACAATTTGTTTACCCACCGTTATTTACGAACTAAGTATACGCAAGTTGACAACTATAATAATTTTAATATTACTCCATCTATGTATAAGGCAGTTTCATAACTACTCTTGTATATTTGTGAATTACTTTTAATTTACTTAATCAATTAAGTTACAACTTGTCATGTATATTTAACGTAATATTCATTTACACATAAATTTGTACCAGTTGTTAGCAACATTTTATTTGTCAGTCCAACTTAGGGGCAATTATAAATACCTTATTAGGCACAATTCAATATATTTTATTATTTAACTTGATTTTACATTACGGCTTCAATGTATTTTGTCTTTTCTTTCTATTTTATTTATTATCAGCACATTCAGCTTTTCTTCAATTTGACGAACCAACGTGGGGCTGTTACAATTCGCTTTTCTTCAATATATATATATATATTTATATTTTGTATTCCCTTGACAAAGGCGTATTGCCGAAACATGTAGGGTTGTTTTAAATATATATACTTTGAAATAAACCAGACCTTTAATCGCCGACTTATTAAGTTTACCTTATCATACCAAGGTCACGAAGATATTATATATATATATATATATATATATATATATATATATAATATATGGTAAATTCAATCAGTTGGCGATTTAAGGTCTGGCTTTACTTTAAAGTATATATATTTAAAACAACCCTACATGTTTCGGCAATGATGCCTTTATCAAGGATATAAAATATAAATGACAGTATACAAATGTCATATAATTGAGTTGCTATGGATAAAAGAATTCAAAGATACATTCCAATTGAATAATAATAAATCATGCCTTAGTATTCCAAAAACAGATAGACAACAAAAACAGGTAAAAGCAAGACATGAGTTATTATTATGTATGCGCCCGTGGAGCGTCTTAAGATGCAAAGTTGCCGGCATTCGCCTTAAACGAGAAGAAAAACCACGAAAACCTACTCGGACAACCAGACAGGAATCAAAACGCGGAACAGTCAGCATGATAAGCAAATGTATATGATATTTAAATGTAATTGATATTTAAATAACTTAAGATATATAATTATATAACAAAAAAAATATATTTTGATGGTAAATTGCAGATCGTTACACAATTAAGTTATAGTATATACTGATTAAATTTTTTATATCATTTCTGTTGTTAATTGAATTTTTTTCCTGTTTAATACTAATCATTTCTTTAATTTCTCTTTTCATTGTGTGTTGTTCTTTATCAATGATGTGTTTTCAAAATCGAAATGGTGATCGCGTTGTAGTTTGTGTGTAGATAAAGCAGTTTTGTCTGTTTTAGAGTATTTGTGGGCTTGTATTCTTTTGTATAAACATTGTTTCGTTTGGCCTATGTAGTAACTATCGCAGTCGCGACATGGTATTTTATATATGACATGTGTTTCTCGATTTTTTTCTATTTTAGGTTTAAGTTTTGAAAATAAATGTTTATTAGTATTACTAAGTTTATATGTTGTAGCTATATAATATTTTTTTAAAGTGTATTTAATTTTTTCTGATAGTTTTTGAACATATAGAATCGTGATATATGTTGTGTCATTGTTCAAATTTTTATTGGTGTCTGCAGTGTTGTATATTCGGTGTACTCTTTTTTTAATTGTTTGGTCTATAAGTTGTGGTGGATAATTATTATCTGTTAAGATTGTTTTAATTTTCTTGATGTTATCTTTTCTGTATTAAGTGTGTGATAGTTTTACTGCCCTATCAGTCAGATTATTTATAATCATTTTATTGGATACTGTAGAAGCATTTGAGTGGTAATTCATATATCGAAAAGAAGCTGTGGGTTTATTATACCAATTTGTATAAATAGTACCCTGTCTATCATAGCTCAAAGAAATATCAAGAAAATTAATACTGTTATTAATTTCTTCTTCAATAGCGAATTTTAATTTGTTGTGAAAATTGTTGAATTTATTTAAAAGATAGTTTATTTTGTTAGTCGGAATACATGTTATGATATCATCAACATATCTTTTGAAAAAAATGGGGTGGAAGTCTAATGAATTGATAACATTTTGTTCTAAATGTTCCATTACTAGATTTGCAATAGGAGCAGCTAAAGGAGAGCCCATGGCAATACCAGATGTTTGACTATAAAAAGAATTTTTGTATTGAAAATATGTGTTTTCGAGGCAGAAGTGTATACCTCTAATAAATTCGTTTTTATTTAGTGATGTGTGTGGACTAACTTCATCCCATTTGGCTTCTATTATGTTTATAGCTAGATCTGTAGGAATGTTAGTATATTTACCATCATAATATATTTTTTTTGTTATATAATTATATATCTTAACTTATTTAAATATCAATTACATTTAAATATCATATACATTTGCTTATCATGCTGACTGTTCCGTGTTTTGATTCCTGTCTGGTTGTCCGAGTAGGTTTTCGTGGTTTTCCTTCTCGTTTAAGGCGAATGTCGACAACTTTGCATCTTAAGACGCTCCGCGGGCGCATACATAATAATAACTCATGTCTTGCTTTTCCCTGTGTTTTTGTTGTCTATCTGTTTTTGGAATACTAAGGCATGATTGATTAGTATTCAATTGGAATGTATCTTTGAATTATTTTATCCATAGCAACTCAATTATATGACATTTGTATACTGTCATTTATATTTTATAACCTTGATAAAGGCATCATTGCCGAAACATGAAGGGTTGTTTTAGATATATATATACTTTAAAGTAAAGCCAGACCTTAAATCGCCAACTGATTGAATTTACCATATCATACCAAGGTCACCAAAATATTATATTTATATATAATATATATATATATATATATATATATATATATATATATATATATATATATAACTATATATTAGGGTGGTCTTTAGATGTATGGAAGAAAAATTTTTTGAAGTTATAGACCGTAACTACCTCTAGAAATATTTTTTTGTGTAAAAATACGGTATGCAAAAAATTATGAGTATCGAACAAAGGGAAGGCGTGGCGCACCGCCTCTCAAGGTGACCCCCGTTGGTGAAATGAACAGAAATATAATTTTTTTTATGTATTTATATTTTTTAGTATACAATATACCTATATCTTTATTATTATAACTTAATTAAATTTACGGTAACTGCCACGATTTGTAACAAAAATTTTATTATAAAAATTGAATTGGAATCAAATTTCAAAAATGGCGCCACAATTTTTGAAATTTGATTGATACTAAATTATTTACCTATCCTGATAATAGTTTACAAGCATAGATATTTTTTTAAGCCAACGAGTTCGAAATATAGCTTTTTTATCCCTTTTTTCGAATACTCTTACGCGTTTTTGTTAAGAAAATTTGGCATCACTGTAGTGCAGCATTTAAGAAAATTAAAAAAGGACTTCCCCTATAAAATGACAATTGATTAAAATTGTCAATTAGAAGAGTGTGTTACGTAACAGAAATAGTGTTAAAAATAAAAGCTTGTGTAAAAAGTGTAAAAAAATGACCGCAAACCTAAGACAGTACTTTAGAGACGCTTGGATAAAAATTGACAATTAACTTTATGAGTGGTTTTGAAGATCAGAAAGTCAAGGATGCAGTTGGGAGTGTATCCGAGATTATAAAATTTGCATCTCAAAACCTTGAAGTAAAACAACCACGTGATGATTATAAAGAGCTTCTTCAATTAAGTATAATTTTTCTTGGTGGTACAGTTCCTGAATTTACCTTCAAAAAGCCTGGAACATTTCATCACGCCCGTTGGATGTCGAAAGCTATTTATTGCCTTAAATTATATTTATTTCGAAAAGAATTTAAAATGACATAATTGGAGATAACTAGTATTCGTGACATTTGCATCTTTGTTGTAAGGGTGTATTTAAAAAATTGGATACAAGCACCAGTTGCAGCAGAAACCCCTATGCAGGATTTAAGATTGCTAGAAGATTTACATGCTTATAAAATTGTTGATGAGAAGATTAGTCGTGCGTTACTAAGCAAATTAAGTAATCATTTGTGGTATTTAACCCTAGAAACAGCAGTGTTTTATTATCCAAATGTTACATATGAGTAGAAGAATCATGGTGCAAGCTCTGGATAACCCTACTGATTGCGAATTAAAAAAATTGATAGTAACTCCTCATATTATAAGCCAATATCTTAATAAGAATATCGAATATTTTATAAGCCCAAAAATCACGTAATTTTTTTAAAAGGTTTGGTATTCCAACGGTCCTTTTAACAAAAGATCCAAAGGAATGGGTAAATGAACCTAGTTTTAACGTTGGCCTTAATATCGTTGGAAACATGAATGTTATTCCTGTTCGCGGACCTCATCCGCGGGGGTTGAGCTACCCACCAGGCGCGTCCCTAGGTGGCGGATAAGGGGACGGTCAGGTCTCTCTTGGGGGACCTGATTAGTGGCAGTCATAAGCGGAATGTATAGGTCTAAAAACCTTTTAATCCTTAGCGAAAGCTTTTACGGCAGACCAGCTCACCCAAGCTACGGTGTAAGGCAACGTGCTTAGAGCTGAATGGCCACTGGGATATATGTGTTCTCAAACGTTCCCCTGGGGGCACTAGGCGGCACCCCCTTGTATTTACACCTTGTGCCTGTAATGGAAGCTCTGCGGGCATTGACCTCATACTTCTTCCATACTCGTGGGAATTATATGAACCGAGAAACAAATCAAATTATTAAAAAGATGGAGTCTGAGGAGAATCCAAAACCTAAGGAGTCTATAGAGACTCCCTTGGCAATGGACACTGATGAGACTCCAAAAAAAACAAAACTGAAATGCAACGGACTGAAACTGAGAACGTTGCGAAAACAGAGGGTGCATACAAGCAAAGAAAACATCTTTCCGGGGCACAAAGAAAGAAATTAAAGAAGATGAGGAAACAGGGGGTGGATACGAGTAAAATAAGGCTCCCCCTTTCCCAAAAAGAACCTCAGGGAGAACCTAAGCCAACAGGGGCAGTTAAGCGAACCGTGTCGGCTAGGGGCACTCCTGAGGATAAAGTAACTAAGCGCACGAAGTTTTATGCTTCGGGCGTGAGTTACAAAGCAGCTTTTAAAGGTATTAAGGCTGCAATAGTTCCTAAAGATTACCAGGTCAGCTTAGTGACTTAGGGAAATGTGGGAGCTATACAAGAGGCCCTGATGATGGTCATAGATAGGGGGAGAAGGCGCCGAGGTTTGAATCCTCCCGTCTTATGGACGGCTACTATGGAGTCATCTGTGCAAATGGAGACTTGTACAACACTACGAGAGATTACTTGGAAAAGGAAACTGTTTGGAGACTCGTGAAGAGCGAGGAGCTGCCAAAACAGCAACGAGTTTTAGCGTTTCTGCCAGAGACTAAAAAAGAGGATCTGACAGTGGGCTTGAAAAGACTCGAGAGGCAAAATCCAGGCTTAAAGTGGACCGATGGATTACCCTCAGTTCCAGGTCTTCCGAAAAGGGCCTACATGTGGGCCTTCGGATTGACAAGGAGTCTGAGGAAACGTTGGTGAGGACTGATTGGAGACCTTACTATCGCTTTCAAAGGGCTAGCTTTGTAACCCTTGAAACAAAAAAAGACCAGAAACCGGTGATGCAGGATGAGGGTACTCTAGAAGAACCTTAGGCATCAACCTCTAAGGGTCAAAATGTTGAACATTCTTCAAATAAATCTTCAACATAAGAAAACAGCCACAGCGGCACTTTGTCAAAGGACGCTGGCTGAAGATATCGATATCCTCCTCATCCAAGAGCCATGGATAAGTAGAGGTAAGGTGGGAGGACTAAATATTAGGGGAAGGGAGCTGTTAGTTAGTGTCCCAGACACTAAAATTAGAACTTGTATCTGTTTCAGAGACGACCTGGACGTGATGTCTATCATGGAACTATGCAGCGGGGACATGACGGCAGCCAGGATCAGACTGAGTGTCGATGGGGGGATATTGGAGACGACAATTGCGTCTCTATACCTACCCATTGACTCTCCAGTGCTACCAGGGCCTGATCTTGAGGCCTTGGTGGCATATACCAGTAAGAACAATCTGGAATTGATTATCGGCGCAGATACCAATGCTCATCATAAGTCTTGGAGCAGCAATGATAATAATTATAGGGGTAAGTCTCTCTTTAGCTATCTCTGTAGTACTGAACTTCACTGTCTGAATCAAGGTGATAAACCAACATTTAAGACATCAAGGGGGGAATCAGTTATAGATATAACCTTATGTACGTTGGGAATACGGGATATTGTAAGGGGGTGGCATGTATCCGATGAGCCGTCGCTCTCTGATCATGCGTATGTCCGCTATGAACTATGTACAGATTTAACGGAACCCAGACTATACACGGATCCCAAGAGAACAGACTGGGGCTCGTACAAGGAAGACCTGTTAGCTGCGACCCGAAATATCCCTGTTAGAATAGGGAATGTGGAAGAGCTGGAGTTGGCTGGTAACTAGGCGTATGGATGATTGTGGTACCAATCAAGTTGTCACCTCTTGGAGGGCGACTAGGAATGATTGGGAAACATCAAACGAGATCTTCAAGCCCCATTTAATTAGATGGGCGATAGGATCGTTTGATAAATCCGCAGGACCAGACGGAGTGTTTCCCAAGCTCCTTCAAGAGGGAATTGGTGAAATTATGGGTCCTCTAATGGAGATATTCAGGTCTAGCCATGCTATGCGTTATATCCCTAGGGCATGGAGAGAAACTAGGGTATTGTTTATTCCGAAGCCCGGAAAAGTAACATATACCCACCCTAAATCGTTTAGACCAATTAGTCTTACCTCTTTTATGTTGAAGACTATGGAAAAAATGATATATTTAAATATTAAAGAAGGGGCTCTGGATAGATCTCCACTACACCCACTGCAATGGGCATACCAGATGGGAAAATCAGGTGAGGGTGCCCTGCATAGCCTGGTGAGAGGGCTCGAAAGGAGCCTACACTACAAGGAAATTGAACTTGCAGTCTTCTTAGACATAGAGGTAGCTTTCGATAACTCCTCGATGCAAAAAATTAACATAATGACTGATAGTCAGGCGGCTATTAAAGCCATTATGAACCCATCTATGAACCCATTCTTTCAGCAATTCTGATTTGAAGGCCTGCAAGATCAGGTATCTGTACTTGATAAATTGAGTTCTTTAAGAATGGCCATAAAAAGAAATCACATGGGGTAATGTCACAAGATCTTGGTGGAAATTCATGTTCAGTGTTTAAACTTATCAACCGATTTTGAAAAAATTGCTGCAGAATATTAATTGTTTCACCTGCTGTGTGTGCTCTAGCTCCGTCTTGTTGAAAGTAACCCTGTGTTATTTCTTCGTCGTCAAACTGTTCGATAAATGGCATAATAATTTCTTGTCGATACCTTTCTCCTGTTAAGGTTCCGTTAAAAAAAATAGGGCCAATATTTCTCCTTCGACTAATCGCACACCATACACCAATTTTCTGCGGATGAAGTGCGGTTTCATCAAAAAAATTATGTGGTTTCTCATTAGTCCACATCCTCATATTTTGTGAGTTCACATATCCATTCAGATAAAACCATGACTCATCAGAAAAAAAGATTTTGTCAAGAAGGTCATTATCAAAATTATTTAAGAACCACTGACTAAACGTTATTCTTCTGGGATAGTCGATTTCCTTGATTTCTTGATAACAGGTCATGTGATATGGAAATAAATGTAAGTACTTTTTCAAAATTGTATGACATGTGCCAATTGACACACCCACTTGTTGTGATAATGCTCGTACGGAAGTTCTTGGTGCATTATTTATAATTTCTCTTACATTATTAACTAGCTCTTCTGTACTCTTTTTCGCCCGACCTGCGCCTTCTTTCTGTTTAACACTCCCTGTTTCTCTGAAAACCATAACGGAATGTGTCACTGTGTGCCGAAAACTGTCATAATCAAAGATGACGTTAGGGAACTCGTTTCTAAATTCTTCTAAACAATCTTGAAGAGAATACTGCTATTGTCCGTCAATCTTACGTCCGTTTCGAAAATAAGATTCTGGCATGAATGATTTGTGTTGTATAGTAAAAGTAAAAACCATGTTAAATCAATTTTAAATTACAAAGCAATTTTTGTCAACTATGCATCTGTCTAATTGACAACTAATGCAAATTTAAATTATTAATAATCATACGTTTTTAAAGGAATGGCCTACTAGAGGCAAAGCTTATTTGAACGCTTTATATATATATATATATATATATATATATGTTATCAAGAAAATAGGTTTGATTCCTTATCGTAGGTGTGCAAGTAAAAAGATCAATTCACTACGTATTTAAATGCATAAATGCACATTTAAAGCATATTTTCTTACTTTTTAATGGAATATTAAAAACCTTTTTAGAGTTCGATTTCACACCTTAAAACCGTTTGATAGCTGAAACGCAAAATGATTTTCGAAAAACTTCTGTAAGATGTAGAAACCTACCTGATTTCAATCAATTTTAAATTTCTAAATTGAAAAGGCTTTCTTGTAAATTAAATCTTCAACCATTAAACACAATAACCAAATTAAGAAACAAAAACTTTTCAATAACGAAGCAAACAACACGGATAAGCGCATGCTTTTTCTAATACAATTACATTCCACGAAAACAATACAAAGTATTTATTTTGAAATATAAATATGTACATATTGAAACATGACCATTTTGTAGTTTCGTGTCTGTACTAATATCACGTCTATATCTACAAGGAATAATAAGCTCTGCGAAATACAATCCTCACTGATTCTCCTTATATAAGTAAATATTTTGCAAACTCGTGTATTTGGACAATATTTAAAAATAATAACATATTTGTTGACACATTTAGTATCCAGATATACAGTACTTCATCAAAACATTTTTTCGAAAATTTAAAAGCGTGTTGCATAAGTTCATTAGTTTCATTCGACCATAATTATGTGTTTAACTGTTAGCAATGTTGTTTATTTGCTCATTATTATTTTCGTCTATAAAAACTAAAAAATATTACAATCAGGCATTGCAAACGACATTTAAACGACGCAATCATGTAAATAATTGTGAATAATGTCAAGACTTTTTTTCTTTAGTTGATGTTGATTATACTATGTAAAAAATATTTATTTTCAATTTTATTTCATTATTTATTACATAAAACAGATCAAACTAAACTGTTGAGAGTCAGCGCCAAATTTAAAGCAAAAAATAAATATAAATTAACTAACACACTAAATAGTTAAACACCACAACCTATTTAAGCCTTTAAATAAATAATAAGTATTAATAATAAAAAGAAAGAACATTTTTCTTAAACTAACTGTTCCCTAAGTAAATACAACAGTTAGAAATCAGGGTGAACACGTCAGCGCGTACCCTAATATACTTGGCTGAATCTCAGCAACCAATAAAGCTTTTTGATGCGGTGTTTTTTAATATAACCCTCATATATACAACGTCGCATTGAAAAAACTACAATATCTAGTAACAAGCGATAAAGAACTATAAAATACTAAAAGAAGTTCTTATACACTATGTCCGATCGCCTTTTGTTTTCACGATACAGAATCTTAACAGCTTGTTAAATTTTTTTAAAATTTCGTCCGATTGCATGATTGATCTAAAATTAGTGAATTGTATTTTCGAGTATTATTAGAATATGATCATAGTTTGCTATGTAATAGCTGTCAAATTATTATTGCATTAATTTATTCAAGTTTGTCGTGGTCCTGGTTACGTTTGTGTTTGGTTTTCCTGTTTGTCGTTTTCTAAAATTAATTTTAAAAATGGTTCTCTTTTCTTTTGAAGAATACAGGCACATGATTATGTATTATGGTGAAGTTCGATCAAATTCTTCCGAAGCTCAACTTTTCTATCGAGAGAGATATTGATTAAGACCTGTTCCTAATGTTAGAACATTTATTGACGTGCATAGACGCTTGGGAGAAAATAGCTGTTTCAAAAAATCGGAAGTGGGGGAATAGTAGGGTTACCAGAACTGAAAAGAAGAAGCTGTTTCGCAAATAGTAGAAAATAATCCGAGAATAAGCACCAGAAAAATCATCTTCTAAGCTGCTCCTGCTCCTTAAATTTATTTCCCCATTTTCCGACGGTTGCATTCGAAGGGCAACCATCACTCAGTGTATCTCGCATATCATTATTGATTTCGGAAAAAAATTTGCTTTTCTCTAAAACATACCTAATCACTGCACAATATTCAAAATTATCCATTTACACTTAATTAGTAGCAGGATAAAATTTTTAAAGAATGGCTATGAAACACGCGCTTTCACAAATTTATCAAACACAGTAAACTGACAAGGCATCGATAGTTAAAACGTAATGCGTATTTTTTTAATTTCACGGCCTACTCTAGGCGATCGCGCTAATAAGTCAACCCGCCCTCGTAAGTTAAAATAAAATAGTTCTGATTAATGAATGCACCAAATTTACTAAAATAAGTATGAACAGACAAAGTGACGAGGAAAAATGATATAAAATTTAGAAATAACAAAAGTGTAATACTCTTTCAATCACCTTATATTAGTGCCTTAATTGCTTTATTTAATGTCTGTTCACATAACCTTAATAATAACTTTCTGAGCTTTCTAAGATATTAATAGGATACAGTACACAGTTAGCGAAATTTTCCGATCTCGTATCGTAAAATTTTAGTTTGCAGTAATTACTAGACGAAATAAAATAATTATTACATCTTACATCATTTATTGAGGTCTTTAGTAATTTTGTATTTTATTAAAGAATACTACTTTATCAATTTTGCTGGGATAAAAATGCTATTTCTTAATGCAAAAGCAAACCGCTTCGAAACTTTGAGAAATATAAAACATCATATTTTAAATAACTCCGCACTCTTATTAATAGTTTCAACAAATATTAAACGAAAGGAATTCACGGATTACGCTATGCAATACACATTTTTTACCAAAAAAATCTGTTGCGTGTTAATGACTAATAATGACTAATTATAGTAATTATGATGCCGTAATTTCAAATGTGTATATAATAGCTACGTGGGAATAAACGGCATAATTAGGAGATCATGGCATGGCACAAGGAAACGTTAAAAGTTCGACAAAGGAAGGCTTTTAATTCTTGAAGGCTATTATCGACAATTATTCCCTTACAACATTTTATTCTATTTTACTTTCTAAAACATTCAAAAAATATTAAGTATTCGTGGCAAGTGCCGTGAAGTGAATTAAGTTGTGCCGATGTCAATTTTAGTGTTGTAATTGTTGAAAGTTGTCTTTGATGATTCTGTTTGTTTATTAAACAATTCGCTTTCGAAATGGAAATTCAAGAAGCGAAAAACGTTTACTCAAAATAAATTTTACAAGGATATGAAGTTACTCAGAGAAAACCTTATAAATTAGAGAAATTATATGTAAAAGAATATGACAAGTCTTGCTAGTGACGATGCCAGAAAAATGTGGTTAACAATTGCGATGAAAAAGTCCTAATAAGATACTTGCCCCAAATGGTAAGAAAGCGTATTTAAAATAATTATATTTAGTAAATTGTGCTTCGTTTTCTGTAGTCAAACGTTTACAAAGTTTTGTCTCTTTCGTGCTTTCACCCTCAGCTCCACAAGATGTTAAAAATTGATTTCTTTAGATTTCGTATAGTTACATAATATATAAAGAATAACTCCTTAGGTGATGATTACTGATGAAACAAACAAGTCGTGAGCTTCAACGACAAGAAATTGACGAGTTTATGTTAAAGACATCGAATCTTACTTATTTGTTAATCAAGACCTATTTTTAGCTTATTGTACCCTTACCGTAATAAAACTTAGACACAATGTTATTTTCTAGCGTTTTTATAGACATAATCATTGCCGCCCTTAAATTCATTAGCGGCATTATATTTCTTACTTCTCCTACCAAAAAGAAAACATTCTCGCAATACACATGAAACTATGTGACTAATAAAAGTCGACAAATTATTTTCAGTGTGATTCTTAAAATGGGTATGTAAATTAATGTAACGCAATCTTAATTTTTAGTAATTCACTTAGCATTCAGGATATATTATAGTTTTTATAACATCGGCAGTTATTAGGTATGTAAACATATAGTGTGCGTGTGTGTAACTTCAATAGAGGTACATATTTATTATTTATACACATTTTGGGGGTTTTTAATTTTGGGGTTCGCGTCGTAATTGACTCACAATATTTTGGATAGATTTTATATAATTACGTCTTTCAATTTTTCATACCTTGTCTTTTTAATTCAAGGACACCTGTATATCAAAGTCAAAAAACTGTAGCGTTTTGACAATGCAGCGTAGTACTGCCCGTTAATTGTTGAACCCTACAAGGCAGTCGACAAGAATTATTCCTCGGCTATCCCAAAAAAACTGTTGCCATCGCTTTCCCTGCAGAGAGAACGACCTTTGCTTTCTTCGGAGTTGTTTCTCACACCTCAACCCGAGCGTTATCCTGGTGAAACAGGATTTTCTTTTTTACCAAATGTGGACGTTTTTTCATAATTGTGGCCTTCAATTTATCTAGCAATGCAGCGTAGTACTGTCCGTTGATTGGTGAACATTTTGGAAGGTAGTCGACAAGAATTGTTCCTTGGCTACCCAAAAAATTGTCGTCATCACTTTCCCTGCAGAGAGAACGGCCTTTGCCTTCTTCGGAGTTGTTTCTCACGCCGCAATCCACTGCATTGACTAGGGTTTAGTCTCGAGCGGTGGTGTACCCAGGTTTCCGCGACGGTTATTAATCGCAGCAAAGAGTCCGCAGGATTTTTTTTATACAGGTTAAGACATTCTTCCGACATGTCCATCCGTATGCGCTTTTGGTTGATCGCAACGCTACACCCATCGCGCGAATAATTTTTTAAATATAAATCATGATGTAAAAGCTTGTGCATCCACTCAGATGATATCCCACAAGCCGTAGCTATATCCATAACAGTCAGTCGACGATCTTCCATCATACTTTGATGCACTAAATCGACCATTTCGTCAGTTGTAGCAGTTTTCGGACGCCTGGAACGTTTCTCGTTCAAAATGCTCGTACAACCAAGTTTGTTCTCGGCCACCCAATATTTTATCGTTGTAAATGAAGAGGAGGCTTCACCGTATATAGCGTCTAACTCACCATTTCTTTCCTGATTCATTTTCCCTTTCAAATGAAGGAATTTTACCACTGCGCGATGCTCAAGTTTCTCCATTGTTGAAAGACAGTGTTAACTGACAACTTCAGAAGCGAACCTTAGACAAACTAATGATCATTATGACTTGCAATTTTGACAGTGTACATTATGTCGAGGCTATCTATCGGACGGCGTAAGAAATTTTTTTCTACAATTACTTTATGCCGGTAAGGCCGGAAACATTTTAAATATCCCGCTTATTTAATTTCAATGTGTACAATAATTATAATGTTAACTAACCTAAAACTGAAATAAAATAACAAATACTACTTCTCCATACCAGACATTTTTTTATAAACTTAAACTTTTAGATTGAAAATTTCAAATTCTACAAGGTACATAGGGGTGGAGGCGCTGTTTTGACATAAACTGTGTTTTCGATTTTCGCACTATTACGACGTGGACTAATAAAATTACTTTGGGAAAATTAATCGATCAATTGAATCAGATGCATAAAAAATGTTTCAAAAATTATCTGTTATGGATGCATTCACTATTAAAGAAAATACTTTGAAAAATTATATAATAAACGTGTGTCTAGGCTAGACAGAAAGAGAACAGACACCATATACACACGTGAATATACTTAAGTTTTGGTAAAATATTATTTACATTGAAAAATTGACCGGTGGTGAAGAAAAAGTATATATAAGTTTGGTATTAGCACAACTCCAATTACCTTGATCA
Source organism: Melolontha melolontha (assembly GCA_935421215.2). NCBI lineage: Eukaryota > Metazoa > Arthropoda > Insecta > Coleoptera > Scarabaeidae > Melolontha > Melolontha melolontha. The sequence goes on from OW285235.1 coordinate 117,819,920, forward strand.
TCTATTTTTATACTTTGGCTAAACAAGAAGTCGTGTTATCTAGTGTTATCATATCCAACAACATGGATAGGTACATTTGATGTATCGAAGGCAGAGGGTCTATCTTCAGAAAATACACTTCTTATTCTGCTGACTACTCATTCACAGCAGCGCTTGCATCTTCATCGTGAGGGGAATCCGTTCCTTATTACACTTCTTTCAGTTAAGGAAACAAAAAATAATCGATTGTGTCATAGCTGAAGACAGTATACATATTTGACGCTGGATCAAAATAATGGATGTGTTTTTACTGTTCTAATTTTTTTCAAATACTTTGTTATCCATATCTGTGTTTAAATCGCAAAATTTGCCTCAACAGTAATTTACCTAATTTATTTTTCATCAGTTCTTAACATTTTCAAGACTCAACGCGTAGAAACTCTTTATGACCCAGTTCGGGGCGCAAAGTTGTATATATACCCGTGTTTATAAATTTGATTATGATTTTCATTGAATACCATGTCATAGTTCAGACCTTTTTTATTATTTAGCAACTATTTTCAGATCTAATGTATGTTCAATAAACTTTTTCGAATTTGCAATATCAGGATTAGTATTTAATTACCGAATATGAAGAGACACTTAATACTAGCTCATATTTATTATCATTTTTATTAATTTTTTTTTTAAATGAAATATCACCACATAAAAATAATATCCTGAATGCAGTAAATGACAAATACATATATTTTTTTTCATTTGTGCCTCAAAACTTTGTGACAATAATTCATGGATTCTACGAGGAGAATCTATGAATTATTGTTAAATTTAGTTACATACATGTGTATTTCCTGTTATCTGTATATTAAGAAACGTTTAGATTCGGTTTTCCAAGAATTTTACGATACATTTTATGTAGAGAATTTAATGCATGATGTTATTCGCATTCCCGCAACGAATTTTCGGATCTTCACCAATCCCTTAGATTTATCTGTCCTTTATCTTGCTTCTACTGGATATTTATTCGTTGAAATTGTTAGTGTAGGAATTCGTTCTATAGGAGACAAAAACTTGAATTATAAATATATGCGTTTGCGAATTTACATTTAGTTGAAGGAACAATTTAAATGAAAACATTACCAGTAACTTTATTAATAATTAATAATTCAATATAAATTAATATAACTGAATTTTTATGCTTTCAGACATGTTGTAAAGTAAAGGCGAGGTAGTGAAATTAGCGACCAAAACTATTACGTTATTCTGTGGAATACGTTATAAATTAGCTAAACTAAGAGAAAAAAAAATTTTTGTTAGTAGATTGTTAATAGCGCAAACTAAATTTTCATTCTTTTCAAAATTAATGGCATTACTAAAGTAACTGACACCGAAACTATATATATATATATATATATGTATAGATAATTATTTCTTGACACTTCTATGTTGTAGATCAAATTAGTCGGTGATTTAAGGTCGGGATTACGTTGATATGTATATATTTAAAATAATCTTACATGTTTCGACAAATAGTGCCTTTTTCAAAGAAATTTAAAATATAAATGACAGTATATCATGTTTGAAATTGATATACTGTCATTTATATTTTATGTGTCGAAACATGTAAGATTGTTTTAAATATTTACATATCAAAATAAACCCTTAAATCGCCATCTAATTTAATCTACTATATATATATATATATATTGTTAAAAGGCGAAAGGGCCTTACGTTTGCCGACAATATGTAGAAAAACTGAATTGACCTTATAGATAATTACAAAGCCAAATAATAAAGTGTAGTGAATTGTGCCTAATAATTGTACTTATAATTGCCCCTAAGTTGGGCTGACAAATTGTTAAAAGGCTATAGTACAGTGAAGCTGTAATGTAAAATAGGCCTTAAGATATACACAAAATTAAATGATTTAATATACTGAAGCTGATAAGGTGATTTTAATAAAAAAATATTATAAATATCTGTTTAAATATGGTTTCAAATATTACACACAGATGGAGTTATTTGACGTGGTATCTGTTACATGTGTATGATTCAAATGATAAATAATCGTTTTAAAACGAAGTATACTTAACCTCAACAGCTTTACATGTGAATAACTTCTTATTGTTTAATTTCTTGTGGGCTTTAACTTGTGTTAAATGTTCGGCTTATAAGAACAATGAGACTCTCTTTTTGTTGTGCATAATAAATACACTTAAAATGTAGGTTCGGTGACTCAATAAGAATACGTACAAATCAGTGGTGAATAAAATAACATGTGGTGGTATATTTTTAAATGCAATATCAACAAAATGAAAAGACTGAGTTTAAAGAAGAATATAAATGGTTTTATTGAAGTATAGATTTAACAGGTAAGTGATTCATATAAAAAAATAATAGGATTAATATAAAAATTAATCAAGTCACGTGAAAATATAAACATAAAATAAATTCTAGGTTAAGCAAAGATAATTAAAGAAAGTGAATTTAATTTAACCTACATACTTAAATGATTCTTTTAAAAATGAACATTTGTAAACAGGGGAACTGTATTCTTCTAGTTTTTAAATCAAATAATTCTAATTCTAATTGTACCCATAAGGTATATCTATTCTAAAAAATCTTTGATAGAGGTTTTACTTTATGAATTGAACTAATTCAATATTTTCAAAATTTATAGGAGATTGAAATAATACTTAAGTTTGAAATAGACGGGAATGGGTTAGTCTGGAGTCTTCTTGTGGATCCGAAAATGCAGGATACAGGTTTGGGCGGGTAATCGGACGGCGTCACCGCTTAGCTTCGATCTAGCTGGATGCTATTCCCGGTGAAATGGAATTTTCGTTTTATGAGGCACTGGTTGATGTCTGGATAAGCAAAATGCGGGAAAAAGGAGCTGGATAAACAGGTGATATTTTTATATGTTCGTAGTATAGTTTTTCTAATTTATTTAATGATTTTTCTTCTTATTTCCAGAGCGGCACTTAAAAAGCGTCGATGTGTTTTTGGAATTTTTCTACCTAGTGACGCTAACTCTCGTTCGTTCCGAATGCTAGCTTCTTATTCGTCTAATTTGTATGTATTAATATAATCTCGTTAATTATTTTAGTGAAAATGATAATTTAATTACTCTGACCATATAGATACCTTACAAAAATTACATATTTTATTTTAGTAAATAAATAATGGTCATGAGAATGTTAGTAATTTTATATTATGCTAATTTTTGATTGGGATATTTCCCGCTGTATTCATTTCAAATAAGTACAGTTTTCCCTAAGAAATACGCGTCATTTATTATTAATCAATTAAGTTGAAATGTCTTCGGAAATACAAAATAGAAATAAAATAACTAAGGCAAATGAAAAGATAAAAACAAATAAATATGAGAATTTATTCTGAACAATTAAAAACGCGAAATCAACTTTATTGATATGTCAGATGAAGAATTCAGTTCCAAAATTTTCTTATTTTCTTATATTTATATACAAACGTTAACGATCTGTATTTCACGAATCCCAGGAATTCTTATGTGTAGGCTTGACCTACCACAATATATATATATATATATATATATATATATATATATATATATATCCCGCCATCATTAATATTATATAGAGGGTTAGGCAAATATATGAATCCATTCAAATATCTTTTATATGACTACCTAGATTTTAAAGATTTTAATAAGACTTTCCACAATTAATTAAATGCTAATCGGGGATTCGATGAGTATATTTTTATCCGAATCAGCATTGTCAGAGCAATAGCTTTGATACAAGATGGGCGATCACAATATTACGTGGCTTCTGTTTTAGGTGTTTCTAGGTTTTCTGTTCAAAGAGCAGTGGAGCGGTTTCGTGTACCTGGTGGCTACACTAGACGAGTCGGTTTGGACAGCAGAAGCTGTACAAGTGCTCGGGATGACCACCTTCTTACATTGAGAGTCTTGAGAAACAGTGACGCTATAACAGTTTTAGTCAGAAATGATTTAGAAGAGGTGCGTGGTGCAGCAGTTAATGAAAGAACAGTAACAAGAAGATTGCAGGAATATGCACACGGCTACAGTTGACCAAAGAACACCGCGTAGAAAGGTTACGCTTTGGTCATGAACATCAAAACTGGGTTAATAAGAATGAAGAATGAATCTTTTTTACAAAATACCAGGGATTTAATCTCAGCTCTTCTGACAAACGTTAAAGAGTATGGCGAAGAGCTGATGAAAGGTTTTCCCAATGAAATATTGTTCAGAAGTTTAGTTTCGGCGGTGGATCAGTTATGGTTTGAGGTGAGAATTAATATGGAAGCTCGTACGGATTTATTGATGGTAGATTAACGAGTTTCGAATGCAGAGATACATTAGGGATACCCTAGAACCACACGTGTTGCCTTTTACTTCATTTGTTGGTGACAATTTGCTGATAATGCATGATAACGCCGGTCCCCACGTTGCTCGATTGATAATTAATATTTGGCAGAAGTTGGAATCCATCGTATGATGTGGTTAGCAAGAAGTCCTAACCTAAATCCGATCGAACATGTGTGGGACATGGTCGGAGTGCGACTTCGAGCTCAAATTCTAGCACCAAGAAGCATACGAAAGCTAAGAGCGACAATGGTTCAAGGATGGGAGAACATTTACCAAAATGACATTCGACTCCCTATTGAAGGAATGGCAAAAATAATGGTACACTCCCCATTATTTTTAGCGAGGTAATTGTAGATAGCAATGTTTACATTCACATTACTTCGCGAACTAAGATACTAATTTAAAAAATATTTAATGTAGAGACGAAACTCCAAGAATTTATGAAATAATATATTAAATGAACAAAATAGTAATAACAAATAGTCTATATATATATATATATATATATATATATATATATAATTGAAAAGAAATTATCGACCGTGATATATTATCAAAAATTAATTAAAATTCGGGTAAGCGGTCAATTAAAAAACTCCTTTATTAAATGACCCTATATTTCGCGACAGACTTTGTCGCTTCTTCTGGTGTAAAATATGTAGAGTTAAAAGATAATAAAATTGACGTACAAAATATAATCATTTTTATATATATATATATATATATAATTATGCGTTTATACGTAGAAGTCTGATTATCTGTTTGAATTTCACTAGTTATCTATATCAGTATTTATGCAGGATGTTTTTAATAACTTTTTCGGTGAATACACGTTTTAAATTAATGATATTTGAGAATTTCTAGGAGTAGATAAAAAAAATGCGTCTATTACTTTTATTAATTTTGCAAAAGATGATGCCGATAGCGTCTGTTTTTTTATCAAAGCCTAGTTATCTTATATGCCAAAAAGTCTCGAAGTTTTGCCTTTTCAAACTACTTTCTTAGACAGAAATTAACTATTTTTAATATTTTTTCTAAATTAAAATATTTTTCAACAAATTCTAAAGTAAGTTTTATATAAATCTTAATGCTAATTTTTGTCTACTGTGCACGATAAATATTTACATTGCGGGTTAATTTTCCTTGTCAATTAGTGGGCGTGTTTTACTGGCGTCGATATAAAGTATAGATGTATATGAATTAAATATCGGTGATTTCGCGCTAGAATTTGAATTATGAATATGAAATAATAAAAATGAAATAGATGAAAGAAATATAAATATAATAATTTTAAGACTGTAATATTATCGTTATATTAATTCGTATACATTTCGACACTACTAAAACTTGATAACACCGCTTATATAACCTTTTCATATTAATTTTCTAAATTGAGTATTTTATATTTCCCATTTTAGGTGCTGATCAAAGGGTATGTCTTGCATCACAACAATATATATATATACAATACAAATCTTCAAAAACTCATCTTTTCCTCCTACGTTGAAAATGTTACGTAAATATGCTATACCTAAAAAAGATAATTCATAATAAGCAATTATAGGCCCATATCTACTACTTGCGAAGGTTTTCCAGTGAGTATTGTATAATGTATATATTAATTTATTAGAAACACCATTTCGTCAGCCCGGCATGGCTTTATTATGCAACGTTCGACAGTTTCTATTGGCCTGCGTTTCATAACCCATGTAATATGTGTCTAAGGTTTTAGATGAACCAAGTAGATGTTATAATACGGACTTTCAGAAAAAAAATTGAATAAATTAATCTATAAATAAGTTGGAATGAATAGGTTTTACTCTCGCAACAATTACATTTTTTTGAATTCATTCAAGAAATAATTAATTATCCGAATGTCTTAATAGTTGGTGACTTTAACTGCACACATTTCTCCGCCAATAACTAATGATTTTAAATCTCGAATGCTCTACATCTTTGTCAATTTTTGCAATTCACCTCAATACAAATTAAAAATAACACACATAATAGAACTCTGGATTTGGTGATCTTTAATTTCTTTTGTGATGTACTACGTGATACATCTCCTTTGGTTCCTGAGGATTGTCACCATTCCGCCGTTTACGATTATGTCTGTTAATATAAAAGTAGATCAAAACATTGTTGTGTAGTACGTTGTTCCAACCACAATATAATATTCTAGTTAAGAAGTTAATGTTTTAAAATTTTTATTAACAAAACATAATTAAATTTTGACGTTTATTCAATTACTTATATATCTAGAAGAGGTATATTAAACTACTTTCTGGTTATTATTTATTATGACATAACATCATTTTAATCACCCTCATGTCTCTGCGATGATTTAAGGTCTTAATAATAGTTTACTATGTACAGATAAGAATTAAAATGGAAGATACAAATTCTTAAACAATAAAAATACATAACCACGTTACCAGCAATTTAAGCACTTTAGTGCTTTAATAGGCATATAACCTCTACTAATCAATGATAAACATTGTGCTTTAATACGCTAGGTTCAAGTCGTACAGCAATTTGACCTAAATTGCATTGTCATTATAAGTCGAAAATTTGCTTCACACACTTTCACATAATACTCTTGTTACTAAACCGAATATATCGTACAGTGTATGCAACATGATGTACCAGAAAATTATACGCCAAGGAATTAAACTGCAGGGTTAACGTTCTCCCTATAGTCATAAACATCAACAAATATATATTTTTGGGAATGATATACGATTACTATTCAACGACATGGCCCTAACTAGTTTTACGAGCATTTCTGGTAGTAAAAAATCAATGGTTATATGCTGTCGGAGCCACTGACCGCCGAAGCTAGAAACTAATAGCACTAGCATGAAAATGCTATTTGTACAAAAAATATCTATCAGTTGAGCCGATATATTAATGAACTGTAAAATTTGTAACTAAATAAGTACATTGTTTGGGATAAGATAGCTAATTTTGAAGAGCCATTAAAACATTTATACAAATACACATATATTTTTAGCACATTACCTTAGTTAGTGTACCAATAAACGCTATCAAATTTTGTAATATTATTAAGTTTAGGATTTCTGTAATAAAAATTAATAAAACATCAAAGGACGAAAAGGGAAGGAAATTTATTTTCGAAATGTAGAATTGCACTAAAGTAACTTGAATCTTTAATAAGCTAATATTTATTTTGCCGTAACCATTTTGCTATCACTAAAAAGGTAAAATATAATTGGAAATTGCTCAATAACAATCACATCAATCTAACGAATCCCAGAAAAGATACCCTTGTTACGAAACAAAAATGTCCATAATATATAATTTTCCCTTTCATCCAGTGTTTTACATTGTAATAAAAACGAAAAAAGGAATATTTATTTTATATATGCATATTGCTGTGTATTCTTCCCTCCTTCTAAATATACATAATTGTATATGCAAGAGAATGTGACTGTACTGTTTAAGAAGTTCACTCCACCCATATCTTCTAGATATACTATATTTTCCTATCATTTTGAGAACACATATGTATACATATATATAAATCGCCAACAAATTGCATTTACCATATACATATATATATACATATATACATATATATATATATATATATATATATATATATATATATATATACAGATAATTATTTCGTGACCTTTATATGTTATGGTAGATTTAATTAGTTGGCGATTTAAGGTCTGGTTTTACTTAAAAATGCATATATTTAAAACAATCTTACATGTTTCTGCAAATGATGCCTTTCTCAGAGAATTCAAAATATAAATTTATATTTTAAATTCAAGTAATAGATGTGCTAAATCTGTTACATAACAGTAAGTAATATAAACATTAAGATAGCCAGTTCAAATAAACTTATTTATGTTAACATTAATAGTTTGTATATAAGCATAGTCTTAGGTTAAGTATGTTACACATTTGTTTATAATGGTTTTGAATACTTAGTGAGGATATTATTTTATTGTAGTTAGATGCAGATATTATAGATGTCCACATGTATTTATTTTATTTTTAAGAAACATGTCATTTAATTAAAATACGATTGCATCTCAAATTATTGAATTTTTATATATGTATAAATAATAAGAATATGTACTTTCGACTATTAATTCTTTATTTGTATAATAAATTTCCACGTAGTCCTAAGTGAGTTCCGATTGCGTCCTTCGTCTATCTTCGGTAAAACCACCAATAAGTCAAATTTACATATTAACTAACGCTCTTAGCGAAAGACTTAGTCGCATCTTATTTACTGAACTCGAAGCACATATTCGTCTAATATCTTACGCTTTATCATAAATTAAATATTATCAAGGAAGCCGCTCTCCGGAGGTTCACAAGAGGGGTGAACGAAAAACGCGTATAGTTTTCATATATTTATAGTCATCACATTAATTTTCATTTTATTACAATATCTTTTTAAGTTACAACTTTCTTAATAATGTCATTCTATTTTAAACGTCATTTGCATTACTTAATTTGATTTAAATATTTTTTTGATTGTATTAAATATTCTATTATATGTTGGAAGAAAATATATGCAAGCCGGAATCCGAGGAATTATATGAAGGTAAATGAATGGTCTATATTAGAATTAATTTAAATCATACTGTATCTCAAGCAATCAATGTAAAACCTTTTTTTAATTGATTATATAGTCGTATTTTAAATATAAAATAATTTAAAATAATTTTATAGAACTACCAGTGAATAGCCTAAATTTATTTATTTGTATATATTAATCAATTTATATTATAATTTAATTCTTTTAATGTATTTGGTCATATAAAAATAACTTGTTCATATTCGGGGATATAGCAGTGTTCACTTGTGAACAGCGAAAGCGGAAAAATATCATTAAAGTGTAACTACGTCTATTTCATAAACATATTTTACTAAATTCGAGAAGTATACTTGCATAAAATCAGTAAAAATATGCTCGGAGGGAACAGTAAATCCGTACAAGCGATTGTTGTCCTCCATGCGTAATTTGATATAATTGGTACCAGAATTATCCTTTAAAAACTTCAAATATTAATAAGTTTAACAAGATTGTAGCATTTTTAAAAGTTATACATTTAGCAATATATCATGATTCGTGTGTAGATGAGACTTACATTGCACCATCATAAGTATTTCAATTCGTTCATGTTCACTTAAACTCGCCATTGTTAATATTAACAGCAACAAATTGCACAAATGAATTATTTCTGTCAAAGATTTGACGTACACAATAACCACTGATAAAATTATGTCGCTCAAGTTTGTTGATCGCTACGCTTCTGTCTATCTGCGATGTACCGAACATCTGTTAAACACATGAACCGGCTTTTTCTTATAAAAAAGTTATTAAAATGAATTTTAAAAAAACAAAAAAATTTTGTAAAGAAAAAAAAATCTCTATCGAATGGTAGAGTAAAATTTACTAGTTTCCATTTAAAAAAAATGCGCGGACAGGCGTAACTAAAAAACAATTGCAGAAAAAAAAAATCAAATATTCTCAAATGTAGATCAAAATATCCTAACAAACTTTTATATTGAACATAATCCCTAAAATGAATATTAACGACAATAAATCGCCGTCTCCATACTTTTAACTAACCCTGTATAATAATTATGATTGTATTATACACGTACTATAATGACATGAAAAGATTTAGTAATAAGTCATTTCATTTCTTTTATAAAAACGTTGTACTATTTCTCTAAGTATATACCCCTTATTTTATGCTAGACCTTATAGGTAAAAGTCAAGTACTTAATTCATTACACAGCAATACATTTGTATACGCACTGATTAATTTCTTGCGAAACAGAAACAGCAGTAAATAATTTTCATTGCTGAAATTGCATATCTACTATCTTACACTATCATTTAGTTACTTTAGTTTTAGAAAGAAACTAGTTTTGGTGATAGATTGTAGGTGATTAAAAGATATCTGATTAATTTAAGGAAGGCATATTTTGAGCTTCTTATAATTATAATAATTCGTTGTAGCTGATTTAATTTTCATTTCATTACTTTAAGAACATTTTACAATATTTTTACATATATAGCTTGTTCCTTAAAAAAAGAAGTTGATTGGATTTTTTTGGAATACAAGATGTGGAAAAAAATACATGATAACTATGGAGATAATACCACGCTGAAAAGTTAAAAAACAATAACGAAAAACAAAATGTGTCATATGAATAAAACTTAGGAAAAAACTGTGCAGAAATGAACAAAAATAGAAATAAAAGTTCTGGAAACTATAGAAAGAGCAAAAGGCGGAGTAGAAGATAGTACCGGAATCGGTAAAATGGGGTGGCTAAAAAGTGACAGAGTGAACGTCGAAAATTTGCCAAAACGTATGAAAAAGCAAAGAAATTGTTCACTGTTACGACCTTTACTTCATGAAAATCCATTACAAAATTAAATGCGAAACACAATTGTGTAATTTTCACAAATATTTTATTATAGTAACAATTGTTGCACTGACTTCTTCAGACTAACAACTACTAGTCAACTAAATTAATTTAAGTGTGACGGTGTTATACAATTACACGGAAATAAGTTTAATCATGGAAAATTATTCAAATCTATTTGATAATTCAATAAATTATTTCATTTTTTTATGTCTGTTTATTTCTATAGTTTCAAGCAATGTTAATTTTACACCTTTATTTTCTGAATGTAAAATAGTGAAATCCGAATTAAAAGAATAGTTACAAGTATTTAAATATACAGCATAGTTGAAATCACTTTTGTTAAAATTAAAACATCTTTCGTCTTCTGATATTCTTGGTTCCACGAATTTTCCAGTTTGTCCGATATATATCTTAGAACAATCAACACAAGCCGGCATATAGGCTCTCGACTTGTTGGACTTACTTTGTTTTTATGGGTTTTAATTAAATTCCCTAGCCTATTGTTCCTTTTAAAAACAATAGCAAAATCATGTTTCTTCAGCAACTTACTTATTCGTTTGGGTTTGGTCCTATGTAACTTAATAATTTATTTTGTTTGGTTTTTGGATAGTCAGATATATCGTTTGTGTATTGTCTTTACTGAGTAAGTTATTAAATCACTGTTATGACCATTACTAACGGCAATTTCTTTTATAATTGAATTGATTCGGCATTTACTTGATGAAGATACATAATTTAAAATAGAAATAAAACTACGGTTCCGTAGAGAAGAAGAACCGTAGTTTTATTTCTATTTTAATTTCTTTTATGACGTTTAATTCATTTTGAAATTGACAGTGGCCAGGGAATTAGCTAAGAATCAGCGTATCATACTATTATACGCTACTATTTTTTGAGAAAAAGGGTGACAGGAAGAAATATGTAGTGCCTGTATGACGTTTGATTCTTTTCGAAATTGACAGTGGCGAGGGAATTAGCTAAGAATCAGCGTATCATACTATTATACGCTACGATTTTTTGAGAAAAATGGTGACAGGAAGAAATATGTAATGCCTGTATGTGTCTATATGGGTAGGTTAATGATGAACATTAGAAATTCCTAAACAGCTGATTACGGATTTTAGTTTCCATAATCTGTTACGATTAAAAATATCATTTTTAAATAATTATTATGTGTTTTGCGTCGTGCCGTACTTGCTTTTCCTCTTCCGATTGCACACTGTTGGAAAAAAGTGACGAACACACCGTGTATAATCTGAAGAAGTGGTTCTAACGCAATGAAATTTGGTATGGAAGTAGTACTAACGCATAACTTAGCCTCACCTGGAGAGCAGCGCAGCCCTGCTGAGAAGGAATGCATTAATAGCGGGAGTATCCCCCGCGAGGGGCGTGTACCATCGCTACACGACGAGGCATGGAGTCAATAAGTCGTTGTATGGTAGCGGGAGGGATGTCCAACCATGCTGCTTCAACTCGCCTCCATAGCTTCTCAACGGAGCCGGAGGGAGCCGGATAACGTTGAAGTCTCCGACCGATCATATACCAGACATGTTGGATCGGATTGAGATCGGCAGAAAGTGCCGGCCATGGAAGCATCCATATATGGTTCTCTTCCACAAAGATCTGGGCAACACGTGCAGTGTGCGGTCGGGCGTTGTCGCGCATGTATAGAAGACGTGGGCGCCGTCGAACGTAGGGAAGCACAACGGGTCGTAGCACCTCATCTACGTAGCGGCGAGGCGTCATTGTATGCTGTATACGCAGCAGACGTGTACGTCCACCATGTGTAATAGCACCCCATACCATAATGCCCTACTGGCGGTGGATAGGGCGCGGTTGGATACACTCCTCGAGATGACGCTCACCATGTCTCCGATGAATCAAAATTCGCGCGTTACCGGTGCTCAATTCGAATCTTGATTTGTCGGAAAACAAAATGTGCCTCCACTCGACAACCCACTGATGTCTAGCCTCCACCCACTGGTGCCGTGTACGGCGGTACTCGCGAGTCAGTGGAATCCGTTGCAACGCACAACGCGCTCGCAGTCCACTTTTCAGCAAACGCCGCCGTACAATTCGCGTAGTGAGTACGCCTTCCCTTCCTGCTGCCAAACAGCTCCAAGTTGCCTTGATTGCACAAGGGCGCGATCCTTACGCGCTATGCTCGCGCGGGGCCGTCCCGCTCGCGGCTGAAGGCGCATACGTCCTTGCTCCATCCATTCTCACCATTCCCACTGCACTGCCGATAATGACCCCTCGAGGCGGCGCGCGATATCACGGAAGAATAATCCTGTCATGTGCATCCCCACAACCATGCCTCGCTTAAACTCACTCAGATAGCACGAATGGCCTTCCATCACGCACAAAGTACGACTGCAACTACCCGCTTTCACGACACTAACAATATCCAGTTTCTTCCTCCCGCATCATACGTATGACATTAATATACTGTCACTTATATTTTATATTCCTTGAAAAAGGCATCATTTGCCGAAACATGTAGGATTGTTTTAAATATATACATTTTGAAGTAAAACCAGACCTTAAATCGCCAACAAATTGAATTTACCATAACAGAAATAATTATATATATATATATATATATATATATATATATATATATATAAGGTAAACTTAATTAGTCGGCGATTAAAGGTCTGGTTATTACTTCAAAGTGTATATATTTAAAATAATCCTACATGTTTCGGCAATGATGCCTTTGTCAAGGATATAAAAAATATAAAAATTTTTTTATATATTTTTTATATCCTTGACAAAGGCATCATTGCCGAAACATGTAGGATTATTTTAAATATATACACTTTGAAGTAATAACCAGACCTTTAATCGCCGACTAATTAGGTTTACCTTATCATACCAAGGTCACGAAAATACTATATTTATATATATATATATATATATACATATATATACCTGTATATATATATATATATATATATATATATATATATATATATATATGTACGAGTTATATTGAATTTAATTGGAGTGAGAAATCGAAATTATTGAAATCTCCTCTCACATGCAATTGTCGCTAAACTTGTTGCGTTTAATTCTACAGTTTGACAAGATTCTCCTGCCGAAGAACGTGGACGCAAACACGTCGCGACGTCAGCTATCCAACTGTACGGATAATTAACATTTGTATGAAAAAAAATATATATAACTCGTACATATACACGAAAGTATAATAATAAAATCATGTCTAGGTCAGAATATCGTGTACTGATGATCTGTAACGACAGTGAAATATCGATATATGCACGTTTCTGGACGGATGTGGTTTTTTTTTCATATATATATATATAGACATGGCTTCACCCAATACTCTACTTTGACGCTTGATACATTTTTCTCTTGGGTATATTCTTAATTGCAATGTAAATCGTTATAATAAATATTGTTACTTCTTATTTGAGGGTTGTTCGTTTTCTTTTAAAATATATTTAGCTTTCTTGAATACCGCCAGATTAAGAGTGGGTACGTTATCGCATGTACGTCCTCCACGTAACCTATATTCACTTATATAAGTATCCACAAAACACGGTAGGGCCATTTTTAAATATCGACCAGTTAGCTGAACACCGTTTCGTCAAGAATCGCACGTCGTCTTCACTGAGATAGCCGTGGTACTGGTCGGCTGACTTGTATCTTTAAGAGCAACCCGCCCACGTGAGGTAAGTCCAAAGAGGGCTATTGAATTTAGGTAAAATTTTGAAAAATCAGTTTTCAAGATTTTTAAGAGCAACCCGCCCGTGAGGTAAGTCCTAAGAGGGCTATTGAATTTAGGTAAAATTTAGAAAGTTCAGTTTCAAGATTTTTGTTGCTTGCAGAAGTCCAAGTAGCAAATCTCCCGCTGCTCTTGTAGAAATAATTAAAAGAATTGGTACGTGGTAAAGTGACAATAAATGTACATATTTATCAAAAAGCAGTTTTATTTAGAAAAATGCAGTTTTTTCACGATGGGCAAACTATATCATTACATAAGAATTATATATTAAAATTTGGGAAAAAATTTAAATGGATACACAGAGATTGGAAATGACTGAAGCTTCTTCGCAAATACTGTACCTATCATATTTAAATCTATTTTTATTTAAAAGCAAATACTTTATTCACAGCTATACATGGTATATATTTTGACAAAGAAGAAGAAACATTTACATTTAAAATTTTTCCAAAGTATCCTACGTTCTTTAATACAATAATGCAAATAATAGTGTGTTTAGAATGAGTAATACCATTAATTCTTTTGGCAATATTAGCCGTTAAATTTCATATACGTAGCTAAGTTTGCGCACATAATACAATTTTCATGGGTTTAAGAGGAAGGATAATGAACTCTTAATGATATCTAATGATATTAAAACTTGATATTCATTGGAACACTTGTTTGTAATTTCACGATACCCGTAATAATAATAAAACGAGCTCTATTTTACAAGTGTGAAATAGTCCTTTCAAAATTTCAGCGCCTATTACAAAAATAAATATTTATACGTGTATATGTACTGTTAAATTAAATAATTTATTACATCCAATGCGAGGCATCTTGTTTTATTATTCACTTTGACAAATGCAAAGTTATTTATTATACAAATGTCATTGTGATATTTTAATTTCATATTGTGTGAAGCAACAGATTGAAAAAAAATATTGTGACATTTCAAAATTATAGTTAATTTAAAATGTCTATAAAACCAAGCATATTCGTCTAAAAATTTTCCTACATTCATTAGAAGTGATTGGAAGAGATCGTGTAGTCTGGTACGGTAAGCTAAATACAGGTTGGCCCAAAATTACCGAAGGGGTTTGAGTTCACTATAACTTCTTATTTAAGACATAATTATTAATTTTTTTAAATTTTAAATACAGTATATTAATGGAGAATATTTTTAATTTAATTATGAAAAATTATATCTCGCAAGTGGTGGCCATTTTCTGCTTCGCATATTCGTGCTCTTTCCAAAACATTTTCCATAACCTTTCGCAAAACTTCAGGTGTTATGTTGTTGATTTCGTCTCGTATATTATTTTTTAATTGCTATATGGTTCGAGGCTTATTAATATAGACTTTTCCTTTCAAATAACCCCAAAGGAAACAGTCTGAAGCCGTTAAATCCGGTGAACGCGAAGGCCAATTAAAATCGCTTGTACGGGAAATAATTCGTTTACCAAAGATGTCGCGTAAAAGAGCCATTGTGTCCCTCGCAGTGTGCGCTGTGGCTCCATCCTGTTGGAACCATACTTGCGGATGATTTTCCACGGCTGGCCTTAAAAAATTTTCCAACATTGTCCGATATCTAACACCAGTGAGGGAATGGGACGTTTCGACGCCGCCGGTTCTCCGCCGCCAGTTCATCGCCGCCGTTTCTACGCCGGGACGGTTCTACACTAGCCGTTTCTACGCCAGCCGATTCTACGCCGCATTCAAATTAAGATTACAATTACAATTAAAATTTATTGTTTAAACACATAAAATAGAAAATTTATTTTAAATTAGAAAAATAAGATTATTGCGTCATTTGGTAATTGTGTGCTAGGCCACGTAAATAATGTAGAGGTTCCCTGTTTCCATAATCTAAGACAATTCTTCGAATACGTTCATCAGCGACACGGTATTTTTTCAGTTTCATCGGTGGTAAATGTCCGGCGAGAAGTTGCTCAAAATAAGCGTCTCGTCCTTTTTGTACTTTTCGCAATCCATCTATAAATTTCCAAATAGTTGGGTGATGCATACCTAATTCAGAACGCAATCGACGATTGGCTGCCTCTGCATGATTATTGGTGCGATCTTCTCCATCGATTGTTCTCTGGTATAAATTCCACATTGTTGGATGAAACATAGGCGGGCGCCTACCATTCCCGCGTCGATTTAAACGGCCAACATAGCTGTCTTCAAACCAATTTAGAAGCGGCTGAAGTTCTACTGGCAAATCATTTGCTAAAGCATCAATGTATTCATCTAAATCAGTTATTGGCACAAATGCTAATGCAAGGACCATTTTAGCTCTCAATGCAAATTCAGCATCATTGTTGTATTGACCAATAACACCAATCTGAGCTAAATGCTTCCTCATATTTTTTGCTAAATGGGAGAAGCAGCCTTTTACATTTACTTCCGGAAAGCAATCTTTCATGGCACTAAAAGCTGCATATTCATAATCACAAATGATAGATCCTGGACTTAAATTTGGCACCAGTGTTTTCATTAGTTCGAACATACGTGTGTATGTAACACGCTGCTTGTTAGGTAACAGAGCATACAATATAGGATGCACTCCTCCGTGTTTTGTTGCCATAACAATATAAATTTGGGAAAATAGCCTCGGTGCTATTGCGAAGGTACCATCAGTGTACCATGTATTGGCATTATGCAAATGCTGCAACCAGCTTTCTCTTCCAAAAATTAAAATTCTGTTTGCTCCCTCTCCATCGTCGCTTAGCAAAAAAGTTTCTTCTGTTCCTGGTTGAGGCACATATACCTTATATGGATTTGGCAACACTAAATCGTTTAGGTCTGCGGGATCAGCAGGTGCAGCATTAATTTGATTCCGTTTTCTTCTGATTATTTTTCTCAGGGCTGCACTATTTGGAATCGATGCTAAAACAGCTTCAGGCACGTCGATTACACACTGATTTATAACTACACTTGTACCCTCCATAGTTTCTTCTGCACGACGTTTCATTTTAGTAACAGATGCTACTTGTACGGCTGCTGCCGAGGAAGGGTGAGAATGATTGTTGATTTCGTTGATCACTTCTCCAACCCTCGTGTGAATTCTTCCTTTACAGCGACCCACTTCTTCGCACCGCCAAAATTGTAAAC
The DNA here is from genome assembly GCA_935421215.2 of Melolontha melolontha. Lineage (NCBI taxonomy): Eukaryota > Metazoa > Arthropoda > Insecta > Coleoptera > Scarabaeidae > Melolontha > Melolontha melolontha. Next base: position 117,837,550 of record OW285235.1, read on the forward strand.
TAGGGTTCCTTTTACTAACTTTGTCGAAAACGTACAAATATCCGTTATAGGAAAACTTCTCGTTTCCTCTCTTGCTGAGAACTGCTGTTTCCATTATTAAGATCACTGTTAACTGACGTAATAATTACTTTGTGGCGAATACACTTAAAGTGATGTGTTAAGGGCTCCTGCCCCATATTTATACCAAATACTGTTAAACGGTTTTTAGAATTTTAAGAATTTAAGAATTAAGCGGATTAAAATTTCTGATTACGTCCTTTGTGCTAATGGGTCTGTGCTGATAACCATAACATCATTAAGATAATCCCGGCGATTGTAAACCCGTTAACTCCTAGGTAATTTTTAAAAGAAATTATTACTTATTGAGCGAGTATTTTATATTAGTAATTGTAAGGTACAATTACACACCATTCGCCTGTCAGAAATACTACTGATAGGAAAACTAAATATGTATACATATAAGTATGTACCAAATATAAAATATGCGAAACAATAATAATGTTTACAATTCTTTCCTGGACTTGTTGTTTCTTGATTTGTTTTTGTTGTTTCTGCCCTGCTGTGGTCGCAGACCACTTTTTGAAAGATAGATTGTATGAAATGTGAAGAATCATATCCATACAGCGAATCCAAGCGTGTAGCGTAGAAAGGCCAAACTTGAACGTATCTTCGCGTTCAATTTTTCTTCTAACACGCTCGGGATCATTCATTTCTGTTGGTTTAGCAAGACACACTGGATTGTAAACCCGTTAACTCCTAGGTAATTTTTCTGCGGTGTTTTAGATTACCCATTCGGAAATTCTTTTATTCTCTTAAATTAAAATAAATGTTAATGCTACTTTTTAAATGATTCGATAATTTGAATGCGGCGTAGAATCGGCTGGCGTAGAAACGGCCAGTGTAGAACCGTCCCGGCGTAGAAACGGCGGCGATGAACTGGCGGCGAAGAACAGGCGGCGTAGAAACGTCCTAGACCCCACCAGTGATGAAAACGGCGACTGCACATACAACTCGTGAAAATCTGGCGCTTTTGGAAGTTCACTACCCTCCTCCAGTTATAAGTAGAGGTGTTTGGCCAGCAAAATCACCAGATCTTACTCCGTTAGATTTTTGTATTTCCGGATTGCTAAAAAATGAAGTATATAAAACAAGAATGAATAACCTAAATGACTTTATGAATACAATTGAATGAAATGAAATAACACCAAATGTATTGCAGAATATTTTTGACAACATGAAATTCATGGACAACTAGATGTAATTATTTTCGGAACACGTTGTATAAATTCTATTTATTCACAGGGTGTTGGTGAGAGCATATAATATTGTCTTTCACCTTCCCGGAATTGCAGGGCCAGCCAAGACTCTAAGGAACACATGTAACGAAGTATGAGAATTTGCAAACAAATCAGAAATTAGAAAGCATGAGACTAATTCCATGGTTTAAAACAAATATCTTGTTGTGGATGCGAATATAAGTGAAGAGTAATTTTAATTTTCCTCCTTGTGTAAATCTTTGCATACGTGTAAATGATGGACACTTTCAACAATTTCTATGACATCTTTAACAATTTTCGAAACGTTTTAGTAACATGTTTACTGTTACTTTAAATTGTTAACATACAAATTTCACAAGAACCACGACAGTAATCGAGTACATGGAGTACCTTTTCAGTAGTAAACAAGTTACACAATCAAAATTTTATAGGTAAACCCCTCTTCTTCCATTGGCTTAGAAATTTCAAATACGCAATTATTAAAAAACCCAAGTTCTACGCCTATGGAATGATGTTACTCAAAATTTTTTTTTGTCTTACAAGGCTATATAAACGTACCAAATTTCATTTTATATTTATAATAAGAAAACGATTTCGGAAGTGTAACTTCAGCGCCGTCTAACGCCCAAACTAAGCAACTTTGTAATAAGGTAGTAGTAGTAGTAGTAGTAGTAGTAGTCGTAGTAGTAGTAGTAGTAAGACCCATTAGTCCCTTTTCGGACATAGGGAAGAAATCGTTTGTCTCCATTCTTGTCTATTTCCATCTATAGATCCCAATCTTGCCACTGACATATTAGTCTCTTCTTGCAATGTTCTTCTCCTTGTTATCTTCGGGCGTCCTGCTTTCCTCCTTCCTTCGGGCTGCCATTCTAATGCTCTCCTCCAAATGTCTGTTCTCGGTTTTCTTAAAGTATGACCAAGCCATCCAAACTTTCTTCTTTTAATTTGTACTTCAATCCTTTCTTCTCCTGCACGATCCCATAAGTCCTCATTTGTAATTCGGACGGGCCACCATATTTTCAGTACATTCCCAATACATATATTTATAAAACTTCGTAGTTTTTGCTTGTTTGCATTGGTTAGTGTCCATGACTCAGAACCGTACAATAATATGGGTTTAACTGTGGCATTAAAAACTTTAATTTTGTTCCTGTTAGTGATGTTACTCGATTTCCAAACATTTGCCATCCCTATAAATGCACCACGAGCCCTCGATATCCTTGAATTGATGTCTTTCGTTACACCGCCGTATTCAGCCATCACACTCCCAATGTATAAAAATCTGGTAAAGTTGGTTTAAAAATTAACAAAAAGAAAACGAAAATGATAAGCATCAATAACCAAAATAGAAAAGACATAGAATTGATGGTAGCAAAAATAGAACGAGGAGATCAATTTTTATTGTAATAAGGTAAGTTGTCTTAAATCAGTTTGCTTTGGCGAAAGGAATATGTAGTAGTTTTTTATAAAGACCTTTTACAGAAACCATGTATTTTAATATTCCCCTGGATGTTCTGTTTTCTTTTTTTTTAATTTATCATATTTATGTTCTGCACCTTCAGATTTATTCCTTGTTATAATATTAAGCTGAAACAACTAGTCCTTTTCGAGTGTTCCATAATACACTACTAAACCCAATAAGAGCGTCATAATTTTAACATGCGACGCAATAAAGATGTAATAGTTCATTAATTTTTGTTTTATTTTGAAGAGCAATCAGCGATATTATGTTATTATATCATTTAAATGACGCCGCCTGCTTTGTTGAGATAAATGAATTCTTGTGGCCCAATTTATAATTATTTTTTCAGACACATCAGGTGGTAAATTTTTAATTGTGCGTGTGATGTTCTCCTTAAGGTCACGATTTGTTTAGACCTGAGACTTGAGGTACCTAATAGAGAAAAGTCCAAGGGTGACAGATCGCACGATCCTAGCGGCCAGTTTACATTTACTCTTCTGGAAATGACCCGCCCAGGAAAATGTTCTTGCTACAATTCGATGGTATTGTGAGATGTATCACATGTGATACAGTCTTGTTGAAAGAAAACATTGTTCAAATCAATATTTAAAAGTTGCGGGCATAAACATTCTGTTAACATAATACTATAGCGTTCGCCATTATCAGTAACGTGAATTCCAGGTTGGTTTAGAAAAAATAGGGGCCAATTACTCGATGAGCGCAGAAACCACACCAAACAGTGACTTTTTCAAAGTGGAGAGGCAATTCGTGAATCTCCTGAGAATTTTAATCAGACCAAATCCTACAATTTTGTTTGTCCGCGTATCCATTAAACTAAAAATGTGCCTCATCCGAAAAGATGGCAAGCCACAAAAGTTCGACGTACACGATAATTAACAGGTTTGAGCTCTTGTGTAATCTGAATTTTATAAGCTTTTGGATTAAGATCGTAATAAAAAATTCCCGTAATCATCTCAGAAAGGCCGAGTTGTTGAGAACGACGTGATATAGGGACGTTGGGATCTTCTCTAATACTCTGGCTTACAGCAGCGATGTTCTGCGCTGAACGGGCATTTCGACGGCGCACAGATGTTAACTTGTTCACCTACTAGTTCAAATTTTTTAACAAGACACTAAATATAGCTTTCGATTGGACGATTATGTTGCCCATAAGTTTCTCGCAATGCCTTCAATTTTTAAAACTAAAAATTTTAATAATTTCTACTAGCTGTTGAATACTGTATTTCACTAAAAAAGGGATGATGTTACTTACGCGAATTTTTAATTAAATTGATTTTTAAATATTCAACCAGGAAGATTGCCGCCGTTCTACATGTTAATACAAATTTAATATTAATAATAATAATAATTAAAATTTCTAAAAACTTAAAAAAGCTGTAAAAACCTTTACCACAATTAATACTCGTATCCCAAATACGATTAATTACACATTTTTTTAATTTTACAATTAATCATCACTCTGTTGAACATGGGCTACAGTAAAGCTAACACAAAAATCGAGCAGCACTTTACAAGTGTCCACATATACTCTTATACGTAGACACAAAATCTCGCAGCACTTTACAAGGTGCTTTTAAAGGACACCTTGTAAAGTGCTGCGTGATTATTTGTGTTAGCTTTACTGTGCCCTATGTTCGACACTGTGTTTGTTAATGTTACCTACTGAGGATGGCAACTTAGTTGTTGAAATTCGTATTTATACGTTTTTTACTTAGCCGCAGTCTTCAAAGATAGGCCTTTTTAAAATTTGTAAACTAAGAAAAAATCTAAAAAAAAACTAACAAAAATTCCCTTGCAACACAATTAAACTGTACGGATCTAACTAAGAAAGGAGTTATCTAGAATCTTCACGAGAGCAGTTTAATTAAAAAATAATTCAGATAAAATAACGAATTCAGAGATTCAAAGATTACCCATAAGATTTTTCGGGCCCGCTTGTAATGAAGAAACATGAACAGTTACTAAATAAAGTATTTTTATAATGGTCCTAATATTGAAACATATTAATCGTCATTAATGTGTTTTAAAAGAATATTTCTAGTCAACAGTTTTTTAATTAGTTTTCTCTTGCACATGTTTTTGTTTCTTTTTCAGACATTTCAAGACATAATTATATTTTATTGTACCTATTTCTTATTACTCAAGGATGAAAATTAATTTACTAAATGCGTAGACACAAATCTGCAATTTTTGCCTGGCATCGTATTTCCGTAATATTCTCGACTAATTAAGATGATATTTATTTATTAGGATATAAGAAATAAGCCAAAAATTGAGTTAGTTAACTTTTACAAATTATTAAAATGATCTTGTCTTCATTTTACTTTAGTTGTTAACTAAGGAAGAATCTATAAAAAAACCCTAGCAAAAATTCTCTTGCAACACAATTAGTAAGGGTTCAACTAACAAAGGAGTTGTCTACAAACTTCACGGGTGCCCTCTTCATTAGTTTTCTCTCGCACATGTTTTTGTTTTTATTTCGGATATTTAAAGACATAATTTTATTTCACTGTACTTTTTTTTTCACTTAAGGACGGAAATTACTTTGCTTTCAAATAAGTGGGCACAAATCTGTAGTTTTTGCCAAGCATATTACTTCTGTAATAACATAGTGACAATGGTAACTGTACATAATTTGAAAGAAAAAATTAAGATCTTTTGTGTTTGTCTAAAGGCTAACTTCTAAAACAACAAATATTCTCGCATGTTAAGCTATTACCTTTATTATTATTAGCTATTATTAGCTATTAAAATTACAATCCCATACCTCTATATAATTCTTGAATTCAGTTCATAACTACGAGAAGAGCAATTGCTACAGACAAGCAATTAATTATGATACTAAAAGGCTTGACAACTAAGCAAAACTAATTTTCCTCTAAATTAGGTATACACGAATACGTAAACTAATTCTCGAAACATATGCAACCTAATATCGACTGCCGAAAAATATTTCGAGTGTCTAACAATAAGCTAAAAGGGACACTCAAAATTCTAATTTAGTCCTTGGATGGAAAGTAGAAGAGCGTACTATTTATTTCAGAAAAAAGACAAATGCTTTTGTAAATAGTATGTAGAGCATAACAGGTCAAAAATCTCGTTATAAGAAATAGAGGTCCCGAAATTTCAAAATTCATAAGTAATTTACGAGATCGAAGGTACTGTCACTTTTTACAGGGGAGGGGGGCGGGGGGCAGGATTATTAAAATTAATAGGTTTCTGACATTTGATAGCTCTTATAAAATTACATACTAAATTTCAAGTAAATGTAGATATAATAATATTAAAAATTAATGTCACAGCATAAATCAAAAACTTAATGTCAATGACAAGGGGCATTGGCAGGCCATGCACTATTATTACCTTAAACGGGAAGAAAAACCACGAAAACATTGTCGAATAACAAGCTCTGAGGCAGCGAGTTACCACGGCGCTAATGGCCGTCATAAATATATCAAATAACGAATAAGTTTGTAGTTTATTGTTGGATATGGAAAAAAGAGAATTACGTACGTTGATAAAACATTACTTTTCACGTCCTAAAAACATTAAGAAACCGAAGAGTCTACAAAAGCATTAGACTGATTTTTTCATTCCCGTGGAATTCAAAAAGGATTTACTGCATTTCGTTATAGTCATAGAAGCACGCATCACGTTGAGAGGTCCTTTGTTTACAGCGACTAATGAGGAAATGATTAATAATATCCGGAATATGGTGGTTTTCGAACTAGCAAAAATTGTCGTTATAATATTATTGGAAAAAGGTTTTTTCCTTTCTTCAGATCATGTTCATCAGAAGAAATGCATTGTTTTGATTGTGTTTTTGTCTCTGAAGTGCAGGTATTATCTACGGTGAGATATCCACGAAAAAATGATCTTGAATTCCCTTTCAACTTAACCCATACAGCCTTTTAAATTTTAACACGACATCCATCTTGGAAAATATTGTATACGCGTTCGATTGAGATGTCTACGTCTTAGCTATCTCACACACTACTATTCAGCGGACGATATTTTCAAAAGTATGGACTTCATTAATCACTTCTGGAGACGTGTACTGTAAATGAAGGCCCCGAACGTTCAACAACTTCTGCGATCATATGACCACTTTTGAAAGGGGTAGATATATCATAATATTAATATGTCTCTTCTTCAGTTTCTTTAATTGTTTTTCCATGTAAAAAATAATGATTCATTAACATCATTTTTTTGCTCATATTAACACAAAAGCAAATAGTTTACTTTAAACGTTTGTAAAAACTATCTAACTAAGAAATATGGCTGATGTCAGTAATACTCATCATGGCAAAAGTTTTGCCACCTTTTGAAAAGTCACCTTCACATTTTTTTTTTTAGTAGTCGCTGCATTAATAATATAATGCCAATAATTTCTCTGATAACATTAAATTCACCTTCACAAGTCTTGCATCCCCAAGATTTAATATTTAGATTGTTTTATTTATATTTTGAAAAGGCTATCATTTTCCAATAGGGGCGCTCGAACTTTGACAGTGTATAGCACAAATCACATATACCATGTGGCCGCGTGCGTCTGCACTATAGCGAAACCTGTAGTGTAAGCAAAACACATTATACAGTAGGAACTTAAGATTCGACTATAATATTTTGTGTACATGTCTCGCTCCAGTTACTAACTATGATAATTAGGAATTAAGTTAATTTGTGATTTCTGATTTAACAGAGCTACGAAAATTAATATGTCGTATTTTCAAGAATTTTCCTTTGCGTAAATATTGTAAATCTGTAGTAGACAAAGAGAAAGTTACAAAGTCACCTATACATTATAAGCTGAGGCTTAGGAAACATGTTTAGAGGATAGATGATTTTAAATATTTCAGAGAAAATTTTCTGAAAATGGTAAAGCTAAAGGAGACGAGAATTAGAATAAAAATGAACAAAAAATTTATGCCCACGCATACAAAACATCTTCAGTGATTTCAATATCATATTTATATAAGGCGTTTTCGATCAAATCAAAAGGCCTCTTAAGATAAAGGTGATATACATCTTTCTCGTTCTAGATTTCTTAAAAATATACTGGCAAACAGAATTTTATTAGGTATTGCTTTCATTCGATATTTCTTAACTTTGACTTCATTTATGTGAAGAAAAACATTATTACTATTACATCGGAACGAAATTAATTTTCTACAATTCAAGAAGAATATTTTCTTGAATTTTATCTCCTGTCAATTACAAATTATCTGTGCAATAACGATATTAAGGGCAATATTGGTATACGGACTATAAATATAATACAATATGTTCATAATCTCTTATTTCGCATACTGGCTTACATAGGTATTTACATTCGTCACGGTCAATATGATTAACCGGTTATTATTAATAATAAATCATGATTATTAATAATAACCAAATAAGTCGGTTAAAGTGAATAATTTATGAGAATATATCGCATTGATCGGTTCTTCTTCTTCTTCTCCCACTTCCATTTTTTTTTTTTTTTTTTGGTTGAGCACCAGTAAAATCAGGCACTTGAGCACAGTGTTCTTTGTACCACCCCCAATATATCTCTCAGTTCCACTCTGTTAATCTTGTGTCCTCAATAAAAGCCACTATCCACCTCAGAGGAAATTTAAGTACCCTCGTAGGATCGAATAAATCTCTTCCGAAATGTTCCTGTCTGAGTTGCTTCCGTTCCTCAGAAGTACATATTATATGAAGGCTAGTTTCGTCCTGTGTTTCACATTTCCTACACCAGGGCTCGCTAACCTAGCCCATGCTGTACAGATGCTTCCTTAAAGGACAATGTGCGATCATTAAACCGGTAATAATTTTAATTTCTTCTTTTTTTATTAACAACAGTAAAGCTTGGTCAATGTATTTATTTTTAACGTGTTTAGCTAGAGATTTGCGTAATATTTTATCTCGTGAAAGTTTATTTTTGCCTGTTAGTAACAGCTAAACAATATCAGTAAGTTGATTGTCTATTTTGGATGTAGACGCTCGCATTTTGCGAGGCGATCACGAATACTTTGTGCTTGGCGGTTTTAATCCCCTTGCGTAGTGGCCAATTCGATGTTAGCTTCGTTGTCAGTTTTTGGCGTGTATGTTATTCTTTTAAGATTTTCAGAAATTTTGCTGTATTTGCAAGCACAATGTATGATGATGTAGAGGTCATGAGGTTTCGTTTTAACGATCATTTGGACATGCCCAAATCAAAAAAAAAAGGAAAAACTATCCATTATTTAAAAGACAATAGTATAATTCGTTTATTGCAAAAATTAAGACTTCCCCAAAACACTAGAAGATTATCAACGAGTATCAAGATATGATATTGTTAGAATAGGTAGTGTTGCAAAACTTGTCGTTCCAGTGCAAAATAAAAAATATCTTATTGGTGTGAGGTAGAGGTAGAGGTGTCCGTGTGTTAGAATGTAGTCGCGCAAGCGCATTTGCTGTCGCTCCCGCATATGGGTGTTAGTTGCCATGTTTATATCGTCAGGGGAACTACTCGCTCACAATATTTAATAAACCGCGTTGTTGGTGTACGTAACGGTTATTTAAAAAATGGAGTATTATACACGGGAGCAAAAACTCTTTATGATTAAACAATTTCACGGTGGTAATTCCGCGATAACTCGAGCTTTATTTGCAGCTAATTACCCTGAAAGTCAAATTCCCAATGCAAGCACCATTCGTAGGACAGTTAATCGGTTCGAAACTACATTTTCTATAGTAACTAATAAAAGTAAAGCTGTTCCGGATAAGAATATAAGTGATATAGAAATTCGAGTATGTGCTTTAGTCGAAGTAAATCCCACTATGTCGTCTCGATAAATTGCCCGCGAATTGGGTATCAGCAAAACAAAGGCTCAAAATATTTTACGGACTAATAAATATCGTTCATACAAATTTACAAGTTCACAAGTACCTTTTCCGATGATTATTATCGCCGTATGCAATTTTGCGAAAGAACGATAAATAAATATCACGAAAATGAATTCTTATAATACGCCCGCTGTCGGTGTGGCATTTCAAGTTGGCACGCCCATTATAGTCGACCAGTAGTTACTAATACATACATCGCGCTATCGATGGCGGCCACACGGTATATAGAAGTGTAGCTTGATAAGCGATCCGTGTATAATTTTGCGGGGTAACGCATCCAAACAACGTGAGGGGAAGGAAATTAGTTATGCAACTTAAACAATGCAAGGGTGTTGCATTTAGACGTTATTCTGGGGTAGGAACATTCATATGTTAACGAAAAATTAAAATGTTGGCTATCTTGGTCGATTAGTATTCGTCGTATTTAAATTTTGTGATCTCGTGCCCGTGTTATATGTTATAAACTTTCGTTGGATTTATTGTTTGTTCGTGTAAGTGGCATTTAGGACTATGGACAATAGTGTATAGTTTTACCAATTTTTTTATATTATTTATTTTATATTATTAGATTAATATTAACTGGATGGTGTCATATTTTGAAACGTCAAACTATACAATTTTTGAAAATACTATTGTTTTTCTTTACATTCATCTGGCATTAAGAGTTGGATCCTAAATATATTTTTATGCGAATTACGTTTGTTTGTAATTTTCATTTGAATTTACATTTTATGATATATTTTGAAGATATTCAAGAAGGTAAAAAAGAATTAAATAGAGTATTGAGAAAAATAATGTTTCGTTAGATTAAATTCTGCATTGAATATGTCTAAGAAGTTTATGTAATGGGTTCTAAATTATATATATTGATTGCAATGCAGAAGTTAATCGAATGAAATATTATTTTTCCTTCATACATAAAATTTGAATATGATCTATTTTACTATTAAGTTACACATCTATATTGTGGATACATCTGTGGTGTATAGCAGCCACGTTGGCTAAGATACAGCTGTCAAATTTGAAGGTTATAATAATTCATTTTGGACAAATCACCATGGAAAGATACATTGTCGTGCAACGCGTGCAAATCGTTAAAGTGTACTATCAAAATGAGTGCTCAGCTCAAGCTACGTTTCATGTACCACGTGATATTTAAGGTGCACAAATCATCCTGTTGAGTCGATTATTCGTAGATTGGTGAACATATTCGAATCAACTGGTTCACTATACTATCAAACAACATCCGTACGTCGCCGAAACGTGAGGTCTGCAGAAAAGGTTGCTGCAGTGAACAAGAGTGTGCAGGATAACCCGAGGCTGTCAATTCCTCGTCGCACAAGAACTTGGCGTTTCGCAGACCTCAACTTGGCAAATTTTGCGTTGCGACTTAGGCCTACACCCACATAAAATTCAATTGACCTAGGAGCTGAAGATAAACGACCATAGGCGGCGTCGAGAATTCGTTGACTGAGTTTTAGAGCAGTTGGAAGTGGACTCCGATTGCGGACGGAAAATCATATTCAGTGCCAAGGACAATTTTTGGATGAGTGGCTGTGTCAATAACGAAAATTGTCGCAATTTGGGATATAAGAATCCACATGAGACCAATCAGTTGCAAACGAATCCAGAAAAAGTCACCATGGGGTGTGGATTTTGGAACGGAAGGGTCATTGGCCCGTACTTCTTCCAAAATGAAGCTGGACCGTTCCAATTTTTTGTGACCTAAATTCGAAGATATACATCTCAACAACATGTGGTTCCCATAAGAGTTGTTACACAGTGCATGCAACAATGAATCTTCTGCACGACAAATTCGGCGGCATGGTTATCTCTCGTTTCGGCGACGTCAACTAGCCACCGAGACGTGCGATTTAATGCTATTAGACTTTATCTTGTGTAGCTACGTTAAATCACGAACCAACATAAGCAATGCCATCAATGATATTCAGTCAGATTCATGTGGTCGAGTCATTGAAAATGGGACCTCTCGGATACGCGGCGTCCAGCGAAGCAAGTAACAGATAACAATAAATAATATCACATACACAACTTGTTTTATTTAAATTTAAAGTTAGAACGTCCTTAATGGAAAACCCTATATTAAAGAATAGGTCGAAAAGAATATCGGATCACAAGAAAAAGTCAGTTTCATATCAAATAGACATTATATTTTGAAATATATAACATTAAATTAAACAAATATTACATATTAAATATAATTATATTTTCGTCGAATACTTCATCAAATTGAATGCGTTTACATAATACGAGTACGTTTGTTAGGAAAAGCTCCAATTAAAAGAATATCAAATAAACAAAAATTGTAAAAACAATTTTATATTCAATAATCCTAGCATGTGCAAAAAACAGCGGCTTGTTGTACAAGAATCATCTCTTAAACGTGTGTAGGTACATATATTTTCACAGAAGACATTATGAGTTTTTTGAGCTTGTGCCTTTTTAGAAATAATTGCATGGGATGTATTATTAAATGCGCGTTTGTTCTGTAGTGCACTTATAGGCATACATAAAAGACGCAAAGGCAATTACTGTTTTTACTTTTTTGTTTGAGAGTTTCATCTTTGCAATAAAACAATATGTTTAAATTGTCAATTGTTACCATAATTTAAAATAAAATTTTTTATCAGAACATATGTACATATTGCTGTGTTCTCTTTTGCTAATTTTGGAAATATGTATATTAATATATAAGTGAATGTGACGATATATAACATATATTGTCGCATTCATGTGTATAACTTACATGATTTTATAAAAGTTATTTTGTATATAGACATATTTTTCTATAAAACTGTTTATTATATCCAGTGTGATAAGTAGAGCAGACCAATTTCCGTGCGCGCCATGTACGCCGATGTGTTGATGATTGTATTGCATCAGAACTACGGAACCTTATCACTAGAGCAGACCAATTTCCGTGCGCGCCATGAGCGCCGGTATGGTAATATATTAGAATATGCGATAGAATAGGGACGCAACATGAGCTTGTTACCGAGATAAGTGTAGAAGTAGAGACATTTATTCTATCAGAAATAATTAAATATACATTTGGTTTTCTGCTATTAAAGTAATATGCATAAGCACACGAAAAATAAGAATAGTACATATTATAGCAGCGTTGTATGTACCTATAAATAAAATGGAAAATGTATGAAATTAGTGATTGTCTGCACGACAGAGGATTTAAAAAAACACTTACCGTTTTAAGCGTCTTCCAAGGATTGACAAACTGGAGAAACTCGATTGTATATTTTCAACATCAGGTGTATTTCTAAGGTTATTTATGAAAAACATGTCCGCCGTGAGGAAAATTATGTTTATATTCGGAAAACGAGCGTTCTACATCTAGTGATGTTATATTCGCATTATCAAAATACTTTTTTAGGCAACTTAACGCATGACGTGCCCTCACAAATACGTGTTAAGGTGTCCATCTGCATTTCTGTCTAAAACACTTTCAAATTTAATTAGAACACTTTCACTTTTTGCGTCTTCTACAGCGTGAACATCTTTAACAATTTGCAGTGATTCCTCTAACGACAGCGACGAATTTTCTAATTTTGTTATTGCTTCTTCTAGTCCCAAGTAATTCTCACGAATACTTGGTAAATCCATTTTAATCTGGACATCTTGAAATTTTTTCTGGCTTGTATTGATAGCTGCACTTTCTTTCGGATCGAATGATAAAACCACGTCCTTAATTTTTTCAAAATGTTCATGATAGTAAAACCCCGCCCGTAACCTTGTACCCCAACGTGTCAGAATCGGCTGTGGTGGCTCAGGGGTATGGGAACATAATTCGTGAAATTTCCGAATACGTTTTGGAGATTTCAGGAATACTGCCTTTGTACTCGATATTAAAGCATCTACCTCTGGATAACATCTACGAACCTGTTCTGCCACAAGGTGTAGAGCATGGAGTTTACAAGTAATATGTAACAAGTTAGGACAATATTTTCTAAGAGACTGACCTACAGAACACATGGTTGCGGTACCATCGGTCATAAACTTTAATACTTGGTCTTTCGAAAGTTTAAATTTTTCCAAAGTATCTAATAGCAACTCTGAAATTTTTTCGGCATTACATTGTTCTAGTCGTCTGGATGCTAATAAAATTGAAGACGTTGGTTGATGTGGTTCCATATTACGCGCCATCATATTAACTACAGATTGTTTTTTGCTGTCAGTTGTTTCGTCCACACATAACCACAGTTTTTTATTTTTCAGTTGCTTTGATTTTATTTTCAACCTGTTTACGCACCGATGGTAAATTCCTTCGTAACGTTGTCATGCTCGGAAATGTTTGATTCGCGTATTTATTCCAAAATGAAATAAATGAATCATTACTTAACAAGGTAAACGGCAGTGTACACACAATCACAGTTTAATTAACATAAATGCCAAAGTCATGTAGTTAATTAGATGTAAATCTCTGAATACATCTGAACTGTATTTAAATAAATTTGCAACTAATATGGTATATCTAATACTGTAAGTTTGTTTTACAAAATATAGTTATTATAAAATAGTTATTATATTTTTAGAACTTTAAGAAAAATTTATGAAATAACCTACATTAATGAGTACGCATACAAACATTTCATATGCTAACTTATACTCTTCAGAAAATTGGTTTGAGTAATGATACAGTACAGCCAGGAATTGATGAAATTGGTGTAACATGAACAATAATTCCGCGAAAGCGCTTGTTTGGAACAATTTAATAAATTCTGTGACCTTTTCGGAACAATGTGAAACTATTTAAACGATATGTAAATGGAATTTGTAGATTAGCAATTTATAGTTGCTGAACACTACAACATATACATACATATTATATCAGGAAACAGATATATATGCATTTATCCTTCTTAATCGTATGTACAAGGCTTATAGCCGTGGATTGCAATTATCTACAACCCTCTTAAACTTTGCAGATAACAGTCGTGTGTCATGAAACAGCCAATATAGTAAGGTGCTAGTTACAAACTTCATAAACTAATTTAGAAACTAAAATCGTCAAGGTACTCGACATTCAAAGGCAGCATTTATAATATAATCTATGGTTCGAACACATAAAAATTAAAATATATTATAAATATATTATAAAATATATATTAGAAATGAATATAATTAATATATATATATATATATATATATATATATATATAGTAGATTCAATTAGTTGGCGATTTAAGGTCTGGTTTTACTTGAAAATGTATATATTTAAAACAATCATACATGTTTCGGCATATAATGCCTTTATCAAGGAATATAAAATATAAATAACAGTATATTGATGTTATACATTTGAGTTGCTATGGATAAAATTATTCAAAGATACATTCCAATTGAATAATAATAAATCATGACTTAGTATTCTAAAATAGATAAACAACAAAAACAGGGAAACGCAAGACATGAGTTATTATTATGTATGCGCCCGTGAAGCGTCTTAAGATGTAAAGCTGTCGGCATTCGCCTTAAACTAGAAGGAAAACCTCGAAAACCTACTCGGATAACCAGACAGGAATCGAAACACGGAACTGTCAGCATGATAAGCAAATGTACAGATATTTAAATAACTTAAGATATATAATTATTTAACAGCAACATATATTATGATGGTAAATTGCAGATCGTTACATAATTAAGTTATAGTGTATACTGCTTAAATTTTTTATATCACTTCTGTTGTTAATTGAATTTTTTTCCTGTTTAATACTATTCATTTCTTTAATTTCCCTTTTCATTGTGTGTTGTTCTTTATCAATTATCTCTTTGTTTTCAAAATCGAAATAGTGATCGCGTTGTAGTTTGTATGTAGATAAAGCAGTTTTGTCTGTTTTAGAGTATTTGGGGGCTTGTATTCTTTTGTATAAATATTGTTTAGTTTGATCTATATAGTAACTATCGCAATCGCGACATGGTATTTTATAGATGACATGTGTTTTTCGATTTTCTTCTATTTTAGGTTTTATTTTTGAAAATAGATGTTTATTAGTATTATTAAGTGTATATGTGGTAGCTATATTATATTTTTTTAAAGTGTATTTAATTTTTTCTGATAATTGTGGAACATATGGAATCGTGATGTTGTTTCATTGTTTAAATTGTTATTGGTGTCTGCAGTGTTGTATATTTAGTGGATTCTTTTTTAATTGTTTGGTCTATAAGTTGTGGTCGATAATTATTATCTGTTAATAATATATGTTGCTGTTATATAAATATATATCTTATGTTATTTAAATATCTGTATATTTGCTTATCATGTTGACAGTTCCGCGTTTAGATCCCTGACTAGCTGTCCGAATAGGTTTTCGTGGTTTTTCTTCGCGTTTAAGGCGAATGCCGACAGCTTAACATCTTAAACCGCTCCACGGGCGCATACATAACATAATAGTAACTCATGGCTTGTCATTCCCAGTTTTTGTTGTCTAACTATTTTTAGAATGCTAAGGCATGATTTAATATTAAACTAGAATGTATCTTTGATAATTTATCCATGACAACTACAGATGTATACGTATGACATTAATATACTGTCATTTATATTTTAAATTCATTGAAAAATGCATAATATGCCGAAACATTTAAGATTGTTTTAAATATGTATATACATTTTGAAGTAGAACCAGACCTTAATTTGCCAACTAATTGAATCTACCATAACATACATAGGTCACGAAATAATTATCTATATATATATATATATATATATATTAAACCCCCTCGTGCGCAGGTAGTAGAAATAATTAATAATAAAAAAATAATAATAGTAATGATGATTATCAAAATGGAAATTAGAAAAAATATATGAGAAGCGTATATCGTGCATGTAAATTATATGAAAACCGCTCTAACACTATAGTTAGTTGATAAATTAGAACGTTTAAGGATTCGTGAAATAGATATAACTCAGGGTTCGTGTATAAACTAATATTATTTATTTTTGTGCTCCAGTCTAACATGAGAGTACTCTATCTTCTACAATGTCTTCTCGTGTCTTATGTCACATACAGTATCTATTATATTCTTACTTGGTACTTACCGGTCTTTCTTACTGACGTCTCAGTTGTACGGAACAAGTTTTTAATATGCTTAGTTATTGTCAAACAGAGTGTGGTTCAGAGAGAAATCAAACACGAAGCTGTTAAATTAAATTATGGTTTAATAAAAAACTACCTGTCAGAATTCATTAAATGCCCATATATAAAAATTAAACAGCAGAAATAAAATCAAATTAGGAAGCAAAATTATACTACAATTCCTTTTAGATAAATGACGAGGAAATGCATAAACAAAATAACAAGTAAGTTATGTCAACACGTTATATGTGTAACCGTCTTTATGGTTATACTATTATTGAATACGCAATCTTTTTTTAGAATAGAATTAATAATGATAACTTTATTATTTTCTGATGTGTTTGGTGAATTAAAGGATATTCTATTTTGAAATTGTTTTCTACGTGCTTTAATAGCTGAGTTTAAAATTCAGTGTGATATTTTCTTTTTCTTTCAAATACCTTACAAAAATTCTGCGGTAATTGATTGGCGGTTTTTATTCCCACGCTGCAATTCTATTGGTTTTGGTTTCCGCCTCCTGGTTGGTTGTTTTTTCAATCGCGCGGACACAGAAAAATTGCCGGGTACATGTCATCTTTTTCCCGCCACTACAAACGGCCCTATTTACTGACTGGGATGAATCTCTTTGAAAGAATTTATCTTCGGAATGATATTTGGTTGCTATCTCGGTACCTTTTTCTTCTAAGTCGCAGATTTTATGCACTATTATATTTGCTTCATTTTATCTTTGTTCGGCGTCGGTAGAAGATTTTTTTTTAAGTCAGAATATCTCGATTCCTAGAAGAGATATTGTCTCACCGAACCTTTTAAAATTCGTAGATATATTATATCTATCTTTTAGCACTACTTTGATTTTCGCACAACGATTACTTCCGCACAAATATAAATTTATTTTACGTAGGGTCGACGAACGTGTCTACTCGCCTTGACGATTGTCGTTTCATCCTCGAATGCAAAACTTTCCATCGCGATCGTCTTCTTTTCGTAGATATTCGCGTGTATGCCATGAACATAGTTTCAAACGGTTATAAATATTTGAAATAGATTTTAATAAAATTGAAAATTGAAATATAGAAAAGTTAATATCGAAATAAATTATTTTAGAGAAAATAATATGTGTTACTTGTAAATACGTGTTCATGTTGATGCATTTTTTTACCAATATCATACATCATTATAGCTACATTCAGGATACAAATTTAATATATAGTGTGACATTTCTTACATAAATAACTAAATAATTACAAGAGATTGCTTGCAAAACTTGTACTTGTCTTTCATATTAAATATAAATATCAAATGGAAAGAAATAAATAGGTTAACTTAATATATACCATAATTAGTGTAATTGTCAAACAAAAATATTTTGTTGTGCATTCCTTGATTTTGTTTCCTTGCATGTGCGTCTAATTTGTTCTTGGTTACTTTTTTTTAAATGGTACCTAAGTGCTACCAGTATAATATATATATATATATATATATATATATATATATATATATATACATATATACATATATATATATATATATATATATATAACTTCGTGACCTTGGTATGATATGGTAAACCTAATCAGTAGGCGATTAAAGGTCTGTATATTACTTCAAAATATATGTATTTAAAAAACTCTACATGTTTCGGCTGTATACGCCTTTTTCAAGAGAATACAAAATATAAATGACAGGATATAAATGTCAAGTTGCCAACTTGACATTTATATCCTGTCATTCATATTTTGTATTCTCTTGAAAAAGGCGTATACAGCCGAAACATGTAGAGTTTTTTAAATACATATATTTTGAAGTAATATACAGACCTTTAATCGCCTACTGATTAGGTTTACCATATATATATATATATATATATATATATATATATATATATATATATATATATATATATATAGTAGATTTAGATAGTCTGTGATTTAAGGTCTGCTTTACTTTAATATGTATATATTTAAAATAATCTTCTTGTTTCGGCAATTGCGCCTTTTCAAAGAATTTTAAATTATTAACGAAAGCAAATTAATGTCATATTTATATATGTGAAGTTGTCATGGATAAAATTACATTAAGAAATAAATCATTCAAGCTTAATAATAATAATAATTCATGCCTTGGGATTCCTCAACGGTTTACAAATTACAAGATTTACAAATTTTCAGAAATTCTTTCTTCATATTCTTCATATTATTGCGAATACATGCATTTTTTGAATTTATCCAATATTCTATGCTTTTCTTCAATTTGGCAATTATACGCAGTAGAAACTAACCGCTTAATATATTTAATAACATGAAATTTGCAAAGTAAAATGGTTGCACTGGAAAAAATGTCTCTTATTACTTTTATTTCGGTAAAATCTTTGTCGATTAATATATTTTTTGAAATTAATTCATACATACAATATATAAATGTTTCTTTAGCAATAAATGCTATAGTTGCCACAACATCCTAAAAGTTTATAATTTTCAACAATAAACCCGTAAGAAAGATCTATTTGTACAACTCGAGATTGAGAATTATTATAATTTAGAACAATTTCTGAAGAGGCTATAAATAGCGATTCCACTTTTTCTTAGGCATCTTTTTTTTATAGCATACACACCACCACTTTCTTAAATTTCTGTTAAAAATTCCATTACTTTGGTCTGTTTCAGTACTTGTAGGAAAAAGTTTTTCTCGAAAATTTTGAATGAATTAAACCATCTTTGGTACTAGATAATAACAAATCCGTTGTTCTATCATAGTCATTTTCATTAATTTTTTTGCCTTGCCAAATATCCATATTTATCTTTTCCGGTTATATGATTACGATTAAGTAACATTTTTGTTAGTGTCCATTTTTCATTGTTACCACTATTTCTTCGTGCTAGACACCTCTTGTAGTAGTAAGTAATATTGATTCGGACATTTTCCCTGACATTTTGAAATTTGCTTAATACCATGACCACAGATTATTAACAGGAAGATAGGAAACGTCCATAAGTAACCTATACAAATATGAGACTAATAAGTTTTATGTAATTAACATTTGACACATAACTGGCGCTTCAGTCAAATTTTAAATATTCACAACGCGGTAAATTTAAAATAATAGTAATTCTTTTCACCATAATAACTGCAGAATTACTTGTCTCTGTAATTATTTGTCTTTTTATTAAATGAATGAATGAATGAATGTTATAATAAATATCTAAGAAGTAGTAATGTTGATCATTTATTAGCATAACCTGATACAATAGATGGAAAATATTTTTTTAATTTTTTATTATTACTATAGACCTTAGGATTTTTATTTCTAATTTCTAGTCGTGCTCCCCAATGATGCCTCATTTTAAGAAATGTTGTTAAAAATAAATGAAAACTATCTTTATTACATAAATTAATAACAAGCACATTAGCTAGACTACTAATAATATTAATAAAATCTCTAGTTAATGTGTTGATTTTTAATAAAGTATTGACATGTTTGTTATGTACAACTTCAATAATTTTTATAAAGTCGTAAACTTCCTTTGAAGGGAACAAGAAACCTTCGTTAATATAGTCCAACATATCACTCTGGCGAAAATATGTAAAAAGCTGATGTTCTCCAACCAAGCGTTTCTTTGTCCAAAATAATTGATTTTCAAATGTCACACCTATGCAGTAAAAAAATACCCTGATATGTAATAAATGGCATTTTCATACAATATTGAGAGACTGTTAACTAATTCCGGAATATTTGTATATTCAGTAGGTTCTACAAGAGAAGGCACAGGCAGCATTACCTTCATTTTCTACATATGACACTACTCTAAAATTAGTTAACATTACATCGTAATCACTTTCACAATAGAATTGGAAAACTGTTTCGACATACTGCTAATATAAGTATGCTTGAGTCTATTTGCAAACTGCTGTGCACTAGGATTTTTACAGCAACCATGCTGTTATCGCACAACACTAAAAAAATTTTCATCTTGGTTTATGGGTCTGGTCAATAAATCGGAAACACCACAGTGTTCTCTTAGCTCAGCTGCCAATAACAGCACACTATTTATTGAAATTTGCCAACCATTTAAAGATGGAGGTCTTCTGGCTCCTATGAAGTATGCATTTTAGAATTTATTTTACATTTCTGTCATAACCTTTTCATGAGAGGAATGACCAGATATCGCAGATCGCATTTTTATTTTATCAGATTTGAAATTACTACTGTTAAGGCAACCAAAATTTGTGTCCATCTCTTTTAGAAAAGCTGCCACACTCATTGCATCACTAAATACTTGGCTGGCATCCTTAACTTTCATGGTATTAAAACTGTTTATATGCATGTGTTCGAAACCAAGTTTTGGTAAAAGTCTTAGCCGGAGTGGATGTGTAGACTCTGCTGTTACTTTTATACAATTCCAACTAAAAATTTTGCCCTCCCATATTAAATTATACTTTCGTAGATTGTTTCTCATCGACTTAAACAAATGAGGTACATCAAAAATAAAATAATTTGATTAATTAATGATTTAATGGACCCTGATCACAAATCATAGCTCTTACTATTAATTCCCCTTCTGTGGCAGCAGTTATACATTTTGAAACTATATGTTTCATTTGTGCCGATGAATGTTTGGCACCCAAGAGCCACCCATGTGTAAATCCGGTTGCCATGCATACTAAAGCTGTTTTAGCTCTCTCATTGCTGCGGCTTTCTCCATTATCAACAACACCAATTATTTTATCCTTGATTGAGTTATATTGTATTTCTTCTTTCAAGCTTATTTCAACGGATATCAGGGATGCCAATATCTCATTCCTATTCGCACTTCTATCTATGTGCGCCTTTATAGATGAAAGCACCGCACTGCCTATACCAGGCTGTAATTGAAGCAAAGACTTCCAATTTGTTATGCTTCTAGGTGTTGGCAAATGTAATGCTCGAGCTACGCTTGTACCCCTTTGGTGATGTATAATACCAAGACTAATATAATTTCTCCATATCATCTGTGTATCTTTGATTGTATTTGCTAATAAATGCAGACTTTAATTCATTGGCAAATAGTAAATGTGCATCCTTTGACAAAAAATTCTTTGATTCTTCTATTAAGTAGCACACTTTTGCTCGCCTTGTAAGACCCATGTGTCTTGTGTTTGCAGCACAGAAACATGCATTTGATGTTCGTTTCCGAAATAATTTACACTTAATTTTATTTCTATTTACTGTAAAGTACTCCAAGTTCTTGTTGGTTCGCGGATTGCATTGTTGAACTGATCGTCGTTTTTTTGTGAGGAGTTTTTATAATTGCATCGATCTTCTGAAAATCTGCAAAATTAGCCTTTAAGTGTGCCTATATTTCTTTAACAGAATCAACAGTAAAATATTGACACCACTGGAATTGAATATATTCAAGGTCATATCGCGATTCTGAAACTTTACCCTGAAGATATTAAAAAAAAAAAGTGGAAACATTATACCCTACCTGAAGTGTTGTTATCAGCTACCTTAATAGGAATATTTTCCTGGTTTATAATTTTTTCATAGTGATTTTTGTTTTCACTTTCAGATATGGGTAATCTGCAATAATTGTGTTCACTTGCAATATTTACAGTATTTACTTTATTTTCAAGAACAGTACTACTAAATGGCAATACGCCTGATTTCAAAATAATTCTTGGATATGTTTTTTTTTTAAATCATTGCATAAGAAATGTTTACTGCATATTTGATAATGACATTTCAAATATTTCTGCCAATGATTTCTATCCACTGTTTAGCTCTTTAAAAAAAGGAGAAAAAAGGGTACTTAATAACACCTCTTTGTATACCTATATACCGTGAGTTTTTTATATCACTGAACATAACATATGAATACACCTATGTTCAGTTTTAAAATAAACGTTTCAATGCATGGGAACTTTATGCAACCAACAATGCGAGTGTCATCATCACTTGTCGTTATAAGGCATTTTAGTTGTCAGTGTTAGCAAAGTGTGAAAATAATTTATTTAACATTTAATTTACACAAACAATATTAAAATAAATTTTATGGTAAATTGAAAAAAAGTTTTTTTTATTTATAATTCCTGAACTTTCTTTTTCATAAATGTTCGAAATACCCACCTTCACATTCCATACAATATGCGAGTCGATTATTAAATTCCTGCAAAGAGTGTGTTAAAAAATCCGGTTTTGTTTGTAATTCGTCACAAGCTGTGCTTTAAGTATTTAATGTTAGTGAAAATTACATTATCATAAATTTTAGATTTAATGTATCCCCAAACAAAAGTCATTTGGCGATAAATCTCCCTATCCATCGATCAGAAAGACTTGAATTTAGAAAATTTGTAATTACTGCAGTTGAATGAATTGGGGCTCAATCCATTTGAAACCAGGAACCTTCAATGGGTAAATTCTCATATCGAGGAAGAATACGTGTTCGAAGAAAAATACGCTTGATCAGTGAAAAGTGAAAAGCATTTTTTTCAACATATTATAATTTTCATTTAATAAATTAAATAGTGTTTCGCAAAAAGCAACACGTCTTATTAATAAATATTATTCTTTATTATTATTATTAAATAAGCGAACTCTGTCGGGTCAAACCCTCACAACCAAGCCAACTGAGTTCCTTTAGTTAACATTTGACTTCAAAAGTTACGCTAGTATTGCGGTAGTTCATTAATTTTGTTTTCATTATCATCTGACATTTGTTCTGTCTTCTGAAATTAAGGTTAGAATATTCTTTCAATGGAGACTGTGGTTAAATAATAATTTAAAAAAGGTATATAACCCCTTACCACAATTATTAGTCGTATCCTAAATACGTATTTCGACAACTAAGTTGTCATCATCAGTAGGTAAAAACTACTAATTAAAGTCACACGGGGCACAATAAAGTAAAGTAAGATAAACGCTTCCGCACAACTACTATACACTGCAACCCTGTAAAGACTGAGTCTTTACAGGGTCTTTACAGGGTTGCAGTGTATAGTAGTTGTGCGGAAGCGTTTATCTTACTTTACATTATTGTGCCCCGTGTGACTTTAATTAGTAGTTTTTACCTACTGATGATGACAACTTAGTTGTCGAAATACGTATTTAGGATACGACTAATAATTGTGGTAAGGGGTTATATACCTTTTTTAAATTAAGGTTAGAATATTTAAAATACAATTATAAATAAAAATTCACTCGCTATTATCTTTTCGAAATAAAAATGACTCAAAAATCGCTTGTGGTTCTATTTATTTGCTGATAGAGAAATTCCCAATTCTATTTAGGCATTAGGCAATTCAAAGGATTTCCCGTTTTGCAGTTTTCAACAAACCGATTGCTACCTCACGTGTATTGCATAGTTATACATTTTGTGGACAGATGGCGCGGCACCATATATTTTATCTGTAAATTCTACTTTTTTTTCATTTAGCCTCATGGTACAGAAACGTTATTTTATTTTTAAAGCATCCCTCTAATAACAAAAGTTACATTAATCATGATGAAACCGAAAATTCAGTAGAATTCTAATACGGTTCGGTAGATTCATAGCGAAATCGGTAGATCTACCGGAAAATCGGTAGAAGTGGCAATACTGCTTTATTGTCACCAGCGGAAAAGCCCATTTTAATACAATACTATAGATGTGCCAGGTTTTGGCGTTGCTAACTTGTGCACATACTGTATCTAAAAATAGCCACATCCATTAATATTTTAAGTTAAATTATTGTGGAGAAACTACATAAATATGATATATGAAGAATTCCAACTTACAAATGATTGTTCCCTATTGAATTACTTTTTATACGCATTCTGCAAATTATTTCCATTCCAAACTCGAACATTAGAATTTAATTCTGTGGGATCAAAATGGGAAGTAATATCTGTCTCTAAGAATGATAAGATTTTCAATCACGGATCTCGCCATCCAATATTTCAGCGTAAAATTCCTCACTGTGATTATTATTCATAGAATAATATTTCAGATATTAAATATGCATATCGTATAGAAATGCTTTGTTAATCGTTGATTTGGTCCTTTTCTCTATATAGCCATGAATTTTATAGATTTTATATATTTATTTCCCGAATTTATACAGAATGAATAGAATAATCAACGAGATATTTGCTCTGAAAAAGTTTTAAACTACAAATATTTGTAATGTTCTATAATAAATTGTCAAAAATAATTAAATAAAATATATAATAACATGAATATATAAATTTATTATATTGACACATTGTACTCACACCAACTAAATATAATTAACATAAATTAAAAAAATTCGCCACTCTTCCCAGAAGAATCAAATATCGTTTCGAAAACCATTTGAAAACATTCTTTAATAATTTAAGTTTGGTAGTTAGTGACGTTTAATTATTAATGACCATAATTAGTATTTCGTAGACTTTCGATGCTTACGATGTTACGCGTAATACGCTGGATAGCAATGAACCATGTTAGGATACTTAAAAAGCGTAACAAACAAGAAACTGTGAGATTTCTACTATAGAAGAGAGACAAGGGAAGTCAAGTAAAAATCTATAACTACTGTTAAACAAATGTGTATATTTTAATTGAATGAAAGTTACAGAGTGCAAGCGAACCAAATACAAGCTTGGAATCTTTCGTGAAGGAAAGTAGTGCAGGCTCTTATGGGACTATTTCTTTCTAGTTAAAATTAACTTACAAAACTCTCTCATTTAAAATGGAGTGAAATTAGCTGCATCATTCACCATCTTGTTTCTTGTTCTCATAAGTCATTATTTGTTGTGTTTATATATTTATTTTTGTCCTATTGCATTTCATTCTCTATATCGTACTGAGTAACCCTAACAGAATGACTAACTTGATAACAGACAAGGTAGGGTAGGGTGGTGCGAATCCTCGGAAGTCGTAGGTTAATATATCGTGACGAACCAGAATTTGACCCTCGGGATTGCTAAACACCAATGGAGTGAAGATAGCTGAATCATTCGTCATCTTGTTTCTTGTTGTCACAAGTCATTATTTGTTGTGTTTATCTGTTTATTTTTGTTCTATTGCATTTCATTCTTTATATCGTGCTGAGTAACCCTAACAGACTTACTAACTTGATAAGAAACAGACAAGGTAGGGGTGGTGCGAATCCTCGTAAATCGTATGTAAATCATCGTGACGCACAAGAATTGGACCAACAGGATTGCTACACACCAAATCAAGAAGCCTACCATCATACTTGTTTTAAATCATGAAAATTGCAAAATTAACTGATACCAATCTTTGTATTAATTTTATGTGCGAGTTTGTTATTGAAATCGTTAAAATCAGCGACAGGTAAAGTAGGAACCTTGAATAATAGTTAATTTAACGCATCAAAAAATAACTCAAAATCAGCAGAGGAAATATCAGGTGGAATATATTCTAATATTAAATTCAATTTGTAGCCAAGAAAATCCCATCTACAAGCAATCAGATCTATCAATGGCATGCCATCAGAAATACCAAAGACGTTAATAACATTACAAATAATTCGCTCAAACAAAGCCATTAGAACACCTCCCTCTATAGACGTACCAACGGGACCAGACTGCCTATCACTACATATAGCACTATAATTATTCGGAAAGAGTTCTGAATCTAATTTAGAGTCATTAAGGCAAGTTTCTGTCAGAAGAACTATGTCATAAGATTCACAAATATTAGTGTAGAATACATGAGTTTTCGATCGTAAATTTCTGGTATTTTGGTAAAAAACATTTATAAAGTGGTTGTTGCACAAAATCAGTTTGACGATACCCCAGAAACAATGATCGGAATACCATTACGATATTTAATCTTCCGATCCACAATTTATTAATCGATTACTTATTAACCCAGATATGCCCACTGTCCTTTTAAAAGGACGTTGCGCGGGTGTGCCTTTAAATGAAAATAAAACTTACGCGTTGTAATAATAGATGTCGTCTTGTGTTCAAACATTACTGAGAAGTTATATTCTACAGTACTTTGACAGTTTGCAATAAACAGGTGATTATTGTGAGAGGTTAGAGTGCAAGAAAAAGTGACCATGTCTTGTCCATATGATTTTAGACTTGTAGGGTAGGTATTTTATAGCAAATTATTAGTAAATTGTATCTTTGTTGATAAAAACACGTTTATTAATATCTAAAGAAGGATAGTGCTTTGTTTTCAAGCAATAAATATTTTTATTCCGCCCTGCAAGTAACTGCCACCAAGTGTGTCCTTTTAAAAGGACAGTGGGCACATATAATAACAAAACTACATATATAACACTTTCGGCTGTTACTTTGTGAAGATTCATGATACTGGATATAAGTAAAATAAAACACTCAATTAAACTTTGAATAACTTCACTTTATTTTTATCACTATGTGACTGCAGTTTCGACATTACATGTTACATACAAATTAAATACCTATTACTCTAATCTATTTTAAATTGTTGAAGTGCGGTTACAAAATTTCCCAACTCTCTTTTATATTAATATACTGTTATAATAGGATTTAGACAACAAAACTACATATTTTCAGAGGTTTGACATTAGACCAACTACTGCGTTCTTTGGAAGAGGAGGATGAGGAAACTTTAACTCCCAATGTAGAAATAGCTATAATGCCGCCTACTACTACTTGTGATGATCTTACGGATGAGGACTCCGGAGACGAAGATATTGTGAATGTCAACAATTTACCTCGGGCTCAATTGCTAGCAGGAGCTGAACTATTTTCGCAAAATACTGTGACTAGCAATGATGAGGACAATTGGAATGAAGAAGACTTATGGCCTCTATCTAGGTTTGTCAACGAGTCAAAAGCATATTCAGAATATAAAAAAAGACATACAAGTGGAAAAAAGTGGATCTAAAAACTCAGTTGATAGAAGAATGGCCAAATCTTGCTTCAACTGCGCCTTCGGTTGATACTTCTGACCCACAACTTTTATTTGAATTGTTTTTTGACAAAGATGTAATTGATATGTTCTCGTCATATTCTAATAGTTATGCTGCTTCAAAAAATAGAAAAAATGACATCACAACAGAGGAAATAAAAACTTTTATCGGTATTCTCTTACTAAGCGGCTATGTAAAGTTACCCAGACGTCGCATGTTTTGGCAGAATTCACGAGATACCCATAATGATGTAGTATCAAATGCGATGTCAAGGAACAGGTTTGAATATTTATTATCAAATATTCATTGTTGTGATAATGGAAATTTAGATAATACAGATCGTTATTCCAAAGTCAGGCCTCTTATCAATATACTTCTTCAGAGGTTTGTCAAGCTTTCACCAACGAATGAACACCACTCTATAGATGAGGCCATGGTTCCATATTTCGGACACCATGGCTGCAAACAATTTATCAGAAGAAAACCTCTGAGGTACGGTTACAAGTTTTGGGTCGGCGCCTTGCCATCCGGATATGTGATATGGTTTGAGCCATATCAAGGTGCCAAATCAGATATAAAAGAGTGTTATAGAAATCTTGGCTTGGGGCCCTCCGTAATTCTCGAATACCTTGATGTTTTAACAAATCATAAGCAACTTCCATATCACTTATACTTTGATAATTTCTTCACAATAGCCTTGTGCACATGACATCTAATTTTCATGCCGTCGAGCTATTACACAAAGTTTCACGTTTTTCACAAAAAGAAAAAAAGCGTATCATGGTAGACCAACCTAATCTTATCAAATATTATAACGCATATATGGGCGGTGTTGATCGGAGCGATCAAAACATCATTAATGAATATATCCGTTTTGTCCGAAGCCTTACTTCGGATCGACTCGGCTTATACCGTATAGAAATTCGGGGGAAAAAGTGGTACTTTCCACTTATTGCGCAAACAAAACGCCTGGCAACTCCATAAATTGCGTGGAGGCAACATGGATCACCTCACTTTTAGAAGGACCATTGCTCTAGGGCTTATTGAAAGTAATGGGAAGAAGAATATTTCGCAAAAATCAAAATCATCTCCTTCACCATTTGAAAATGCTACTTCAAGATTTGACAGAATCGATCATTTAGTAGCTGAACAACCTAAGCAAACCAGATGTAGAGTCTGTCATATGAAAGTTTCTACGAAGTGCACAAAATGTGACGTCGCTTTACATGTGAGGTGCTTTGTGGCATATCACACGAGGACATAACATTTTTTTACACTTTTTGATTTTTCATTTTTAGTTTAATAAATAAATAAACATCAAATAAAATAAAAGAAAATTACTTTATTGTCGTCTATTTTCCCACTGTCCTTTTAAATGGACACCTCTTTGTGATTATTACTAAAGAGAAGGATTTTTTTAAATATTTTTTATGTCATCAGTAAGCTTAGGCTGATAAAGTACTGTTAAAAAAAGTATTTTAGTAATAATAAAAAGTGTTGGGCATATCTGGGTTAAGTCAATTTTAGTTTCACGATAAAGATCTCTTCAGGCCTAAGTACGATATATAGAAATAAATATACCAGACTAATTATCGTCAGACTTGATCTTACCAAAATTTCCGACAGTTTTGAAGACAGTTTCCTGAGACGAGAAACGTATTCTAATTGGACCCACGAGTTTGCCATTTGTTGCATCAAATGAAGATATTAGAATTTAATAATAAGTTAACTTTTTTATGGTATGTGCATAGCGGTCCAATGTCTTGAGCTGAAAGCTTGTCAAAACCACAAGGCCGCTTAGAATGTATATGGTGTGTTTAAGCTGTTCTGTGCCTTTGTTACTACACCACCTCCCCGTAAGAAGGTAGCAATATTGATTCGACTTTCACTTTCTCAACATTTAAGAAAAATTGAAGAAGATACATACCGATTCCGAAAAAACGAACCTTACACACGCCGGTCCCGCAAGTCGAACCCTCGACAAACAAGACTCTCACTCCCGTTGTCCAATGCTCTTGCCACTTGCGCCGTCCAATCGTTGGAAGATATCTATCACAACCAGCGACTTCAGAATAATAGATTATTTTTTATTCTTACTTATACTGAACTATAATCGACTAGCTTAAATTTTGGTTATGTGCATAAGAGCAAATATCGCATATAGTCATCAACCACAAGCTCTATTTGAATTATTATTTAATTAATTAATTTTTCAAACGTTTTGGAATTACCTAAATAAGTTTCACAAGCTTACTGTATTGCATCTGTGTTAATGTTTTATTCAAATATCTTCTACGACAAAATGCGGCATCTCTGTACGGTATTCCCATAAGCACTGTACTGTTTTTTAAGGTGCGAAAGGACAACACATGTGTCCCTAATCATGGCTAAATATTAATCTTACCTTATAGGTTGGAACTTGCATTCCCACCTTCAAATACCTACTAATGTGAGGAGAATTACCTTCATGTTGTATATAAAATTTGAACGGCAACTACACTCATGGACAAAATTATTTATTTCAAATTTAAA
This sequence comes from Melolontha melolontha, assembly GCA_935421215.2. Classification (NCBI taxonomy): domain Eukaryota; kingdom Metazoa; phylum Arthropoda; class Insecta; order Coleoptera; family Scarabaeidae; genus Melolontha; species Melolontha melolontha. The sequence goes on from OW285235.1 coordinate 117,867,696, forward strand.
AATTTAAATTTTAAATTTTAAATTTTTTTTGTATATATAAATTTTAATGAAAGAAAAATATACAAGAAAAAATAGTTTATTTTTTACTGTTTACTTATCGAATATTAATTTTTAATTAGCGGAAAATCATTAAAAAAATTAATGATAAATTTTATGAAAACAGGATAATTATTTTAAACTCAAATGCAACTCGGTTAAGCAAATCCTAGTCTTTTAATTGAAATAAGAGCATAGTTAATAACGAGTATTCCCACCTGCTTGCATCCTTCTCAACATGCTACCAATTAGAGTTTGAATATATTCTTGAGGAACTGCGTTCCATTCATATTGTGTTGGAAACTGAAGTTTTTTTATTGTATTTGGAACAGGATTTCTTTGTCGTAAGCGGCGTTTTAGCTGATCCCACACGTGTTCAATGGGATTCAGGTCTGGGCTATACGGTGGCCAATCTAATTTTTGAATTTGAACTGCATGAAGGTAATTAGTCACTATGCTGCGTGTGATCGAGCGTTATCGTACATAATTACGAATCTGACGTATCCAATGTGGCCCACATATGGAAAAACATGATCATGGAAGAGGTTTTCGATCTACTAGTCACTAGTTATACTTCCATTGGCTTCCACAAGTTCTGTGCGTCCATCCCAACTTATGCATCCCCAAAGCGTTATGTCACCACCTCCAAAACTAACAGTTTGTATGAGATTGCAGTTGCTGTGCCATTCCCTAATGCTTCTATAGACACGATTTCGCCCATCTGGCTTTCATAATTAGATTCTAGTCTCATAAGTGAATAGAATATTTTTCCAATTCTCGATATTCCACTGAGCATGTGTTCTGACAAATTGTAATCGACAGTTTTGTGATTTTGGAGAAGACGTGGAAGTTTCGTAGGCCGTCTTGGTTTTAAACCTACTTCTTTTAGTCTTCATCTAACCGTTCTTGAACTAACATTAACATGTCTTACAATTAGTAGTTCATTTTAGAGGTATGTGGATGTCAATGTGCGACTTCGCGTAGAATTTAGTGTCAGAAAACGATAATCAATTGCTGTTGTACACCTTCTGCGCCCTTGGCCGGATCTTCGTACGAAATTTCCAGTCTCTTGATACCTTTTTAAAGTATTCGATACTGTAGATTGACTTCTCCTGAGACGTCGTGCGATATCTTTTTGGCTATATCATTCGTCATACAGAGTTACAATTTGTGCCCCTTCAGCTTCACTGCAGTAGCTAACTGGTGGGATAATGCCTATTTTTAAGAAGAAGCAACAAACGAAAATCACTAATACTTACTTAATTTCACCACAAATAATTCTTCGTTAATTCTTAAATTATGTGAGGAATTTTTAAATGATGCAACGCGCAATAGGCAATATAGGCTATAAAATCATTAAAATAAATTAAACGTCAAAACATTTTAAAGCAATTGAATATATTCACCAACTAGATCAATAACATCAGCACATATATAACTTTACGACGATAATTTAAAATTATATTTGAGTAATAGAGATAACAAAAATATTCGATAATTTTGTCCATCAGTGTATTAATAAATTCTTATGTATACGACTCGATCAAAATAAAATCATTACTAAATAAAAAATCTGCCAACGACTTTTTAACCCTGCAGAACTCCGCCATTCTGTGGAACGTGAGCCCTCACGCGTGAGCATTTTTCTCACGCTTCATATTTTTTTTTATATAACGTCAGGATGCAAATAAAACTAGTATTTTTTAAGTCAAAATCAATATTTATTGTTTTTTAAACATGTTATTTGCTTATAAAAGTTTAAAATCTCTAACATTTGTTAATAAAATAAAAATAATAAAATTGTAATCGAAAATAAATTGCAAAAAATCCTGTATTCTCTAAAATGCTAATCACTCTGATCTGAGGAACTATTGACGTTGGAACATGAGGGACAGACATATTTAGCATGTTCTGTACAAATCACTTTATTGCACCTCTCGCAATGTTTCTTGCTTTTTCAATTTTTTCGCCTAGGACAAAACGCACAAAAACCTGAGGCAACCTCTCGCACAACTGTTGATTCCTTCATGTTACAAATTTTTCGAATTCGGGTACGTAAACTCACCGGCAAATTCTGTTTTGAAGATCGATTTATCAAATGTGGTTTGATCAATTCTTGAGCGAACTCTTTCAAATATAATCTGCTGTCTTGAATAATTTCGGTATTATTTTTATATATTATTTGAGAGTTGATACCGCCTATATCCAAAATTGAGAAAAATAATCTTAGAGGCCATCTACAACAGAACCTAGAGACAGAGTAAGTTGACTTCAGCTCATCTACAACATCGACTCCGCCTTTTGTCAAATTATAAAACATGATTATCTCCGGTTTTGAAGCATCTCCAGATTTTTCATCGATTTTATCATCACTATGAAATGGAGATAACATAGAAACAATTTTGTTTGGTTTCGGTTTGTATGAAACTAAAACAATAGGTTTGCAAAATGCAAATATGCTGCTATTTAGTGGTCTAATTTTAGTATTCAACATCAAAATTTTTTCTTAACGTTCCGACAATAGTTGTTTTCATTTGAATCATGTCTTTGGCTGGTGGTATAGATGTGAAATAGTTATCCATCGTAACTTTTCGGTTCAAAATTGGTTGCCTTATTCGTTTTACTACAGAGCTTGCCGAGCTATCCAATTTAAATGGGCCTTCAGGCTGTTTACCTGCATAAACTTCTAAGTTGCATGTATAAAACATTCTAGAATCTACTAAGGCCCATATCTTCAAACCATATTTTGCTGGTATATTCGCGATGTACTGCCTGAATTTGCACCGGCCACGAAAATTTTCCAGCATTTCATCGACTGTGCAGTATTCACCAACTTGATAGTTGTTTAGGCATTTCTCTATAAATTGCTCGAATACTTCCCGAATTGGAGCTAAATTGTCATATTTCTTTCTTTCCACTCTGTCAGTTACGTTATCAAATCTAAGAGATCGTAATAAAAGGTGAAATCTCTCTCTAGACATTGCAAGCTTGAAGCATTCTGGAGCCGTGCCATCGTCCGACCAGAGTTCCCGAGTGTTCAAATATTGAGCCTTTTTTTATCCCAGCTATATATAATAGTCCAATGAGAGCATATATTTCTGTATAATTTGTTGCACGACAATCCCTATCTCGCGTATAATTTGGGCGTAACTTGTCTAGAAAAATATTTGTACAGTTCACAATATGTCGAATCATATCAGGCGGATAAAATAACTCCCAGCATTCTCTTACAGATTTTGCATTTTTTGCAATGGAGGTGACACCGGGTAAATGACAATATTATGTCTCGGAGTGCGAGTGTTAGGATAAGGCGAGTGGGCCAACCAGCGAGTTGTGCCATCTTTACCAATATAATGATGTTCTCCATCAAATTGAGGCTCTGTGTCAACTATCATATCATCATTTTCGTTATCACGATCTGATTCTTCTGTGTCTGTATTATGGTCACTGTGTTCACTGACATTGTCACTCTCCACTTCATAATGATCTCCATCATCAAATAAATTTTCTGATTGCTGGTCAAGGGCTGGTTGAGTAGCCATCCATGTTGGTTGTGGATTTAATTCTGCATATTGTTGTCTTGCTAATTCGACAATTTTCTGAGTTCTACTGATTGCCATTATACTAAAAAAATAACATATTCATATAAATATGTCATTTTCACTAATATAAAACATTTAGTACACGAGTAAATACTAATAAATGCAATACTTACATAAATAAGGTTAGAAAAACACGTCAATGCTATAACTCGCGTAGTGAGAGAAACGTCAATAGGCAAAACAAAACACCAATGCCAGAACTAGCGCCGTGAGCGAAATGCTCACGCAGTCTGCAAGTGATTGACAAGTTCTTCCTAGAAATTGCTAGAGACGACTAATTGGTGTTTAGGTTGCATTTATAAACAGAAGTGATACGTAAATTCAGCTAAAGGGCGCCTCGTTCCTATATCTCAACCCTCTTTAAAAATACAGCAATTCTGGCTTAACCCTTGTCCGGGCAAGACATTTTACTAACGTATCCGGGCAGTTCGGGCCTGGTAGGCCCGGTGCTTTTAGTATATGTTTTTACTTACAGAATTAATGAAACAAAGAGTTTATGGGAATTATATATTTAATACCATTTATAAATAACATTAATTACTTACTGATCTTAAATTTTATTCATTTCTTGCAATTATAACACAAAACTTTTGATGAAGAATGTTCGTTACAAATGTTTTGTTTGCACTCATCACAACATTGTCTTTGTTTCCTGTCTTTTGTTTTAGGACACATGTAGCACCTTCTTCTATAATTTGCTTTAGTTTCAGTTCTTGCTCTCTTTGCCGGCGTTGCTTCTTCACCTACAACCTCGCTGACACAGTGTTGGATGGTACGAGAAAGTCCATCCGCCTTCCTCCTTTGAATGTGCGGAAGAACTAGGTTTTCAGATACATCTACTAGAAACAATCTCCTTTTTTGGTGTTTAGCTTTATTCCAATTTGGGTTCAAATTCATCCAAGTAACATATGCTGCAATGCTGCTCACGTCGAGAAGGTTCATAAAAAATGTAAATGACCAACGATTTGTTCTGCGTTTACATGTGTATTTATGAGCCAATTGGTCTAACGTGTCCACGCCACATTTTGTGCTGTTATAATACAGAATTATTTCTGGCTTTTTTTTTATCGTCATCGTTACAGTTATTAGTATGATGCATCGTTGACAGAGCCAAAACACTTTTGTTTTTCTTTGGAACGTAGGACACTAAAGACGCTTTTTCTGTAAATCCGAAAATGGACGTTTGTTCTTCCCGTTTTCTATTGGGCAAAAATTCGGTTGGGATGAAGCGTTTATTTTTCCTTACGGTACCAACGCTCGTCAACCCATTTGTCAATGTTTTTGCTAATGATAAGTCCGTAAAATAATTGTCGAATGTGACATTTCTGTTTGTATTATAATACGGTTGTACGAGCTGCTCCACTACCTGTGTTGCGAGGCCCTTGGCGATTTGATTTCCTTCCTTTCCAATATAGGGAATACCATTTAGAGGATAGTAGGTTTCAGAGTCACACGCCCACAAGATCTTCATTCCATATTTGTCTGGTTTGGAAGGCATATATTGTCTAAATGGACATCTTCCTCGAAATGGTACAAGTTGTTCGTCGACTGTGATGTTTTCTCCGGGGAGGTAGTGCTTTTTCAGATTGTTATTTACTTTTTCCCAAATAACTCGAATAGGTGCAAGTTTATCGTTCTTCCTTCTTTCGGAACGTGTACCTTTCTCATCAAATCGTATAAATCGCAACAAGCTTTTGAATAGTTTCAATCCCATCGTTGCTCGAAAAATTGAAGGGCCATATAATCGACTCCATAGCACATCGTAGCTAGTATCATTAGCACTTAGGTGACCGGCAGTTAGAAGCAAACCAAGAAAAGCGCGAATTTCGATATTATCACATGGTTTCCAGGGAATATTTATCAGTACCCTCTCTGCCTCCTTGTTTGTATGTGAAGCAATTTCGGTAAGTACAGCTTCATCAATAAATAAGAGAAATGCATCAATTGGATCTTCAACAATTTTTCCCGGCGGTAAGATAACTTTATGCATTTGCGATTTTATTATATTGCACGAACGAACCCGTCCTGTCGAAGGAGGCTGGCTGCTCCACACTGAATCATCTTTAGCAACAAATTTGGAAATACTGGCAACAGGAGTGTCACACAGTCCCTCACTGCCTTGTTGCACGTCTTCCGTTTCACTAGCATTAGAAAGGTGGTCCTCTTCGTCCTCATCTTCGACATCCGACTCAAAATTTACAGGCGCCTGGTCATCGTCCGATAGGTTTTCCAGTATATCTGCGAGTTCGGCGTCCGATAAAAATTTTCTCGACATTGCTGAATGATTATAACACTTTCACTATAATGCATAAACTAAAAGCAATGAACAAAAAATGCTCGTATATATACAAATAGACAGGGAACTCCTACTTTGCCTAATATTACTTTCCTCGAAAAATTACGACCTATATACGTCATCAAATGTATTTGCTGCACAAATGACACAAAAATGATCGGAAACCCTAATTACGTAAAGAGGATTAGAAAACAAAAACGGAAAATAAAGTTACCATAATTGCCTAAAGTATGGCCTGCTAAGCCCGGCTTGCCCGTTAATGGGATTTTAAGTACAATCCGTCAATTAACTAACGATTATTCATAATTTAACAAATATTACTTAACAAGAAAACAGTAATTAACATTTCTGAGGAATTCTAAAGAGCATTAAGTCGTACTAAAATTACTCATTAAGATATCGAATTTTTTATCGTCGCTCGGGCCTGGCAGGCCCACCCTTGCCCGGATAAGGGTTAAGCGTGAGCGAAATGCTTATAGGCGCGAGTTCTGCAGGGTTATATTAATTAAAATCATACGCATTTTATAAAAACTTCAAATTTGTGTGTACGTCTATCCAGACATACAATAAATAACTTTATTTCTTCCATTGGATGTAACACGAGGAAATAATTTAATTCGCGTTTAACATGTTTTAAATAACTGTTTAGCTTTGAATTTTTATTTTATTGAAAATTTATTGCTTATTTAATTTTTCTATTAAGAGATAAAAAGAACTGCCTACAGTTTTTTTCTTAAACTATATTGAATTCATAATAAATATGTATCAATTTGTAAGCTATAATATTTCTTAAATCTATTAAAATCATATAGCATAGAAACTTAAGCATTTGCCATTGAACATTATCAACTATTTAAATACATTTTAAATTATTTCTGAAAATTATTCCAAGATAGTAAAAACGTTTTATATATTGAAATTGGCAAAAACTTCCACTGGTTGTCATGTGGTAGCACTATATTTCAAAACATGTTCTCTTGATTTTGTAAACGTAATTCAATTTCTAATTCGTTTGAAAGAAAGAAATATCTGTTAATATTTATTTGTATCAATAAGCATGCCTCTATAAGTGTAAAATGTAATAAAAGTAAAATTTGGAAGTACTAAATAATAAATCTATTATAACAAAGTAATTTGAAACATACTTGAGTAGGCAAAACAAAACCTCACCAAATTTTGTATAATACAAGACATTTTTAATAATTCAAAATATTATTAAAAATCTGGCGCGCAGAACACTTACCCTCATCTTAATAACTTCTGTAATATGGGGAAGGGTGTTGTTTTTGTGAAAGTATCTCTCCAATGGTACATATTTTATATCAATAGAGATGTTTTGTTTTATACAAAATCTATTATAATCAATAATATAGATAAAGCAGAACAAAGCTTCATCGGGTAGGCCGAAAAGGTGCGATTATAAATACATATTATAAATTATGTATGTAATTAGTAGAGGCCGGACACATCAGGCCGAAATTACGATGGACCGTTTAAGTAGCCTATAACATCGCTAAGTACAACACGCAGTTATTGATTGGCACTATTCATTCGGTTAACCGCACATTTGTTTATTGTCGTTGAATTGTGACGCAATTACTCCAATATTATAGTTAAATTCCTTTCTTCATGGGCGTAGATAGAAGCGTGAGGAGCTTTTATAATATGTTTTATTTATTAGTTTATATTTCGTAAGATAAATAAAGTACGGTAAGTTAGTTTCTTTTTTTCATCGTTTTAACTGTGAATTACATACATCGCAATTTTTGTAATAGATCCTGTTTAATATCGTTTCATCAAATCTACTTCTCCCAATTATTTTAACGTAAGTGTCCAGTGAATTTTGTTAAGTTTCAATAACTTACCCAAACATGTTTAATTTTCATTTATTTAGATCTAGAACATTGTATAAGTTACTTTGTCAGATATGATATGGAACAAGTTCGAGAATGACATTCTGAAACAATGGCGAGTTGGATTAAGGGTCAAACTGATTGTTTGTCCATTGCCAGCGATTCCTAAATTTATTGCAAAGCCTGTAAAATATAATTAAAAAATTTTAAAAAATCGCACGTAAAACGTCACTTATCATCGCAAAAACATACTTTACCGGCGGAAACTTTAACGGCGGCAAATATTCCATTAAATAAACTTAACAGTACCACCTTCAAAACATTTTTTCTAAAATTTACTGGTCGAAATGTTCCTGATGAATCCATCTTACGCAAAAATTATGTTTCTAAGTGCCGCACGAAAGCAGTAGAAGCCATCTTTCAAATCAGTACCTATGGATAAGTGTCGACGAAACTGTCGATATATTAGGACGTTGTGTGGTAAATGTTGTAGTTGGTGTACTACATTCAACTATTCCATAGAGCGCATATGTAATAGCAACTAAAGTTATAAATACAGTTGATGCGGAAACACTAGCTAAAACCATTTACGAGAATATGCACCAATGCTTCATTCGGACGACTTTGAAAAATATTCCAGGTGACTTCGGATGTGGCCTTCGGCAAAAGTATGACGCAGTTTTTAATAGAAATTCAGATTTAATAACATTGCGGCAATTTTTAATGGGGATAATGCCTCAAAATCTAACTGCTAAATACGCTGAAATAAAAGAACATTTCCAGTATGCACCTATAACCAGTTGCGATGTAGAAAGGACGTTTTCTATCTACAAGAATGTATTTCATTCAAAGAGAACAAATTTTAAAGAAGCGAACCTTGAGAAAGTATTGCTAGTTACTATGGATACTCCTTTATTCAATTTGAACTACAAAATGAACAAATAAAAATGTATTCCGTATTTTATAGACCACCACCCGTTTGTTTTCCAAGTATATAAACAAAATTAAAAACTCTTTAAAACTACAAATTTTCAATAGTATGCCCATGGAGATGAGTCATCGGCCTCTTGTGTCCGGTCACTAGTAATTAGTTACCATTTTAGTTTCAATGTGTAATTGATGTAGACTGACGCGAAAATGTAGTGTATTTTTCTATTATCATTAATACAGGATTTTCACAATAAGAATGCTTTCACCAGCATTGCCAGGTTTAGTGAAATTTCACTAGATTTAGTGATTTTCAATCATATCTAATGATTTAGTGAAAACTTTCACATAATAGGCCAAATCGGGTGATTTATTTTATGAAAGGATAGGAAATTACTTCTTCTAAAGTTTAATGTGACAAGTTAATTAACCTAAGTAAGTTTTTCTTAATTGCTTCAAAGTTGTTTGTTTCTTTATAATATATTCAATTGAAAGCATCTTGCAAATATTTTTTTTTTGTTAAACGAATGCTTTTCGTGTTGTAATACGAGAACGGAGATATTTTTAACAGATAAATCTACAGTTGAAAACCAAAATCCTTCTACGTGTGGGAAATCTTGTATACAATACATATTTAATTGAATCGGCCGATACTTGCTGGAAATCCATTATATGTAAATGGGATTTAAGTAAAACACTTATATTAATTTCCAGTATATATTACACTTTATTATATATTAATAAATAGATAACATGTTTCGCTACGATGTAGCTTCTTCGGATCTTATATTACTACTGAACACGCTCTTCACAAATGTATGGCATACATACATTTGTGAAGAGCGTGTTCAGTAGTAATATAAGATCCGAAGAAGCTACATCGTAGCGAAACATGTTATCTATTTATTAATATATAATAAAGTGTAATATATACTGGAAATTAATATAAGTGTTTTACTTAAATCCCATTTACATAAAATACATATCTACTTCTGGCGATTCATCTACAAATCCGAGAGGGAAGACTGTCCGCTTCTCAAAAAACCAAAATTCGATATGCAGAACAATGAACAATAATGGGAACAAATAGACGATTTTAAATGTTGGATTCGACGTAGCAGTTCAAGTAATAATTATTTTAGATGTAAGGTTTGTTTTAAAGATTATATTGGAGATGTAACTGCTGCTAAAAAACATAGTATTTCGAGAAAACATCAACAAAAAAATTATTGCCGTCAGCAATATGGTGACTATAACAAAGCACACTTTTACTTTGCCCACTGATCAAATTATAAAAGAAATTGATATTAGAATTGCTGGCTTCATTGTAGAACACAATTTAACGATCAACACAGCAGACCATTTAACAGAGTTAGTAAAAAGCATTGCGTCATCGTGACGTAAAAATGCACCAGCTATCACCACAATATCCTGTGGCAAACAAAATCTACTGCTATGACCAACAACGTAATTTGTAAAAATAAGTTTGAGCAGGTTGTGCACCGAACTCGCAAATTCAAAATTTTCATTATTGGTAGATCAATCGACCGATATGTCAGCAAGCACTTAAGGCTTGTTGCAAACTTTACAAAAGTATTTTGACATTTAGGTTATGTCGCATCTATCGTATGGTTTGGTTTGGTCATATTTTTACTATTTTTTTAAAATTTCTGCTAACAAATACAATTTAATATTTTATTATTTAATATAATAGACAATTTCTTCAATATTTTTTTTAATAATCTATTTAAAGAACTTCAAACGGCTTTGGATCTTTACCAACACACACATTACTAGTTAGTGTTTGTTATTATATGCCATATCATATAACATTGGACCGTTAATAAAAGCTTGTGATTGGTTAAAAGAGAGGAAGAATTTACGCAGGCAAAATCAAGTTTATTTTGTTCTGCCAAATTTTCTTTTCTGTCAGTCACTGCTATTAATTATTAACATTCATTAAAAATAGTTCATTAGAAAAATACAATACTCATCTTCTGAAGATACTGCTTGACATTAACAAAGAAATGGAAATGTCTGGAGTTTTACATTCTTTAAGAAGATGAAGTTACCAAGATGCATACAGTAAATTGGACGAAACATTAAAAAGTACAATTAGAGGGCACGGGATTCTACACTGCTCAACATATAAAACCCGTACACTAACATATTTAACAAGGTAATTTTAAAACATTCTTCACATTGTCACTATATTTACGTACCAATTTATTGTAGAAGCAACACCTAAAACAATAATTAAGTAAGATATTGATTGAAATATTTGATATCTGTCTAATACCTTGCATTGGAATGTATTTACCACTTCTTGCTGGGATAAAATTATTAAAGAATCTAACCTTACTTAATAATAAATATGTAAATAAACAAACGTAAAAGTCAAAAAATTACATAGTATATAACCTCGAAATATTAAAGCAACCATATTGTTCTATTTGTTTGAAATTCCTGTTTAAATTACACTTAAATTACAGCACCATCTGCATATAGTGTTTGTTGAACATAACCTGTAAATAACGAATATAAATGACAACAGCATAGATGACATCATTGACGCACTCTTATCGTGAAATACTATAAGCCTTCCATTGTCAATTCAGTCAAATTCCGACGAGGTGAAAATATTTGTTTTTATTAGATGAGTAATCGTATTTTTCACCTGCGGTAAATTATACCGTAATTGTCTATTTGTTGGTAATTTATATTTACCACATTTTTTGGATTGTTACATACACTTAACATAATAATAAAATCGTATACATACATATATCTAATATGGTATTTCACGTTTTATATTTAACAGGTGGCGTTTGCTATTAACATGTTTACAAACAAAAGTATTGCACGGTAAAATGTTACAGTACATTTAATAATAGTACCAGTATATTCTAATGTAGGAAATCGGTTAATGAATCTATTCACACTCGTTGCACTTGACAAACTTCGTCGTCGAGGAAGCATATTTACATCTAACACGTCTCGATTAATTCTAACTCGAGTCATATATATATACGGACTGTCCTTGAAATAAAGAGATAACATATGAAAAATTAAAAGATGTAATTATATAGAATGTAAATCCAAAATATTGTGCGTCATTTACGATGCGAACTCCAAAATTACAACCCCCTAAAAATTCTAACATGTGTCTATTAATGAAAAATATTTAGAATGTATATAAACAATAAATACCCCTATTGAAGTTACGCGCACACACACGCTACAGCATATGTTTACATACATAACAGCTGCCGATGTTATAAAAACTATGACATTGTTGTATGCTAATGTCAACAACCTCAATATATTTCGTACAAAATCGGCTGTAAACTTTTAGAATTGACCTAAATCAGCTATGTCATGTGAATTACCTGAATGATTTTGTTCTGTTGCAAGAAGTACCGTTTGGGCACCCCTGGTATACACGCTTTCGAATAAAATCGCCGTCACTGCAAATGCATTTGTTGGTCCAGATTTAATTATAGAAATTAGTATTTATGTAGAAACGTTATGCATATATCAAATACCAGATCTTTGTATGTATTATTTTATCAATTCGTTAAAACAACCACTGTATACATTCCACAACAAAATAAAAATTCAAAGCAATACATATTCCTATCTAAAACATCTTGAAAAGGAATTTTATTATACCTTTGTATGTTACATGTAATAAAAGAAATAAAGATATTCATTGTATTTCAGAATATTCGTATACGCATGAATTTGTAAATTTGTAAAAAAGACTAATATTTGAAAAAGAAACTACATTCTTTTTCAAATATTATTCTTTTTTACAAAAGCAAACCCAGATGAAAGTCGTTTACTTGTTCACTGTTTACATTACGTTTGGAATTTTTATGAAATAGGCAGGATATATCCATATTAATAAATTGAACAATTATACATTACTTACATTAGAAATAGTAAGACGTCTTACTAAAAAACTTATAAGGGGAATTATTTGTTTTAATATTAACCAAAATAATGGTAATATTAAATATCTCCTTAAAAATAAATTCTTTTAGGTGATAATGGTTCTTTATACACTACTATGGGGGGTAGGGAGATAAAAAGTATTCATACACTAAGTTAACTCGATGTAATTTTCAAATATCATTCAAGAAATGTAGTTTTTCATATAAACATAGATAGATTGTTTTGTAGTGTCTACAAGTCAGTGTTATACCGTCAAACGTCTGCAGAGGAACATATTGCAAGGCCATCTGTGGTTCGGCTCTGGTTGATAAAATGCAAATTGTCTTTTTTGCTTTACATTTAAAAAGTTACCAAACCTGATCAATAGTTTATCAGTGTAAAAGCTTCATTTTGGCTATTAGTCATATGCAATGCAATATATGCAATATATGCAATGCTATACTATAAATTTTTGACACTGTATAGATATAAACTTTACAGAACTAAAAGCAAATTTTATTTAAAAACGAAGCTTTTGTAGTAGAGCACAGATTATTTTTTATGAGGAGCTGTTAAAAATAGTATTTATAAAGAGGATGTTCCACAAATCATTGAAAAACTTCGACATAGACTCCGGAATACCTTCGATGTAATTCCTAGAAGAAAAATACAAAGGGCAGTTCAAAATGCTAGAAAGTGTTCGTGATTGTGTATTAATGAAAATGACCAGTTATTTGAACATTTACTGTAATTGTTGGTTTACTGTTTTCTTCCCAATTTTTATTACTGTTATTGTTATTTTCAATTATTGTTGCAAACAAGGTGCAAGATTTACATAGACTTTGCAAAAACAGACTTTTAATTTAGCCTTTTTAAAATACCCCCTTTATTTTTATTCAAATTCCTGTTAACATAGACATCATGTGGTTTGGTAAACGATCAAATCTCCATCAAGATCCAGAAAAATGGTACAATGTGGCTGTTGCCGTTCTAGATATAATTATAAATATCTTGTATTCGCTATTGTATTTCGATTCGATGAATAAAAAATACTTAACATATCTCGTTTCCCTTCATTGGTGTAGGACATTTTTCTATTAGTAATGTACGATAATTGAAATATTTGACAGTTCGAAATTTCATGGCTACCTTAAGGCGAATTTATACGTATCAAGTAGCTAAAGGAAGTAAATTAAGCAAGTTACTAAAAAACCGATATTTAGTGTTTTAGTGCAGTCTACACATTTGTAAAGTATTTTTTCTATTTCGGTGCTATAAAGTGCACTTTTCGACACCCGTTTGGGTTGCATAAAGTATTACTTTTTCGCACGCAAAATTTTGTTTTTAGAGGTTGGTCACAAAAAAAGTAATGGAACTAAATCATATGTAAATGTCAAATATAAATGTGTATAACAAGCATGTGTAGTAAAAGTTGTATAGGTACAAAGAATAAAAAACACTTGCTAACATTTTATTTATACTAATTAACAATATAAATTGTTAAACAGAGTTGGAAGATCTAATGCTACTATTGACATTTACTTCCCATTTTGAATAGTGCAACTGTTATAAACGTTTACTGTAACACTAGAAGATTCATGTGCATTAATGGAGATTCCAGGCAGATTCTGGGAACACACTATGTTTTGCTTGAATTCCTGTTGATTCACATTGATTGACACATCACTGCCTATTGCATCAGAAGTCGATGGATTCTGAATAATTTTAGTGGATTTATTAGGTGCACTAGACAGTATTCGAGCAACATCAACTTTTTTCATGGTGGAACTATCAATGTAACCTTCAGCCACTGCTGAAGATTTCCATCCTCCATGGCGCTTATTTGTTATTAAGTCACCTCCACTATTAGCCAAGTGTATCACACTTGAACGCCTAAAGCAATGTCCAGTGAAGAGCTCAGGATTAGGCAAATTTAAGTAAGTAGCAATAACTTTTGGTACTTTTCCTATAGTATTAATGCCAATTGGATTATTCACGCAAGAATCATTTCTATATTGCAGGAAGAAGCGATTATGTGTAACATGAGTGGGACGAAGTGAATAATATTTTTTGACCAAATCAATCCATAATTTTTCTGTTATAATAAATTGTCTTATAATATAAGTTTTAATTTTTGGCACTCTAACCATTATGACATCATTTTTAAACTGTATATCATCTAAAATCATGTTCGTGATTTCTTCACGACGACAAGCTCCATTATAACCCATTATAAGGATAACCTATCAATATTAACCCGGCATTAGTAGCTAGGTTAAAAATCCCATCGTTAGTCGCGCGTGAGATTTACTCACACGAAATTTTAAGAAATAAAACGCTGTTCTTTTTAATGATTAGTTTTATTTGTAAATTGAACAGTATGAACAGTTGTAAAACATGATATTTTCAATTGCAAACGACTAATATGTTTATAAATCTTCATCAGGTTCCATCTCTGAGGTACAGATTCGACAAGAAAAAATTGTGTGTTCAGGGCAAATGGGTCGCTGGCAAGTTCTACATACTTTTTTGACTTTTCTATTTTTTCGACGAGGACAGAAGCTACAAAAACTTTCATTGACATTCTCAGGTTGTCTTACTTCTTCTGGTGGTAATTTTGCTGTTTTTCTAATAGAAGTTCGTAGGCTGTATGGTAAGTTTGTAATTTGTGATCGGCTTATTAGGTGAGGTTTTATTAGCAAAAGAGCCAGTTCCGTCAAATATGCACGTCTAGGCGGAATGGGGTCGTTGATGTGATTCGCCATATATATTATAAAGCTGTTTATGCCCCCAATGTTTAGCATTGAAAAATATGTCGCCAGTGGCCATCTACAACTTATTCTTGCAACCGAGTATAACGCTTTCATTTAGTCAACTACGTCGACAGCACCCTTAGTTAAATTATAAAAAGTTATAATTTCGGGCTTTACTTGGTCTCCTGTCTCTTCATCTATGACAGCGCCGTTGTGCATGGTAAACAAAAGAAGTACATTTTTCTTCGTTGTCTTCTGAGGGACGTATGAAGCTGTGATGTAGCCGGGTCCTGCGGAGGCTACATTGTTGCGTTGGTACGCAGATGCGTACAAGCATCGAAATAATACGCAGATAAGGTTGGTTTAACGTAGTATAATAATTTAACACATAATAAACATAGCAATTACTATATACATAACAATGAATAGTACAGTAGTTAAAGGAGAGATATAACTAGCACTCGCTATGTCTTACTGACTATCTAGCTATGATTGATTTCTTGTTCTTTAATAGAACATCTTATATATCACATTAGAGTGCCCTCGTTTGACTACGTCCTTACTTAACTGTAAACAAGATGTGCAAGCGTGCAACCTCCGATTAAGAATGCTTGTGTTTAATTAAACAGGTGGACCGAGGTCGTGTTTTCTAATACAATGCAAATAAGACCAGGGCCACGCCTTGACTATATCGAGTATTACAAACATTACTTAATTAGGTTATCACAAAGCCAATACAGACTCTTTTGAAAAAGCAAACATGCTACTCAGAAATGGTCGTTCTTTGATATTTTACAGTTGAGGGGAATTTCTTTCTTATTTTTTCGCAACGTACCAACAATGGTAATGTTATGGTTAAGTTTTAGATCTTTAGCGAGTGGAATGGAAGTCCATAGTGACATTCCTACCGGTATTGAGAATTGGCTCTATAGTTCTCTTGACTACACTAAAAGCAGTATTTTCCATTTTATATTGACCTTCAGGCTGTTTTCCTGCATAAAATTTCTAAATTAGAGGTATAAAATGATCTAGAGTCGACCAAAGCGTATATTTTAATGCCGTATTTTGCCGGCTTGTTAGCAATATATTGTCGAAATTTGCAGCGTCCTCTAAATGCCTCAAGCATCTCATCCACAGTTCCATATTCACCAATTGTATAATGCGATTTACAAAACTGAACAAAATCATCAAACTGTTTTCTAATAGGGGCCAAATTATCCGAAGCTTTGCGAACATCCCTATCATGAATGTCGTCAAATCGTAGAGCACTTAGTAGTGTATAAAATCTTCTTTGACTCATTGTTGCCCGAAAACATTCAGGAGCTGTGCCGCCATCTGTCCAAAGTTCAGAAATATTGATGTGGCTACTTTTTTTATACCACCTAGATATAGAAGACCAATAAGAGCACTTAGTTCATAAAAATTAGTGTCAGCACAATCTCTTTCACGGCTATAGTTATTGCGCTTTATTCGAAGGCATTCATTAGTGCAATCGACCACTTCTTGAACCGATGCGTCAGGAAAGAAAAGTTACCAACATTCAAGCGGCGTTTGCATTACGTGCTAAGCTTTTTACACCAGGCATATGAGTTACCAAATTATGTGTCCGTGTACGACCTCTAATAGTGGGGTCGTGCTTCAACCATTTCGTTACTTTATCTTTACCAATGTAAATTGAAGCATTTTAGAAAAAAGTATCATCAGTGTTTCCATCCATTAATAAACCACTTTCATCAAAACTTTCTTGTTCTTGAACGCCTTCATTGCCTTCATTTTCTTCGCAATCGGTTTGGTCTGTTTCTGTATTGTGTAGGCTGTGTTCGCTTTCTGCGTCACTTTCTGGTCCGTCACATCTCCCTTTATCATCTTCAAGAGGTTGAATATCTTCATTTTGATCTGAAACAACTTTATTCTTTAGTCTTTAGATCAAAAATAAAAGGTCAAGCACGAATTGGAACTGAAATTGTTCCATGTCATTGATTTTTTATTTTTATTTTTAGTGTAAAACAAAGAAGCAGGCAGAAAAAGAGAGATAGTTGCACAAACTATTCTGATGACAGTATCAGTTTTACTGATTTTGGTACAGAAAGCAGAAAAAAAAATCTATGCTTACCTTTGTTCTTTTCCCGCTCAAACTTTAAAAGTGCAAGCTCTACAAGTCTTTTTCCACGACTCATTGCACTACACTAATCAAAAACAATAACCGAGAGTGTATAAAAACAGTTCCAAAATTATTACACGCTTTGTCGCGCAATGAGAGAAAATCTCACACGAAGTGTAACCGTCTCTACTATGCACAATACTAATGCGACACGATCGGCTTACACTTACACTCGTTATGCCCGTAAAGGGAGTGGGAGTAGCCAGTAAAGTACCTAGAAGGACTCGGGACAGTATTGTGTTGAAAAAAATTTGTACCAATTAAAATAAAAGTATGAGAGAAAAACTCATAAAGCGACTAATGCCGGGTTAATATGACTATTATAACAAAATAATGTAAACATTAATAAAATACTATTACAAGGATGTTTGTATTACTTACTTTCATTGCTAAATATGTTTTATCATCGGCTTCTATTATAAAACAGTTAATATGATCTATTTCTAAAATCTTGGATTTCTTAGGCTCGTAGCCTTCAGATAATCTTTTTAAATATGCAAGAAGCCTAGAAAATTTTGAGATATCTATATTTTTATAAATATTTAAACAACATCGTAACATCGAATATGTGGACCACAAGGTCGATGCCTTTTTTATCTAGCTTTCCTTATCAAAATAAGCAATAATTACATTTTCAGTAATATTCGCGATATTATTTTCTTTACACCAAGTTAAAAAGTGCCCGTATTGCTTTTGATAAATATGTCGAGACTTTGATGGCAAAAGATTTTGTAAATTATCTTCTGCTATTTTGCGAATCTCTGGGGGCGTGCAATTATTTGCTTCGTCCATTTCGTTAATAATTTATTGCATAAATCAATCTAAATTTTAAACTTAAAATGACATATAACACTGCCGATTTTCAAATATTTAAAATGCTCTAGTTAAACATCAATGCTACCAACTTCAAAAAAAGAAAATTTCTACAATTTTCGTACAAAACATGCCTCTTATTTTAAGTCCTTTTGAACTTTTAATGTCCGAAATAGAAAAAAATAGTATAAAATACACGTTTCATAAGACATTTTAGTGCACTTGTTCTTTAGAAAACTCGCCTTGCGGCTCGTTTTCTAAACTTGAACGCGTGCACTAAAATCATGTCTTATGCAACTTGTACTTTAATATACTATTATTTAGTTGCTATTTTAAAAATGGCTGCAAGTGATTTTGTGTGGGCATACATTGAGAAGTGTATATTGCATATATCCAATGAATTGGTAGAAATACTTTCCGCCGAAGTGCGAAAAAAGAAGTATGGTGCATCTTTTCTACCTTGTTAAGAGAACTTGCAACAGAAGATTTATCATAACATAGGAACTGCATGAGGATGCCTAAGGATAATTTTGATATCTTACTCAATAAAATGTCCCCAAAAATAACCAAAAACGATACAATAATGAGAGCTGCAATTCCAGACAGAATAAAATCAGAAATCACGTTGTCATATATTGCAACAGGAAATAGTTTTAGAAGTGTACAGAGAATATTTCGTGTATCAAGACCTGCAATCTCCAAATTTATACCCGAAGTACGCGACGTTATTTGTGAAACTCTCAAGGAATATAGTAAGTAAGTAAAATACATATAACAATTACATTTTCAGCATTTTTATTAATTCATAACACAAGTTGTCAAAAATTGATTTTACTTGAAGCATATATTTCTAAACATTGGCGTAGGCTTCCCTTATAGCGTCTGATGTTGATTGATTAGCAGGTTCAAAAGGAGACGAATTATATAGCTCGTAGATTCTGTATCACCTTACGGTGTCAAATACGAATATGTAGGCGACGCCAGAGGTGTTGCCATATGAACTGAATCAGGAGTTTTGCAGTTATTACCGTGCAATTTTTGGAGATGTTAATAGGTGATCTTGGTGTTAATGACAATAATTGGACACCAAAACTACGCCCAAAAATTACGTATTGATTTTCAGGTTCACATGTCATACTTTCTCTTAACTTTTTTAGTTCTGTGACTATCGTTGAAACCTGTTTTAATTTAGACACTGGTTTACGTTTTGTTTTGTTTTGTTTGTTTTGTTTTTTGTTGACTATCTTCTTCTTGTTGAGCTTGCTCGGGTTGTGCCTAAAATAAAATAATAAAGGACCTATAGTTATTCTATACATTTTCACGTTTATAATATTTATTTATCTATTTTAGGTGCCTACTTCCGAAACTGAGTGGAACAAAACTGAGAATGGATTTCGTCAAAGATGGCATTTCCCTAAATGCTATGGAGCGATTGATGATAAACATGTTGCCATTCACGCACCAGCAAGCTGTGGTAGTGAATTTTTTGAATTATAAGGGTGGTAACAGTATCGTTTTGCTAGCTATTGTGGACGATAATTATTGCTTCCGATATATAAATGTTGGATGCCCTGATGGCGGTGTTTTCCAACAGTCTGGTTTATATGAAGCATTAGAGAATGGTTTATTACCAGATGGTGGTTTCATAGTAGGTGATGATGCTTTTCCACGAAGACATATTTAATGAAACCTTATTCTAAAGAGACACCTTCAAACGAGCAAAAAATTTTTAATTACCGTCTTTCTCGAGCAAGAAGGATAGTAGAAAATGCTTTCGGCATCCTAGCAAGTCGATTTCGTATTTTTTTAAATCCTATTGCTTGTCTACCGGAAACTGTTGATAAAATTATTAAGACCTGTTGCGTGTTACACAGCTGGATTGTGATTACGTCTAGTACAAACTATACACCACGTGGATCTCTTGACGAAGAGAACATAGATTGCGGTCATGTCAAACTGAGTGCTTGGAGAAACGAGATCAGACACGTTTTGCCATCTATAGAAACAGTAGGAAGTAATTACTCTCCAAGACATGCAAGAGAAAGAAGAGATCGAATGTGTCGGTATTTTGTCACTGAAGGTGCTCTCCCATATCAAAAGACATTATCAAAATTATCATTACACAGTACACATCATTCGATCTTGTTCCTGATTTCATTGAATTTTTTATTTTCTTCCTTTCTTGTGAATACGTTGCTAGTAACGCCCGTATTTTGTTTTTTATGTCATCCACCCCAAAAATCCTTCTACTCCCATGTCGTGCTTAATTTCTTTGTAAGTAGCTTCTCGGGCTTGTTGTTTCTTCGTTTCAACGAGACATACATAATAAGTTTTTATATAAATACCGAACGACGCACACCATGTACTTTCTACTAATGTATTTTACTAAACTGACTTGTCTAGACCTGTTTAGTGTGAATTTAGTTGCAGCAAAACAGAGGTGGGGGAAGCAACTTGCTCAAGTAAATAGAAATTGTTTCTATAATGCATTACTTGCTTAAGTACTAAATGAAGTTATTTATACGATGCAAGTATCTTAATTTAGTAATTTGATTTAGTTAGTTTCTTTAGCTACTTGATACGTGTAAATTGGCCTTTACTTAATCTTAAAACGCATTCTTCGTGAATTAAAGCATAATGTAAAAAACGTGTCTCAACATGTCATACATGGTTTAAATCAGAAAAAGAAACTTTCTAGCGGTATTAAAATCCAACATAGTGCCCATAAGAAATAAGTTGATGATGGTCAGATAGAACCGAAACGTCCTATGGAAATTTCGAGTTTGCCGTAGATCAAAAGTGGCCTCGAAAACGTGTTTATACTTTGCTTCTGCAGCCTAAATAAACGTGCTCAATGTAAAAGCAGGAAACGAGCTTCTTTCGTTTTTTAAAGAATCTCGAACGTCATTTGACACAGGTCCATTTCCTCTTCGGGTTCATAACAAACACAAAATTTAGCAACTTTGCCAAATTTAAACCTACCCTCTATTTCCAATAATAAGCGAGATCCCCATGCTAAGGGACGAGAATGAATCAGCCTATATATATATATATATATATAGGGAGAGAGAGATATGGTAGATTCAATTAGTTGGCGATTTAAGGCCTGGTTTTACTTCAAAATGTATATATTTAAAACAATCTTACATGTTTCGGCATATTATGCTTTTTTCAAAGAATTTACTAGCAAATTATTTTTATATTTTAAATTGTTTGAAAAAGGCATTATATACTGAAACATGTAAGATTGTCTTAAATATATACATTTTGTAGTAAAACCAGTCCTTAAATCGCCAACTAATTGAATCTACCATAACCTACAAAGGTCACGAAATAATTACCTATATATATATATATATATATATATATATATATATATTGTTACATACTCGAAGTAGGCAGATGAGATAATATTAATTATATAAATAAATAAATAAATGAATACAGATTTTAAGTACGTAAGTGTGGTTTATTTCCCATGGTACTTACCTTGTCTGAGCAAGCAGGTTCCATTTAAGCTTATAAGATGTCGCTTGAATTATTTGTGCATATGTGTTAACGAATTTCAATAGTATAAAATAAAAATTATATTGGTTCCGGTTAGCCCAGGGTATCTGTTTAATTAAATATAATAATAAAATTATGCTATTGTCACAATAAAGCATACAAACTGGACTGAGGGATTGGTCCATTGTCAGAATTCATTAATTTATTCTTATTTCTATATATATATATAAGGTAAACTTAATTAGTCGGCGATTAAAGGTCTGGTTATTACTTCAAAGTGTATATGTTTAAAATAATCCTACATGTTTCGGCAATGATGCCTTTGTCAAGGATATAAAAAATATAAATGACAGAATATATATATATATATATATATATATATATATATATTCTGTCATTTATATTTTTCATATCATATCAAGGTCACGAAAATACTATATATATATATATATATATATATATATATAACTATCTAATTCTCTATAATTATTAATTAATAATTATTAATAATTATTAACAGTTTTAATCAACCTAAGGTTATTTGCCGGCACAGAATGAACCTCAATCCCTCAATCCCTCAGTCCAAATATAATAATACTTTAAATATGGATTGTTTGTTTAATGAGCATGAGAAGCGTTCGTCTGCAGGAGCCGATTCGGTATATTCAGACCTTGCTTTTTCTTTTTTAATTAAAAATTAACATTCAAACTTGCTACATAGCAAATAGAATACAACTCATGTACACTGAGTTTTTTATGAATAGAAATAAAAGTGTCGGAAGTAAGTATTAAGAAACGAGATTTAATATTTTTTTAAAGATATTTTAAATAATATACATTCTAGCTATCAGCTGTTGCTTACAATATGTGATCACGTGACATACATGTGTGTATAGTTATGGAGAATTAAACATACAAAGTAAATGGTTTTACAAATGCAAAATATTGCTTATGAGATGAGGTTGAAAGTTATCTTAAAATGAACCGTTCATTACTAGGTAGGTGTTAGTTAAACAATTGTACTAAAATTTTAACTTTAAAATGTATGTAAACTATAAAATAGGCTATATAAATTTCGGATGTTTTTCTTTTAGATAAAATATAGTAAATACGTGTTTGTATACATGAACAATTTCTTACTGGACCACGGGATCTAGGTGTTTCTGCAGGACTGCGAAATATGAATAGTACTGCTGATGGTATTCGGAGTTTTCTAACTTTTAATAACTGGCGTGCGGTACAAATTTTGTATGGAAAGATGGCGCTATTAATTTATTTTCGTCGTGATACAACTTATATGTAAGTATTATACTTTTTTACTATGTTCTTCTAATTTTAATATGCAATTGCAAAAACGACGCGTACTATACAATATCACCAAACAGACGCTCATTCTCTGTTGTTTTCGGCCTAGGCCTCCATTCGTAAAAAAATATATTACTACCTATAACTTTTCTAAAATTATGAGTTTAGATGGACTAAGTGTTTAGATATCCTTTAGAATTAATTATATTAATTTTAAAATGAAGTTTAGGTTATTTTTAATTTCTATTAATTTCATATCTGCATAAGTATAAACATATGATTCCCGCGGAAATAAATTCAAATCAAAAAACTCTACTGTCGGTATAAAAGATTTCCATATTTAATTAATATTATCAAATAAGTTAATTATTTTCGGATATTCAAATTTGATTAATAAATATTATTGAGTTCACTATAACTTAAATCTACATATTTTTAACATGTTTTAATTCTTTTTCCGCCTGTTTCAGTTGCCAGTGTTACACCTTCGTGTATACCGATAGGTCCAGCCCGCTACGGGCCATACGGAACAATATACGTATGGAACGTAATGCGATGTGGCAACGTATGTACGACGCCACTCCGCGTGCGCATACATAAGTCTGATGATCGAGAGCAATAGATTGCCCGTCATTCGTATCTAGCTGTGCAAATGTAAAGGTTGCAACAGTTGCAAGTTCAACTGTTTAGAATTTTCGAGACAATAACCCCTAGAAATCTCGAGGGAGTGAGGCGGGAGTTTTACAATAGGCTCGGCTATTGTTTGGGGAGAGAGGGCGGTATTTTCGAATCCTATATTTAGTGACTTTCTTAGAATTAAAATTTATTTTGCAGAATTATTGATTTTTTTACTTTTATCTTTTAGAAAACGTTATTGTTTTTTTATTACTTAAAATTACTTTTCCGTAGCAGCTAAGAATACAATAATAATAACTTGGAGATATAACGACCTTTTTATATCTGAAACAAATGGGCAAATTACGTACACAGAACGAATATGCAAACGACTATATCCTTGCGCGGTTTAAGTCTTACTAAATTCATAACTCTGCAATGTATGGTAATGTAAGCTATTGCGCGTAGAGGGAATTCGACTGTTGCCACTTATTGCTCGGTATGGCCCGTTGAGAGCTGGTCCTATCGGTATATAGAATGTTAATTTAATTTTAAATTATATTTCTTTAAATATATCTCGCATTTAAAATATTAAAGCTCAACCTAGCCATTTTCCTGTATATTATTTTGCAAATAGAAAGCCTTTCCTTTGTTCTCATGCTACGATAGACCCTCCGACATCTACCTGCTTTAAACGATCAAGCATTTAACGGTCGCTTGAATTTCTTTATACATTTCGTTTTTAAACTTAAGTTACTAATTTAATTACGCACGTCTTCTGTAATATATTGTGTCGCCTATCGTTATAAAGCTTGTCTCACAAAGGATATTTTAATGATATTTATGTCATCGACATCACGATCTCTTAGCTCGCCCTTTTGATTAATCCCTTCTCCAAGGATAATAAAACTGAAACATTTTTCGACAAACCAGTGTTACTTCGACACAAACGCGGTCTTCTGCTTAGAACCTTCGTAAGATACAGATCTTACTTCACGTGCTGTCCAGCAAGAAGTAACACGCCGCCCGGCCTCCTTCGCTTCTAAGGTAATCTGTTTTGTTCTTTATATATTATTCTTTTAAACTAATCCACATTAATTTAATTGATTTAACTAATTAATTTCTTCACCCGTCTGCCAAGCATCGCTCTTCATACTTGTCCAAGTATATAACGCACCTCGTGGACGACCATCTTTGCAACTCAAAGGTAACTGTATTGTTCGGTACATAGATTATTTTATATTAATTACAATTAATTCACATTTAATTTACAGCTTAATTTAACATTCGTTTCAGAATATTTTTGTGTGTTCATTTTTAATTACTTATTTACCCCTCCTTGTGTGTATTACTTTTATTTAATTACTTATAAATATATCAACGCTCAATTTCTTTCTTGTAAATAATAAATACAAACTTTAAGGACAACGTTGTTGTTTTATTTAGTTAGTAAGTTGTAATATATTTATGTAAGCATCCTATAATTCACCAGCACCACAATTATTTATACTAAATAATTTATTTTATTATTAGCAACCGCAGCCGAACCAGAGCGCTTGTTAGTTAATGCCAGTATATGTCTCATATCAATATATATTATAAAATTATATAAGCGATTATTAGTGGTATTAGTGACAAGTTGGTGATTATTAATTTTATTAGCATAAAATTTGCAAAATTTGAAATAAATGCTAATGAACTAGCTGAAAAACGCTCTTCCAAAAAAACGGAACACGATAACGCGAAATTAATATATTCAACCCATCGATGAATACAGGTGAACGATCAAATAAGTTATTAAGCAGAGAGCCGTGCTTTCATCCGGAATAACAAAGTGTACTGGATATCGTATACTATTATTTACACCTGAAGTATAATAAACAGTTTTCAAGGGAAGTTTATAATCTATGAGAAAAATTCTAGTACGTCGGTGTAAAAATAAAATGTGAACTTTTTATTCATATTTTCTCAGTAGTCGGAATCACTGTAGCCTTTTTTATCGTACATATCTATATACTTCCGCTATCAATTTCCTTTTACCTATGTATTCATAAAATTTAAATATTTTCAATAAAAGATAATACCTTACCTATTGAACGTTTTTCGTTTACCGTATGCATTTGAAACGATGTCGAATACTTTACATATTTTTGATCAATATTTACTGAGGCTATCAAAATAACGTAAAAATGTACTTCAATACTTATGGACATAATGTGCTAGTAAAATGTATCCTAAATAATTCTAAAACGATAATCAAGGACACTTTTAAGAAAATATCCTAAATAAATTCCGTAATTATGCACATCAAAAATATCAGAAATTAATTATATGTGCAGGGGTTTTCAAACTATTTTTTCTTATACCACTCATTTGTACTAGGTTTGTTTTGGTTCGCAATTCTGAAAAGTTCTAGAACTACTTTGCAATCGTACTCGTTGTTTGGTGTTTTGGTTGCATATGAACTAGTTCCGAATTTTTGATTATATACTTTGGTTGTTGCAAGAATTAATTCGGAATGATTCTAGAACTGTTTTAGCAGTTCTTGCTCCTTAGCGAGTAGTGGTTCAGAATTAATAGTTCGAGTTTGCACATTGTGTTTATCTGTTTTGATATTTTTGAATGTTGATAAACAGTTCGTCTCTAAATCTCTGATGAACATAATCTAAATAAGATACGAGTTCAATTATGATGGAGACAAACGCTGTAGATGGCGCGCATTTATGTTTTGAAGGTCGCGGCTTGAGTATGTGATAGCTGGGTCCCTTACGAACAGTGTGGCATAGTTTTCGTCGCGAACGCATGTTTTACGCGCGTGCTACGACCATTAGTGAACGTCAAGTGCCGACCGCCGTTGCGCAACGTATTATCATTCGTTTTTTAGTGAGGGAAGGCGTTAAAAACACGGAAATTTTTCGGCGATTTCAAAATCAGTTCGGTAGTGAGTGCCTGAGTAGGGCAGCTGTGTTTAAATGGGCCAAAGCGTTCAAGGATGGCCGCGAAACCGTCGAGAATGAGCCGCGTGATCGTCGACCGCGAACCAGCATCACACCAGACAACATTCGCTGCGTAGAACAACTCATTTTGGAGGACCGTAGGATGAATGTTCGAGACATTTCGGCTGAACCTGGCATCAGTATTGGTAGTGTAGTCTATCATCCACGAACACCTTCAATATCGCAAAAGAACGGCGCGATGGTTTCCCAAACTGTTGAACTTCACGCGGTTGGAAGTTTGTCGCCGCTTGCTGACGCGATATGAGGCGGAGGGGGACGGTTTTTTAATGCGAATCTTCACTACAGATGAGACATGGGTACACTATTACACTCCCGAAAGCAAGGTGTCGTCTAAAGAGTGGAGGAAGAAGGGGGAAGGGGCGCCAGTCAAAGCGAAGACAACCAGGTCCGCGGGTAAGGTGATGTGTACTGTGTTCTGGGACCGGCGGAGCGTGCTGTACGTCGACTTCCTGCGCACACAACGTTCCATCAATGCTGCATACTACTCTAACCTTCTGAAAACACACGTGAAACCCGCTTATCGCTCGAAACGGAGGAGCATTCCAGCGCGAAGTGCGATTCTTCTCCAGGATAACGCGCGCCCTCATACCGCGCGTCTCACGCTCGATACAATATCGGAATTGGGGTGGGAGGTACTGGAACACCTCCCTACAGTCCTGATTTATCACCCTGCGACTACCATATGTTTGGACCACTGAAAGAAGCCCTCGGAGGTCAAAGATTCAACACCGACGACGAGGTAGAGGAGTTCGTGCGCACATGACTGTCCGAGTTGCCCAAGGAATTCTTCGATACCGGCATCAAAAAGCTTCCGGAGAGTTGGAAAAAATGTGTAACCAGTGAGGGGAAGTACCTAGATAAACTGTAAATTTTTGTAAATTTTTTCGATAATAATATAAATAAACGTGTCAGAGCATTTGTCTCGATCATATTTGAACCGCCCTCGTATATAGAAAATTTGAAGTAAAATATTTGAGCGCATTGATTTAATTTACTTTGGAATAAAAGCATGGCAACGGCAAACAAATGAAAGGCAAACGTTATACTCAAATTTGTAGATGATTTAATGAAAAAAAGATAGTTGATGTTGAGAAAAAAGTGTCCAGGTATAATCATCATCCTGACTGCAGCTTTGGTACTGTTTTTCTAAAAATAATTTCTAAAGTAAATAATTTTAAAATATTTCATATCATATTTTTACCTAATTCTTGGCGAGCAATTATGCAGAGATTGGAACTTTTTTGTACTTATTTAAATTGCCACTAGATGGAGCACTAGTAAAGTTTAAATTTGGTTTCAATGTGTTTTGGTTTTCTTGAGTTCACTCAAATTCAGAAAGATTCTGGAATTAACAAAATTGTGCGCATCAGTTCTGCGCAGTTCTAGTACTGTTCAAAATTGGGAACCAAAACAAACCTACTAAGAATCAGACGTATACTACTAAGGGCCGATTGTGCAATTCGACTTTAGCCTCTAGCGGTACTTAGTGTAAGTTTATTGACAGTTGTGTGTTGTATATACAAGGTTTAGAGTTTATGCTCGAATCTTTATCTGGTTTAGCTAAGCTCCCGACGTTCCGAGTTTAACGAAAACTTAAGAGAGTTAAGTCAATTACATAACCTATTTAGGTATTTTGATGTAAAAATTCCATGACATTATATATTAAAAAATGAATTATTTAACAATATAGTCATATAGAGAACGACCAAGTCACCGGGTATCTAGCAATACATCTTGGAAATGTTAGTATTGCCACTATAAGATAAGGGAGTACTTATTTAATAATAGCAATGCTATTCGACACACCTTAATTAATGATTTAAATCATTAATAGAATTGATAGAAAGATTAATAGACTGCTTTAAGATTTATATTTTTGTATTATTATTTATATTATGTTTGTGTTGTTATATGTAGACTCGGCAAAGAGAAGCAATTTCCAATGCAGTGCCGAGAGCAACGTAGAGGAGAGAAGCACACGGCACGGAAACTCAAGCGTCCGGATCAAAGCACAGTTGTTCAATATTATCCCACTGGTCGTTGTGAGTGCAGTACACACGGCATATTTAGAAGAAACTCTGAAAACGTAATAGCGAGTATGCCGGATTTATAATACGAAGGCGATAGAATTAAATGGTAAGGTGCGACGACTATTTGACGTGTACCAGCAGGTGGACACCACCTAAAAAGTATAAAACACTGTTCTGCAATCCGTGGCAAACGTTACAGCGTTTACAACAACTAACATTTGATATAGATGTTTGTTTTATTATATGTAATCTACTGTTCACTTTGCTAGATCAAAAAGCATTTGTCTCCTTCTGGAGCAAGTATTCTGATTCTACATTACCAAGTCGGACATCGATAAGAAACGTTATGCCATCTGGTCGTGACTATGTTGAAACAAGAAATAACGCAGAATTGAAAGATAAAAAATTGTTGTAATGTGAGGACGAAACAAGCGATCGGCAAAAAAATTCTATGGCGAATGTGATGGTACGTACAATGGAAGAATTTGAACCTTCATCCTCTATCTTACTTGCTTCCAAAGGAGTTGTAAAATGTACTAGCAGTAGATATACTATGCCGGTTCTAGCTCAAAATCCCATGTATTTTCTTATGGAGGTTCATTTTGCACTTTTTCAATTTGGACATATTAATCCGGGACACCTCTATATACACTCGTAGATCTATTTACAGATCTACGAATGTATATAGAGGGTGTCCCACTGAATGTTCGCGGGGGTGAGTTTTACATAGGGGTGAGAAGATTGCAAGGCGGTTATTATTATAATTATGCGGGGGGGGTGAGTTTTACATAGGGGTGAGAAGCTTGCAAGGCGGTTATCGGCGCTAGCGCGTATGATTTCAGAGGTGATATCATCTTTATTAGTTCGTTTGCTCCTTTTCTTCGGACCTGTTCATTCCTGCTTCATATCTATTCAGACCTAATCATTATTAGTTCAGAGATATTTAGAAGAGAGATGACGTCACATATTTAGAATTATTTGATTTTTTTTATTTTTAAAAATATCACATTTAAAATTTTTTTATATTTTTAATGTCGGGACGTCGAGGAATTGAACTCGGGTCCTTCTAGGTGTAAGACAGACACCTTAACCGTTCGGCCACACCCGAGATGTAAATTGGATATTGTAAAACGCATAAGTAGTCTATTACAAAATGTGGAAACTCAACTTTAAATAACTTAGAGAAATTATTCATTAAATTCGCGTTTAATTTACATATAATTAGTATTAATTATCCCCGTTTAATACTCGATATATTTTACATTTTTCAGCAGATATCAACCGTAATTTTGTGTGTAATATTAGAATTAGAGGTAAATATATCGACACAGGTCATTGAGTAGATATGTGGATTGTTCGATAAACTGCTTTTCATGAAAGATAGTATCTTCCCTCATTTTAAGAGAGGCGATGATGAATTGATTGTAATTATTCGATTTTTTCTATTTTTAAAAATATCACATTTATATTTTTAATGTCGGGACGTCGGGGAATCGAACTCGGATTCTTTAGAGTGAGACGCCGGGATTCTATCACGAGACCACGCTGGGTAGTATGAATAGGATATTTTATAAGTTATATATATTATCTAACCTATTACTATAAATTATTTTTCCAAGTTAAATTAGAATTACTATCATAGGTGGATATATCGATCGAGTCTTAATAATCGTTAAATTTACGGTTAATTTGCATATAATTGCATATAATACTCAATATATTTGACAACCATAGTTTTGTGTGCAGGATATCGGTTGTAGTTCAACATATTTAAAATTTTTTATATTTTTAATGTCGGAGTGTCGGGAATCGAACGTGGGCCATGCTTCACATAAGTCGGCTTCTTAGGCGCTAGACCATACGGCCCTCCAGAATTTAATTTTTTATAACTTACCTATATTGTCTGACTTATCCCAAATTATTATAAATTATTTTTCCAAGTTAAATTAGAATTACTATTATAGGTAGATATATCGATCGGGTCTTAATAATCGATAAATTTACGTTTAATTTACATATAATTAGTATTAATTACTCCGTTTAATACTCGATATATTTGACGACCATAATTTTGTGAGTAATAATGCTAGTTAAAAATAAAACATAATTTCACATAGGATAAAATTTTATTTAGGCAGCATCTATTTTTTAGTATAATATACAGTAATATACAGAGCATCTAAGGGTTACAATGCAAGTACATAGATCAAAACAGGTCTATACATATTTAATACTCGAACCAGAGGCTGATTACCTAGAGAATATATATATGTTTTCGACATAGAGGCTTCACGAGTGTTAAGTTTACATGGACAATATCCGAAGACACATATAATCCAGTATCCTATACATAGGTACCCTGAATTCGATTACAATAAAGATATTGTATGTGATGGAGGAGGCTATGTTGTATACGGATATGATAAATAGTTCACCACCTCAGTCGTATTTTCGCATTCGTCTTGAATGTATGCTGATAAATATTATGCATCGATACATATAATGCGTGAAATGGCAAAACAAGAAGATGAAGTGTTTTTCATGTTATACAAAATTTAGAAAATAATTTCGGTATGCTAGATGATATATCTAAAACGACAATCCAACACATACCGCTTCATATTCTTCAAACAAAGGTGAAGACAGAATCCCTAAGACGAAACTGGCACAAGATTCCTATAGAGAAAAGAGCTGATCTAGAGGATTATTTACTCTGTGATAGACATTATAATCGACTGGAGCAGGGCGATCATATAGATGGATTTCCACCAGCAAAAATTAAGTGTTGGTTCTGTTTAATATCACATTAAGATGTATATAAATATGTAAATTTAAAATAAAAAAGATATAAAGTCATTTATGTTTTATTTATAAAGTATAATATAAAGTATAATATATAGGTAATGATAATAAAATCATAATATATTTTTATTGTCTATCCAAGAATTGTGTGAGCTGTTCAACCCCAACCACTTCACGTATACTTTATTACGCTTCCGTCGCAAAATCCTTTCAACGAGGTACACATTCCTATGAATAGTCTTCTGTAATTCCAGTTCATAGAAGCTACCTAGTATTGGTCGACCGGACATATCCTCAAGCATATATGTCGAAGGATTTGTAATATTTGCTTTAACTATTCGGAACAATTCCGTAGACCAGCTCACGGTGAATCCTTTAGCAAATGCTCCTTTATATTTACTTATACGAACGATGTCACCCACATTAAATTTCCGAAGTCCACTAATTTTTATATTATTATAAACACTTTTTAACAGACGTTTTTCTATCTTCTTGGTAACATCACACGGTCGCATTTTAATCTTTCTATGTATAGTATGATTATACTTTTCGGTAACTGTCTGTAATATATCTAGCCATTTATATTTACCTCGCATACTGAATTCTTTATACAATTTCTCCTTAATAGTTCTAATTACACGCTCGGCAATAGACGCTTTCATTATACTATATGTAGAATAATGATTTATACCGTAATTTTTTATTAGATTTTGGAATTTATTGTTATAAAACTCTTTTCCAGCATCAGTCTGTAAATTTTTAGGCTGTCGCAACCCTTTAAGGATTATTTCCATTGCGTTTCTCACATCTTGACCAGTCTTAGTTTTAACAGGCTGCGTCCAAAGATATTTCGAGAAGCAGTCTACTACCGTAAGAATATATTTATAGCCACTATTCTCTCTAGCATAGGGGATAAATTCCATGAGATCCGCATGCCACAAATCGTCAAAACCCTTAATAATAATAATATGTCGTCTAGTAAACAATCTACGAGCAGGTTTATGCAGTTCGTTTACAACGTCACGTTTAATTTCACTCATTTCTCTATTAGAATATTTAATATCGATACAGCTTAGATGTTTACAGCTGAACTTTATCTGTGTAAATGAAGTCGCAGCTCGACAGCTCATATAGAATTACTATCATTAAATGTTTTAATGCGTCAACGTAGATTCAAAATTTTTATAGATCTACAGCGCAAGCAAGTGGTGATGTTTTCTATTTTAGAATTTCCAAAAGTTCTTTAAACTTACTATCCACATAGCTTTTATTTACGCCTAAGGATATAATCTTTTTAAGTAGCTCATCAACCGCTGTAAACTTTTTATCTACATTAGTTTTGTTTGCACATACCGATAAGCTCCTTCTAAAATTATCTTCAACTGCGATAAACTTTTTATCTACATTGGTTTTGTTTGCGCATGCAGATATAGTCTTTCTAATATGCTCATCAACCGATGTAAACTTTTTATCTACATAAGTTTTGTTAGCACATACAGATACACTCTTTTTGATAATCTCATCAACCGCTGCGATCTGTGTATCTACAAAGGTTTTGCTCGCACATGAAGATTCAATCTTTTTAATATAATCATTAAGAACTTGTATCTTTTTATTAACATAAGCCATATTCACAGAATCATTATCTTCTACAGGCGACTGAATATTGCGTATTCGTTTATTTTTAAAATCATAATGTCCCTCGATATCTTTAGATAAAATAGACTGAAGGTTATATGGTGCGAGTGATTTTTTTATTTCACTTTTGTTTAAATGCCGCCCGAATTTATCAATACTCTTCATAACTGACCGGCTTTTACGAACAGTAATAGCGTACTACTATATTAATACTCGGCTTCGATTAATTATACAATTACGCCGGATTCCTTGAGCTCTTCAACAATGGAGGCAATTTCATTTATATGTCCAGAGTGCCCGGCCGTTTTCGATGCTAGGAGTAAACGTAGTCGATCAACTAGTTCGTTTATATCATCCCAGTACACATACTGATAGGGAGCATTCCTCACTACTAATTCTTCACCAACATGGCCACTCCCCTGTATATATCCACTCGTAGACGATGTGTCCAGATTCATCGATGAAGTGCTTAGATTCAATAAAGGTTTAATGATGTATGAATATTTATAGCTTCTGCTTCCTTTGACTTGCTTTTCGGGATCAAAGTCACGATGATGTACACTAGTTTGTTTTAAGATTCGTCTATACTGCTCTTTGTCATCTCTCGTAAACTCACTAGGATGTACCTTAAATATCAACTCGCATAATCCTCGCGTCCCCTTATATCGCACGTTATCGATTACAAAATCACGACCATCGGAAGTAAAACTTGATTTACCCATTTTAAAGTTATCCGACACAGGATCAACGTGGACACCAAACGTTAAATCATATTCTCTGCTAGCATCGGACAATAATCCTTCCAAGTAGATTCTAGGAAAATAATACAGGTCGGAATTTTCAATGTTACGATCAGTTATATTAAGTCCCTCATAAGGGCTATCGGAACTCTCCATAGAAAGACTATGTGACTTTGTGTTTGATATCATCTTCGGAATTCTTATATTTTGTTTAGACTCTTCATCCTCTGACTTCATCTTACTCTTCAGATCTATTTCAGTCTGTGCTGATGTTTTTTCTAAAACTTTTTTAAGGGGTTCAGTGACTGGTTTGAAATGGTGTGTTAGTAATGCGTCAAATTCAGAACGACCTAATTTCAATGCTAAATATTTTTTTCTAATTGAAGCGCTAGCGCGTATGATTTCAGAGGTGATTTCATCTTTATCATTTCGTTTGCTCCTTTTCTTCGGCGACATCCTCAGGACTGTCCCGCAAACAGATAGCAAGCAGCTCCGAAACAGATAGTGAACAGGTTTGAATAGCTTCTAAACAGGTCTGAACAGAGAACGAACAGCTTCCGAAACAGATATGGAACAGGTCTGAACGGATAATGATCAAGTCTGTATAGATATAAAACAGATATTATACAGCTCTAGAACTGGAATGAACAAATCTGAACGGGTATTAAACGGTTATTGAAGCAGATGAGCTGTTTTAAGATATTAGATATTGGATAGCTCTGGAACAGGAATGAACAGGTCCGAACGGATATTAAACAGCTATTGAGGCAGATAGGCTGTTTTCATACTTTAATACTATTAAGTGTGATCATAGCTAGCGGAAAAGCTTTATAAAAAATGAGGAAATACATTCGCAGAGTGTCCAATATATATCACAACATATATCTCTGATATCGGTTGACGATTGCTCTTCCCCCATTGTTATGCTTCTTAACCATACGCATATCGTTAGCTGATTGACTAATATGCTTGTGTTCACAAATATATATAACAATCGAACATTTTTCTATAGCGACCCTCATCGATATTACTATCTTTATCTATCGTTAGAAAACCATAATTATTTTTCCAACACTCAGCACAAACTTCTTTAAACTTATTAAAAGTCATATCAGTGTTAACATGATCGGCATATATATGTCGAAGATTTAAATCATCCTGTTTAAATAAAATAATAAAATTAGCATTATCACGTATTAAATGTTTTGGTATTCGAGTATACGTCTGACATAAGTAGAAACAATCAATCGACTTATGTCGACCCATGCAAAAATATGTTCTAATTTTATCTTGTGTCTCGCAAGCAACATCATCGAAAATAAAAACAGAGTTTTCTAAAGCTTTACAGGGATCTATGATGTTATCGTTTTCCGAATACTTAAAATATTTAACATCCTTCACGTTATTCATCACTGCCTCTAGAAATCGATATTTAGACTGGTAAAGTGACTTGGAATAAACATAGATATTGTTAAATTTTAAACCATTCTCTTCGGTAATCAAACTCAAAAGAGCATTTGTTTTTCCGCAGTTAGATGGCCCACATATTATACCTCTGATAGTATTTGGTAATATTTCTCCATGTCTTCGTTTAAATTTATTGTCTATCAAACCACCGTCCAAATTTCGAACCTTTAAGGTTACCTTCTGTTTAACGACACGCATTTCGCAAGAATGAATCTATATAATGTGATCATACATTAATATATGTTTCATTCAAATGTCTACATTCAAAGAGGGTAGAGGTATATTAAATTCACTCATTAATAAGTTACCAGTAGAATTACATCTACCCGGATATCAATACTGTGGTCCAGGTACGAAACTGAAACAGCGTATGGCCCGAGGCGACCAAGGAATTAATCCGCTTGACGCTGCATGTAAAGAACACGATATCGCTTATTCGAGGGATAGCGATACTATAAAACGCCATCAAGCCGATCACATACTGCAAGAAAGAGCGTGGACTCGAGTCAAATCCAAGGACGCAAGTTTTGGTGAAAAAGCAGCTGCTTGGCTGGTCACAAACAGTATGAAAGTTAAAAGAAAATTAGGTATGGGGTTAAATCGAATTAAGACTAAGCGTAGATCATCTATAGCGAAAACACGGAATAGAATAGAAGGAGGCTTCGTTAGAAAAATCCCGTTTAGAAAAGGAGTTGTCTATCATGCTAAGGTAGCCCTAAAAAAGACTAAACTGAAGGATATTGTTGATGGAGCTAAAATAGCGCTCGCTTCTGCTAAAATCGCGATAAAGAAGAATGGGGGTAAAACAAATATTAATACACCCAGAGTTATTCCTCTACCGAAATCAGGGGGTATCATTCCTCTCATACCTCTATTTGCTGGCTTAAGTGCTTTAGGTGGTCTTACCGGGGGCGTAACCGGAATTGTGCAAGCGGTCAATAAAGCTAGAGCATCTCAAAAAGTGTTAGAAGAGACGCAACGTCATAATAAGGTTATGGAAGAAGTTGCTTTGGGGAAAAA
This sequence comes from Melolontha melolontha, assembly GCA_935421215.2. NCBI lineage: Eukaryota > Metazoa > Arthropoda > Insecta > Coleoptera > Scarabaeidae > Melolontha > Melolontha melolontha. The sequence continues at coordinate 117,904,214 of OW285235.1, forward strand.
AGGTGAAGGAATGTTTTTGAAGCCATATAAAAGAGGAATGGGACTATATCTTAAATCAAATAAGGAAGCAAAAAACTTTTAAATCGACTGCCACGCAGAGCTCTCTCGGACGTAGACATTTTAAAGTATGGAGATTATTTACCCTACTTCCGAGGTGTCTTTATGAGAAATAGCTTACCGAATATACCAAAAAGCAATGAGTGTGCAGTCGTTAATCTTGATTCAAAAGAAGGGCCAGGCACACACTGGGTTGCATATTCCAAGAGAAAACTGAAAGTTCAATATTTCGACTCATATGGAAATTTATCACCTCCGCTTGAACTCGTTCAATATCTAAAAAAATGTGAAATCAAATATAACCACCGCCGATATCAGAAGTTTAACGAAAAGAATTGTGGACATTTATGTTTAGAATTTCTATATAGCTATATGTAGAGTACATAGTGAGTTCAGTATCATGTCGAACACGTTCACACTCAAAAGCACTAACCACGTGCTTACTGCAGATTACTATCCCCCGATTGAATTAGATGATCGATATGAATATGGATTGGGACTTATAGGTCTACACACTTACAATACTATACCAAATGTTTATGAGGGACATAACAAATTCTATTATGATAACGAGGTGTTAGAAATACCCACTGGCTCATATGAAATAAGTGATTTAGAGACTTATATACAAAACCGATTGCCGTCTACAAACAAAAACATATTAGATAAAAGCGGTTTACTAACTATAAAACCTAACAACAACACGTTGAGGTGTGAGATATATAGTATTTTTTCTATAGATTTTACTAAGGAAGACTCAATCGGTCGCATGTTAGGATTCAGCAAAAGCAAATTGCATGCTAAAAGGATCTACGAATCTGACCTTCCAGTACAGATTATAAAGGTCGTTACAATTAGAATCGAGTGCAATATAGTATCTTCTGCGTATTATGACACACGTCCCTCTCACACACTATTTGAATTTTCACCAACAGTAGAACCTGGTTACAGCATCAATATAGAACCTAGGAATATAGTCTATCTGCCGACAACAACAAAAAACATTAGCAATATTACGTTAACGTTGCTAGACCAAGAAGGAGATCCAATAAATTTTCGAGGTGAGCAGATCGTTGTGCGCCTAGAATTAAAGCGATTATAATGGGTTTGGAGTTTAACAAAACATATAAAGAACTCTCTTATCATCAGACGGCGGCCATTCAGTCTCCAACGACTAACGTGCTAACACCTATAAATTTAACATTCCTTCAATCATTGGGATTTGTTGTTAACGATGGAAAAGTTAGACATTTACGCAAAGTTAAACTTCGACGAAACGATAACTAAGGAGGAATATCATACATATTACCCTCGTGCTAATAATTTCAATGCGAACGATGAAATACGTATACCAATAAATAATCAAGATGTATACACAATTCCAGGTGACAGCTACATATATATTGAAGGTACATTTAAACCAAACATAGATGGGACCGGCTCTTGTGAGCTAATAAATAATGCATACGCGTTTCTGTTTGATCAGCTGCGATATGAGATAAATGGTATCGAAATAGATCGTTGTAATAAGCCCGGTATAACTTCTACCATCAAAGGTTTCTTGTCTTTAAGTGATAATGAGAGCAAGTCTCTACAAATGGCGGGTTGGTATCCTTTCGAAAATAAAAGTCAGCCGACATTATCAGGTGATACATTTAGTGCATGCATTCCCTTAAGGTTTATAGTCGGATGCTTCGAAGACTATAGGAAAGTGGTCGCCTATACCTCCCAAGAGCTGATACTGATACGAAGCCGATTAGATATTAATTGTTATAAAAATATTGAAGCAGATGGCACAAAAAAAGCTAAAATAGATATCAGTAAAGTCGAATGGCATGTTCCACATATTGTTATGGATGACTCAATTCGTCTAAATTTATTAAAAACTTTAAACGCTAATAAACCTATCTACATGCCATTTAGAAAATGGGATCTGCATGAACTACCATCTTTACGAAGCAATAAAAAAGATGTGTGGAGTGTTAAAACGAGCACAAATTTAGAGAAACCGCGCTTCGTAATAATAGCCTTCCAAACAAATAGGAAGGATAACTTAACTGCTGACGCTGGTCGATTTGATCACGTGTCAATCAGTAATATAAAACTATACTTAAACTCTGAGACCTATCCTTACAATAATCTGAATTTACAAATGGATATTAAGCGATACGCTTTAGCATATAGGATGTATACATCCTTTCAATGTTCATATTATGGGAGAACGATCGCTCAACCTCTAATAGATTATAACGCTTTCATTGATTACCCCTTCTTAGTCTTAGACGTTTCTAAACAAGCAGAGAGCATAAAAGCGGGTACCGTAGACATAAAACTTGAGTTTGAGTCAGATAATCCTTTCCCTAACAATACTACTGCCATCTGTTTAATCATTCACGACTGCGTTGTAGAATACGCTCCGCTTACTGGAATAGTGAAAAAAATAGTATAATTATTACTAATAAATCATGTATTTAAAACGATAGCATGAAAGCTGTAGCTGCTTACAGATGCCCTTTTGAAAATAGAATTAGGAAAGTGGACAATATCATTAGACATGTTTTATCGCGCGTTCATCGAGATCGAACAGCATATGTACTTGAGGATATATCCGGTCGTCCAATACTAGACAGCTTCTATGAACAACTCACACAATTCATGGATAGACAATAAAAATATATTATGATTTTATTAATATTATCTATATATTATACCTTATAAATAAAACATAAATGAATTGATATTTTCTTTTTATTTCTAATTTACATAGTTATATACATCTTAATATGTTAATAAACAGAACCGAATTTCTATGAGCTTAACAGCCATAAATAATTGAAGATAGCATACAATGAGGCTTCAACTATTTCTTCTCCCCTTTTAGTTCATATTATATGCAATTTATATAAGTTCTAATATTAAACTCATTCATATTTTAACGTTTAGATTTTCTACGCAACCAAATGCTGAAGGCTTGATATCTAATAAGAGTAATTAATAAAAATATTAAAACATATTTAATTTCAAGACATTTTATATTGATTAATCATTATTATGTATGGGTTGTGAGATATAATTTATATATTCTACGTAAAAGCTATTGACTAGTGCATATATTATCATCTACTTAATTTCAAATCTACTTAAAATAAGCACACCTTGTGTTTAAGCCTTTATGTATTCACCTTAAATTTCATGGAGTCTTTGCGATTATAAATCACTTAAGGATATACCGATTCACCGCATCTGATTATTTTATTTAATGAGGGAAAGTTTAGTTGAGAAAGCTAGTATATGTGTTGCATAAACAATGTATATTTCCTGCTAAAAACACTTTCAAATATAATTTTCCTCCCTCTATTTATTACTTATGAAAATTTTATTCGTATAATTAGGATGTTTGAATTTCGAGATGTTTAAAAGTTGCAGCCTTTCCTACCCCCTATAACATAGATCTTCTAATACCCCTGCATGATCTGGTTGTTGGTATGGATATTAAATAGACATATATATAATAAATATTTTATTTTATTTTTCAATATACATATATAATATTAGCTTAGAAACTTGTTTATACATAAAATAATTAATCTATAAAAATATAATTCAGTCTATACACATAATATTTTCTTTCCTCAATATACATATACAATATTAGTTTAGAAACTTGCTTATACATAGAATAATTAATCTACAAGCTAAAAATATAATTCATTCTATACACATAATATCACGATGTCCCCAAGGTAACGTACTGCAACTGTCTTTTATTAAGTATCTTTTATCATCATGAGGACTTAGAGCAATTTTCGTTTGATTACTGCTATACACTTGATGTTTTTCGGATTGAATTAATTTTTGATTCACATATTTCTCGTTAGTATTGTACAAACATTCTATATAATCATCAAAACTTATTCGATTTTTGACAATGTTCTTCTTAACTCCTTTAGCTTTCCTTACTGCATCTTTACCCCCTACTCTAATAGCATACATTTTAGATCTCAAACCTACAAATTCTGTTACAATTTCCCCATTCATCTCATCTTTCATCATACCTAGAACTTTTTTGTTTACAAGAGGAATACTATAAACATTATCCTTAGGATAATCGCTTGTATCAAATCGTCTATGACAGTCGCGACGGATTAAATCGTAGATATCTGAACACCCAATTGAATAGATAATCGAATCAGTATCTGTGTAGGCTGCTTGACATTTATCTCCAAACATCGGTTTCATATAATCATAGTGAAATTCATAGATTGATGTTTTAGAAATATCTAATATGGCCATTCCTACATAGATAGGTTTATTAAAATAGATCTCTGTTTTGTTGAGTTCAACAGCAACAAAGTTCTCATTAAATATAGTCGCCGATTTGAATTCAGGCTTTGAAATTAAAGCTTCGGCACCATATCGTCCTTTCCATTTATTTACTAGTTTCACTATACTATGTTTGCGTATATTTTCCATCGTCTTCCCGAAAACAGCGTTGTTCATCAGTTTAAACAAATTTTTTTCAAAGTCGTTCATAGCCAATGATCTCAGTTTAGTGTTTAAATCAATGTATGATTTCAGCCATGTACGCTGTTGAAATTGCAGTATTCTATGAATGTTAGCTAACTTTAAACCATGTCTTAAGGCTTGTTTTAGATTCTTATAATGAATAACATAACGTTTTTTTCCGAATAAGGTAGCCATTAATTTCTTTTCTTTCGATTCCGGAGCAGCTAGATGTTCAGGACAAAAGGGTAAATCTGAGTGTAAATCATGTAGTTCTTGCGGATACTCTAAATCTACCTCTAAAATATATCCTATATCATTCTCATCGGGTATATCTAAAACATTGAAATTTTCGGCATTAGATAACCATCGAAATCCTCCATAAGGCAGATATTGAGACATTGCCCATCCATATTGATTATTGATATCGTTATACATTATAAATTTGTCTGGTTTGGAAGAATCATAATCCGACATGTATTTATTATTTGCTTTAAGATGTCTATAAGAACATTGGCTGAGCCCTCCTCTGATTCCGCGTTCAATAAACATAATCATATCCAAATCTGTCAGTAATTCTAAGATTATATTAGTATGTTTAAACATACAATCCCATGCGAATCCGGGTAAGGTGAAGTAAAGTCCTGGATCAAGCTCATATGTTTTCAGACAGCTACTTCTAAATTGTTCGAAAATGCAAGCTAATAGTAGCACATCCGTCTTCAGATATAGGTCTGAATATTCACCCAAGTTTTCGATATTAAATTCACTCCATACCTTTTGCGCATGATCATAGTCTTCATCTGAAATATCTAGATCGTTTAATTGATTGAAGAATTTAGATTTTTCGGGGAGCTTCGCTTCCTTGAATTTCTCTTCTGAGTCGAAATAATCGTAAGGGTATACTCCTTTTCGTGTTAACAATTTCAATTTTTCGTCGCTTAGATTAGAAAATTCAGATATAAGTTCGGGATATTCTATTAAATATGATGCTAAGGTATTGAGTCCTGAAGCCATAAATCGAAAAGAATCAATGAATCTAAATTTAATTATATTCTCATCGATATGTTTAGTGAATGAAATATATTTTTCTTTGGTTGTCGGCAAAACATCTATACGTCCCTTTAAGTCCTCAGCCAAATTCTTGATGATGAAATGTGAGTCGTACCCAGTTAGGTAATGGAAAACCACCGGAACTGTATGTGTATCTTGATAATTTACATTACAATCTTGATGTGCAGCTCCTCGGTATTTTCCGTTCAAATGATCGTGATCTCTAACCTTTATCTTTTCATCCGAACTAAACGATTTTTCACAAATATGACATATTGTAGCGTTTTCATACAAATATCGTTCATCAGATGTTAGTTTGTCCATGGGTATGGGGCACAAAAATACTGTTTCTAAATCTTCTGCAAAAGCTTTGAGTTCCTTAGTAAACCATTCTATACAATCTTGGCCACGATAACTTCTATAAAATGATAATGATTCATCATAGCCGCACTTTACGTAATAACCTATGCTGCATGGCAGATGTTCTTGATATTTATTTTGAATTTTACATGGTGCAAGTAGACACTCCAAATCGGCATAAATAACGAAGGGCGCTTTCACTTTATTTTTGAAATTTTTAAATTTAATAAACTTGTCATCTTCCGTGGGTAATCGGATCTTACAGTAGTTCATTTCTTGACAATCTAGGTAATGTTTATCGAGAGCGGTTTTCGTATAAAAGTAGTGTAAACAGCGATCACAAAAATACTTTTTCTTATCATGCTTCGATAGCTGTGAGGATACAAGGCGTGATAAGTTCTTAATCCAGACATAGTGATAACTAGGAGTTGATTCATTATTATCCTCATGCACTTCATCTTCGTTATAGTAAAAATCTTGAATAAGCAGCAAATTCACATGTTTAGTTTGTTTCATTTTTGTTAGATATGTGGGTACGGTGATGAATTTTTCATTTTTTTTTTTCAAAATGTAAACATTTATTGATACATCGTTTTGTTTTTCAAACCGTGAAATTTGTTTCATTGTCATTGGAAATTGAATTCCTGTTAAATTTAGCACAGATGATGGGTTTGGATACTTTGTAGTTCTTCGCGTGTTCTTACTCACTGGATATAATGCGGATACAACAGCCCATGCGAAGCATTTTTGATCATTATTTTCTACGTTAACGCAAGCTTTTTTAATTTTAATTTGCGAAGGTAATTCGATGTAGGATGATCCTAGTTGAGACGTAAATTTATTAATATTTACCTGGAGACTGATGACTGTTGATAACGCCCAACCGCTGTCTCTTTCTTGAAACTCTTCAAGATCAGCGAGAATTGGCTGCTGTATGCGGCTAACAAACCATTCTTTTAGACTGGTGTCTCGATAAATTGCAATATTTTTAGTGTTGAAATATTTTAATTCATTAATCTCTTGGTCAGCTTTCTGTATTTTGAATTCGCCACAAAACATTGTATTCACCTTGATGGCTTCTTCCTTCTTTAACACATTCGAAATTCTTCGTTGAAATAGGATAGCAGCATCTTCCATAAATAATATGGGGTCGATATGTTTTAGATTAATTATAACTCCAGTTCGAATACGGTTTTGAAACGCTGATTTGATATCCTCCCATTTAACGTGGTAAGAAGCAGTAGTACGTTTCCTCGGTGCGTAACTCCCTCCAGCTATTTGATGAGCTCGATACATTTGTTTGAAGCTCTTTACTTGAGCAATGGTAGCTATCAGTTTTTGTTTTTCTCCAACACTTTTAGCACTACTCAATGAATTATTTAATACTCGGAGAGTTGAATTACATTTTTTAATTTCTGAAGCCAGAGCATCTTTATTATTTTCAATATTAGCATTGAAGAGCGAAGATTTAATTTGTTGAACGGATTGCATCTTAACTCAACGATGAACACTGATTGCATGATTCCAATATACATATACTCCGCTATATATACTCATTTAACGGGATAATAATGATCACGTGATAGCTTTACTATTTTATATACGCAAGCGCCCTAAAGCCGCTCTATACATTTAAAGTAGAAATATTATTTATATATCTTTGTCCCTTCCATACAGATCTCCTGCCTACAAAACTACGAGTCTATATCTGTTAAGACATGTATAGACCTGTTTTGATCTATGTACTTGCATTGTAACCCTTAGATGCTCTGTATATTACTGTATATTATACTAAAAATAGATGCTGCCTAAATAAAATTTTATCCTATGTGAAATTATGTTTTATTTTTAACTAGCATTATTACTCACAAAATTATGGTCGTCAAATATATCGAGTATTAAACGGAGTAATTAATACTAATTATATGTAAATTAAACGTAAATTTATCGATTATTAAGACCCGATCGATATATCTACCTATAATAGTAATTCTAATTTAACTTGGAAAAATAATTTATAATAATTTGGGATAAGTCAGACAATATAGGTAAGTTATAAAAAATTAAATTCTGGAGGGCCGTATGGTCTAGCGCCTAAGAAGCCGACTTATGTGAAGCATGGCCCACGTTCGATTCCCGACACTCCGACATTAAAAATATAAAAAATTTTAAATATGTTGAACTACAACCGATATCCTGCACACAAAACTATGGTTGTCAAATATATTGAGTATTATATGCAATTATATGCAAATTAACCGTAAATTTAACGATTATTAAGACTCGATCGATATATCCACCTATGATAGTAATTCTAATTTAACTTGGAAAAATAATTTATAGTAATAGGTTAGATAATATATATAACTTATAAAATATCCTATTCATACTACCCAGCGTGGTCTCGTGATAGAATCCCGGCGTCTCACTCTAAAGAATCCGAGTTCGATTCCCCGACGTCCCGACATTAAAAATATAAATGTGATATTTTTAAAAATAGAAAAAATCGAATAATTACAATCAATTCATCATCGCCTCTCTTAAAATGAGGGAAGATACTATCTTTCATGAAAAGCAGTTTATCGAACAATCCACATATCTACTCAATGACCTGTGTCGATATATTTACCTCTAATTCTAATATTACACACAAAATTACGGTTGATATCTGCTGAAAAATGTAAAATATATCGAGTATTAAACGGGGATAATTAATACTAATTATATGTAAATTAAACGCGAATTTAATGAATAATTTCTCTAAGTTATTTAAAGTTGAGTTTCCACATTTTGTAATAGACTACTTATGCGTTTTACAATATCCAATTTACATCTCGGGTGTGGCCGAACGGTTAAGGTGTCTGTCTTACACCTAGAAGGACCCGAGTTCAATTCCTCGACGTCCCGACATTAAAAATATAAAAAAATTTTAAATGTGATATTTTTAAAAATAAAAAAAATCAAATAATTCTAAATATGTGACGTCATCTCTCTTCTAAATATCTCTGAACTAATAATGATTAGGTCTGAATAGATATGAAGCAGGAATGAACAGGTCCGAAGAAAAGGAGCAAACGAACTAATAAAGATGATATCACCTCTGAAATCATACGCGCTAGCGCCGATAACCGCCTTGCAAGCTTCTCACCCCTATGTAAAACTCACCCCCCCGCATAATTATAATAATAACCGCCTTGCAAGCTTCTCACCCCTATGTAAAACTCACCCCCGCGAACATTCAGTGGGACACCCTCTATATACATTCGTAGATCTGTAAACAGATCTACGAGTGTATATAGAGGTGTCCCGGATTAATATGTCCAAATTGAAAAAGTGCAAAATGAACCTCCATAAGAAAATACATGGGATTTTGAGCTAGAACCGGCATAGTATATCTACTGCTAAATAAAATTTTATCCTATGTGAAATTATGTTTTATTTTTAACTAGCATTATTACTCACAAAATTATGGTCGTCAAATATATCGAGTATTAAACGGAGTAATTAATACTAATTATATGTAAATTAAACGTAAATTTATCGATTATTAAGACCCGATCGATATATCTACCTATAATAGTAATTCTAATTTAACTTGGAAAAATAATTTATAATAATTTGGGATAAGTCAGACAATATAGGTAAGTTATAAAAAATTAAATTCTGGAGGGCCGTATGGTCTAGCGCCTAAGAAGCCGACTTATGTGAAGCATGGCCCACGTTCGATTCCCGACACTCCGACATTAAAAATATAAAAAATTTTAAATATGTTGAACTACAACCGATATCCTGCACACAAAACTATGGTTGTCAAATATATTGAGTATTATATGCAATTATATGCAAATTAACCGTAAATTTAACGATTATTAAGACTCGATCGATATATCCACCTATGATAGTAATTCTAATTTAACTTGGAAAAATAATTTATAGTAATAGGTTAGATAATATATATAACTTATAAAATATCCTATTCATACTACCCAGCGTGGTCTCGTGATAGAATCCCGGCGTCTCACTCTAAAGAATCCGAGTTCGATTCCCCGACGTCCCGACATTAAAAATATAAATGTGATATTTTTAAAAATAGAAAAAATCGAATAATTACAATCAATTCATCATCGCCTCTCTTAAAATGAGGGAAGATACTATCTTTCATGAAAAGCAGTTTATCGAACAATCCACATATCTACTCAATGACCTGTGTCGATATATTTACCTCTAATTCTAATATTACACACAAAATTACGGTTGATATCTGCTGAAAAATGTAAAATATATCGAGTATTAAACGGGGATAATTAATACTAATTATATGTAAATTAAACGCGAATTTAATGAATAATTTCTCTAAGTTATTTAAAGTTGAGTTTCCACATTTTGTAATAGACTACTTATGCGTTTTACAATATCCAATTTACATCTCGGGTGTGGCCGAACGGTTAAGGTGTCTGTCTTACACCTAGAAGGACCCGAGTTCAATTCCTCGACGTCCCGACATTAAAAATATAAAAAAATTTTAAATGTGATATTTTTAAAAATAAAAAAAATCAAATAATTCTAAATATGTGACGTCATCTCTCTTCTAAATATCTCTGAACTAATAATGATTAGGTCTGAATAGATATGAAGCAGGAATGAACAGGTCCGAAGAAAAGGAGCAAACGAACTAATAAAGATGATATCACCTCTGAAATCATACGCGCTAGCGCCGATAACCGCCTTGCAAGCTTCTCACCCCTATGTAAAACTCACCCCCCCGCATAATTATAATAATAACCGCCTTGCAAGCTTCTCACCCCTATGTAAAACTCACCCCCGCGAACATTCAGTGGGACACCCTCTATATACATTCGTAGATCTGTAAACAGATCTACGAGTGTATATAGAGGTGTCCCGGATTAATATGTCCAAATTGAAAAAGTGCAAAATGAACCTCCATAAGAAAATACATGGGATTTTGAGCTAGAACCGGCATAGTATATCTACTACTAGCGATGAAATTTAAAAGTGGTGTTGAGCGCATTGAACAAATTTCAAGTTTCAACAAACCAACTTTTAATGTTTGTGAGTGACGGTGCCTTAGGCCGATCTCTTAAAGAATATAGTGGCAATATGTTGCATGTAACATGTAAAATCCATGCTTTAAACCTTGTGGCGCAATTGATACCTAAATGTTATCGACGAATAAATGCTTTAATAGCTCATACGAAGGCAGTGTTTCTAAAGTCCCTAAAACGTACAAAAAAATTTCTACTACGCGTTGGGGAATAGAGGTTACGTTTTACTGCTGCGAACATTTTGATGATGTAAAGAAGGTAGTTTTACAATTCGATCCGAGACACGCGGAAGCAATCAAGAAAAGCCAGAAAATGTTTCAAGATAGTCAGGCAAAAAGTGATTTAGAAATTATTCGCTATAACTACTATGGACTAGCGGAGGGAATTTAAAAATTATAAAATGATTCGATTTCGTTTGTGGATTCTGATGATGTTCACTCACACCGAAAATTTGAAAGTGTTATTGACAAGGATTCAGATTTTCTGATACTAAGACAAATTTGTGAAGGTGTGTCGAAGGATCAATTAAATTGTCACAAGGATTAGTTTGAATTTGCAAATATAACATCACCCGATGTGGAACGGGTGTTTTCATCATTGAAAAATATTTATGCCGCACGCCGTACTCATTTGACTGAAACAAGTGTGGAAACATGTTTAATGATTCAAAGATTTAATAGTTGCCACGCAGTTTGTGATTTCATTGAAGCTTTCTAAAACAGTAAGTGTTTCAGCACGTTATATAATGTATTTTTTCTATTTTGCGTTCGAAATGAACTCATTATGAAACCAAAAACAGTATCGAAATGAGCTCTATTTCGATACACTTTTTTTCATTTTTCAATGTTGGCGTTGTTCGAATACAGAAATAAATATCATTGCTGTCATATGATTTTAAGAATTTATGTACATTTGACAGATATGATATATGTTCGTATTTTACACAAACAACGTATGTTGTATACAATTGACAACAACATATATATGTTGCTATGTCACTCATGTTTATATTTTTAAATGAAATATCAAGTAATGTTAACGAAAATTAATAAATAATATGTAATATAATATACTTCGCGGATAGCAAGATTTAAATTTGAAAATGTCAAGTATCAATGTGACCAACTGCATGCTTTATATAAAAATTAAACTCTGAACTTTCAAATTAAATAATTTTAATTTAAGCAATTTATTAATGTAAAAAACGCAAAATAGAAAAAATAGTATAAAAAACTCGTTTCATAAGGCCTTTTGCCGCACTCGCTCTTTAGAAAACTCGCCGCAAGCGGCTCGTTTTCTAAACTGATCTCGTGCGGCAAAATGGTGCCTTATGAAACTCGTTTTTTAATATACTATTTTATCATTATTTTATCTATAAACATTCATGCGTCGGCATCGCCTATGCTCAGTCATGAAAGTCACGAACATAAATGATGCGTTACTGAAGGCGCGCCTTGATACGGCCGCGTTGTTCTCCGCACTGCACTTAAACTTGCCCCTCTTTGCCGACTCTATTAATAATATATATGGTATACATATAACTTATATGTATACCTATATATGTATTTGAAAATAAATATTGAAGAATTTGATTTTCCTTGTATTTAAAATAAAATCTACTATGCTGTTGAAAAAAGACAAATATACTGAACTATTTTATAAATGCGATCCATGATCATAAATTAGGATACAATCATTTACAAGTATTAATTTCGCTTGCAATTATTTTGCATGTAAATTACATTTATAAAGCTTAGTCTCTTGATATTAACTTTATGGGGTATAAGAAAATTCTAAGGAAGCAAATTAAAATATTTTAATTAAATATATTTATATAGGACATTTTAAATACCTATGTCGTTTAAAAGTTGTAGTTTTATTGAGGTCTCCACTGATTGGCAAACTGACCACTTAACAACAGCCGATTACCAACATCAAACAAATATTTTGCACAGAAATTCCTACTTTTGCGTTGCCAACCTTCGATATGGTTGGTTTACTTAAACTCCGCTTACACCATATTTATACAACGCATGCCTGATTAAGACGTACTTAAATGTTAAGCCTGGTTTTGTTAAACTCATGTTTAAGCTATCATTGTACAACCCGCCCTAAAGCATTAAAAATTTTATTATGATAAGAATAGAACTGCGTTTGGAAATGGTAATACCAACGCTGTAATAATAAACAATAGAAGGGTTGCCAGTAGTGCTAGAAATGTGACAGATAGCGTGTCTAACGACCATGATAGTTGAAGTCAAAATTTGAATTTAAGCAAATTTGCCTTACCGTGCAGAATGTGCAGAATTCAAGGCTTTCATAAGAAATATACAACAGAAATACAATCTTTACTTTTGTAAAAATGATATATATATATATATATATATATATGTATATATATATATATATATATATATATATATGTATGTATATATATGTATATATATATATATATATATATTATATGATATCTTTGTAAATAAAAGTATAAAAAATAGAAATTACAAACAATTTAAATATTTTTTTTAGTTTTTTAGAGCTTCGAATGTAATAATCAAATTTTTCTTTTGCATTTTATTTAGGGGCACATCTTCGTAAGTTTCATTTTGAATTGGACATCGCTTAGGTGGTGGACTTGAAGACTGGCTTTTAATTAAATGCGATGGAAATTTCAAAATTAAAAGCACTGCACCGAAATGAAGGCTTCTTCTTTCATTGTTATATCTAAAACGCGACTCTTCAAAATGCTGAGAACATATTGCTATGAATAGTGGTTTGAAAATTTAGCACGCCACCATCCACAACTAGTTTTGCCAACTAGGTTTCTCAGCCGGTGAATTTTCAAATGTGAGACCTCTAACTTCTCGGGTTCCACTAAGGAAATACGTGTCTACAATATAAGTTGAGCGCCAGTGAAATGTTTTTTATTTACTTATTTTATATAAAATTACTATTTAACAAAATTGGAGTGAGTAAGTAAAACAAACGCAGGTTAAAAGGTGAAATAAATATTTCATACAAAAATAAAAAAAATAAAAAAATATATCTTTACAGAGTATGAAGATGCTGTATCATACAAAAATACTTGAGGTAAAAACATTCATTGAAAATTGACAGCTAATGAATGGAAAACGTCCTCCAAATGACTCCGATCAGAACTTATCTAAAAATAATCAAGTTTAATATTAAATTCTCCAAAGAAAACCACGCTGTATACTCAGATACTGAACCACGAACAAAATTACGCATGTGCAATCACCAAGCACAAAAACCCTGAATCCACTCGAACAAACTTTCATATATAAAATTATAACGAAGAATTGTAATATAAAAACTGTATTATCTATATTCCTAATAATTAAATCTCTTAACTACTTATTTTTTAATACAATGGAAATATCTCTTATTCTTCTTATGGCGTCATAAAATTATAATTCTACTTACAAAAAAATTAATATGGAGACTTTTACGATAAAAGGTGCTTACTCAAATTTAATTATCAAAACAACGAGAATTGAACTCTTTAAATATCGGGACTTTAATAACAATATAACATCAACTATTAACACTTTCAAAAATACAAAACCCGAACTAATTTAAATATATAATATATAGAGGAAAGCAAACTTATCGTTTCACAGCTTATAGCCGTCTCCTCGAATTTCCCCTTTCAACCTCGGATAGCAAGTTTTTCACTCTAGTTAACCTTCGAAAATTTAAAAACATTTTCATTATACAGTCTCTTCCCAAATAAATGTACATTTTTAAATTAAATTATTTTTAAATAAAAATCCATAGCACAATGTAAGTATGGAGTTGGTTTCCATTTATCTCGTTTTATTGCACCAAGCCATTTATTGAGGAGATTTTTGTTTTTTGTAGGGAGCCTGTCATTAAAATTCATAACGTAAATCTTAAAATTGCAGAATGTCTTCTCATTTTACAATATCGATATGATAAAAATTTAATAATAAATGCATACTTAAATACAGGCGATAAGGAATGAAAATAGTTGTTAAAACTTATCTACTTTCCGCCTGTTGCTACAATTAATTGCAGAACACGCAGCAGGCATATTACCAATATTTTATAAACTTTTTTATACTTTATATAACACAAGTATCAAATTGCGTTACGACAAATCCGTTGACCTGTTCTGTAATTGCCATTTGTAGTTCGCGATATTTCAGTTGGGGGTACTGAAACACAGTATGTTGGCCGTTCTTTGGTTTATCATTCCTTGGGTAAAATGGTAAAAAATAACAATAGTTTGTAAAGTGTCCATTATTTATTTATAAAAGCAATGCTAGAATATTCTTAACGTAAAGTCGAACTAAAGAAACTCAATGAGAAGGATGACGCTGCATGCTCAACATAACCGAGAATATGTCAGGATCGGTTGTACTTAGTTTCAATTACACAATTTATTTTTTATTGGCAGCGTGGCCGAAAATCCAATTTCACAAAATAGGTGGTTATAAATTAAATTAGAAAAAAAAGTACCTTTCTGAACAGTAATGGATAATCATTTAAGCTCATAGTCAAACATCGCCTAATTCTAAATTAGTAAATTCCATTCTCAATCAGCCATTATAAGAGTTCTATCAGGGACTCTTTTTTGTTGTTAGTTAAGATTCCAGGAATGTCATCCATTAGTAATAAATTTGTCATTCAGTGTAGCTTCGTGCTCCATTAAAACATTTTCGAAATTGTAAAAAGACTGCAGGCTTTCATTCGAAACACTATTTACTCATTATTTTACATTTTTTTAATAAATGCCTTTATTTTGCCGTCTACTAAAAATAAATTTTTTGTTTTGCCTTGCCAACTAAAAATTGAAGTCGTTGTTGTGATTAAAATACCAGATAAAGATCGAATAACTTGTTTAGCATTCTATTTCGAGAAAGTCATCTCACCTATGTAGCAGCAACTGAATAAAGTCACTGTCCATTTCAGAACACAGTTTAGGAGATAGACCAGAATTTCGTGCCCAAAATTTTATAGATTTGATCACCTTGACGGCCTCCTGCAGAACACATCTAAATTGTTAACCCAATTGCTTTATATTTAAAGCTTTTCTGTGAATGCTGCAATGACTGTAATTTCAACTTTCTGCAATAAATTCTGCTTTAGTAGAAACACCTCCATATTTACCTATGACGGGGAAATATAGAACGCCATTACAACAGAAGTCGACGCACTACTTCCAGTTTAGTTCATTTTCTGCAAAAAAGATTCGTTTCAGTTTCTTGAAAATATCATCAGCGGTAGTGCGTGTTGATTGCTGCCTCACAAAATAAATATTCCTTTTTGATTTTAATTTAACATACACACCACACGTAAGCATAGTTTATTAGATCTGTACCCTCATCGAGTTGTTTGGCAAAAAAATCACTATTTTTTATTTTAGCTAGTATATTTTCTTTAACGTTTATTGCCATAATTTCAATGCTACAACGAACAACGTCATTTGACAGTAGTATCGTATTTAGCTGTTTAGCTGATTGCTCGCCCAACAACAGCTCCTCAGCAATGGTATGAGCTTTTCTGCATTTCGATATTACTTATTAAATAAGATTACTAATAGAGATACCTCCACTGCTTATGATGGGATCGTATCTAGCTGTTTAGTTGATCATATAAGTCACCACATCTTTCACAGCAGAAAACAATAGCTCTTCGCCGATAGTATGGGCTATTCCGCATTTTGCTATTTTTAAGATCACTAAAGAGAGGTCCTTTCACTGTTCTTCCAATACTGCCACTAAAGGACAACATAACATTAAGTTCAATACCCGTCCTATTCACATTTTAGAATGCGCTGCGTCCAGCTATCTCGGTTCGTTTGGCTGATGTACCATGCGGCACCATCGTGCATAAACATCTCGTCTTCCGTGCAGGGATATGTTTTGTATTTTTTTTTAATAATATCAGAAACATCTATTGTCGACGACCCTACACTTAATTATATATTTGAATATTATAAAGAGGAAACAGATACTAGCTTAAAATTAGTAAAGTATAAATAACCAAAATATATGTATATATGTAATAAACGTGTATACGTGTATGCCGTCAGCATGAAGTGACCTATTTCAAAATACATTGTATTTTAATATAGGTATCAATTTCAAAATATATAATACTGGTTAAAAATATTAGTTGTAATACATTTAAACAAAGCGTTCGTTTACCAATGAAGCAGTTGGAACATTTAATTAAAACTATTACATTCGTTGGCAAACTGAATAATTGTTGAATACTGTCGAATATATACCTATTGACATTTGTTCAAAGTGAAAATATTATTGCCTGAAGACACAACTGCAAATACCTGATATACACATTGGTTTACTATGAGAATCCATTTTTACGTTTAGTTCGTTAAATTAAAAACGTCTAACCACTGGAATACAAAAATTTCCGGTTTTGAGTTTAATTCCACTGACGAAATATAAACACAAATCAAAAATTAAACTAAAAACCCTTATTTGTTTACGTAGTTCTCTCACAAGGTTTTTTAATACATTTGGTCCACTTTACACAATGAAAAATGGTTGGAAGTCTTATGTGACTTACGTAAATCATTTTATTAAGCAGGTATTAATTATTAGCTGAACGAAAACGAAATTATTATTGTTGAACTATGTATACATGTATACTTATTGCTGTGATTCTTTCCAATGCAAGGTAAATTAAACAGAAGTAATCGAGCATGAATAGCAATGAAACGTACTTGAAACGGGCTGTAATTTCAAATATACCCAGTATAATTATCGATAGAATAAATTCAATAATTTTATGTAAAGAGATTTTTAGCTATACTTTTATAATAGACATAAATGTAATTAAACAGATTGTGTATCAAATGCATCCGTAAGGGTTACATTACGTGTCAAATGTTATTATTGTTTATGTTACGATTTAACAATATCATTTGAAAATTTAGAAAATACATGTCTACGTACCAGAATTAAATTAAAATGGTATATAAAAGACCATTTGTGGTAACATGAATCCATATCTATTATATAGCTAATAAGTTTTTCTTTTATAAAAGTATCCATTGCTTATTTTTGTCCTGGAGATACGTTTAATTTGAAATGGTAAGATTTTTATTTGAAATCAAGTGAAAACAAAATCATACTTCGACAATACTATGTTATACAACATACAGCAACGACCTGAAAGACGATAGAAGATTATAACCAAGGTATACATGAAATGAAATGTATTTTAATGACATGTTGATATACTTACGTGTTCAAATATCAAACGTTATATCTGGTATAAATTAAACTCAGTTATAACAGGTCATGTATAAAGAATATATGTATTTATTGTATACAATATAAACAAAACGAATGTCAAATTTAGTTATATTTAAAGGTTATGTATCACTAATAACATATACTGTTTGGTGAAATTTGAGATGCGTTGAAGTGAAAGCGTCATTTGACCTATTTTTGATACGAGTTCTTAGTTTTTTAAATATGCGCTTGACGCATAAAGAAGACATTGTTTTGTAATGGGCCAAAGAAAGAATATAATACCAATATTGTAATACTTCGCTATAGACCAAATCCAATTGGTTACAAGATGAAACAAAACATCCAAAGTTGACCAAAGGACACGGGTTTTTAGAATGCACGTGTACATTTGAAAAAAGACTTAAGAGAACATTTTTCTAAATTTGAAAAAGTATTTGGCGTTACCGAGCTTGTAAAAGGGAGAAGACGTCGAAGATATTAACTTTCTGTAACTTCTATTACGGACAACGTTTCTAATTAGTCTTAAAATTTACTTTCATCGTAAATTTTCTATTAAATTGTTAATTTTCCAAGCATTTTTAAGTTTAACTATTTATAAGAGTTTATATTTTATTCAAATTTATCGATAATTTCGTTACATAATTAATTTGCTTTTATTTTGTGATATCAAACGAAGCATGCATCACGAAGAGTTTGATAACTTATACAACGAAGAAAGGTTTGTATAGGTTACGAAATAGGGTAAATATTGAAATTCGTAGAATTAAATTGAAGCTTTAACCGTATACGCATAACATTTTAATTAATTACTCATAATTTCTGTTATCCAACAGAGCAATAACGCAAGATATCTTGGTGAATACGTAGTCTTTTGTCTCACAAAGAAATTAGAAATCAGTTTTAAAATTATATAGAGTGAAGATAAATATTTCATGCGGTAGGGATTATTTTCCAGCAAATGAATATTTAATAAATCACTCTTTTCGTATAACAATATCAGTAAATTCTAAATCCATAAAGCTTTAACTTATTAAATTAAACAAAACACTTAGTATCATAGCTTAATACTTGGAGGGTTTTACATCCCCAAGGCTAACATAATATACTTGTGTGCCGAATGAAAGATTTATCAAATCAAGGACTTCAAGTTTATTTATATACGTATATATATATATATATATTAAGCTGGTTCAGTCTTCTGCTTATTATTATATGTATATAAACAATTTTTTGTTCATATTTCTAATTTAAAATTATATTTAAATTTCATATTACTAAAAATATGTTGATCGCGCCATCTATTTTAGAATAACAAAAACAGGGTAATCTATTTTATGCCAATTGGCAATTTGCAATATTTTAAATGTCACTTAATTAATTAACAAGTTTATAAATTATTATAAGATATTATAAAAACCTTCGTATTATTCCTTATTCATTTTAAATTAAAGGTTCAATCTGGTATTACTAATTGTACACGCCTTCTTCTTTCGAGCGGATATATTTTCCGAAGTAGTTAAGGCGTTGAAAAACAACAGAAGTTGGTTGTTAACGAAAAAATTAATTAATAAATAAATAAAGGAAGCCACGTTTATTAATTTTTATGTAATGCGTTTTTGAAGAATTTTAAGGCGATTTCTATGTTTTTAAACGCATTCTGAAGCTGAAAAATAAAGAATATTTCCATTTAAAAATATATACTACATTGGAGTTTCAAATTACCTTGAATTTCTAAGTGCTTATACAACGTTTGATATCCACGACAATCAAGTATCGTGCCTTATCCTATTATAGCAACCCTTCTAATCCTTTTTATTTAATTCCATTATTTATGAGCCATACAATTAGTCGTGCTGATTAAACCATTTCCAGTCATTGAATCGGAAGATTAAACCCTGTAACCTGTCCGAGCACTTTCCCGAAGGACCATATTGCTAAGCTATCTACTGTTACGAACATATATATGTGCACATATACAAGGTAGAATTTACCCTATAAATAGAGATTTTTCTATGAATTATTATTATTATTAACCATAAATCGAACAGCGTCACTGTTTTTTTTAACACTTGTAAGAATATTTATATATAGTATTACTGACTTTGAATTTTTCATAGACTAATTGATTGATAATTAAGTCAAGACCAACATTTTATTACCCTGAGAATCCGAAATTATTAATATAGAGAACTAATACCATTTTGAGGTTAAATCGCATCGATTGTATTGATTTCCTTAATAAATTCTTTCTTTTCACCTAAAGGGCATAATTTAAATTAACAAATTGTTTATTACATACACTTATGAAATTTACTTACCTTTGTTCGAGTATTTAACTTTAATAACAAACTGAATTAGCTTATTATTCATTATTTTTTAGATGTTTGTTCAGAATTTGAGGGCACTCGCAATCGAGTATAATATAGTGGGGAGAAATTCAAATTGTTACGTTTATTTGTATTGTTTAGTTTTTTTTATGTGTATTAAATTGAGTTTATTTGTTTAATATGGTGTTTTCTTTTATTACATCTTAGAGTATTATATTATTGTAAGGATTTAATATATTCTAATCTAGGACCACATAGATTATCACAATATATATATATATATATATATATATATATATATATATATATGTATATATATATATTTGTGACAATACTTATAAATTTACATGTTTGTCATTTTATTTAAATTAATAAATAATTCATAAGGTTTACTGAGTTCATGATTCATAAATGTATTTTGAAAGTATGGACAATAAATGTATTTAATTTGATATCTTTGTGTTTTATTTCTTTACCTTTTACATTGGATGTCCTAGTGGCCTAGTTACAAAGAACTCGAAAACAAACTCTGAGAGCTATATTTATTCAAAGAGTCAAATATTATACAAGCCCGCGTGACGATTTACATTTAATATAATTGTAAGCAAAATGTATGAAGTCTAATTTTTTAAAAGAAATTTACGTTATTCAGATTAGTTGTTTGTGATTAATTGTTTTCATATATTATATTCTTAGTGTTCAAATTCCTTTACCAGCATTTTCTTATCTCATAGTTATAGCTAAGGATGCACATTTGGGAGCAAATGTAGTGTTGCCATGGAAGGGCATTCTGTTGCACGCACATCTATTATATCGATCTATATATATTTTTCCGATAGCGATGCTAACGGTTCATAGCGATTAAGAATATTACTCTAAAATGCAGATGCTCACTGATATGTATATTTACAAATAAATAATAATAATAATATTAGTAAAGTTATAAATTTATAAAACGTGCTGGAATACTTACCGTTTTAAACGACTAGGTAATGTTCCTTTCCTATACTTTTCCTAAATTATCCAAATAGTTTCTTCTGTGCTAAAGTAAACTATCCATTTCACAACATTAAAGTTATACATAATTCAAACACAAATACGTTGCCGTTCTTTCCGTATGTGCTTTGCATTATTCACATGCCTTTGGCAGTTATACTTGGTAGAACACGAGAGCGGTATTTCACGAACTTTGCATTTTATTGCAGTTCCAGCGTAAACCAAATCCGGAAATCTACTAAGAGCCAAGAACGGTCTTTTTATAGTTTTCGACATTTTTGATATATTATTTTTCACCTTACGCGAAAAACTGTACCATATCGCAGCCGCTTTGAGACTGGACACATATCGGAAATATATGTACATATAAAATATAATACATGCGCGTGCAACTCAAGCCTCTTCCAATGGGACGCAGCGATTGCTTCCAAATGTGCATTCTTAGTCATAACAACTTTCAATTATTTTCCATAGCTGTAAGAACTATATGTTCATAATAAACGAAGCAGGTACTAGCATCTTCGATGGCCGAACAAACTACGACCCACATAGAAAATGCCCCAGAAGAAGTTTCCCTGGTGGCATCCACGATCCGAGCAATGCAGCTTCTGCAGCACTGGACTGATTAAAAAATTTAGATATTAGTATATAAATTATTTTTATGGCCTTCTATTTGTCATAAAAGTGATTTATACACTAAATATCCAGTTTTAAATTTTGTTTTATCAACATTTGATTTATTATCCATAATATTTTAGAATAAGTGGGGGATATTAAAAAGCGATAACGAGAAAAAATATTTTGGTGCCAGAAATAAAACGATTTATTCCTAAAATTTACTCCTATTTCACAAATATTTAAAATATTTATGTTTCTAGAATATCATCAAATGTTGATGCATACGTTCGAACCGTTTTTCTTGAAGCCCAAATTTGTTAATTTTTTTAACAAACAAAAATACATAAACTACTCGAGAATATATTCTCCTACATAACTTACTATTGTTTTCTAATGATATGACAATTTTTCAAATCCACGCCCGAAGAAATTTGGTGGTTTAGATACAAAGAAGTCGTCAAGCCAATCTGCAAGAAGCGCGATATCGTTATTGAACGAGATTCCTCGAAGGTTGTCTGAGAGAGAGAGAGCAAAGCAATCTGACGGAGTGAAACCAGGAGAATTAGGCGGACGTGGAATAATTCCTTGAATGCGAGCGTTGATGATATCTTTTCGGTATTTTTGCTTGAATTGCGACCTTGAGCCAATGAAATTTTTAACAGTAAATCTCAGCAGTAATGGTTACATTCCTCAGAAGTAATTCATAGTAGACATTTCATTCTTTATTTCACCAGATGCATTGTATTAACTTACTTGGATGAGTATCAAATTTTGTTCGGGGAGTTCCCTTTTTGCTAGAGCTAATCTTATGCTCTTTTTTCATCTTGACACGAAGGCACCATTTCTCGTTGGCAGTAACAATGAAGAACAAAAACGGTCCATGTTATTGACGTGGTAAACACGCTGATTCATCTTGCTTCCGATTAAGGGATATATCAATCAAGCACCCAGTTTTTTAACTTTGCCCATGGAATGCAAATGATGTATTATAGTCGATTGGTTACAATATTATAATGAATAATTTTCGAGTGGATTGGCGTGGATCATAATGTAGTAAAGCGCTCGGACTATTTTCAAAGTCTGATGGTCTTCCTGGCATTGAGAAGCCTTTATGTTAAAATTGCTCTCTTTAAATCAAGAAAACAGTTTTCGTGCTGTACTCTCCCTAATGCTTTCTCCGCAAACAACACAAATAGATCTAGCAGTTTTCGATGCATGAACTCAGTTGAATGGGTACAAAAAAAATGACAGAAATGCTCGTTCTTTCCTACATAACGTTCCAGTTTCTTTTGTCAATAATTAATATATTTTTATTAATTTACAATTTGAGAAACTACTTAATCAAACAATAAAACGACATTAAAATAACTTTGATATAACTCTAATCATTTTTTTAAGACACTCTTATCCTAGAAACTAAGAACGCTTATATATGTGTACATACTTTAGACTTTCCGCGAAAAAGTGATTAGAGATGACATAAAATAAGAATACACGAAACCAAATATAATAACACAAGATAATTAATGATACCGAAAATGATAATAGCCTGTTTTGAGATAAAAATGGACACAGTGTAAAAATAAGCGATATTTTACTACCGGTCATTTTTCACCGTTACTAAAATGACACGGTTTGCAACGGTGATATAAAATAAAAAAGAACTTTGAACGTTATTTTTCTTATGGTGGACGTTATGCAAGAATGCAACTAAATTGCTTTGGTAGATTTCTATGACGTCATTAGCCACAATTACTTTCAGATCCTAGCTTTATAAATTAAGCTTTAGTTTTCAAGTGCATCTGCTGCAGATTACCAAAAAAAATTGACGAAGTGGCAAAAAATGTGCACATCAAATGTAAGAACAAATTGAGCGAGTTGCTTCGAACATAAATCCCAACGAACTAAATATCTGGTCTTCAGCTAGCTGGAGATCGTCAGCTATATATATATATATATATATATATATATAAGTAGACAAAGAGTCTTTGCCGTTAAAACAAGTATGTAAAATAAAAATTGTTGGGGAATCCGGCAATAAAAACCTTTAATTAGTCAATTAGAGTCCTTTATTTTATACCTTATATTTCGCTCTGCAGATTAGAGCTTCATCAGAGGTCACTTTGATCAAAAGAAAATACAACATTAGCTAATTTAGTCTACTATATATATATATATATATATATATATATATATACCTGATTTAAATAGGAGTAAAGCATTTTGAATAAAACCCATTCTTCCACCAGCATGAACCATAATCAAACGATTGCCTTTCGAAATTGGTTCCTTCAACCCAAGCAAAGAATTAACTGACCATTCCTTTGATTGCGTATGTGTACTGTGAATGTAGGATTCATCTGCAAATATTATGGGTCTGTTTTCATGAATGTAACTTTGCAATTGTTTTAAATATATTTATACGTTTTACACGTATGCACATGATTCCATTAAAATTTTTCTCTTGTCAGCTGTTTTTTTTGCCGTATAGAAACAAATACAATATTTATTTCTGATTTTATTATCAAAACACTTTTGTTTACTTAAATCCATATTTTTTAGCACCTTCGATAAAGTTGTAAGCCCACCCATAAATGGTATGCCGGTCTCCATTATCTTATCATAAATTCCTGTAAAGAAATACAGATATAATAATTATAATTTATATGGAAATATTTATGACAACATAATTTGAAACATGTATGTTTCAAATTATGTTGTCATATACACATTCGGCTCACGCCGACAAGTAGTGAAGACACGAGAATACAGTTTTTTTATAGATACGGTGGTTACCGACTATAAAAAAACACGTAGCTAGTTCGGCGGTTATTATATAGACAGCGCTGAATATTCCTTCACGCTCTGTCTGAATAATTTCGGCCAGATAGTAACGTAGTTATGTTTGTTTTGAATGTGTCTCATCTCCAACAGGGGCGTACCGACGAACATGTAGAAATGTGAAATACGTATCTACGTCTTTGGAGAAGATACATTCAAAAATACATAAATGAACTTGTATTGTGTTCTTCACACCCCATTTTTAATAATATTTTTTTATATTATTAAAATACTTTTGAAATATTTATTCTTACCTTTTAAAGTTGAACATCGTTTTTCATGTATATAGAAGTTGCGAACGTATTGTGTCAGTATCTTGTGGTCGAAGTGTGCTTTTCGTGATTCTGCGAGGTCTTGTTTTTTGTGGGGTACTAAATGAAACAACTTTTCCGGAATTTACATCCTCGGCTTCTTTAGCAATACTTCTGCAAGTCATATCAGAAATTCTAACCGCTCTCATTAACCTCTCTTTGTAATTTGTTAAAGGAGTTATCGGATGCTTATTTTCTGCTTCTTCCTTCATGAATTCTAAAACAATGGCTTCCTTGGCTATGTATAACTTTGCCTTTTACTCCAACTTTCTTCAATGACGAAGCCAACACTATATAAATAATGAACTTAAGAATGTGGTTTTATATCGTCACAAAATAGATTAGTTTGACATACTTTTTTAATGAAAATGTATTTCATTTTTCTTTATAAAATTTGGTCAATTTTGAT
The DNA here is from genome assembly GCA_935421215.2 of Melolontha melolontha. Taxonomy (NCBI): domain Eukaryota; kingdom Metazoa; phylum Arthropoda; class Insecta; order Coleoptera; family Scarabaeidae; genus Melolontha; species Melolontha melolontha. Next base: position 117,930,023 of record OW285235.1, read on the forward strand.
TAAACCTTAGGTAAAAAAATTTAGATAAAAGTGGTATATTTAAAAATTTTCAATTTTTTTTATATATCGCGCTATAAAGTCGGCGCCTGGTAGAGTCGGAGTGGACCAACACTACTGATGATATTGTTAATGAAAATCTAAACATAAGTACCCGAGCGACTGCAAGAGAAGTAGGCGTTTCACACACATTAGTCCATAACATACTTTGAAGGGACTTGTTACATCCCTACAACTCCATAAATTGTTCAGTTTATAACAGCACCGATATTGTCAAATATTGTCAAGACGATCTTTAGCAACTTATTTTTCAAGCTACGCTCGATATCCGTGAAGACCGAGGCGTGTTAAATCGTGTACTTCGAAAGTTTACTGGTCGGTTAGAAGCTTGTATTTACGCAAATGGCTGCCACATTAAATATCTCTTTTAAGCATTCCACCTATTTCACGCAAATCTGCCCTTTTTAGAATAAAGAAATTGTCATTAAAGAAAGAGGCAATTAGAACAGAAAAAAAAATATGAACATTCAATTAAAAATTATAAATGTAGTTTATTATTTTTAAGCGTGAGTTTAATATTAAGACAACTAAATTACAAATTCTATATTACCACAAAACTCTTATACCGTTTAAAATTTTTAAAGAAACTTGATATTCCTTTATACAAAGGTCAGGCAATTGACCTACTTATAAATAACAGCACGACAGCTGATTATAAAAAAGTTATATATAGGAAATTAATTAATACATGTTTGTTTATCTTTTTTCACAAAGACTCATTACATTACTGAAATGTGAAAGGGATTTTTTGAACTTGAACAAATAAATGTCCATTTCTTTGTCAAATCCACAAGATATAAACATATAATTTCTATTTATTTAGATTCAATCTGAATACAGGACCGTATTTGAAAAGTTTATGTCCCTAAATTTACGTAAAAATTGAAGTTTCGATAGAAAAAAAAATTTGAATTTGAATTGCTGTCTTAGATATCTATTATATATTAGCGTCGTCGACATATTTCATTTACAGGATGATTTAATTGATGAAATACTAAATACTAAATTTTATATGAAGGCACAAACCACCACCTATTTATGAAACCGATAGATTAGGATAGCAATGTTGTCATTTTGTTCTTCGTTTTCCTCTATACCACTGTAATTTTAACCCAACAGAGCTAGTAGGAGCACTACGAAAATATTTTAGCATAAATAATATTGGGAAATATAGTAGACTAGAAGATGGCTGTGTCAAATTAAGGCAGGAACACTAAGTCGGATAACCACTGCAACCTGGTGTAACAGTGTGATACACACTGCAGCAGAAATAAAAATATGGTAGTATAGAGAATAGGATTGAATCCAAATGATATGAAAGACATCGCCATTATTCATTAACTTAGAAGACCTCTTTGGACCCATATCGTTCGAATAAAAAAAAGTATTGGGTTGTTATAATAATGTAGGATATTTAAATGTAAAAAACATAGATTATTTTTCTTACTAATAAAAAGTATTGCCTTATTGAAGTGTGCAACACGTTTAAATTACATTATAATTCCTGTTTTATGTTAGTATCAAAACGCTTGCTAAATATTAACTGGATTCTAACATGGACAGGGTATAGTTTCCCGGAATACTATGGACATATTGTTGACTTACGGTGGACTGCATAAAAATAACTGTTTAGCACAGCGAGAATACGCTCATTTAATTCGCGTCATTACCGTGATTTTTAAAGGAACGGTTGGAAACTCCCGTAAGAGATTAAAAAAGGTTAAATTGCACTTAATATAACAATATTTAGTACAGATGAAGGTACGTATATATGCATGTCGATGCGACAATTCACATCAAGCTTTGATACAAAATAATACAAATCTGTATAAAAACAAATTTATATCTGTGTATGTCTGGTAGTTGAAGCAAACGCTGGTAAATACGTACTGTGTGTCCATGCATATACAGATACAAATTTGTTTTTATACAGATTTGTATTATTTTGTATCAAAGCTTGATGTGAATTGTCGCATCGGCATGCAATTTGTTTTTACAGATTATTTATTTTATTACCATCCCTGAAATGGCGACTGCTTGCCCTAGCACTTTGTTGTTCATCTCTTCTATAACAATGTAACAATTAAGTTATTAAATATCAGATCTTCGTTTATAGTCTCGTTATGTATCTATAAGTCTAGTTAGGTATATTTAATGTTAAAAACAAATTTAATTATATAAAGTTACTCATTTTCTATGTAGTTCAGTATTTTTTGAAAATTTAAAATAACTAATGTTATTGTGAGTACAATCAGGTGTCCAGCAGTAAACTGGCATTTTAAATATTTATCACGTGGATCACCTATAAATGGAGCAAATATATAATTACTTTACCAAAATGTATTTTTTTTTTAATTCTTTTATTGTTTTTTAATACGTTTTTATTACAGTAGACAGAAAATAACGTTTTCCCACTCCCCTTATAGTAAGCATACCATTAATACATTGTTTCTATAGACATAAGTTGGTTTTACTGAAATGACTGTGATTATTATGACAACGGGGCGTAAGTAATTTACTTACGTCCTTTAGGGAAAAAAAGTGCATCAAAACACGTGTTCTATTAATTTATATTTATGGTAATATTACAGTTTGTACAATTAGTAACATTATTAACAAAATTGAGATATTTATTTATATTTCTTGATAATTCAATGTTATTATCACCTACTTTGTCAGCAACACTTAATTCCGTGGTTTCATTTGACACTATCATCGCCGAAGATGCTTCAGTATAATTTGTACCCTGATTATCATATAAAACCTTATTAGCAATCGCTTTTTTGTTAGCAATAGAATCGGCTACGTAGGCTTCCGCAATACTACTAGACTTCCAACCCCCGTGCCTCTTTAGTGTGAGAACTTCTACTCCAGTATTCGCTAATAATGTTGTTGACGTTCTTCTGAACGAATGACCTGTATAGAGTTTGGGGTTGTCTAAATTCAGATATTTTGCTATCTTACACGGTATTTCCGCGATTGTATTTTTACCGACAGGTTGATTATAACATCTCCCTCCATGATAACGCATGAAAAAACGTACATTTGCAATTTTGGATCTAATGTTGATATATATTTTGACAATTTGCAAATAGCAATAGTTATTTCCTTTAGAGGCTGTACTTGTAAATGTACGCGGCATTCCATTTTTCGAATCTGGTATTCTAACAATAATTATTTCATTTATTTCTTTCACATCCATCAATTTCATTTCGCATAAATCCTGGCCGCGACATGCTCCAGCAATTCCCATTAACATCACTACCTGAAATGTTCAATTTAGAAGAGATTACAATTAAAAGTTTAGTATACCTTCATAAGTAAGTACATATCATCCGGAGCGCTTTCAAGAAATAAATTTATCTCTTCCCTTGTGAACACATATGACTTTTTAGGCCTGCAGCCATCATTTTTTCTTTTCAAAAACGCACGTAATTTGGGATACTTTGATATGTCAATATTTTCATTTATAAATAATGTACTCTTGAGCATCGAGTATTCACACCACAAACTGGATGGATCCTTGAATTTTTTAGATTTCTCCAGAAAATACGCTAACAGCAGGGACTCCGAAACGATGGTGGTATCCTTAACTTGACACCATTTCTTGAACAATATGTATGTTAACTCGTAGCGTTTCATCGACTTCTCCGGAAGCAAATCCAAACAAGCCTCTTTCGCTTCGTCTTCTACATTGGGAACACTCATTTTTAAACCACAATTAACACAACTGAATTGTGAAATTTCGTTTTATTTGTGTTTATAAACAATTGTATGTAGGAACTGCCTAGTAACGTTTCAGATGTGTCTAATTTATTAAATTCCGAGGTTGTTCAGCGTTACTGTTTATCATGATTACATTTAATTTTTGAGGATTTTATTGTCTGGGGAGTGGGAAAATGTTATAAGCAATTCGGGAGGTAACATTTACCAGTCTCGAACTCTATTGCAAGTCCTTGGGCAAGCCCTCGGACGCAAACTAGTCCTCGACTAGTAAATGTTACTTACCTCCCTTATTACTTAAATAACTATTTCATACCTGCAGCAGGTCAGCTTAAAACAAACAAAAATATTTTCGCGTTTGGTATATGGAGATTTGCATGTACAGCCCGGTTTGTTTGATCCAGTGACTATCTGTGACGTATTTACCAATTAAGCGTATATCAGGAGCACTATCGGTGCCAAATCGACGTAATTTTGTAGCTGTTTCTCAGCGTGTATTAGATACAGGAAGTGTGAGTATTCGCATAGAAAATCGAGGACCTCAAGTATTTGATACTCTTTTGACTGCCGAGGAGGAAATTTTGGACATTGTTTATCAAAATCCTACGTCGAGTACACTCAGTATAGCTCGTGAAGTTGGTGTTTCGCATTGGACAGTTCACAGAACCTTGCGACAGCAATAATTGTTGTCCCTTACCATGTACAAATGCACACCGAAGCAGATACATACGCGAAAGAGTGCTGCGTTGCTAACTTTTCCTTACTTTGCGTTCAAAATACATACTTAGTACACGTTTGTTGTAGACGAAAAATTTGTTTAGAAATTTCCTTTTATTTAATTTAATTAAATGTTTATATTCAAAAGGCGGCCATACTCCTTACTCCTTATTAAACAAATAATAAATATATAAATATAAATAAAGCATAATAGATGTTATAAATTACTATAATAATGTTAATTAAAGAATTTAAAAAAGCACTTAATTATTATATTATTATTAATTATATTAAGAAAAAAACTAATAGGTATAGTAAACATTTATGCACAAGATATTTTTTTTGTACCTCGTAAAATATTTTGGTTGGCAATTAAGTTCATTGCATTTTAGTCCATTATGAGATAAGATATTTAAGAAATGCTTTCATAAAATTCTTAACAGAAAAGCATGTTCATTAAAACTTACAAGGCCTTTATAAAAGCTTTTGACTCATTTTCAAGCATAAATTGTTTGTAGAGATACATGCGGACATGTTCCAATTACAATACAAATGCAAGAGGTTTTCTAAAAACAACACAAAAATTGAATACTTTTCTTAATTAAAATAATAACGGACACAAAACGATCTGTTTGCCATTTTATTTTAATTTTGAATATATTTTTATATATTATTTATATATTTATTATATTTATAATATTATTTTAAGTTTAGAAAATTAAATAAATAATAAAATATTATTATTATTATTACTACATGAACATATATATACATATCCCTGCCACAGAGTTATTTAATTTACTTTTCAGTTAACTCAATAAGCACTTCTGCCATTACACATTTAAACAACATAATGTTTGATTTGTTAAATTAATAAAAAATAGTTTATAATTTTCCAAAAGCAAATTTGTGTATTCAATTAATTTTGTTTCTTGTATGCACATATCCGTATATGAACATCCAATTTTATATAGATGTCGATTTCAGTCTATAATAATGGATTATAAGTACCTTGAGAGACTATAATATGAACAACACAATCGGTTGAAACTTTTATTAAACAAGCTGTGCAAAGTTTACGCTTCTGCTAGCAATAAATATTGATTATTTGTCACACAATAAATTTTATATATTTGTGACATTTATGTAAGCAAGCAGCTTACAATTTGGCGTAAATATATTCCTAGATGTAAAATGCTAACGAACTAATTACAAAAATATTTTCATACAATACTGTGGAAAAGATACATAAATACGAAATATATATGTAAGGAGAATGCCATCCTTTTGAAACTAGATAGAATGTAATAAAAATAGAAAATTTTGTTTCTTAAGATGCTTTAGCTCTAATAATAATCATATTTTTGACCGAGTTTTATATAGTAAATGCAGAAACAGAATATAAGAAAAATTCCAATTTGCTGTAACTATTTTAGTGAAAAGAAAAAACGTCTAAAAAGCGCCCACATCATCGTTCAGCGATTTGGCAACATCACTGACCCCGACCCATCTTACTTAAATCTTTATTGGGGGTTTACTTATTTACTTTTACTCCGTTGATCTCACAATAATATTCGTGTGAATGGAACTGTTCAGTTTGCAATTTACGATTGATGAAAACAGTCGATTGTTACACATTTTGTCTACCCACACGTGTTTGGAAAAACTAGGTTCGTAGATGCAACGCTTTTGTTGAAATTAGCGGCAAACATTTCCAACATTCGTTGTGAAAATATTAAGTACCTAGTTAATACATATTTATTATTAACCCGCTATTATTAGGTTAGATTATGTCTTCTGGTATTCAAAACACATTAACAAAACACTTTCCATACAATACATGCGCAAGAGTGTGCGGCCACATTTTCTTTACTTCGCGTTCAAAATACTCGGTATCGGTTCGTTTTAAACGAAAAATTACTTTAGAAATTTTACGTTTTATTTAATTTAATTAAATGTATATTTTATAAATGGCAGGCATACTTCTTATATACTGTATATAAGTTTATACTATTAATGATTTCCTTAAGCTTATTAAGGCCTTCAAACTTTTAATATCAGATTAACATTGAACCTATGTTTTGGACAAATTGAATATGTTCATGTGAGAAAAATGTTATTATACATTTTATGCGTCTGATAACTGTATTTAAAATAAAGTTTGTTACGTGTAGAAAATCACTCTGCGTTCTGCTAGTATATTTTTAATCCATTTACTTCAATTTTAAGCTCTTCAAGTCAACTTGGTCCGCTTATTTTTCAACATGTACGTTTTATGCTATTTTATTTCATTATATTGTTAATTATCGTACAGCTTAGGCTTATCCAAACCTAGATATTTTCATTTAATTTTCTTTCGTTCAAATTATTTGGGATGTCTATGTACATATTCAACCGGCTCCCATCTTGAAAATTTTTCCGCTTAGTCATACACGCCGTAATTCGCTTTATCTCGTATTATGTAACTCCGTTACCCACTCTTATGTTGTGGTAATTTTTGTTTTGAATTTTAAGTCCGTCTAGACGCATTTTCCTTTTTGATTAGTCTTGTTATTCTGATTTAATTGGCCTAATTAATTCTTTCGTTGGAAGCGCCCTCTTTCCGCGATTTTGGTTTCTTCCATTTACAGAGATCTGTATGTGGGAGGTAAGCGTTTGTAATGTAATTACCAACTTCTGCTAATTAATTAATTGACGAAATGTGTTCTGTTGGACTCTTATGACGATCTTGAATCGTTTGTGAGATTTTGAGCAATTATTTTCCTTCTTTTAAATCTTCCGAATATCTTGGTGACGTTCGTCGGCCATTTGTTTGAAACACGTCGGACTTTCTTCCGTACATTTGTTCTTAAGACATCATTGCGCTAGCTTGTTATTTTTTGTGCGGAAAGCTGTATCTGCGGTAAGAATTATTTTTATCTTTTGAAACTTTACTTATTTCGTATTTTCTTCTTAGGATTGATTGATAATTAGTGCTAAGATTCTGAGTGATTAGCAACTAATATCTTAATTGATTAAATTTTATCGATAATTTTTTCCACGTGGCTAACTACGGCCATTTTGGGACCGAGAATTTCTGGTTGGAGAACGGACTCTTCCGAATATACTACTGCAAGAATTGGCTAGGAGGAAAGACTCCTGGAGGACTAGGCTCCCTTATCTTTTGTACAAGCTAAGTGTAGCTATAATTTTGTGACTTCAGGAGGGTCTTGTTGCCAAGATTTTCTCTTATAATTATAATCTTCGTTAGTGTGTTACTTTAATTCATTTAAAATCTTTTGAGAACTCCAGAGAGGGGCTTCACCCTTCCCTGAATTATTCTGGTGTTTAACCTAACTCTTTTAGTAGTCAGATAATGGGCTTCACCCACCAACTTTGATCGAAAGGTAATAGAACGTTAATATTCTTTTTGTTTGTATTAAATAAAGGTTGACTGATTTTTCTAGCAACCGTTGCTATTATCAATATTATTCACGAGGCTCAGTACCTTCAGTAGAGCTTCTGTCTATAATTGGGGTTACGTCAAGACCTAATTTAAGATTAATTTATCTGTAAACGTTTATGTAAGGAACCACTGTGTGAATTCATTCTTGTGTTCTAATTTATTTATGATTTGTTAAATTGACGTATTAGTATTTAGTTGTTCATTTAATAATCACCTGTGTATACAGGGTGGTGCTAACGTAACAGGTGTACCTGTGCTTTTGTTATTTATCGTACACCTTAGGTTTATTTGAAGCTCTTTCTCTGTTAATTTATCTGTAGATAATTATTTATTTTGTAGATATACCCGGTGGCTATTTAATTTGTGGGGTATAAACTTATTGTTATAAGCCACTTTGTTTTCTCTTGTCATATTTTTCACTTTATACAGAGAGGCTTAACCTCGTCTGATTAACGTAATTGAATATTTTATTACCTTTCTCTCTATTTGATTTGCTTAATCAATTTTTCTATTTTTTTTCTATATTCTGTATTTCACGGATTCAAGTTACACTTGTTTAAAATTTAAGCTTTGTTATTAGTTTATAGTTTATAGTTGAATTCAATTTTTCGTGTTTGATTTCTTTCCCTACTGGTGTTGGAGAGAGCACAGTTTCACGTTGTTGGCAGCAGCAAGGTGGGGGGAATACAACTCTCTCTTGTGTCTGAGGCCATCTAAGTTCCACCCGCATCCGTATATACGGGGTGCGCCTTGCCGTGGACTTCTATGCGGTGGCGCCTTTTAACATCGTGCGATCTTTGGTCCCACACGCTCTCCAAAGCATTGAGCTAGTCGGCGGGGTAATTCTTCGGAGCGTCTACCTTCAGGTGGATCAGGCCGAGAGAGGGGGGTATATTCGCTGAACATCGAGCGTCAGCCTTGTTGCGAGCGTGCCTGCTACTATTTGGATCACGAAGGTAGCAAGTTGAAGCGTCAGTGAGCTTATTAGAAGTAGTCATATGAAAAACTAGTTATAAAATACAAATTAGGAGTTCAATCAATTGCCACATATTATGTGAAACTCATCCTCCTAAAATACAATTATTCTTGTTTATTAAAAATTGACTTTCATTAGCATGCAATTTCTCTTCTTTTGTTATTTTCTCAAAAATTTGTCGCTGACGGTGTAAGACATAGTGTCGTCACAATAGCTCTGTGTTGGCGAAGATTAGCAGAAAATAATGAGGAACGACTGCCCGGACGTCACATACGCACTACTGATCGTGAAGATCGTCCTCTTCGGCTTGTGGCTCTTAAGCACCGTTTCTCATCAACAATGGGAATTGGTGATAGATGAAGAGGTCAATTAACCAACTAATCTTAATACAACCTGTATATCGAAGAATTTGATGTCTTCGACATGATGATTGTACTGAAGTAAGGAATGTAATGACGTTTTCAATGGTGAATCTCGATTTTGGTTATGAGCTTGTTATGGTCGTAAAATGGTCAGAAGATATTCCAGAGAAAGAAGAAGCTTACAGTTTTCTATACAGCGACACACGGCTCTTACTCAAGGTGTGAAGGAGTGTTCTTGTAGGAGGGGGGGGGGGGTATCTGCCATGGAAGCAGATCTTGTTTAGTAGACATTCAAGAAACATTTAATATAATTTCTTGCGTCAACAATGTCCTTGAACCAGTCTTAATACCATATTTTGTGCAACTGGTAAATCCAATTCTTAGGCAGGATAACGCGCAGTCACATACAGCGAGGATTACTATAGAGTTTCTGGATAATGCTAATGCTGATCACTTACCCATAACCTTCTCATTTATTGGACTTGCTACCCTTAGAACACGTGTGGGATAAGTTAGGACAGAAGATCAATAATTTACAACCACCTCAAAATAATATATAATTTCTTCAACAAAGGATTTTAGTAACTTGGGATAGCATGCCACAAGCTACCATTGACTCGCTAATTTTAAGTATTTTTTATAGACTAGTCGCATGTCTAAGAAACAGGGGAGAGTCGATACATTATTGGTGTTTATATGAAATCTTGCTGAAAATTTTCATTTGAATAAAATATATATTTCGTGAATATTTCCATGGAATATACGAATTTACAGCCTGTTCATTTGTTTATGGTAGCCATATATATTTATTAAAAAGTAACAAGAATATTTCAATATCAAATATAACCGTAGTATGCGCTTTAAAAACTTAACTATCAAATTTTATAATTACAAACATTTATTGGGTGCAAAGACGACTCTATACCATAACCAACTGAATACACTCTTCAAGGTGGGCATTTTAAATTAGTTTGTTTTTTAAAAATGAAGCATCGTATAATTCATAAAATTTTTAATTAATTCAATTAAGTTCAGATTACTTCTTGGCAAACTAGAAATAAATTATTACTGCATGAGTTTTTTGGTACTTTAGTCAAAATTTTAAAGTAATTTTCACGAAATATGGCCATATCTAAATGTTACAGTTTCAGATTTCTTATCTTTTTTGCAACTCTCTTAATTCTACCTAAGATAACAAAGTATAATATATATTATGCTAATGATATGGCGGTTAAAAATTAGTACAAAAAATAAAAATACTCCCACTTGCTTTATACAAGACAACATACGAAACCCTCTTAAAAATTAAGTACTTATTTAATACAGTTGTTTCCTTTGTTGTGTCCTTTTCCTATGATTTATGTATGTCCATTATAAAAATATTTATTCATGTAGAGAAATTCTAAACTTAAACTCCGTAGATTTTTAACCTTCAAATAGACGCTTTTGGTGTGCGGGATTCGGCTGTAGCTGAGATATAGAATACTTAACACGACTCTAAATGAATCATGTGAGCTAGAACGGAGTTCCCAAACTTTATCAGTACAGAGTTTCTTCAAGTAACACCTCACGGGCGCGTATTTATATTTTGTCAGTCGCGGCCGGACAACTTTGAGCGCACTTGGGATATTACTTGAATGAACCTCTCTATTTATCTGTCCGCGGCACAGTAGCAGGCTTAGTATTTTGTATTATTTATTAATTTTCATTAATATTACTTGATATTTTATTTAAAAGTATAGCATTTTTCTTTTCTATGTAAGTAAGTAAGTATGTCATTTCTGTCAAATGTACTTAAATTATTAAAATCAAATGCCAGCAATAATATATTTATTACTGTATTCGAACAATACCAACATCGAAAAATGAAAAAAAGCTTAACGGAATGAACCTCATTTCGATACTGTTTTGGGTTTCATAATTAGTAATTCTTTTATACATACATTTTTCTGAAGTATATTTACGTACATATCAAAGTAAGCACGTACTACTAATTCTTTACAATGTTGCCACGTTTCACCTTTCACACTTTATTTTTCTTTTATTAATTTATGTAAGAAATAATTGAAAATACGACTTCATCCTTACTTACGGATATATTATGATGTATAACAAATTTCAATGATAAAAAATTTTCTGTTGTGTAATATTAAATAAGAGATTGTTAAGTGAATTATAGCAATAAATGAATAAAATTTATTATGCTAATGCAAATTCTTTCCACATATGTGTAGGACTATATAACCTAATTTTTAAATAACATTTAAAGAAATTACAAAGCAAGGTATTAATCTGTACGCACAAGCATGGCAACGTTATGAAACGATTTCATAAATCGGCATAAATCCTTTTTAAGTATATAACGGCCGGTTTCATAATATATTTAGAGGGCCTTTTATTTTCTAAAATGGGTCTTAGTGAAATATTTATCTCATAATTACCATTTAGCTTAAAAACTTGTTTTAAATCGGCTTTTAGTTAAAAGAAGAAAAATTGCCATTTACTTGATTTAAATGACCATTTAACCTACAAATAGCACGCCTCCAATCATGGTAACTTAATGTTAGTAAATATGAATGAATTTCATACTTCCTCGTCAATTCGTATAAATGTAAATACAGTAATGACTAGAGTGGACCAATTCGGAGCGAAAGCAGAGGCGTATTTTGTATCGGCACCAGTGTCTCTATCTTTATGTCTTGCGCTATGCACGTGGCGTTGCAAATTTGATTTTGTTAAATGGTTTATATATATTTCTAAATTTCTAAGTTCTGCTTTTCTAATTTACGGTCACAATCCTGGTAATATAAGGCCTTGTAATGTTTCCCAATATTTATCTAAAGCTGGCACACGTCTTTTGTGGCTCATTAATTGATAGCGTAGTATAAGATGAAAACAGTTCAGATCTTGGTAATATAAATTATACTTGTTTTTTTTATATTTTTTTTAAAAAAAAATTAGTTTTTTCCAAAAACACATCCAATTCATTCAAGTGCAAAAATTCTTCTCTCAAATTGTTTCAATAACTCACTATGGCAACCCAACAGCTTTTTCTCTTTTTAAGCTCATTAGTCGCTTCAGTTATACATAATTTTCCAAAATATTTGACATTCATACTATAATTTTGATCCTTGATTAATATTATGAACTTATTGGTTTACAATTAAATTTTCCTTCACACATAACCTTTGACATTACCAAACATTAACAATAGTATACAAAATTAACTAAATTTACATAGTTCTATAATTTTGGTAAATGTAGAAAGTCATATACTTTTGAAATTTAATTATAGATTTTACACTCTAAATTAAGAAAACAATACAAATATAATAGACTTCCACCTTCTAAGAAATCCCAATAACAGAAATGTAACAAATTAAAACTAGTGTTTTCAATAAGTTTATTAACATTTTTATTATATTTACCTTCTCTCCCTCATAAAAAATTATTTGTGGAAAGAATTGTAATAAATTATTTTTGAATTAATTGTTATAGTTAATCCTCTGTTTATTTTATTTTGTTTATTAATTTTTTTTAAGAAAAATAAAAGTAAATTATAAGCCTATAGAATATTTATGTAACATGTGTTGCCTAATCATTATAATATATGTAACGGTTTAAATATTTAAATTTCCTTTATAGTGTATCATTGTAGTATATTAACATTATTTATATTATTTTGTTTAAGATGAATCTTCTATTTTGTCTTATATTATGTATCAAAGTTTAAAAACATTTGTATTATTTTGTTATCATTTGAATCAGAACTATCTAGGTAATAAGTATTATTGTAATCAGTTATATATATAAACCATTTAACAAAATCAAATTTGCAACGCCACGTGCATAGCGCAAGACATAAAGATAGAGACACTGGTGCCGATACAAAATACGCCTCTGCTTTCGCTCCGAATTGGTCCACTCTAGTAATGACTATCGACCAAATCGACATCGGGAAAAACAAGTTTTTTCTCTTCGCATAAAATTTAAATACATTTTGAATATACACTATTATCCAACATAATTGTACATTTATTTTAAATTATTTTTAATAAAAAATCCATAGCAATATGTACAGACGCACATACATGTATATTTCAAAACAAAAATAGCGAATTGAATGAAAAATGTTTTTAGATATGGAGATAAGACTTTTATTTGCGTTATAGTTTTCAATGCGTTTTTGAAAACTAAAATAAAATATTTGTTCATAAGAAAAAAGCAACAAGTTTTTACGCTTATGAGTAAAGAAGAACAAAATACATAGAAAGTGACAAGTGGATCTAAAATGCCGGGCTCTAGTAATGACAGTTATACGAGAGATAAGCTACAATTATTAAGAATAGAAAAATCTAATTACCTTTGAAAAACAAATTGTTGTTTATTAAAGAGTGCATTATTTTATCAGTCAAATGCAGTTTAGTTTGTGCAAATCCGTTGAATGGTGTCTGAGAAATAACCTATAGAATACGTTTCTGTTATCGAAAAAATGGAATTATCACGAGAACGTTAGGATAATGATTTACTGTGATTTCAAGAAAGGCTTGAGCGCGTATGGGTGTGAGGAAATTTTAAAATCGGCATTTGTGGATCTCGCACCATCATTGGCTACTGTTTATAGTTGGTATTAAGAATTTGAACGAAGTTGTAACTCGGTTGTACACAGAGCTGGCCCTCCTTCAACTGTTATTAATCCCAAAAATATTGCTGCATTGAAGAACATGGTGGAAGAGGATAACCGCATTACCTATGCAATGATAGAGTCCAAACTGAAGATTGAATCCTCGCAAGTTAAATCAATATTGCACGAACATTTACATTTAAAAAAGGTTGTAGATCGGTTTGTACCCCCTCATCTGACAGATTTACAAGAAGCAGAACGTGTTAGAATTTGCCAGCAAACTTTAGATATGTTAAGTGGAGGCCATCAAATTATTTCTAAAATTGTAACCGGCAATGAAACGTACATAACGTTTTCTGATGTTCCCACTCGCCAATAAAGCCGAATCTAGATACATGAAGATGGGGAAACCCCTACGATATTGAAAAAATAGCGAGCAATGGAAGTACGGGTTTGGTGGCCGCAATTAAATTAGAAGATCAGAAGACCAGTTACCGCTAAATGTTATGTTGAAAATTGTTTGCCTACTGTGTTCAGTAAAGTGCCAAGAAAAGGAATTATGTTACATCATGATAAAGCGTCGTCCCATACAGCAGGAATAACTCTTCAGTATTTAACTGAAAACAAAATAAAAGTTATAGAACATCCTTTTGGCTATATTTTGAACTCAAAAGAAGTCAGAAGAAGAGATTGATATCGCCGTTAAGTGTTTTTTGATAGTACCCCTAAAGACAGCTAGCTGAACGCTTTTGAACTATGGCAGAAAAGAATGGTTAAGTGTATTATTGTTGATGGAAATAACTTTGAAAATATTTAAGATAAAAATTCTGAAAACTTGTATCAATCTTTCTATTCCCAATAATTGTAGCTTGCCCCTCGTAGTTGTTAGCGTCTAGACATCCAAAAAGATATCCCATTGGAATAGAATATTGTAGATGTGCATAATTTTAGTAATGAAGCAGAAAAGCAGTTATTAATCATAGAGCAGGTTGTAAATTTAAAGTCATAAAGCAAATGTAAATAAATATATTTTTCATTTTCAAATATAGATTTAATTATGCCACAAATTTATATAAAAAAAATACTAACACGAATTTACCTTTTCATTATATAAAATTTTATCAATTGCTTTAAGACCGAGCGTAGAACTACGTTCAGCGCTGCATATTATCAGACGGCCGAAGTTCTCACTTTGTCTACATAACTAATGCAAAACTAACGACGTGTTTCCAGAGATGACATTGCCTTGTTTCTAGAAATTGTATTTTGTTTGTGTCTTCACTCATACTTACGGAATAACCGCATGTATAATGTAACAGAATAATTGAAACATACATGAGTGGGTAAAACCCCACCAGTTTTGTATAATACAAAAGTATTTTTAATAATATAAAATATTATTAAAAATCTGGTGTGACAAACACAAATACAAGTTCAATATTAATATGTTTTTGTGAATTTGTGTTCTTCACACCAGATTTTTAATAATATTTTATATTATTAAAAATACTTTTGTATTATACAAAACTGGTGGGGTTTTACCTGGGGTTTTACATGTATGTTTCAATTATTCTCTTCCTAAATATCACATTGCTTAAATTCATTTCATAATAATAGAACCTCCAATTTAAGGGACACTTAATTTAAATGTCTTTTAACTAAAACTACTTTTAATATCAGTTGATAATATCGGCCGTTAGTATTTTAATTTTAAATCTTTGTATTTACTTAAATGAGGTCATATTGCCATTTTACTAGGGTAGCCTATTGATTAATAAATTTTTAATATATTTGCTGCTAACAAATTTATTATCATATGCAGGTGCAGAATAAAATGCAAATACCATTGTGACAGGTAACATGTTATTTCAACATTATAAAGGGCCCATTTATTTTAAGGTAACTTCATTCTTGTCAACTTGAGATTAGAATTACGCTATTCGATGATGTAAGGAAACATATCAAGACAAGCTGCGCCGCATTGCGTTATTTATGTGATTGGTGGGGATGTTAATGTAAGACTTCATTTTAACGATAACTAAAACTAAAATCAATTCTATCTAAGGCATACAGAAAAGTTTTACCATTCAGTTGAATAGTGCCTAACATTGACAAGATACTTCTAATAATTACAAGCAAAAGAGTTTATTAGTAAATCTATATATGGTGTTAATAAATAAATTTATATTATACGGCTATATTTCATTTACTGACTCAACGACGAGTAAATAGAATAGAGTGCATACGGTCTTAGACCCGTGCACAAACAAGTAAGTGGTGAAAGAATCCACGATTGTATTTTCCGGGAACTATAGCGTGAAATTACAAAAACAAAATACAATTCCGTTCAAACCAGAAGGGAAATACTCATCATTTTCCAATATTCTTTAAAAGGATCTGGAAAACAATTTTATTATATAAAATAGTAAAGAAAACATTTTGTTGTTAAGTTTTTAATTACTATAGTAAAATTATGTGGCGAGCCTTAGAGCCTATTCTTATATATTTTTTTGTAGCCAAAATTCGTCAAAGATAATTTTGAACATAGATCATTTAATGCGGACATGGAGATGAGTATAATACTGCATCTGCATTTACATAGTAAAATTGTGTTTTGAGAAAAATTTCTATTTTGAAATTTAAAAAGAATTTGTGGATGACTATAGCTTCCACAGCAGTCAAATTAGGAATGATGTTTTTGAAGATCTAAAGTAATATTAAATCTTATGTCTAAAAAACACGTGGTTTCTAATTTGATTTCCATCTGCAAAGTAAATATAAAATTTAGAGATCAAAGTTTACATTAAATTAATGCCTTATTCTGTCGAAAAATGCTTACTTTCTGTATTTAAAAGTATATCCTATCAAACCTTGGTTTCTCTTAAATTTGCTTTTTGTTGCGACTGTAATATTGTAACGGGTGCGCCAATGGAATGCACTTGGTTAAGAGAAGTAATAATACCATTAAGGTTTAATAATAGTAGAAAAATATATATAGGAATAAAAGGCACAATAGATGCAATTTATTGTAACTTTATTATTTTTTTTAAATTAGATCAAGTAAATGACCTCCGTGCAGTTGAATACATTTTTTACAAATTTTCCATAACGGCGTCTCTAGTCCTCTCGTCAATAGCGTCGCGTATTAATGTATACTCTAGACTTTAAATAATACCCCCCTCCCCCCTCCCCGTTAAGTCTGGGGACCTTGGAGGAAAATTTATTTCACCATTCCGTGAAAATAACCGTTCAGGAAACATGGGTCTTAATATACGCATGGCTAATCGTGACGTGTGGCTAGTGGCACCATCTTATTGAAACCATAACATATTCCGTGTAACTCGTAAGCGACGCAATTCTTGGAGTATGTTTCCGGCATATCCGTATATCTCTCAGAAGTAACAGTTACAGTGGTACCATTTTGCTAAAAAAAATGTAGGGTCCCAGTACTCCAAGCTTGACAAATTCACACCAAACTGTTACTTTTGCACTATGTAGTGGGCATACGTATAGCTGTTCTGTACAACAGTACAGAACAACCACACCAGTGGTTGTTCTGTACTGTTGTACAGAACAACAATATCTAAAGTTTTGCTTATTTACCGCTCCGACTATGTAAAAATGAGTCTCATCAGACATGATTAAATTATCCAACATGTTTGGCGTATCATTTAACATTTGTTGAAATCGTCGACAAAATTCCAGCCGGCTTGGTTTATCCTGTGGCGAGAGGTGATGAACAATTTGAAATTTGTATGGGTATAAATTTAGATCATTGTGCATAATTCTGCGAAATAATCGGTAATATTCGGAAATTGAGTGGCGCTAGTGAGATCGTGCTTAGATCGAGCGCTAGTTGCTAGTAGATATCAAAATGTGAGTTATGAATAAAGACGACAGACTGTGTGCCCCAGCAGTGGCGTTGCGTGGAGAGTTTAGCAGAATAACAGTGCGCTTACTTAAAAATAAATATATCGAATCCCTATACAAAACGTTAACAAAAAACATAAATAACTTACCCAACATGTTTACATTGTTGCAAAAAAATGCGGATGTGCGCGATGAAAAAACTGCACCATAATATATGTTTCTGTATTAGTCTCGGAAAGGTTCGTACGTAGCGACGTATATATATGTTTATATACAGAGAAGGATTGTTCGACGTTGAGAGATGTTATATTTACATAGTTAAAGCGCTCTTTGTATCTGTACAACGGATCTTCAGTATTGGTAAAAAGTTGCCCTAATTTTGTAAAATCTACATTTTTATCTAATACACTGTTAAATTTTTCACGGACACAATCACTTTTTTCATCTTCAAGGATATGCAGCACTAGTTTTACGTGGTCAATAATTGCTAATGAGTCCGATAAGGACAGCGCAGTGTTCTGTAAATTTTTTATTGCGTCCAGTATTGGAACGTAACTGTCGTAAATAATTTTTAAATTTGCTGCAACTTGAGGATTGTTAAATTGAACCTGGCTGAGCCGTATTGCAGCTGCTTCTTTGGCATCTAGTTGTAAAATCACTGATTTAATTTTTTCAAAATGTTTATAATAATAAAATGCTGCTTCTAACCAAGTACCCCATCGTATAAGAATTGGTTGCGGCGGCTCGGGTATATCAGGACACAGCGAATGAAATAGCCGAATCCGTTTCGGAGATTTAAGAAAAACCGCTTTCGTTTGTCCTATCAGTTGATTCACATCAGGATAAGTTGTACGTATAGTGCTTGTTACAAGGTGTAAAGCGTGAAGCAAACATGTGACATGCAGCAGGTTTGGTTGAATCGTTTTGAGTAAGTTTGCCGTGGAACACATAACCTTGGCAGCATCGGTAACTAACATTAACACTTGCTTCGGTAAAATCTCAAATTTGTGTAGTGTTTCTATTAATACATAATATATCGCTCTGGCAGTACACCCTTGCATTCGTTTACAGGTTAGTAAATAAGGAAGAGAAGGTCCTTGCGGAGTCAGCGTCCGTACTAGAATGGCTAGGATGGACTGTTTTTTAATATTTGTAGTTTTGTCTCTTGTTAACCACAGAAATTTTTTTTTTACCGTATTTTTCGTACAATTTACAATTCTCTCACGCACTGACGGTACGTAATTCCGTAGCGTACTTCTTGCTGGTAATTTCCACGTAGGATTGTATTTCTTCCAAAACTGACGAAACATTGGGTGTTCGATTTTCTGCATTGGTATATTGGTAGCAATTAACATCATTGTTAAATCACACACAAATTTATTATGTGATCTGCGTCCACTATCATTCGATTTATGTTTGTCACTATTTATATGTCTTTGGCACTGACTTGCTTTCCAAGTTAATAAAGTTGTTTCACAAACTAAACATTTCACTACGGTACCGTCATATATTAAATCGGGAAACCGATGTAAAAATTTCTTTACTACGCTAGCATGCAACCGAGTCGATGCATTGTTTCTACGCACTCCCGACATTTTCAACACGATTGTGTTAACAATGTATCGCTTACAACGTCTCAACGGCAACTGAATTGATCGTTGTACGCCTCTACTCGATCCCTCCACATCACGCTACTGTTCGGGCACATAGTCTGCCGTCTTTAGTTATGAATCATAAAGATGTGGTAATTGGCCTACATTTCTGATTTAGTAAATTCATTTACTGGTATAGATATGTCCATGATATTTGGTCTGCTTTAAAGGTACAGACAGATAACTCAAAATTCTTAGAAAGTTATATTAACAATATTCATCCAAAAATAAAATTTACTTCAGAAATAAAAAAAGATAAGTTAATCAATTGTTTAGACTTAACAATATCTCACGAAACAGATAAAAACGAATTTGCTATACAAGGTGTGCCGTATCGTTATGTTCAAATTTTAGGAGTGTAAAGTAGACTTCATTCCAAGTAACAAAAACGCAAAACTTGTATGTCCATTTTTATTTGTTTCAAAGTTACAGATCTATGAATGTAATCAAGTGCTTCAGCAGTACAATCTTGCAGTTTTTTACACACTAACAATTTCAATCTTTTATTTTTTCCTACGGTTTTTACATAATTATCTATTTTTTCGCGCATCGTCGGTACATACCTTCGTAGCGTCCTTGGACTTGGTAGTTTCCACGTAGGATTGTATTGGTTCCAAAATTGACGAAAGATTCTTTGTCCGATTTTTTCAACTGATATATTAGGTGCACTTGACATACTTAAATCACAAATAAATTAATTATACGGTCTCTCTCCGGATTTTTTTAGATTTGTGTGTGTTTTCTACACAAACGTGGATTCCAATATATAGCGTATTCATAAATACATCTACGCATTTTGATAGTTGTTCACGTATTAAAGTAGGAAACGCGAGACGCACAACTTGAGCTGACAGCAGCTCTGATTCACTCACACCCCTTGCTCTTCTACGCCAGAGTAAGCCGACCGAAAATGATTGTCAGAAGAGGGTATTGCGCTTTTCAGTTATGTGAGCGTCTTGAACATTCAGTTATTTTTCTTCAAGAGAATGTTTTATTTAATTATCTTTGATTTCTAGAGAAGAATTATTTAGTTTTTATTTTATATTTTGCTATATAGTATTTTCATAACAGATCTGTCACATCATCAATTTACGCAGCACAACGTTGACAAATCTCTTGTTTACATCTTGCAAAAAATTGCCATAGTTCTGTTAAAAACTTCAAAGAATCTTCTTTTTTACAGATGCCATTTAGGTTTTACCTTAAACTGTTTAGAACGTTAATATTGTATATTTATTACTCTGTATTTAAAAATACATAGTTTATTAATTAATAAAGGCAATTGTATTAGTACTTTTGTTTTGCAAGATTTATAAATATAGTGTTAATATTTGAGAATAAAAAACGGATGGAATGGAAAGAGTTTATTCCAGTCACTATTAATAATCATGATATAATATAGTAGTACATAAGTTAAACTAAGCAACAGAGTATAAAGGTTTTATATTTGTACAGATAGTTAGGCATTATGGTAAGAATTTCATTCGGTTGACATTCTACAGTGGACTCGTAATGTGCTTCTAAAGCATATAAATATGGTGCAACAAAAAGTCAAACAGATATTAAAATCAAAACACTATATCATAATATTGGCTCTGAATTTCTCAAATATTTTCACTAGAACAAAAGAATTCATAGATAAATCTATGATAAAAAGTAAAAGTACAGTCGTAACTTGTAAATCTAAAGCCACTATTGGTAGGTTATGAATTTTCAATATCAACCAGTATAGTTCTTTACGCTTAAATATATTAATGAAGTGTATACCTTTTTGTAGATTATATTTTTATACTTGTTTACAAGAAGAAAAATTATTTCATATGACTAAATGCCGAAAAATTTGAGTTGCTCTAATTTGTCAACAAAACTCGAAGAGAGCCAATGGTTAATCACTTGAGTTTAAAACATCTTCTTCTTCTAAACTAATTATGAAAGGTGCGATATCGTTTCAATAAAATCCTACTTCCTTGTCCCAACATTTTCCAATCTCAGCTTAAGTGTGTGCCACTGCTTCAGCAGTTACTTGGCTTTGTGCTTCTTGACACAACCTTTAACTGCCTTCATTTGTTCTACCATATTTACCTATATTGCTAGAGTAATATCTTTTTGTAATTCCCCAAATAATAATATACGGTTAAAAATACAATGATTTTTTACCGTTTCGGGCGTTTCACGAAATTTTCCCCTTTCGGGAGTTCAGTTTATAGATGGGAAGTGAATGTACTTTTGAATTCCCGTTTCGTGCGTTAATTTTATATTTTACAGGAAATAGGAAAAAAATAAAAACAAAATTAACGAGTTTTGCTGATTCAGCAGTTTAATTTCAAATTAAAAGAAATGTACGATAACACTTGAAGACACATGCACAATATTGCATATATATTATCCGGAAGTAGTACATGTATTAAAAAAATATAGAATAACAGTAACCTTTAATTCTATGTAGAGTAACGTTTATCTAATCTCTATATTATACAATAATTAATTAAAAGTAAATCTATCTATAATTTTACAATATATTTCAGCTTGTCCAATGTGTCACGTCTATTTTGAATTAGGTCTCTTACAATTATTTTTAACCATCTATCTAATTCACAGTATTTTTTGCCATTTTAGGGTTACTATGCACACACAATTTTGTATGAAAACACTATTATAACAGTGCATTACTTCCTAAAGAACTTTCATTAAATCAAATATTATACATAATAGTGCATTACTTCCTAAAGAACTTTCATTAATTCAAATATATTGGGATGTGCTTTTCCGATCCGTCGGTTGAGTCTGTTATACCATCCTTGTACAGAATTTATAGTCCGATAACGTTCTACCTCGCAAGTTCATATTCGACGAGAATTATGAATCCATTGATCAACAAAATAATCGTTAAATTTAACAATGGCTTCATGGGTAGGAGAATTTTTTTCCATTATACAGAACCAACAATCTGCAACTTTATCTTCTGGCAAATGAGCTAATTCGGGAATTTGCTTATGTGGTTTCTTACTTCCTCGTTTAGGTCTAACAAACTTGTATAATTTTGTTCGACCTAAATCTTGTACTTTACGCCAAAGACCTTGATTAAAATGAAGGTTACATCCTTTGATAACTTTAGCCGGAAAACCTTCTTCTAACTTCAAAATTGATTCTTCTTGATTTTATTTTTTAATAAGAAGAAAAATAGTTTATACGTCGCCTCTTTTTTGTGAGGTAATAGGGCATATAATAATCAGGAATGATATTGTTCTTTATTCTGTACTACAAATATAACGTGTGTATAAATTGTCGCAAAAGCTACACGCAGCGACGTTCTTCGTTTGGTTCTGAATAAAAAATCTTAATGTTAAAATGTCGTATCATGCTTCGTTTGTTTTCACGGGGTTCTTGAAGTTCTGACTTGTAGTACGTAAGTAACCTTTGCTCTTCGATATCTGTTAATAGAGATTGATGCAATTTATTTTAAAGAAAAAAATTTTACTAGTATTATTTCGTAATTAACAAATTATTATAAAAACACACGTGTGTTTTTATAATAATTTGTTAATTACAAAATGTTTCACCAAGAAGTGTCTGCTACATCAATTAATAGTATTATTTCGTAAATGTTTTCTTTTTGATTTAAAAGCTTGTTTTAAACATTTATTCATTAACGTACTTCCACGAAAACCACATTTGGCAACGTTGTAGAACAATAAGTTTGTATTTCAAAGTGAGTTCAATCAAAATCATTACTGTCAAATTTTGACAATTACGAATTTACGAAGCATGATACGACATTTTAACATTAAGATTTTTTATTCAGAACCGAACGAAGAATGTCGCTACGTGTAGCTTTTGCGACAATTTATACACACCTTGTATACATATAATTGGCAAAACAGTAAACTACAGCTTTCAAAAGTCCCATCGAATAGGAAGCAAGAACCTCCTGCTAATAAATTACCTCCGTCCATTGCAAGTACAAGAATCCTGTCTTTCATACCATTCCATGCAATTATGACATACGCTTATTATGACATAAACTCGGGAACCTCTATATTTTCTCGTTTTTTCGGAAGCAAGCTAATGCCTAGCGATTTGTGTCGCTCATTATACAATGAATGTTTCACTGATGTAAACTGTGCAATATTTGTAACGAAATCCAAACCTCTGTCCTTAGCAACCATCATCCCTTGTCGATATATTTGCGATACTGGTGTTACTTCTTCTCTTGGTCTCCTTTTAGCTTTATATAAACACTTATGGACTTCTTTTTTTGCAATATCTAGAACACAGTTATGGTTTTTCTCACTTGTATCTTTTGATTTTACTTAATCAGTAACAATCGCTCCTGAGCAGTTCCTGTTTATGCAAATCCATCGAAGAGTTAAGTTTTTGTTTTTTGCTTTTAAGTTGAACTTGTATCCAGAATACAGGATGACTGGTTGTCCACTAAAATTCACGAAAGCTTTTGAATAACCTAATTCCACTGACAAGATTTCCCAAGAAGTAATTTATTTTAGTAATAGTGCAATATTTTATATTATCTCTATATTAGTGGAAGGGGAAGCAAACAAACAATAGAAACAATCCCATGGCGAGCTTATTGTAAACGACTTTAATTCCTTATGCAATTAAAGGTAATTATAAATTCACAAGAAATTGATTCTTAATCCGTTGACAATTACTAGGTAAACAATTTTAATCTCCTAACAATAAGTAAATATAAATTCAAACCACTGACCTTAATTCCTAGGTAAGTTTAACGTAAAGATAATTGTAAATTTAAAATAAATTGATTCTTAATCCCTTGACGAGTTCAAAAATTATCTCTTAATATAGGCTTAATGCTTTCATTGGTTTACTGTTACCTGTAAATTTTACGCACAAAATGGGATTAAAAAAATAGAAATATAGTTTGGATGCCCGAAACGGGAATATTTCAAGTAACATTTCTCGAAGCCCGAAAGGGGAAGGCACGAAACGGGAAGATACCGTGGCCATATTGCTCTGTTAATTCGTCGGCTTCATAAATAGGTGACGGCTGATACCTTTAAATAAAAATTTGTTATCTATTTGAACTTAATTTAGTAATTATTTTACGTACTTACACTATGTAATGGGACACATTACGCCCATCTTACTTCAAAGCAGTTATATCCATTTGTAAAATTTTAAAGAATATTAAAATTAATTTATTTAAACTAAAAAAGTCACATTGTATAAATTCTAATGCTTTTCCCGCCATTAAATATTATTGCAGAACATTTCGCAATAATATTACACACGTATTTCGATCAGTTCCTTCTATGCTAAATCATCATTTTGTATAGATAAGTGTGTATAGTTAGCCATACATAAACTCTATTACAATAATCCAGTGTCACATATACGAATCGTTAGAATCACTGTATTGCATCATCTACGAAACCAGTATGATCGAGAACTTTATAAGAAAGCCGGGGAATCACCAAGAGAAAACCGAAGCTCGGACGCATCAAGGAAAGCGAAAGGACTCGGCTCAAGGAGTCAAACGTGCTACCCTTAACGTGATAATAAAGTGAGGGAATACTGCAATAAAAGGACTCGACTAAAGGCAGTCAAACGAGTCAAACGTGCTACCCTTAACGTGATAATAAAGTGAGGGAATACTACAATAAAAGGACTCGACTCAAATCAGTAAAAACGAGTCAAACGTGCGACCCTATAAGCAAGCGTAAGAAAGGGTTAACCGCATTTTGTGTACTTAAGTACAATAAGTACACAGTGTAGTAAAAGTATCACTTGCATAAAAGTGCAGTCATTAGTTAAAAGTGAATCCCACGCTTAATTACATCAGGGCTTTTGTCTGGAATACCCGGCACCCTGAAGCGTGAAGAAACAGTGTTAATACAGTGAACAAGTGCATCACTCCGGAAGCACCGAGTCAACGATAAAGTGAAATGGCCATTAGTGCTGCGATAAAAGGTTAGTCTTTATAAATACTGTTTATAAATCTGATCAGACTAAACAGTTTAAATATGTGTGAAATTTACTGTATCTTGCCCCATATGTGTATTAGTATTTAGTAAACTTTTCAGAATAACCCTAAGTAAATTTGTAATTAATCATATGTAAATTAACAAGCTTTATTTATCAATATAACTACATCTAGTAATCATTTGTTCTTTTATTTCAATTCATATAATCTAAGCTTTACTGGAAAAGCATATTAAACAAAAGAAATTGATCGAAACAATTATTAAGTAGAAAAAGAGGGATTCATTATTTTTTCACCTTAGTTTTCAAATACGCTTTGAGAGAGAAAGGCGTAAGTCGCATTTCGACTTACCCGCTTAATTTAGAGTCTTTTTCTATATCTCTCCGCTATTTTTTAGCTAACCGGCAATTATAAAAGTACAATTATACCTTAGAGGGGGGTAACCCTCTTGGCGCCCGACAAAAACAGTAATTGAAAAGTCAATTACTTAATATTCAACTTTAATCTGTATCTCAATATTTAGGATAACTGCGGCAATTAAGTAGTTTAACGACAAAGTTATCGTTTGGGCAGCACTCTCGAATCCCTCGAAGCCCAGGACATTATTAATATAACGAACTAATGTTAATGGTAATGGTAATGAGAACTGTTACAACTACTAACTGTATTTTTAAAGCTGTCTTGCCAAAGTTTATTTTATTGGTTAACCATTCCTGAATTTGGTATTTTGTTAAAGATGAAGTAGGAGAGTTATTTATTATTGTAGTATGATAGATCGCATTATTTATAATGATAACTGCAGGGCTTTCTAAATTTTTAAGCAGTTGATTTTTCAACCATTCTAGGAAATCTTCTCTATTTATGTCGCCGTGGTAATACATACTTATACTATTTGTTGCGAAGATTAATTCTGCTCCAGGAATTAAACCCATCATTGCTATCAGCATATACAACTATGTATCTACAGAATAAAAGTCAATGATATATCTTCATGCCAATACTTTTTAAATAATTAATACCTTTTGCCCCCTACTTGTTTTGCTTTTATAGATTTAATATTATCATCTTACCATGATTTTAGAGGCCTTCCATCTTGAAAAATCCAGGTTTCATCAAGAAAAACGAACTGTAATTTATTTTCATTTTCGCATATATATTTCGCATATATTTCATATTGCAAAAACGTTATTTGTTTCAAAATAGTATGAGGCAATTCCATTAATGGCTCTTTAGGGTCGTCTTTCTTAAAATGGAAACGAATATTTTGTAATATTTTCACAAAGAAGTAGTACAGCCAGTGAAAATTTCTGGTTCTCGAAGAACTTTGTTCAAAGTACCCAAAGTAATATGCTGTGCTGCAAAAAGAATTAATCTTTTTTTAAGTTTCTAGTTCTGCACATATCAATTTGAATTTCTAACTGAGCATTAACTAAAAAAGTCAATATTAATTGTCGGTTTATCCTTGTTACGTTTCGTTTAGGACATGTTACACGTTTTCCTTGCTTGGACATAGAAGAAATCCTATTAATAGTATTAACATTTACATTTAATGCATTAGCTACTCTTTAAATGTAAATAAGAATGTTATATAGAAATAAAACCAACAATTCGTATTAAATTACCCTTCGTACACAATTTAACGGCAATAACGGTCCCTTGTTATCGCTTTCTGCCTCAAAATTCGTGATTAGTGAAAAACTCTATTTATTAAGCGGTTTAAGTATGGCTCATTGCTTTTATTCTAAGAAGAACTTGTTGTGAAAGACGAAAAATACAGAAAAATAACACGAAGAAAATAAAATGAGCAATAGTAATATGGCAGATGACAGGCGTTACAACAATGCGGGGAGTATGTAACATTTAACATACAAATTTTCTAAGATGTTGTAAAAATTGAAAACTTAATCACTTAAGTTTTTATACCTGATATTACTGGTTATGACGTGACTGATGTGTTATCCTAAATAGACTATAGAAGCTAGATGGTGCGCGATATGTGGGACTACGCTTGGAAGAGCTCATTCGTGTATTATAATTATCGGTGCCTTAATATGCTTGCTGATAGAGTATATTGGCGTAAAACATCGTATGTTAGACTTGCCCTGGCCAATTCATTCGAATTTTTTTTGAATTAACTTCAAAATTATTATCTTATTAAATGTGGGAATTAAATAATCTAGGGAATATACTTATTTTCTAATCGCTCAGTATGCAGTCTTTTGCGATCCATAATACATCAATGATGTATTACGGGTTATGTTTCTACTGGTATTTTTTTCTGAAAGGACGTGCATACGTACAATATTGAAAGTAGATTACGTATTCGCGATATTTGATAGTATTGCAGGCTCGTTATTTTCGGTTTTACTTACTCTTTTTGTGGCTTTTTTTGGAACAGTTTTTTCTTATTTTCTTTTATTCTCATTTTCAAAGGTTTTGTATCAATTTGACATTTGATATCCTACAGAATACTTTCTTTTACATATTGTTAACGCCACAATTATTTCCCTTTTCTAAGTCTGTCTTTATGTTTCAATTTTGTCAATAATTGCTGGTGTCATTATATAGCAGTTTTTGAAATGCACATTACCTTTTAACTCTGCTGGTCTGTTCACATTTAATAACTTGTATTATAACCCCACGCTTAAAAAAAGAAAGAATAGCATAAGTTACTAGTACTTTTTATTTAATGCAAAAGTGACAAATAATTATTCCTAAAAACTTAGAAATTACGGATAATAATGAAATATTGTTATAAAAAGCCAATTTTATGTTTTACAATTAGGACAAAAGTATGTATAGCCAGTTTTACAAACATGTTTATGACAGCGATTACACACTATACCTATTTGTTTTCTTGTCATTAGTTGAAGGATAAAATTTACAACGGGTGCGTTTTACAGTAGTTGTTGGCACATTTATAACGAGACAAGATGCACTTCCAATGTTTGGAATTCTCTACACTTTTTTCGCGATTCCGTTGTTAGGCATGTGTTACGCATATGTGGTTTTGTATGAGAGATTATTCTAATTTTTCTAAAAGTATTTTCCTTTTAGTTTTTTGCGTTCCAATTTGGATCTATACTCCTCCATAGAACGAAGGCATTATAATGCTGAGTATAGAATACTATATTATAGGCCAGCGATTTGTTTACGCTTATAAGCTTATGTGGTTATAAGTTAATCTAGAGTATCGACAGCTCCTTTTGAAGCGGTTATAGTCTAATATCATCTGCAGTTTTTTGTCATCCCTGTTACTAATTTGTTTATCGCGATATAAGGTAGACATCACAATTACGTTATGGTTCTTTTTTAGGAATATAGTTTACTACTATATACTTCTTTATTTACCAAGAGCTTTGGTAGCTTGTTTTTTCTTATAGTACCCAACATCGCTATATTTCGTTTTTGAAGTAAGCCCCATATTGTAAGATGTCTAGAAATTATCGCAAGTTAGATTGTGACCACCGAGTTCGTAACTAAAATTGCATACAACTCGCATGCCTTATTTTTTTGAGTAGCTGCCGGTTCTTTTCCTGTATATATTTGCATAGGAAGTTTCATCATCACAAATGGCCCAAATTTTAATTACATACTTTGTCGGGTTGCTGTAAATGTACTGTTCGAAAGGGTAGTGCTCTTTAAACATTTATTTCAGCATTATACAATTTTGGAAAAAAAATCTACCTACCTCTCCTAGATTTCTCGAATAGGGGCAAGTTTATCAGTACGTCTTCTGTCTTGCCTTGTATTTCTGTCATCAAATCGAATTACACAAGATATGGAAAATGTTTCAAATGTCATACTTGCTCTAAATATATATCTACCAGTTCATTTATCCCACAAGCTTTTCATAGATTCTCCATGTGACCGATAAACCCCAGCAAGTAATAATAATCCTACGTAATCTTTAAAAACAGTGCATCTAAATTTTTCCAATGCTCACCGTAAACCTTTCGTCATTCGCGATTTGTTATTTCATTTGTTTTATTTTCTGCAGCATTATAAAATATAACTTGAAATTACGACTTGATATCATCAATGCGGCTGCTGACATATATTGTAATTCCTGGTATTTAATTTTTACATTGGCAACAGAAAAGCGACCACGTTGCTGCGGTTCTTTCGACTTTCAGTCTATCTTTCTATCCTTTGAAGAAAAACTTAACACATTTGTACTTAGATCAATATTATCGAGTTCACTATCAGAACTATCACTTTGAGACGCTTCACTTGTATGACCTTCATATTCCGAAATATCTTTATTACTGTCAGATGCTTCAATATACGGTTGAATTTCGTCGCCACTGAAAGGTCTGTGATGTGCCATCTGGAATGTAAAGTCGAATCACTGCACTGCTGTTTTGTTTCATAGTGTCAACAACGATAGCAAATACAGACTTGTCAGCGAATGCTCGTAGTGAAAAATATAAGAATCTACGGTTGCAGATGCAAGTACAGACTTGTTACTGTATATATATAAATATGTATATATATATATATATATATATATATATAATGTAGTGATGCAAGGCATACACATTGAGCTGCATCTAAAATGGGAAAAATAAGATATACAAAGTTAAAAAAGGGTAATAAAAAGTTATGTAAGTGATATTATTAAGTATTAGTAGTGTCGAAGTGCATACGAATTTTAATAACGATAACATTATTTTCTTAAATTTCTATATTTATATTTCTTTCATTAATTTCTTATTTATTATTTCTTATTCAAATTTCAAATATTAGCGCGAAAAACACATAGTCAAATTCATATGCATCTTTAATTTATATCGACGCTAGTAAGACACGCCTACAAATTGACATCTCGCAAATGTAAATATTTATCGTGCGCAGTACTCAATTTGTAACATTAAGTTTCACCTTAACCTAACTTGTTAATTTATTAAATAATTTTTAAAATCTGTTAGAACAGTAAAATTAGTCAAATTCCATCTATTTAAATATGTTAATAAGGTAAAACATCGAGACTTTTTGGCATCATTAGATAGCTAAGTTTGGTAAAACAGACAAGTGCTATCGGCATCATCTTTTGAATTTTATTAAGTAATAGACGCATTTTTAGACCTGAACCTTAGAAATCCTTAAATATTATTAATTCATAACGCTAATTTAGTAAAAAGTAATTAAAAGTATCCTGCCTTTAAATTAACACAATCGACAAGTGAAATTCTACTAGATATTCCAATTTTTACGTTTTTACGTACAACCAAGCATCATAGACGTAGTTTCATCTATAATCACAAGTAATTCTAAAGAAATATTATCAAGAAACAATCACAGAACATCTACGAAATTGATTATCGTTAATCCACATCGATACCTGTAATCCAACAGCAAGATAAGAACGCAGGGAGAAATTAGGCATCAGGGACCAAGACCGAAGAAAATCTTCGAAAGCGTCATCGGAAACAGCCACCCACGCCGCCAACAATTTGTACAGCATTCGAACTTTTTCGATCGCCGAGAATCATCCCATTTGAAGCCTACGTTCTACAAAATAAACATCAGGATTACTATAATCACAGGTTACCGATATAGCGTACTTATTATTAAAATTTTTAATTCTTTAAATTTTATAAACAAATAAAATTTCTCGATTTTGTTTACCATAACCAACAACGTCCTATACTAGTTTCAATATTAAAAATATAACCATGTCAAAGTAGCAATATTAATTCAAAAGGTACTCACCATTGTAGTAAAAAGATTATTAATATCGTTATCCACATTTCCTTAATTTTAATACACACATAACCATCTTACTCTTAAGTAACACTTTGTTGTCTTTCTTATACATAGTTTCTTTAATTTCACCCATTGCTTTACATGTTATATTATTACAGTTTCCTTTTATTTCAATAAATATTATATTTTATTTATCATATCAATCTTTTATTTGTCAATATTTACTTGTAGCAGTTATTTCTTTCAACTTCAACATTAATAGTTTACTTTTATGGAAGCAACTACTAATTACCAACGAAGAGACTGAGATTTTACATTTAATTAAGCTTTTTAATTTAGTTTCATGCAATCCGTCTAGTTGGCAATTTAGAACATAGATAGAGCAGTTTGAGGAGTTATATAAAGGCGCCCATCTTTTTATTTCAAAATTATTATTTTTGAACTATTTCATTACTTTTTTTATCACCTCCTCAGCTATTCATCATTTGTCGCTTTACGTGAGGCCCTTTAATATAGAGCTCACAGCGAACTTTAACAATATATGTATATATATACCGTATGAACGCCGGGGAGTGATTGATCTACCACAATGTAGTAAGACGAAGACGAATAGCGAGTTTATGTGGTTAGGGTTGAGAGAGTATATTCAATCTCTTCTACTGTCTAACTGTACGGGCGTTCCATTTCTTTATCCAACACATTCTACATACGATCTAAGAACGAATAAAATAATCTCTCTCTAACACATTGAATATTCCTATCAGTCGCTTATTGTGTTCAAGCAAGGCGAATATACTTGCAGTTGGCCAGTCATTACTTATATATCCATCGATCGCACGACGTTGTGCACACGGTATATATATATATATATAAATATATATATACTGGTGTCCTTGAAATAAAAAGACAAAGACAAGTATGAAAAATGGAAAGATGTACTTATATAAATATAAATCCAAAATATTTATCCAAAATTCCGTCTCATAAGCGAGGAAAAAAAATGACGAATGTATTTCAAAAGTTTTTGTGACGCCGCTATGCGGCGATTATAAAATGTATCAGATACGATTTCTTAAAGTTGACCGACAATAAAAAAAAGAATAGTTTTGTTATTGTCCATCTCATCGAGCTGTTATACATGTTACA
Organism: Melolontha melolontha; assembly: GCA_935421215.2. Classification (NCBI taxonomy): domain Eukaryota; kingdom Metazoa; phylum Arthropoda; class Insecta; order Coleoptera; family Scarabaeidae; genus Melolontha; species Melolontha melolontha. Next base: position 117,962,263 of record OW285235.1, read on the forward strand.
TAAACATACGCTATAGCGTATGCGTGTGTGAGGTATTTATTATTTATACACATTTTGAATATTTTGAATTCATAGGCGTCAGGTAATATAATATTTCGTGTGATATCTATAATGTTGTCTCCTTATTTCAGGGACACTTGTATATCTAAAGTTTCTTTATATTTTTACTTCAAACAATATATACCGCTTGAAAAACTAATAAAATAAAATTCCGGTAATATTGACCCGAGCGGTATATGTGTAACATTTGGAACTCAAAAAATACATAACATTAAGAAATGTAATAGCCCTAATATTGACAAATAATGTCACCAGTGCCCAAAATGGAAAAAAATTAAACAAAATCATAATTTAGTTATTTGTGCAATTTTTAAATTTTTTATTTTTAGAGTAACAAAATAGATCCGTCTGGTTCCACTTGTTCCTTTTTGCGATTTTAGATTTTATTCGAGCTTTAATTCTTTTTCATCGAGTACATAGTTCAGGAAAATACAAAATAATATTTTAAGTTTAGTGTTGAGCTTTTGTAAAATTTTGTAACTGTTTGATTGAACAACAATACGCGTTCCACGCTTGCACCTGTGTTACTGGTCACCATAATCGTCTACAGTTAAATGCTTTCATCATCACCTTACAATTTCTGTATATTTCAGACGGTTTGGTCGCATTGATATTGTGTTGCACTCAAAATTGCTAGGGGTTCGGTATACTTCTACCTATTCGTTTAGAACTAACTTTTTAATCAAATTGTATGTTATTTCTTCTTTCGAGTGGTCAAAACAATAATACATCATTAAATTTTCCATGCCTTGCCTACTCTATCATACTATATTCTAAAACCGATATTGTATGTAAGTGAAACTTTTTAATTAGTTTTCCTGAAAATTATGTTTCCACTCTTGTTGGTGTTTTTGTTCAGATAAATTTGGCATGTGGTTTGCACGAGCAATATCATTTTTGCGAATTTTTTAAAGTTACACCTGTAAAAATAATACCTATGTAAATACTAAATAAAAAAAAGCATGATCTCCGTCTATTTTTTCCAAACGTGAATACTACAAAATGCACATAATTAAAATGCGTAAATTTATTTCTAGAATTGCCGATGTAACTTTTGCCGTATTTGTTTTTATCACAATTTTCGAACAACTTTTCATTGGTGCAGGTTGGTGGCCGCAAAATTTAATGTTTGTCATTTTCTCAATATAATATTAAAAATTCTTCCTTCGCTTATACTCTAGAAAAATACACATATAATAGGTCTACAAAGAACTTAGGGAGCAAGAATGTAAATTTTATAAAATTTATTAGGGCATACATATTTTATACTGTACTTCTTGTCAAATTGTCCTCTTGTTTTTCAAATCGCAACCACTTACACCTACAGGTTTACCGCTGGATAGCGTCCCAGCTATGCGAATCTAAAGAATACGTGAAAATGTCTAACTGAAAATAAAAAATTAAATTTGTTCGTCATTCATTAAAAATTTCCAAATTTATAGGACCAAAATGTAGCTAAAGTTGGGTCATGTTTTTATTTATCCTATATTTACATAAGTACAGCTGATAATTCAAGTTAATAGACATCCAGAAAAAAATTGATGGAATTTCAAAACATGCACTTGTTACACGTTATGAATAGTGAACATTGTTGTTTGTTTATTAAACGATTTATAGAACGTGTTTCAAAAATAACTTCATCTCAGTAGGAACTCAGTAACTAGTTCTTCAAATTATTATAAGTCACTTGTCTTTTATATATAACTATTTATCTGTCAAAGTGACATTTGTCATTCTGTGACTAACAATATAATTTTCTCTAATAAATATTTTCTTACTTAATAAACAATACTACTAAATAATGTACACATTGCAAGAAAATATTTTTATTGTCGAAGCATATTTCCGTGCACAATTTATTAACGGCGAATGGCAATATTCCTACGCGTAGAGTTGTGGATAATACCGCTTTACATCATCACATTCGTCTATCCGTGGAGAACTTTCGAGCTACAGGATCTGTGTTAAAAGGCAAAAGTTTTGGTAGACCACGTACAGAGCAAAATATTGTTGAACAGGTAGAAAACCTTATTGGAGAAAACCCACATACATCAGTTTGTCGTTTATCAGTTCAAAGGAACGTATATTCTAGTACCGTTAATAGAATTTTGAAGCGTCGTTTACATATTGCTATGAATAGTGGTTTGAAAATTTAGCACGCCACCATCCACAACTAGTTTTCCCAACTAGGTTTCTCAGCCGGTGAATTTTCAAATATGAGACTTCTAACTCCTCGGGTTCCACTTAGGAAATACGTGTTCTAAAAGGAAGTTGAGCGCCAGTGAAATGTTCACAAAAATTTATTTACTTATTTTATTAATTAATTAGCAATAATGGAGTGTCAAATGAAACAAACGCAAGATAAAAATTTAAAATAAATATTTAATACAAAGAAAAAAAAAGAAAAAAAATATCTCTTTACAAAGCATAAAGATCCTGTATCATACCAAAATACTTGAGGTGAAAACATTCATTGAAAATTGACAGCTAAATGAATGGAAAACATCCTCTAAATGACTCCGATCAAAACTTATCTAAAAATAATCAAGTTTAGTATTAATTTCTCCCCAGAGAACCACACTGTCTTCTTCTTCTTCTCTGTTTTGGGGTGGACGCCACCACGTCCAGGCACTTGAGCACACTGCTCTTTGTACTATCCCCAATAGATCTCTCAATTCCACTCTTAGTCTTGTGTCCTCGATAAAAGCCACTATCCTCCTCAGGAGAAGTTTGAGTACATTCGAAGGATCCAATAGATCGCTACCGAAATATTTCTGTCTGAGTTCCTTCAGTTCCTCACACGTGCATATTACATGAAGGCTAGTTTCCTCCTGTTTTTCACATCTCCTACACCAGGGCTCGCTAACCAAGCCCATGGTGTGCAAATGCTTCCTTAAAGGACAATGTCCGGTTATTAACCCGGTAATTATTTTAATTTCTTTTTTGCTACTACGAATTAGGTTGGCTGAAAACTTCCCGTCCAGCCCCCTTAGTAGTGTTTTGGTATGGAGTTGACCTTCCGTTAACCTCCATTTATTTTTATGCTATTTTCTAGCCATAACCAGATCTCCCTTTTAGCGGAATCCTTAGTGATTCCACATACAGGTTCTGGTCCTATGAAGTTCCTATTAGTACCTTCTTTGGCCAGTTTGTCGGCCATCTCATTGCCTTTAATTCCCTCATGTCCTGGCACCCATATCAGCGACACTGTAATTATCTTGTGCCATGTTATTGAGGACCTGTTTACAATATTTCACCAGCTTAGACCTGGTAGATGGGTTCATAATGGCTTTAATAGGCGCCAGACTATCAGTCATTATGTTAATTTTTTTGCTTGCGCAGCCAGCTTCCCGAATTTAATCGGCGCAGGCTGCGACTGCTAACAATTCGGCCTGGAAAACCATAGCATGTTTCTCCAGACATATCGATATCTTCCTTCCAGGGCACATTCCGTATATGCCTGCATCTGCCCCCTGACTAGATTGTGATCCATCAGTGTACCAGGTGCCGGTACCACAATCGACCGAGCGACTTTTTGCCTGGTCCCTGGTCGGTATAAGTATGTTCAGCTTAGCTGTAAACATAATTTCAAGTACCATACTGTCCACCGGCATTTGAAATATCGGCTCTTCCAGTATAGTTCCTGTGATATCTGTATGACTCCCTACAACCTTATTAGGACACCAAACGTCATTGGCCTTCAGCCTTCAGTATCGCAGCCATTGCCTCCACCTTTATAAATAGTTCCAGCAGAGGAAGACCCACGATGGCCTCCATGGAAGCGGTTCCCTTGCTGTTCATGGCTCCCGTGATTCCCAACAGGGCCTGTCGCTGGAGAGTCGTGAGGAGCCCCACCGACGATGTCCGCTCCGTATAATCCACACTGTATAATCAGATACTGATACACGAACAAAACTTACGCATGTGCAAAAGACACGCACAAAAAACCCTGAATCTTCTCGAACAAACTTTTCAATAATAATTTTAACAAAGAAATGTTAATAATAAACTGTATTATCTGTATTTCTAATAATAAAATCTCTTAATTACAAGCTTGAATACAATAGAAATATAGTTATAGTAATTTCAGATATTATGACGACGTCATATAATTTTAATTATACTTACAAGAAAAAAATATGTGGATACTCTTACGAACAAAGTAGGTGCATAATCAATTTAAACATCAATAATACAACGAGAAATTTATCTCTAAAAATATCGGGACTTTAATACTAATATAACAAAATCACTTTCAATCAATCAACCTGAATTAATTAAAATATATTTAAATCTATTTCACAAAGCAACCTTCTAGTTCAAATTATAAATTTCATCTCCTTTAATTTACCTCGACCTCTACAACACATTTTTTCCGGATAACCAGTTTTTCACCCTAGTTAAATTTATATACATTTTCAATATACAATTTATCTCACAAAATATGTACATTTTTAAATAAAATTATTCTTAATTAAAAATCCATAGCAATATGTATCCATACAAAGTATCGATTGCTCAACAGATCTTACCTAGAGATCCTTGTAGGCTTAATTATTGAAACTTCTTTCAAGAAAAATTAAATAATGATGAAACTCTTTATAAGTTTTTTTACAGATGAAGCATGCTTTCATTTAAGCGGGTTTGTAAATAAACAAAATTACAGAACATGGTCTATAAGCAATCTAAACAATCACATCGAAGTTCCTTTACATCCTTTTCAAAGTTGGAGTTTGGTTAGCTGTATCTAGTCGTAGAAAAATAGGACCAATATTTTTTCCCAATAACATTAATAGCCAACGGTACCGAGAACAGTTATTAACACCATTTTTAACTCGAGTGCAACGAGACGAATTCAATGGAGGTTACTTCCAGCAAGATGGGGCTACTGCACATACAATTCGTGAAAAGTTAGCGCTTTTAGAATATCGCTTCCCTCGTAGAGTTATAAGCAGAGGTGTAAGGCCAGCGCAATCACCAAATCACCAGATCTTAATCCGTTAGATTTGTCTATTATCGGAATGCTAAAAAATGAAGTATATAAGACAAGAATGAATAACTTAAATGACTTTATGAATACAATTACAATTAAATGTAATGAAATTGCTAAATGTATTGCAGAATATTTTTAACAATATGAAACGTCGTATTGCATTATACATTGAACAGAATGGTGACCATTTTGAACACTTGTTATAAATTATAATAATTAGGATTTCTACAAATTTGTTATTTACCTTGGTTGTTTGATTAGTATCCCATCTTTAAAGTTTTCTTTATTATTAATAAATTAATAATATAATTGTACTTATTATTAATTTCATCACAATATCTCTCGACGACAAATTTTGGCAGTGACAAGTAGATACCCTTCATACCATTTAATATATATCCGTATTTCAAGAATGCAGAACACAATAATTTGTAGGAGAAATTCATGGACAACTTTTTTTGGAAACACGTTGTACAATACAAGCAGCCGAACATTTCGGTCTTTTATTCTGATGTTTTTTTTGTCGATATCAATAATATTTACATTTGGAAATATAGTTAAATAAAAGTTTCGTAGCCGTGAATATCATGATAATTCAAAATACCATCTTTGGTAAACATAGATTGTTCGGTGAAGAGAATTACTAGCGCAAGATCTGGCTGAAAAATTTCTTTGTGACTAGACTATTTTGTTCTGTTTCGCCATAAATTCAAATCAGTATATTCGATACTCGGGTAGGATGCCATTGTAAACGCATCTAGCCACAGCAAAGACTATGCCCATACTAAAATGTAAATCTCAGCATTGGTTTTAGCGGTGAATTCCCCGTATTACCACCCGTACATTTAGCTGCGACAGGGCCGGACTCGAATAAATAAAAATCATTTTCACATTACTACGTGAACATTGGACCGCAATTTTTTGTATGAGGGCATTACTCACATACAGCTTTCACCCCTTTTTTTCGGTCACTATACACGACTAGCATTGTATTTACAGCTATCGATCTAAGTATTACTAGAGTCAGTATAAATAAAATATAATTATTAATTTTATTAAATTGTCGTTTACAAGAAAAAAACTTGTCTATTTGATCAGAATCTAGTATTTCCTTTACGCTAATTAGCTTTTGTTTTATTTCAACTAGGGACTAAGAAAATTAATGTAGAGGAGTTGTTGTAGAGGATCTACAGCTAAACAATAAGTTCTAATTTATTTGCTTTCTGGAAACGATAATTAGTAGTAGCGAAGCTCTAATTCCCAACACTTCTGTGTAAATGTCCCTTAAGATACTTAGATACAAATACTTATCCGCAACAGAATGAATGGAGGTAAATAGTTCGCACCGAATGCTTTCAACCATATCTCCCAACGATACAATTTCACAATGTGTAATTTAATGTCAATTTAATAACTTCAAACAGGAATGTGGCAAACATGTGAAACATATCACATACTACAATTTTTTATTGCGAATGTTTATAACTTAGATTCATATAAGTTACACTTGAGACCAATTTTTTTTTAAATTTGCTCTTAATTTAAATGTCTTCAGTTTTCAATAGTAAAGGGAGTTAAAAAAAAGTTTTCAATAGTTTCACCCGCGAGTAAAATTTGTGGTAAAAAATTTGGTGTTTAATAATTTATTAAAGTAATAATCAGAGAGCGGACTGAAGCGATTGAATGACCAATTGCCCCGATAAAACGTTGTGGCGCTCTCATTGTTATAACAGCCCCACTATTTGCTTGCTCGATTGCATTCCTCGAGCAGGTGTTGTTATTTCCGTCGTTATAAATAGTACACTGTGTCTATTCCTTCATAAATTAAACTCAACAGTGGTGTGTCAAACGGAATATACATTTATATATTATTCCGTTAGACATCGTTGAAATAATCGCTTCAAAAATTATATCCGCTAATTTCCAAAGTGTATTTTCGTGTTTACATGCTGTTGTACATGCATATACATATATGTATTTATTGATTTTGAGATAGTATATTTTCTATTCTCTTCTATATGGGATTGTTTCTGGTTTCGTTTCTTTCAGTGTTATTTGGTTACAACGTTTAGTATTTTAAAAAATTCGTTTTATATTGTTATATTGTATATTTATCCTATAATTTCTTATAAATATTAAGTTTAATTTACTACCTTATTTTTGGAATAGTTTTAGTTTCTTCTTTTTGGTCCATTTCTTTCTGTTCTTAGTATTTCTCTTTATTTTCATTAACTATGGAGAATTCTCGTAGGGCAACCATGGTAGAATGGATTAGAGGCCATACAGTTTGGTTGCATATTCGTAGTGATACCGAGATATGTTGCAGTGCCTGTTCATTAAGTTTAAGGCATCCGCAAAAATGTAATGTGCAGAGACATGTTTCTTCGAAAACTCATAAAGATAACATATGAGCATCTGCACCTGACACTTTTAACGAAGAACTGTGTGAAGCTTTCATGGAGGCCAATATCCCATTTAAAAAGCTTAACAATCCAGTCCTCAAGAGGTTTTTTTACAAAATCTACTGATCGTCATATAACACATTAATCTACTTTACGTAAATACCACTTACCAAATTGTTATTTGAGAACCATTGCAAAAATACGAACCAACCTATCTGGTCATTATCTTTGGGACGAAACAACGGATGTAATGGGACGATACCAGCTAAACTTTATTGAAGCTAATTTCCAGTGTCTTACAGATACGATTACTTACACACAAAATCAAAATATTAACCTAAAAGAGGCGATAATTAACTTAGAAACTGTTCGATCGAATGAAAAGTATGCCTTCTGAATTTGGAAATAAACTGAGACAAAAAGTTTTTATATTTAGCATATTTAGCAGAAATCCAGATTTGAATATATTATATCAATTCTGCACAGAGCCGATTGAAAAATCTATATATTCAAAATATGGTGCACTTTTACAACATTTTAGTCACGCACCCATCACCAGTTGTGACGTGGAATGGACATTTTCTATTTTAAAAACGTTTTAACATCTAAAAGAAGTAATTTTACACTTTCAACGTTTCACAGAAAATATATAATTGTGAGTTTTGTTCTTTGTAAACTATTTTTATTCAAAATTCGATGCGCAATTCGCTTGTCGGCATTACTTTTGTAGTTGCTGCCGGTTACAAAACCGTTTATTACATTCCCTCTACTGTGCATTGACAGATACATATTAACTGCATATGTAGGTATACGCCACTTATGCAGCTAACCGCACGTATCAAATTGTTCGAAACTCACGGATCGCTTACAGAAACAAACCTATTGCGAATACAAAGCAGACGCCTATGGCCAATGAATCATCAATCGCTCGAGTCCGGTCTCTGGTAAAAATATGGCTTTTTACATATTCGTATTGTTAGTCACTATTATTGTAACTTTCACTTGTCACACTTCTCACGTCAAGAATCCTGTTTTAAATTATGTTAAGTATTCGCAAGTAAATCAAATTTAATAATTTTAAAAATTTGTTGGGCGCTTTGGCATTTTGTTCATATTTTCAAGGGAAAGTTTCTTTTGTTTCATAAAAGACGCCCTTCCGTGAATCTATCAGGGTTGAGCTGATTTATACCAAGTTATTTAAATCACTTGATTTTTTAAATTAAAATCATGATTTAATTGGAACTAATTTTTTGTAACTCTTTTTTATTCAGAGCAATATACACTGTTCCAATAAATTAACGCACCATGTGTTAAACGAATAAATGCTTATCTTATTTGCTGATAATTTTTAGCGGTTGGCGTTGGTTTGTAAGAACCTTTGTATTTGTCGTTTAGTAGTCAGACTTGGGTTAACATTTGGTGTTGTTTTTTATGTTAGTTACATAAAATTAAATCATATCCAATAATTATTTAATGTATTATCATTTTTAACTTATGTTTATATCGTGTTTTGTCTTTTTGCCATTATGCAACGTGAATATCGATATTTTACGAGAGAGGAATGTGTGCAAGCCGTGGTGTTACTAGAGGAAGACTGGAGTTTTCGTCGAATATGATAAAGGTTCGATATGTCTCATAAGTCGGTATTCTGAACGATATAAAGGTATAGGGACACTGGAAACCCTATCGGATGACTTGGACAAGTTAGACATCGCGCCACAACCCGTCTTCAGGATTGCTTTTTGAGACTTTCTGCTCTAAGACAACGATTTGTACAAGCAGGTGTTTGCAATCTCAACTACAGGGAGTTCATGGTACTCGAATAAGCATAGAAACAGTTCGTAAACTTCTAAGAGAAACTAATGTGTTATGTTGTGTGTCGGCCCGAGATCCAGACTTTGTCTTTATAACTGTGCAACATTCTGAATATCATATTATTTGGTGGAGGTTCTGTAAAGGAGTGAGAAGGCATTTCTTTGGCAGTTCATACGGACATAGTGTCAAACAATTGAAGTATTAATACTGCTCGCTACATACACCCCTCAAGACCCTGTTGAGCCATTCGCGCCTTATATCGGAGCATATTTTTGTTAATGCAAGCTAATGCACGAGCCCACACTACTCGCATAGTTCAGAATTATCTTGAGGAGGTTGGCATCACTATGGATTGGCAAGCAAGAAGTCCAGACCTCAATCCAACAGAACATGTCTGGAATATGTTTTGCAAAGCTAGCAAGATTACCTGAACCCAGCCAACAACCTGGAAAAGGTAGGGTGCGGCCTTGTAGAAATATGGAATGGATTGAAGCAGAATGACATAAGCTTGTATAAGTCGTCGATGTCAAGCCATCATTAGAAGCAGAGGTGGAAATACTCAATACTGAGGCCATTTCATTAAAAATGTTAATTAATATTTTTTAGAAATTCTCCCCTTTTCGTTGCTTTTTACTGTGTATTAATTTGTAAAGGGTAATTTATTAAATTATTAAACAAAGTTTATTTAATAAATTTTTTGTGTATTAAAGAATCGAATATATAGTTTTATAAAGGAATCTCTACTGGTGCGTTAATTTCTTGGAGCAGTGTAACAACATAATATAAAAGTAATCTTGAAAATCAAAAAATAAGTATATAATGTAAACTTCATGTTACAGTTTATGCCTTTTCATTTTCGCTATATAGTTTGAACAAAAATATTAGCTTTCCTCCTTTTTCAATATCCATCCAGTTCCTATTATCGGAGTGTAAGAAGCGCAAAAGAGCTGACCATTCATTCTACTGACGCAGAGGAAGTAGTTGAGCACAGGAACTGTTTTATTATTGGCAGCTGTTTTGCAATTTCCGGCTCATCTCTTTGTGATAACCACCACTGTATTCTATCTACGTTTTTTATTATTTCGTCCTAAAACATGCAAATAATGCACCGTGTGTGGACATGCGTTGCATGTTACAGCTCGCGTTGCAGATATTGCGCGCTGCTGATCCGTCGGTTGTCGTGTGAACACAAAGGGATTCTCGGTTGCAATTTGGCTGAGCATGTGAATAATTGGTGAGTGTGTACTTATTGCGCGCACGTGCCACATCGAATTTGTATAAATTTGTCTAGATATACGTTATTAAAAATGTCAGAATCATGGGATGAAGAAAAACCCCTATTACTCATTCAATTATATAAGCAGAAGGAACATTTATGGAATCCCTCAAATGTATTTACATTTGAGGGATTCCATAAATGTTCCTTCTGCTTATATAATTGAATGATAAAAAAAGGAACCTAAAAGCGGTTGATTGGAATGACATCGGCCAACGCATGGGTACGACGAGAGAGATTGGTTAAAATAAAATGACTAGTCTCTTATCATCTTTTAGGCGCGAAAAGCCCAAAATACATTGGTTCTCTACCATTTTCGTGGATTCCTGTCAGTGGTTAATTCATGTATTAACATATAAGCTCCGCACGCCATGACTAGATGATAATAATAATAATTATAACTAAAGGAAGACTCCATGTTGCTACAGTGTTCGCGAACCACTAGTGGAAACAACTAGAAACGCGTTGAAAGTAGGTTGCGCGTTCTCAACGTTGCGCTGTCTATTTCAAGCCGTCCACGTTGCGTTACATGTTGCATGTTGCGGCTGCAGTATGTACAAGGCTTTAAAGTGAATGCGTGGAATGATATCGGCCAACGCAAGGGTACGCCGAGAGAGATTGGTAAAAATAAAATGATTAGTCTCTTATCATCTTTTAGGCGCGAAAAAAGACAAAATAGATTGGTTCTCCACCATCTTCGTGGATTGATGTCAATGATTTAATTCATGTATTAACTCCGCACGCTGCGGCTAGATGATGATAATAATAATTATACCTAAAGGAACACTCCATATTGCTACAGTGCTCGCCAATCTCTAGTGGAAACAATGAGAAACCCGTTGCATGTAGGTTGCGCGTTCTCAACGTTACGCTGTCTATTTCAAGTCGTCCACGTTGCGTTACATATTACAGGTTGCATTGCACGTTGCGGCTGCAGTGTGTACAAGGTTTAGAATGTTTAAATGTAGTACAGCGGGCTTTAAACTTTATTAATAGTGGCACCAGTCCAGTGTTTCCATAAATTTCATTAATTGTTTTTAAAGCCAGATTCATTTCTTCAGGTAGTAACTCGTACTATTGCGTTTGTGAGTTCAACATATAGGCTATAAAATGATACGGCGCAGTACCGGATTAAGCTAGCGGTGTTCGTAGCAAATCCTATCAAGGTACTCTTGGTTTGCTTTAGGTTTTTAAGTTTAGGGTATTAAATAAATTATTACAAATAAACTTTTTGTAGATTTTGATATCAACGTCTTTTCATTGGCCTATTGTCTTTTGTAGCGATAAGTGGTAGGCATACCAATCCTAATTTAAAAAAAAATATTTTTCCTCTCCTATCTTAATTGAAAAAAAATTACACTCAGACAGGTATGGGTGCGCGGGGCCCCCGAATGAGCGAAGCCCGTAGCATCTCCTACTCTTGCTACGTGGCTAATCTGGCACTGGTACAGCGTTAGTGCTTGCTTATATCGACATTGAAATTGTTGCGTTTTTTTGTGAAGGTAATTCTACAACATTCTCGTTGATATATTGTAAATGTTTTTACTGCTTAAACTGTTGTTTTCACATAAAACTGCTATACGTTGTTTTCTTTTCTGCCAGATATTTATGTTTCCACTTACACTTAATGTCCAACAAAAAATTACAACTACTTACGTCCACCTTCCACTTTCTTGAACAACTACTAACGAAATACGCGAGAGGTATTGGGCAACGGCCATTTATTGGTTGCGCTTCTTGCAAGAAGCGCAATAAGCGCTTTCTGACATATTTAGGTTGTGAATTGTACTATAATTTTGAGACTTATATTAAATTATAAATATATATATAATTATATTAATTAATTTGAAAAAAAGGGGAATGTTTAAATTTTTTATTAAATTTTCCATTACAATAACATTTTTCCTAATCCTGGAACCTATCGAACAGTCAAGTTATTAATATTAATTATTATTAGACATGTTTTATATGTTAAAATTATATTGGCTGTGTATCAAGTGACAATTTTATAGCCGCGTTTAATTCCCTATTGTAAAAGTTAATCATATCATGTGACGTATCATTTTAACGATTTTTTTATCCGGAATCTTAATGAAATTAATTTCATTGTCGTCACAATTCTTTACCTTGCGTCTTGATTAGATTTTAAATCAGTAGCTTTACTGACTTTCAATATGATTGGATACCTCTTACTATTATAAAAACTACCCCCACATTCTACTGATCCTTTTTGAGAAGAAGCCTCTCAGTCTGACTTTCATCGAGTAACCACCTCAGCTATTGGCAAGTGCTCATTCGAATACACAGTGAATTATGCGTTGCTTTACACGTCTTTTTTTTTGATTCCGGATAAATAAACCTTGATACATTCTGTATCGTTCGATTACATATACATATTCTAATTACATTTACCTAGCCATTAATTTCCTTTAGCCTCTAATAATTATTTGTTGCTATGCATGTACATACATATTTCTTTTCATTTACGTAATAAATAAAAAAAATTATAAGAACGTCGTTGGATTTTCTTGGCCACATTATGTAAAAATTCGGAAATTATTTTAATGTACTAATGTACACTCAGCACACTTTGAAAGTTACCAATCTGATCGTTCTAAAATGATTTCAACCAACGATAGTATATATAGGAACCAAAAAGAAATTGTTTGTAAATATTGTCTGAGACAGAAAATTATAGCATATTAGATATTCCTAGGAAATATTTAGAGTAAAATACATAATAAACTAAACTGTTTCCATTCTTTAAACATAAACAATACGAGTATTACATATATTTGCAAGGGTTGATGACAAAGAATGTATGTAGGTATATATTAAAATAATAAGTCTCTTCATTTTAAAACTCAAATTTTTATTGTAGTTGTATCTAGTATATTTTCAAAATCTTGATAATTCGTAATGCCAAGAGACTGAATGAGGAATAAGGAAAATATGTACAGATATGGTTAGAAGCAATGTGATTTATTAAAAACCAGGTATAAATACCATTCTTTAATGTAATACATAAATGTAATACAAACATGAATGGGAAATATTAAGTTGAGAAATAATCAGTGATGTTTTTCTGATGTAAGGATCGGTGTCGAACTTGATCAATTGCATTGTCTATTAGTACGAAAGCTGAAAATACATTGTTATTTACATTGGACGTTTTTGTCAATAGACTTAGTAACTTATCAATATACGGTCTGTCCTCTTTAAACGTGATAACGAGCAACTCTTCTTAATTTATCATTCATTATTTCTCTTCTTCATTTATCATTCATTATTTATCTTCATTAATCTTCATCAGCTTCTTCCGCCGATGTACACATAATATCATCGTTCGTTACTATTCCTGCGGTCGTCGTCGAAATGGACAAAATCATCAAACGTAACATAATTTTCTTCATTTTGAAGTTGACGATTTAATTGAATTATATTCAAATCAACTGATGAAAGATTCACATCATCTTTATATTGGTTGTCTGGAATGATGAAACCAAAGCTCGGAAATAATTTCGGGTTGTGGATTGGCTATATTTCTCCACGCTTTGTCAGCTCAGTTCATTGCTGAAAGAAGTGTTATTTTGTGCTCACTTTGATCTTCGATGCTGTTCAAAGGTTGAGAAACAACTTCCTTGCGCTAAAAGGTTTTCATTTTTTTTACTATTCCTTGATCAAGATGTTGCAGCATTAGATGTTGTGTTGACTGGTAAAAACTCAACTTCTACATGGTTAAGAATTGGAATATTATTGTGCAGTGTACAGTTATCAATCAGTAGAGGTTTAAATTTTTCAGATCCGTCCATATTTGCACAAAACAGTATGGTGATTCTCTCTTTACTGTTCTTTCCACCATGACATTTTTCATTTTTGAAACATATTGCGCGATCTGGGAGACACCTGTTTCATTAGCGTTGAACCCATTTCTCATCCCGTTATTATTTCACCTAATTTCTGCTTTCATTCGATACACACGTTATTATCGACTCTCGCACTTTCTCCACAAAGTTTCAAGTTCGGGAAACAATCCGGCTTTTTGCTTTTTTATTACACTGTCCGAAGGTGTTGCTGAAATACTTTCTATGTAGAATTGATGTTAATTAATGTAGATGGCGAAATCTGAAAATGTTTAGCAACGTTAATTTTTTTCTCGTCATCAGAAACAGTTTGAATAATTTTTTTTTTTCTCGAATCGACAGATACTTATTTGACCATTTTTGAACTGTTAACGCGGAGAAAATGATAGCTAACAAATACATTCGGAGAATTACAAGACGGTGTAATTCGGGGAATTACAGGACGTTCACGGTGGATAACAGAATAGTATTTACGAACTACCGCAGGGAACGTCAGGTTCCTGTTTTCGCATCAACTGTATTTATAACTTTTGTTGCTATTACATATGCGATATATGGAATAGCTGGATGTAGTACATCATCTACAACATTTACCACACAACATCCTAACATATCGACAGTTTCGTCGACACTTATCCATAGGTACTAATTTGAAAGATGACTTTTAATTCGTTCTACTGCTTTCGTGTAACACTTAGAAACATAATATTTGCGAAAGGTGGATTCATCAGGGACATTTCGACTAGTATCTTTTTGGAGAAATGTTTTGAAGGTGGTATTGTTAAGTTTATTTAATGGAATATTTGGCGCCATTATAGTTTCACAGAGTTCTTCGTTAAAATTGTCAGATTTAAACGAGTCTAATTTTTGTGTATGTTTGCGATGCTAAGTGACATTTTACGTGCGAATTCTTGGAATTTTTTAACGATATTTTACAGACTTTGCAATAAATATCGAAATCACTGGCAATGGACAAACAATCAGTTTGACCGTTAATCCAACTCGCTATTGTTTTACGATGCCATTATCGATATTGTTCCAAATCATATCTGAAAAAGTAACTTAAACAATGTTCTAGATCTAAATAAATGAAAATTCAAAATGTATGCGTATGTTATTGAAACTTAACGAAATTCACTGGACACTTACGTCAACATAATTGGGAGAAGTAGATTCGATGAAACGATATTAAACAGGATCTATTACAAAAATTACGAAGCATATGATTAACACTTAAAATAATGAAAAAAAAAGAAACTAATTCACTGTACTTGATTTATCTTACGAAACATAAACTAAGAAATAAAATAAATCATAAAAATTCCTCATGCTTTTATATACGTCCATGAAGAAAGGAATTTCACTGCATTATTGAAGAAATTGCATCACAATTCAACGACAAAAAACATGTGCGGTTAACCGAATGAATAGTGCTATTCAATAACTGGGTGTTGTACGTAGCGATGTTATAGACTATATGGTCCATCGTAATTTCGACTTGATGCACCCGGTCTCTAGTAATAATATACAAGGTGTCCAGTATCGTTATGTTCAAATTTTAGGAGTGTAAAGTAGACTTCATTTCAAGTAACAAAAACGAAAAACTTGTATATTCATTTTTATTTGTTTCAAAGTTACAGATCTATGAACGTGATTGTCAGATCATGAAAAAAAATGTAATCCTAGAGTCAATAAAATCTGATTTGATTTAAAAAGGTTCATTTAATAATATTTTCGACATGTCGACCTCCTTGTTGAACGCAGGCTTGTGCCCGTAAGGTAACAGAAGAAGCACTTATCCGAATTTCATACTTGTTTTGTCGGATTTGCTCGGCAGCCAGGTGAATACGTTCCAACAACTCTTCTCTTGTGTTCGAAACTTGCGCGCGTAGACTAAATTTTTCATGTACCCCCCATAAATAAAACTCAAGGGATTAAGATCGGGTGATCTGGGTGGCCTGCAACTGGACCACCTCGACCAATCCATCTTGGATAATTGACGTTAACCAAATTTTGGACAGCAATTCCGAAATGTGGTAGTGCCCCATCCATGTGAAACCACATGTCTCGTCGAACATTCAGTGGGACATCCTCTAAACGACCTGGCAGTTCGTCAATAAGATATTGAAGGAAATTGTCAGCACTTAACCTCCCAGGAAGAACGACAGGACCAATCAACAAGTCATCGATTATTGCCGCCCAAACGTTAATAGAAAATTCATGTTGAAATTTAGATGAGCGTATAGTTTTGGGATTTTCTGATGACCACCTGTGCAGGTTTCTCAGATTTGTAACACCACTTCTCGTGAACGTAGATCATCTGTCCAGAGGACTGTTCTGCAGAAATTAAAATGAAGCCGTGACTGTCTTAATATACAGGTAGAATAAACTAGACGAGCATAGTGGTCTGCCTCAAGCAAACCGTGTCCCCTGCGATAGTGATATGGATGTAAGCCCTCACGTTTTAAAATTCGCCCAACTGTCGTTCCTGGCACTCCTAGTTGTCTAGCGATTCGACGTACACTGACAGTTGGATCCCTTGTAACAATAGCTACTGCTTCTTCCTCTAAGTCTGCTGACAAATTTATTCCTCGGTCGAAAAGATAATCACGCAAAATTAATTATCGTACCCAAAACTATATGGTGTTACATCGGTGATTCATTAAAGCTTTAATCAACCTTACACAGGTTCGATACACACAGTATATGCAATACGTACTTAGGTGGTACTCACAAATAGAAATTAATAGTTCAACAAATAATTAACCGTCAATGTATTCATATAATTGGATACTCCAATCAGATAGTAATCAAAACAGGTTCAGCCTGTATATGCAAAAATGTGTTTAAGATATATAAAAAAAATTAACTAGAATGTTATTCTATAGTTGTAAATGATTACCAAATAAATGGAAAAGATATTTATTTAAACAAAATTTAAATATTAAAATTACATCGGAATTGGTTACTGATTCAAAAAAAAAATACTAATTTAATTTACTCAATTTTCTTTACTTTAAACAATCTCATATGCGAGATTAATACTATTAAAAAAAGATACTACTAAAATTTGAACTAGAAAACTTATACGCGATTAATATATGAAAATGAACTTAGTTAAATTTTACAATGAAGCAAGAGAACAAAAAAATTAAAATGGTGTATAGAACACCATGTTTTAGAACGCCATGCGTTCCTCCAAAATCACTATTAATATTGTTTTCCGGGACTCTGTCCCAAAAATGTTACTCTCTACACACTTCCTGGAGTGAAAGATGATCCTTAGATCCGATTACGCTGATTTCCTGTGTCCGGGTGATTAGATGACTGGGAATGAATCAACCTCTCGTCTAATTGGTAGATTTCACCTACGGAATTCACAGCATAACCAGTCTAACGCAATTCCGCCTGTATTGCCGTTATTAGCAGATACTAACAGTCCTAAATATATGAGAAAAAGAATAGGTGGAAGATTCCAGAGTAATATAACAAAAGGAGAATAATGCCGTGCTATAATTACAGCCGTCCGCTTATCTCAGAACTCACCTAAAGCAAACACGTGGGCGTAAAACTTTTCCAATCCGGGGAACAATACCCTCGACTAAAATATCACTACACTAGTGAATTTATATGAAACAAGCCAATTTGTCCGAGACTGCCTTCAGCAGAACAGATAACACTGTATCAATTCAAATTGACTTCCCAGTTTTACACTCGTCGACTTACTTCGAAGCGGGACTAACAAGAAGAGAACGCCAAGAATGATTGTCCCTTAATTTAAGCAGAATAAACTGACACGTCATTGTAAACAAAAAAGGTACTACCCCCATACGGGATATTGAAATAAAAGATTGATAATTACTCGGATATCATGACATGATTAAAAAGTAAATGAGGAAGACATAACCAAAAATTCATTAATTAATTCGGATTAATTAAGGATTTAGCATCGATTAAAATTATGCCAAATGTTACAGCGATCTAGAGCAAAGAGTTTAAGAGAGTCTTGCCTAGATGGCTCGCCAAACAAACCAAAAATGTAAAGACTTAAATTAATTGAAAAATGGCTATACGACAAGTTAAATGATCCTAATTTGTTTACAAAATTCGAATAAAAAATATAACGATGTCCTGTTTACCTAAAATTGCCCAAAAGGAACGATAATGAAATATAAATTCAAATGTACGAACGATGACTCGCATAATATTTCAAAATGTCAAACTTGCGCATGAGTAGATCCAATGCTCCGGATTACAAATAAATACACTAAATAAACGACTCCGGGGAAAAACGGTTATAGTGACACCCAAGATATTTTAACATACAAACGTTACATGAAGATATTAGAGTTTGAAATAGTCTATGATGTTCGATATATAGCAATTAAAGTAAATAAATTAGATTAAATGATAATATTGAATTTTGAAATAGCCTATG
The DNA here is from genome assembly GCA_935421215.2 of Melolontha melolontha. Lineage (NCBI taxonomy): Eukaryota > Metazoa > Arthropoda > Insecta > Coleoptera > Scarabaeidae > Melolontha > Melolontha melolontha. The sequence continues at coordinate 117,981,110 of OW285235.1, forward strand.
ATGACTTAGAATTAGCAATTAATTTAAATAAATTATTAAAAATGCCCAAACGGTGTAAGGATCATTTTTAAAGTAAAAAAATGTGTTCACGCTTACTTTGAAGGTAACCTTTTGCGAGATTTTAAACAGTGGAAAGAAATAATAGTCAACAAGTATATCATTGCTGAAGAGAATTACTTTGAGCTTATTTAAAAGAAAATCCTAGAAAATATTAACCGTGTTTTTTATTCTCAATAATTTCAGCTTGTCCCTTGTTTTAATTATAATTTTCTTCCTAGTCTATACTCAGAGATAAGAGCACATTATCTTTATAAAATGATATACTTTGTTTGCGTTTCTGCTTTATGAGTTTAATTGAAAAAAATGTCTAACAAATATATTGAAAAATTACATAGAACTTGGACATGAATTAAATATTTACTTGCCATCTATAATATTGTCACTTATTTTCGTTTCATTATTATAAAATAATAAGTCCGGAATATATAAATATTTATATTATGTATATATTTACAGTCTTTGTTTCAAAACTGACCTCTTTATGTATGCAGCTATAAAATGACACTAAAATACATGCATTCGCTACAAAAGTAATTGGTACTGTGTATGTTGATTATATTGGTGGAAACGCTAGTATAAGCAAGATAAAATAAAACGCTAAGCGAATAAACTCTCCCATATCTCTTGGCGAACGTCGGCTAGTATTTGTTTTCATGTGCAGGCTCGTACAAAGCAAATTTTGTGTTTAAATGTAAATACACTTAGAACATACAACTTTAAATCAAGTTAGAAGAAAGACAAAATAAATAATAAATAAAATGTAAATGTGAATAGATAGATCACGGCTTTCTTGTGTATGTTATTTTGACCGTTTTTAGATATATGTATTTTGCAAATGAATATATTTGCCTTATTGACTTTATATGTGTTTTACTAAAGATAAAGGCGCACAAAAGTTTAATGTAGAGGTAAGAAAAACGCTCCTTTTAATGTTCGGAAGCTATTAGTTATGGTGCATTATACTATGTGTATGTAGAAATGCATACATAGAGAGAAATTCAAAGCCGTCAACAAAACAGAAGATCATTAAGAGCATATAACTAAATAATTGTAGCTGAAGTAATGTAAGGCAGAGGCTCCAGGATATTAGAAATATGAAGAAGAATCAAGCAAGAGACACTAAGCAAGCTCTCTTATAAATATTTACATGGATAAGTTATTGAAACTTTGCTAAAGAAACATGCCAAGAGTATCAATTCGGTATAATAATCTATACCTGATACGAATACAGAGCCTGTTGTCACATCTCACGTCATATTAATTTTGGGTGATAGACGATAAAGTGTTCAAAACACTGTAAACCAAAATAATAGGTCTGATGGCATGGAAATAAACACAAGAGAAGGAGTGGAGTAATGATAATTAACAAAGCAAAAGATCAAGAAAATATCAATGTTAAGAAAGTGAAATACAACAGGTCTCGACAATGGAATATCTGGGTACAAAGTTTTGCGAGGACGGAGAAATAGAAACTAAAATCCTAAACACAACACGAAAAATCAGTATTGTTATACTATGACATAAATAAGACTATATTAGAGAAGGAAATAAAATCAAGTATCAAAACTAGAATATACAATGCAGTGGTGATACCAACCATGATGCACTTAGTGCCAACCGAAATTCAATACTTTGGGAATATAACGGGGGAACCCATAAGAGTTAAAGGTAGTAAAGACGATATACGAGAATGTTTGAAGCTAGAAATAATAGAACAGAAAAGTAGAAGGAAAACAATTTAGATTATACGTGCAGAGAATGGCCTCAGATGCGACAACCAAAAGACTGACAGTCGAAAAAAATACGGAAACTACGAGTTAGTAAAACGAGGAAGAACATGAAACCGACTGGAAGAGCTGCACCAAGAAGGAGCGAAAACAGTCGATGAGATAAAGCACATGACTAGAATTTAAAGGAAGTGGGAGCATTGGGTGGAGGCTCCAAGTCAACCGATGCTGTAAAAGGCTTAAGGCATCTAGTTGAGGAAGAAGTATGTATATGAAAATAAATAATCCTGCAAGAACTAAGGCGTATGGAATTTATACTAGTAATAGCTGTAGCGCTACTACATCACATTCTACAATTAGGTTCCGCTAATCCGACCATCTTCTAATCTGGACGTCCTTGTAGTCCGGACCAAATTATGTACGAAATGTACCTTGTAATCCGAATCGTACGTCGTGTGTTTTCTTTACGTATTTCTGATCTTAATTGAATTAAACAAGAAATCCCTGATGAGGTGTGAAACATAAGATAGGAAATACCTGAGTTAGTTTGAATCAACATGGTTCCAAAAAGGTAGCACAAAACATTAACAATCGCTGAAAAATATGAAATATTACAGAAAATAGATAGTGGTGCAAGTGAAAAACTGCTGATAGCAAAATATGGCGTTGGTACATCCACAATTTCCGATATTAAAAAGAATAAGGAAAAAATTGAAAGGTTTGTACTTCTTTGTCTTCTGTCTCAGTACCAAAGCGTTGAAAAATTATCCGAAAACCAGAATTTCCAGAAATGGAAAATGGATTATACAAATGGTTTCTGCTGTAGCGAAATAGACATTTGATTGTCACAGCTAATATTTTAAAAGAAAGATCTGTTTAAATTTATTGTGAATGTTATAATGACAAGTTTATTGCTAACAATGGATGACTAAATAAGTTCAGAATGAAACAATCGTCATCACGGCATTCGTCATCTTAAAGTGGTTGGAGTGAAACTGTCTAGCGATTAACCTGCCATACAACATTCTTTTTACAAAAATTTACTAACAAAATGATGTTAACTTATTGCCAAGCCAAATATATAATGCAGATGAATCTGTATTGTTTTGTAAATTCCTACCCGATAGGACATTGGTGCTTGTCGGAGAAACAAGTGCCGCTGGACGAAAATCTTCAAAAGAAAGAGTAATTTAGATAACGACATTCTATTCTTTATTCTTAAGGAGAGATGGGATGACGACCGTCAAGAGTTTTCTGAAATAGGAAATATGCTGCAGCAAATTAATTCTCACAATTATCTACCTAAAGAAACTGATATTAAAAAATGGATCTCCGGGGATGAAGAGCATTTGCCACTGCATAATGACGACCTCGGCGGCGTTAGTTTATCTTCTGATTAAGATGTTGCCACAGATGAGCTGAAAACATGAAGGGGCTATTTGGAGTTTCAACAAGTGCATTTAATGGGCGATGGAAAATGGAATTAAATGATTTAATTATTGTCAAACTTCTGCGGCAGCGCGCGATGGACGCTATCCAAGCTTACATTCGCCAAAGAAGCTTGCATTATCAAGCTTGTATTCGCCAAACTAACTTTACTTACATAATTAAAATAATTTTTAATTTTCTAATGTATGCTTATGTATTTGTAAAACGTTAGTGCATGTTTTTTAAAATATATACATACTCCTACATTTGTTTAAAAAATAATTTATTGCTCTTTTTAATTATGTAGTTTAATACTGGCTTCGATAAGCCGGTAGTTCGGATTGGGGTCAGTTTTAATTGATCCCTGGATTAAGGGAACTTTACTGTAAATGCTGATTGTAATAATTTGCAGAAATGTGAGTCTGGGAAATAAAACAATAACTTCGTTTAGTTTAGTGTAAATCACAAAGGGCCAATTGATAAACGTAATGGGCACGTCAGGCAAAATTAACTTTATTCTGAAAGACTTCATGCCTCGTAGTTGAAGATACGTACAATTAGATGGCCACCTTTTGTAACTGTTTATCGAACTATATAAAGCACAAATTAAATTATTGTTACTTGAATATAATATACTTTTTTATAACATTTAAAGTAATTATTGGATAAATTGTTTTGGTATACAAATTATACAGGCTGTTCCCTGAGGTAACCGACAAACTTACACAATGTGGTCTAGAGGTGATTCTGAACTAAAAAGTTCATATACACTTTAGCTTAATTTTTTTGTGTTCTTTAGATTTCAACAAACAAGAAACTAATTTACTAAAGAAAACACTCGGTATATTTGTTTCACAAAATTTTTTGAATTTTGTGAAACAAATATACCGAGTGTTTTCTTTAGTAAATTATTCATTATGTTTCACCAAGAGCCAACCGTGGATTCTATACATTATAAACAAGAAACTGTTTCAGTAATGTATTTAATCAAGAAATTATATAACAAACTAATAAACTAATATTATAACAATTGCTCGAAATGTTTGCCTCTTCTTTCTAGTCTTTGGGCCATATTCTGTTTATAGTTAATATTTGTTCATTTCGTAAGGAATGTACAACTCTGTAACTATTCTTTCGATCAATTCTTCTCGAGTGTTTGGCTTACCGTTATAGTAAACACGATTTTTTAGACAACTCCAAAAGAAAAGTCCAATGGCGAAAGGTCAAGAGAACGCGCAGGCCATAATACAGGGCCCCTTTGCCTATCTACCCTCCAGGAGAATTTTGATTTAGAAAATCAATAACTTGCCTACTAAAATGCGAAAATGTTGATAAAACATGCCGACGCTTATGACACATATTTGTCATTTTATGAAATGACTAGCAACATGTTTAGAAGGAAGAGGCGAACATTTCGAGAAACTTTTATAATAGGTTTATTTCTAGTTTGTTATGTAATTTCATGATTAAATACATTACAGAAATAGTTTTCTTCTTTTATTGAAATCTAAAGAACAAAAAAGAAATTAAGCTAAAGTGCATATGAATTTGTTTGTTCAGAATCACCTCTAGAACGCATTATGTAAGTTTGTCGGTTACCCCAGGGAACAGCCTGTATACGTGTAAGGCTACGTGTATATCAAGCGCACTTTTGTTAAGGAAGGCAATTGGTGTAGTGCTTAACATGTAGATTAACGTTAATCTAAGTGATATACACGAGAAAGAGCGGTGTTAAGTTTTCTCTCACACCGTGTAGTGCAATTAATGAATTAATAAGTATTTGTTAAACTATTACATTAAAATATTCTCCTCATATATTTTTTGTTTTTATATCTATTTTTTACAATAATAATTGTTTCAGAAATGTTCAGACTTGTTAGAAAGTAGGGGAGTCTTTGACCCCTCGGTCTTATTAATTAATTAAGTAGGTCATGGAAGTTCCACCATTGTGATGGAAAGAATGAAGAAAAGAGTTTTGTACTATGTGTTTTTGCACACGTAGAACTTACAGTAAAGTGCTGCTATGTGCACATTAAGCTTGCAACAGTCTAAATAGACCAAAGTATAAAAGTACAGAAATGTTAGTACACTCAGGTCTCGTTTTATGCGGATTTTTTTAATGCGAATTCAAATTTATGCGATTTTTAAATTAACGATTTTTTTTTAGAATTTTAACAGGTTTTGAAATTTTAGATGTTTTTTTAAGCTTTTTTTACCGTTTTTAAATTAAACCAAGTTTGCATCACTGATATAATCGTTATAGTTTGTTTTATTTTGTGTTTTTCTATGCATAGGCGATACGTATGTATGAGTGTTGTGCGTGTATGTTATTATTGAAAGAACAAACTGGGGATTTCCCTTCTTAATAACTGGTGTTTTTTTTTAATTACGGTGCAGTGTTTTTTCTGTGCATAGAAGATACGCATGTGTGTTGTGGGAATTTCCCTTTTTATTAACTGGTTCATTTGTTTAATTACGGTGCAGTGAGTAAGTGATTCGAGTGCTTTAACATTTAAATTGAAATCAGGAGCTATAGATTATCACACATGATTGCACATCGGGAAATTAAGACAAGTGGAATGGCATTTAGAAGAAGAAAAAGAAGAAAATGTTTTTACACAACACTTTTTAAACAACCGAGCCATCGTTTTGGACCATGAAAAATATTTTACGTTATCTAACTCTGACATAAAGGGTAATGATAGATTCTGTACCGATGAGTTCAATGCAGCTCAGGACAATGAGCAAAATAAGAAAAATCCAAATGTGAAGATAAAATTCTGGTGTGGTGCGCTATTTTTTGTTGGCAGGTGCATCGCAATCATATGTAGGACATGTTAGGGGAGGAGCCGTCACTGCAGCTCTTTATATATAAAGATGTTTGCCTAAACTATTACGATTTATAAACAATGGTTATAATAATGACGAAATCATGTCCTGGCCTGTTCTGACCTAGCTTCTTGTCATTATGCCAGTGAAACTAGAGAATGGTTGCAGGCTAATAATGTGTCATTTGTACCCAGAGAAGAAAATCCACCTAATGTTCCCCAAGCACGACCCATCGAAGAATTTTGCGATATTTTACGATAATCGAGGCTATGAACGAAGAACAATTATAAAGGAGAATTCACTAAAACTTTCGGGAAATCGATCAATCAGTTATGAGACACTTAAGAACAAAACTGTGAAGGTTGAAGACCATGGGTCGCTAGCAGCATTATAATATATTATTGTTCAGAAATGATGACCGTTTTCATATATTAATTAAAGATAAAAATTTTAACATATAGTATTTTAATTTTTGCCATAAAACTTTTGTTATATGCGTTAGTGGTTTTGGCATTTGGTCGAATGTACGTATTAGTGAAAATGGTCTAATTATTGTAATTGTGAGGATACTTTAGTAATTTCTTTTTATTTTAACTGTGATGTCTATTTATTAATGGAACATCTTTACAGTTTCTTCATTTGCGGAATTTGTTATTATTAAATCTAAGAAAGAAATGATCAACTTCATTATATATCTATAAAAAACATATTGTATCTACTTAATTATCATAGATTTATACTACATCATTTACATATGTTTAAGTCGCTGTTTTCTGCTTACGTATTAGTTTATCATATCATTACTCTTAATATTTACATATATTCTCCAAAATTTCCCAATTATATATTAATATTTTTCTGCCCAAGTTTCTTTTATTTCTATCAATATGTTTACTTTATGTAGTAGCTACTGCATGAAGTTAATTCTGACATTTTATTGAAGAGTTCTTTGATTTACTTTGTTCAAGTTTTTAATAAAATGGAGTATATTAAAAAATACGAAATCCGGCATAAATTAACCTGGAAGTTTATTATGTTGAAATGTAAATACAATTAGAGTAACGAGTTTATAAGCTTTGTCGGAGACAAAAGCTTTTCATTATATTGGATACTAAACCCTTACACAAATTAATAAACTCGGATCTGCAGGAAATAAAAGAATATAAAAAATCGGAATTTTAATATAATACGTAGTTAAATAAAATTCAAAAAATATTCTAGAGATTATAGACCTAAGTCTGGAGGAATAGAAACTAGGACTAAATAATTCTGGTGATAAATTGAAGATGATGCCGTGTTAAATATATTTACGTTAAAAGTAATATTTGGAAACGCTATCAGGGACTTTTAACAGATTTGCTAGCTAGAGTATCACGGTCATGTTGAACTACAGAATACGGTGGAGAAAGAAAATCAGTATTAAATATCGAATAACAAAGCCAAGTTTCAGTATGAAGAAGAATATTCTCGAACTACAAACAATCAAGCAGTTATTAAAGTACGACTTTTATCATGAAGATCACGCTCATTATTATAGCCAAGAGATTCTCTTGGGTTTATTCAGATTAATGTTTGAAATTAATGGAGGCATACCATGGATGTACTTTATTGTGAGATTATTCTTGCCGTTGTTCCTGGGAGCCTCAAAGATTAGCTCTTAGCTACATCAGCTAACATCACTTTTATCACAGTGGCTAAAACAGCGCATCAGTCAGCATAAAAGTGATGTCCGTATTGGTAAGAGATCTTGTGCATTGGTGGACCATGCACTTGATCGAGACCATACTTTCAATTTTGTTGACGTTAAGATCTTAGACGTTGAAAATAACTTTAAAAAAAGAACCTTTTTAGAAATGGTCCACATTATCAAAGACACAAATAACATAAATTATAGATCTGATACTAATGGTCTAAGTATAATTTATTTTAATATACCGGGTTTGACTGTTGGTTGACCATCTTAAATCGTATTTAACTTTTACATATACATGTCCTTTAAAAGTTCTTAAGGCTTGTTTCTATAGTTTCATTTTTATTTTTTGTACGTCAATTTTATTATTTTTCAACTCTACATTTTGTAAGTATTTTTACTACTCTTTTATACTCTTATTTATTTTTTGTTATTTTTCTCATTAATCTTGTAGTTTCCCCAGAAGAAGCAACAAATTCTGTTGCGAAATATAGGGATATTTAATTAAGGAGTTTTTTAATTGACAGACCGCTTACCCGAATTTAAATTAACTTTTTATAATATATCACGGTCGATAATTTCGTTTCAATTATATATATATATATATATATATATATATAATTCTGGACTTTTTCTCTCATAATCGACGACCCCATTTACTGTTCCAACGTATAAATCGGGTGATAGATCAAACATTCGTAATTATCGTCCTATCAGTAACTTGCCTATTATTGGCAAGGTGCTTGATTCCATAGAAGCTGATGGATTGCTTGGATCTTATTCTAAAGTTATTGTTCCGGAATAGCATGGATGTGTTCGCCGTTGTAGTACTGAAACCAACCTATTAACATATTGTAATTATATTTTGGAGAGCGACGAAGAGGGATTTCAAGTAGATTCTATGCAGGGTTAGGCTAGGCTAATGCAAATAGGGAATTCGAAGAGCATATTTACATCTGTCAGATTACTGGTTTAGCCGGAAACGATATTAACTTTTTATTTTAAACGAATTTCAGTAGAGCTCTGCTCTGGTAGTTCAGCAATAATAAGGTTTGGCACTCTTTTGTTCAAAAACGACAGAGATATTTAATTAAATCTAATAATGCTAATATTATTGAGAACAAGACAAATAAATGTAAAATTATAAACAGAATCAATATCAGTTAAGGAAGTTTTCGAAATGATGACCGTTCACTCCTTGACAATATGCAAGTCTGTAAACAAATTTTTGAATGACATTTGCCAAAGCCTCCTCATGAATTAATTGTAGTTCTTCAGTTATTTTCTGCCGTAGCTTGTCCAAATTATACCGTCGTCTAGTATAAACCACAGATTTCAAATGACCCCAAAGGAAAAAATCTAGTGGATTTTAACCTGGAGACCGTGCGGTCTCCATTCAATGAATCCTCCTACAACTAATCCACCGATTAGGGAATGTTTCGTTTAAAAAACTTCTAACATCAAGGACATAGTGAGCAGGTGCTCCATCTCATTGGAACCAAACACTTACTTCTACATCTTTCTCAATATTAGGAACACCCTGATCACGTAAAATATCTATGTCTAATTTCAATACGTTCTTTTTCAATAAATTGAACCATTATTAATATTTGGACGGCTACAAAGTTAGTTCTGACAGTTTAAGTCAAGTACTGAATTTGAATTCCATGGCTTACTAAACATAAGCATGATTTTAAAATATCCATTTTAATTAAATATTTTTGTCGTTGTTGAAAAAGAGGATGCCAAATCTTACTATTTCCGAATTCCCAGAGGAGAGCTCTATTGAAATTCGTAAAAAAGATACAGGCTTTTTCATTCAAAACATAAAAGAGAACGTCGTTTCTGACCAAACAGGTAATCTGATTCGGATATAAATATACTCATCGATTCCCCAATTTGCATTCAATTAATTGTGGAAAGTCTTATTAAAATGTAAATAGCCATATCAAAGATATTCGAATGGATCCATACATTAGCCTAACCCGGTATTTACATCTTATATGGAAATAGAAGTAGGTGATATAACTAGAGACCGGACGCATCCAGCCGAAATTACGATGGACACCATATAAATAGTTTATAACATCGCTAAGTACACACAGTTATTGAATAGCACTATTCTTTCGGTTAACCGCACATCTGCTTTTATCGTTGAATTGTGACACAATTACTGCAATATTATAGTTAAATTCCTTTCTTCATGGGCGTAGATAGAAGCATGAGGAGTTTTTATAATTTATTTTATTTATTAGTTTATATTTCGTAAGATAAATAAAGTACGGTGAGTTAGTTTCTTTTTTTCATTGTTTTAACTGTTAGAACGCTGTGTGGTAAGTTTTGCCGCTAGCGTACTGCATCCAACTATTCCATATAACACATATGTAATTGCAACAAAAGTTATAAATACAGTTGATGCGGAAACAGTAGATGTAACCATTTACCAGAATATGCACCAAATGCTTCATTCGGACGACAGGTATAAAGAAAAAATACTTTGACTTGTCAGTGATAATGTTGCATATATGTTAAAAACAGGCAAACTATTAAAGGAAGATATCCTAATAAGGGGCATATTACTTGTGTAGCGCAAGCTCTCCACAGAATCTGTGAATATATCAGAGGCACCTTTCCGGAAGTTGATATTGTATTCGCTTTTAAAAAAGTTTTCAGAAAAGCACCACTGTGAGTAGCTCTTTACAGGGAAAAACTTCCATCTTTGTCACTGTCCCTCTCTCCAGTAATAACTAGATGGGGTTGGTTACTGGTTTTTATGCAGAGAATTTCGATAGTTTACGAAATTTCGTTGCATGTTTAAATGACGATGCTCGAAGTATTTCTGAGTGCAAGGAACTAATACAAATTCCAAATCAGCAACACTTTGGAAATTTGCCAAAATTAATCACTAATTTTGAAAATCAAAATCCCAAATTAAATGATGGATTAACCACATTAGATGTGCCTATTAATCATTTGAAAAATATTCCAAGTGACGTCGGATGTGGCCTTCGGCTAAAGTTAGACGCAGTTTTTAATAGAAATCCAGATTTAATAATATTGCGGCAATTGTGTATGAGGACAATGCTTCAAAATCTAACTGCTAAATAAGGTGATATAAAAGAATATTTCCAGTATGCCCCTATAACCAGTTGCGATGTAGAAAGGACGTTTTCTATATACAAGGATGTTTTTCTTTCAAAGAGAACAAATTTTACAAAAGAGAACCTTGAGAAGTTTCTAGTTAATATTAATACTCCATTATTCATTTTTAACGACAAAATGAACAAATAAAAATGAATTTTGTATTTTATAGATCACCATTCGTTTGTTTTCCAATTGTATAAATAAAATTAAAAACTCTTTAAAAATACAAATTTTCAATAGTACGCCCGTGGGCGATGAGTCATCTGCCTCTCTTGTCCGGTCCCTAGATATAACACAGTCTAATCGACTCAATAACATCGCTACTTCTTTTTCAACGTTTTTCGAAAATCGATTTTCATATTTATTGGTGTTCAACGATGTCCCATCTTTAGTGGTGGTGCCAATATATTTCTTTTAACAAAATTTACACTGCAAACTCACTTAGAAACAATGTTCAATGTGATTATTTTCTCCAAATATTATCCAGCATTTAAAAACCATACTAAAATGCCAATTTTTGTTTTCTATGGTGAGTAGCGAGAATGCTTAATTTACATAAGAAAAATTAATATTAAAAAGAACTCTGACATATTATAGTTACGAAAGTTTACTAGAATACATAACTAAGTTGTCATGTTGTGATGACTGAATAATAATAACAATAACTGATCCTATAGTATTAAAGCGGCGGAATGCGGAAGAGGTAGAGGATTTCCATAAATTACGAGCTTCTCATAACGATACACAATAACTTTCACAAACAAATACAATTGTAAATTGTCACAGATACATCCATGTTCTGCGTATTATCGTTCGTATTCGTTATGTATGAAACATTTATATAAATTTTGTGTTGTAATTTATGTAGATAATTTTCTTATGAATATAATTTGCGAATAAATTTGTATTTGCTAGAAAAAAATTACAATTGAAAATAATCCTAAAATTAATTTAAAATCATAACCCAGTTATACAAATTAAATTATTAATTAATAAGTAATACTGGTAGATACTGGTGCTAAATCTAGTAATTATTTTATGTGAGTCAAAAAATTCTTCTTCCTCATTTCAGAATCAACATTTCTTCAACCATAATAGTAAATAATAGTTTTTTATTTTTGCAACTTTTAGATCAAATTATAATAATTTTGTTTTAGTTCATTATTTACTTTAAATCTAGCAATCATTGTAAATCTAGTTCATCATCGCAAGTTATCTTCAAATTTAATTACATTCTGCATTAGTTTTAATTATTAACATATATATATATATATATATATATATATATATATATATAATATTTTCGTGACCTTGGTATGATATGGTAAACTTAATAAGTCGGCGATTAAAGGTCTGGTTTATTATTTCAAAGTATATATATTTAAAACCCTACATGTTTCGGCAATGATGCCTTTGTCAAGGATATAAAAAATATAAATGCTATTTATATTTTTTATATATATATATATATATGTATATATATATATATATATATATATATATATATAATTATTTCGTGACCTTGGTATCATATGGTAAATTCAATCAGTTGGCGATTTAAGGTCTGGCTTTATTTTAAAGTATATATATTTACAACAACCCTACATGTTTCGGCAATGATGCCTTTATCAAGGATATAAAATATAAATGACAGTATACAAATGTCATATAATTGAGTTGCTCTCATATAATTGAGCAACTCAGTTATATGACATTTGTATACTGTTATTTATATTTTACATCCTTGATAAAGGCATCATTGCCGAAACATGTAGGGTTGTTTTAAATATATATACTTTAAAGTAAAGCCAGACCTTAAATCGCCAACTGATTGAATTTACCATATACCCGGTGGTCCATTTGTCGTGGCCCCCCTAAAAATTTGGAAGCAGTCAGTTTTATGAAAAAACGTTTCAAGTAAAAGTTTTACTACAAGAAGTGTCCTATCTGATGGTTAAGCAGTCGTACGCCAAGGAGAATGTATGAAGATCATACGAAGGTCAATTTTTTTTTTAAAATAGAACATGGCATTTTTTTTGTAAATTGTAAATTGTAAATCCTTTTTTGAAAAAGGATGTAATTGCGAGTAGAAAAGTACTAAAACTCATGTGGGCTAAAATTAAGATTCAGCGAAATATTCAAGAAAAACACAAAAAAAAATTATAAAAATTTATTAAAAGAATAACATAAATAGACACAAAATATCCGATTACCCCCGGGCTACACTAATTTAATTTAATCGGGACAATTGTTTCGGAAACTTCGGACTCATTAAAGTAAATGTTCAAAGTGTTGACCTTCAACCTCGATACACTTTAGAATTCTCCGACTAAACGAATCATGGACGTTTATTAGCACGTCTTCCGTAATTTCTGAGCATGCATTTATTATCCTTTGCTGCATATCTTCCGGTGTTGTTGGGGCAGTACGGTACACTTTCTCTTTCATTGAACCCCACAGAAAATAATCGAGAGGGGTCAAATCTGGAGAACGAGCAGGCCAAGATGTAGGTCCGCCGCGTCCTTTCCAGTGATCGCTGTAATCCCTGTTTAATATTTCTCGAGCCGCGTGTGAATAATGAGCTGGACACCCATCATGTTGGTACCACATTGTGGCTCGCCGCTCTAAGGGTACATCTTCAAGTAGTGTCGGTAACACATTGTGTAGAAAGTCGCTATACTTATTACCATCTAAATTGCCAGTAATAAAGAAAGGTCCAATTATTTTCATACCAATTATCCCACACCAGACGTTGACATTCCATGGATGTTGCCGGTCTACTTGTCGTAACCATTTTGGATTTTCCGTTGCCCAATAATGCATGTTATGCCTATTTATTTGCCCATTATTCGTAAAAGTGGATTCGTCAGAAAATAGCACATTGAGAAAAAAGTTATTGTTATCGCGAATTTTTTGCTGAGCTCATTCACAAAATTGTACACGATGTTCAAAATCAGTTCCGTGAAGGTCTTGATGCATCGATATGTGGTATGGGTGAAATTTTTTGTGTTTCAGTATTCGACCAATACTAGTTCGTGAGATTCCAGACTGGCCGGCAATTTCTCTAGTACAGACGTTTGGATAATAAGCCACTGCCGCTAGAACAGCAATTTGCGCGTTTTCATCGGTAACAATTTTTTCGAATTTTTTTCTTCTTCACAATACTTCCTGTGGTAGTGAACTGTTGTACAATACAACGATAGGTCGTACGACTCGGCTGGTGTCTATCAGGGTATCTTACAGCATACAAACGACACGCTGCGCGAATATTTCTTCCCGCTTCACCATAAATGAAAATCATATCAATTTTTGCACGTGTTGCTGGATCCATTCTTGATATTCAAACACTGGTAGTTTTATAACAACGATACAAGTAACATTAAGTCATTTACCTAGCTTGTGAGGTATTTATGCAGCTTCAAGGGATTACGAATAGAAAGTTAATTGGCTTTTGCGATGGTATTCCCGGATTAAGGGGCAACAAATAACCCATTATTACAACAAGCAACTAATTCATACGACCTATTAATATCCAATTATAAAGAATAAACTTATACGTAGGTAATTACTTTCTAATTACCTACAACCGCTATTTCAAATATGAATTATCTGTTATGTAAATCTGTTATTAATTATTTTGTAATACGTCCACATTATTGCTTTGAAAATACTATGTTTTTCATGTATTGTTTCCAATTTATATTTTGTTTTTCTTGAATATTTTGCTGAATCTGAATTTTAGGCCACATGAGTTTTAGTACTTTTCTACTCGCAATTACATTATTTTTCAGAATTTGTAAAAAATAATGCCATGTTCTATTTAAAAAAAAAACTTGACCTTCGTATGACCTTCATACGTTCTCCTTGGTGTACGACTGCTTAACCACCAGATAGGACACTTCTTGTAGTAAAACTTTTACTTGAAACTTTTTTTCATAAAATTGACTGCTTCCAAATTTTTGGGGGGCCACGATAAATGGACCACCCGGAAATCTGTATAAAAAATATAAGATATTGACCTAACAAATAAAATATATAGTTTGATCACAATATGAAAAATAGGTAATTTTTTTTTAATTTTCAATTGTGTTGGGGCACCTCAAAACATCATTACAAATAGGTAATATTTCGTACGTTTAATTTACTCATTGAAATGCTACTTTATATCGCTATACCATTTTAAAAAACAAAATTTTTTTTTATTCATACATTATCGCTCCACCCTAATATATATGCATATGCAAATTACTTAAAGAACCTTTTTTTAGAAGTTGGTACTTTATTTTTAAAAGTACGTTTATTTGGTATTCAAATTCTCTTATTTTACAGCAATTAAATTTATGTCAAAATTCATTTGCTATAAATTTTTGCTAGTGTTTCTCCTGTTGTAAATACTGATATTACTAATATCTCCACTTATACCAATATTTATTCCCGAATTTAAAAATTTTGTATCATTGTAAATAAGTAAAATTATCAGCACCGTCTTTGGACCGTCTTTATAACGTTTTAACCAATGCATTTATATAGGTTTACAATCCGCGAGTGAAGAGGCACAGACGGTATTGTGTGTGGGTTTTCTGAAGGTACGTAGTCTCGACGGACTTAAATTAAGTTGCGTCTGATCTTGAAAATTTGAAGTTCGATACAGCCGAATCTGTATGAAATGACTTGAAATTGTTGTCGCTGGGGACAAACACTCTAATTACATCTTCCTATTTTTGGACATTTAACAATAGATCAAGTATATAATACGCTCTTGGAGAAAGGCAAGTCTGTTCTGCAGTTTTTTTTAGATATGACTAAGACCTAAAGTATGGTTCAAAGGCTTCATACATAACTCAAAGTGATTCTAAAGGAATACGCATCTTATACATATCTGACAAACTTTCCAGGATTAAACAAGAAGATGAATATTCTGACCTGAAAGAAACGAAAGAAGGTGTCACAGGTTACATTAGGGTGGCCCCTATTTTTGAAATCCGAAATTTTAAAGGTGCTACCCCATAGAATGGTTTCATATAAAAAAAAAATTCCTGAAAATTTCGTCCGATTTCATCAGGATCAACCCGTGTTGCAAACGTGCCAAAGTACCTCGGACGAGCAACGCGGTGTGGTACGGCGCGCTACCGTATACACTATACAATAGGTTCGTAGAATAGTTATGCAAGTATAGAACACTAAATTTATTGTAATTTCATGTAAGAGAGCAAAACTGAACTTATATTTAACGACCAAAAGTGCAATATACATAATAATAATTAACCTGACGACTTGTCACAATCTTTTAATTGTACAATAAGCGTTTTTTTGGTAATCTGAATATTTTTTTGACAATTAGACACAAGTAAAATGAACTGCTTTTGATCGTCATTAGAATTTAGCATCCCATTGTACTCCTCCATCAACTGCAGCCCTCTCAGCTGTATGGCTTGCCACCTTAATCTTTTTTCCTATTTTCTTTGCAATTTGATATTGTTCATTATTCGTTATCTTCTTCTGATGTGGTATCTTACTTACAAGGGGACCATCAAACCTATAAATCACGGATTTTGATGCGCTTCAAATATGTTGTAGGGGTACCTAACCTGAGTACCTGGCTATCCGCTTTTCATGCGACGGACCTTGGTTTTCGAGATTGATTTTGAAGTTTATGAAAAGCACTTTGCATATCTGCAACTTTAGGTATGTTCCAACAAAGAGAGCGTATCGCAGCGGTTAAGGTTCACAGCTACCACACTGAAGATATTGGGTTCGATTCCTGCCCGTGACTTTTTGCATGAATTTAAATGAAATGTGTTTCCCGATGTCGCTCCTACGAAATCCGTACGCTTGCAAAACAGCAGCCTTCATAAAACGTGCTGGGTGCAGTCAAAATTTGTGTTTCCTTTGTTTTTATCATAAATACCATCCAGAGTTCTGTTCTTATATGACAAGCGATAGCGAGTAAGATGATTTTGTAATAATTGATTTAAAAATTAAATTACTTTTATCATTGGTTCGATATTCATATATTTTTTATCTGACTGCGGTGTTTTTGTTGAGAGTGGAAATAGAAACTAATGTTTCTCGTAAACTTTCGCAATGAGAATACAGATGTCACAAAGTACTTTCTTCGTTTTGGCATTTATGTTAAGTTCATTTCTAAATAAATAAATCTTCAATGAATAAATAGACTTAGACATCCACCGCGCGTGATACGTTGCTCCTGCATAATAAAAATGTTCATTTTTCTTTGAGAGCTCTCTTAAGAAAATCATGCATAATTCTGCGAATTTTTTATAGTCATATCGTGTGAAATATTTCCAGGTTTTAAAAAATTGATTATTGAAAATTTATCTTCATTGAAAATTTGGGCTATGTTTGTTTCTTCATTTTCGGATAAGAATATCTTTTTGTCGATTTTTGGCCAAGTATCTCGAAATCTTGTAAATAATGAAACATTAGGACCAGATATCCGTGAAAGTTCACACTCGAAAATTGTTCTTAAGAGTATTACACTAATATGATGTCTGCAGGCCAGATATAGGTGCTTTCTTTCCAAAAGTTCTTCGAGAAGAACACAAGCACCATTCTGTGCACTAGTATGTACTTGTCGCAGTCGTGTCGAAGGAGCAGGCTTTTACTGATCTCGCCAAGCCCCAGCCACACAAAACATGGAAGATAATTTCTGCCTGGATTTTTCCCGTACCACTTTCCAGTGATGGAACGCAATGAATCTGTTCTATATCACCATATGTAATTTTTATCGGAAGTCTGTCAACTGTTTCATATCCTGTTAAGCGAGGTAAAACCTTACCGTCCCAGTAAATTATTGCCTCTTTTAAATCAATTCATATTATTAAATTCTTGTTTTATTTTTATGGCTTTCATCTGTTGCAGTTCGCGACGAGATCTTAGAAGTGACGTTCTAGTGAGCACGAAATTATTTAAATTGTATCCTAAGGCATACTCTACTGCAGAAATGAGGTGCATAACTTTCCGATCACTCAACACGTGTCTAGAGCAGAAATTAAACGTTCAAGGAATATTTGCTGACCCATCCATCTCAATATTTGGGTGCTTGCCTAGCCCCTTATCATGATTACAAACGTCTTTTTCCCTTTCGCTCGTATCAGTAAGTTCTACTTCCTCAACTTATCTAATATACGTTGTACAGAGTGTAAACAAAATATTCCAGCATACTTTAATATGTAATAGCTGTAATAATATTAAGCATAAAATGCTAATGCATGAAAACTCTATCTCTTATTAGTATTTTTGTATATTGTAATATCTAGAAAGTTTAATTTGTTATTGTCTTTTTTTTCTATTGTAAATTGTAACTTATGATTTAGAGAATTAAGTAGTTTTAAGAATTCTGATAACTACCTTTCTGTACTGGTCCAAATGCACAATATATCATCAGCGTATCTCGCCTGAAAATGTACCTGTTTAGTTAGGATATGGTTAATCTGAAATACGATGTATTAAATTGTTTGTTTTCAATATTTTTGCTTTGAGAAACTGTTGTAGCGCCTAGTAACGGCAAAGAACTGTGTATTCTAAAACAATTTTAACTTCAATTGAATTTTCATGGCGCTTTTCAGTTGTCATTTTTTCGGTAGAATTGTGTTGAAATCATCCGAAATCGGTAGATCTACCGAAAAATCGGCAGGCTGGCACCACTACCAGAAGTCAGTCTGTTATCAACTTCCGTGTTCCGTCAACAGTTACTAGACGTATTTACGAAGGGCGGTTGCCGAACTGAAGATGTCCATCAAACAATTTAATTTTACAAACCATGTACAGATTGGGAGATGGCGGTACATTGCATCCAAGTTATGAAGGCCATGGCCGTGAAAGACGATCTTCGGCAACGTATTTTTCAAGCCATATCCATGAAGACCGAGCCGTGTTAAAGTTTGGACATACTTCGGAAGTTTACCGATCGAACATCTCCTTTAGGCATTCCACCTGTTGCACACAAATTTAGCATTTTTAGGGAAAGGATATTGTCATTAAAAAAAAGGCAAATAGAACACAGAAAAAAATGTGAACATTCAATTAAAATTATAAGAATTACATAAATTTAATTAATATTAAGACAACTAAAAATTACAAATTCCATATCACAATAAAACTCTTATATCGTTTAAAATTTTTACAGAAAATCAATGTTGTATTTTTCCTGAGGTATTACAAAGGCCAGGCCATTGACCTGTTTATAAATAAG
Organism: Melolontha melolontha; assembly: GCA_935421215.2. NCBI lineage: Eukaryota > Metazoa > Arthropoda > Insecta > Coleoptera > Scarabaeidae > Melolontha > Melolontha melolontha. The sequence continues at coordinate 118,000,203 of OW285235.1, forward strand.
AACCGAACAGCCGATGCATAAGAAAATGTATGAATGAATACATGTCATACATGTCTATAAAACTTTTCACATAAAATTTTTGGAGAATCCTTTTTTCATAATGAATTACCATGCTATGGCATTCTATAGCATCTTGAAAATTCCCCCCCAAAAAATTTATGTGCTGATATGGGCCACCCCAGGCTTTATATTGCAGTTGAGAGAAGTTACTATAGCTACATTCGCTGGCTACATTACATTATTTGCATTGGGTTAATAGATATCCACTATAAAACTGCAGGATAATACTCAATTGTACTAAACAATGAATAATCAAGTTTAATGAGAATAAATCTACACATGTTAAGTTTCCTAATAAAATGGTATCTTGCCCATCATTGTTAAAAATCAATGGCACAGTACTGCTACATTAAAATAACACCAAATATCTTGATTTGACTTTCGATGTAAAACTCTGATGGAAGTACGCATTAAGCAAAAAAAAATGAACAATTCAATACCAAAAAAAAGTTGTCGAAAACATAATATTATTTTAACGTCTCGGACTCTGATGGTTTACAGCTTTGGAGACGTCTTAAAAACAAAGCTTAAATTTTTGCAAACCTTTAAAAACAAAATGTTAGGTAAGATGATAAATACACCGACATGCGTATCATGTTGACCTACATAAGATATTGAAAGACTTTACAATAAAAAATTAAATTAAAAGATTGCAGGCAAACTTCCACCTTCATGAGAATACAGAAGAAAGCTGTTCAACTGCTAGACCAAGAATGTTTTGTCCGAAAACAGAAAAGATTCAAGCCGTTCGCAGTGTTTTGTAATAAAAGCAGAGCATTTTATGCCAGTGAGTGTTATATGGTTAAAATTACTAAAAGGCATTCATGAATCGAATTCGACAGTGTACAATACAAAGAATCCGGCTTAATTTTGGTTTTACCCAGATGACAACGATTATTTTCTCAATTTATAGACTTTCATATTTTAATTAAATGCAATTGTATATTTTTAAGAATATTTGAAGAAATGATCCGTTATTTCGACATACAGTAGTACTTGAGCAATATAATTATTTTACTACAAATAAAACCGCTTTATTTAATTTTTTTAATTTCTTTTACAAGGTTCAACTAGAATTATAATCAACATAAGGGAATTATTTAGGGGTAATAACTCATAATTATTAACGCATTCTTTTAGAGCAGAGGTCCACAACTTTGAAACTTAGTTTGGAGTTGTATTAGCAGACTTTTAATTTTAGTATTTTGCCATTCAAAATTCACACCAGCTTCTTCTACAACTTCTTTCAATTCGGAAAATGATAGAGCTTTCTTTCATCAGTATGATTGATAAACGGCTTCAGTTTCATCTCAATTGACTTCAGATCTGAATACATATTGCATATCAAATTGTTTTTTCTTTTCAAGCCTGTGTTGAGTAGATTGAGTTCGGCTTTCAAATCAGTCAAAAATCCAAGATTTCCAATACATTGGTGGTAAGAAAGCGCGTGTATTAGATTTCGTTTCCTCTCCATGAAGTTGCAAATTTCTTTCAAGTTGTTTAGCAGCGAATGCAAACGACGGACTGCGCGAGCGGCGATCAGCGATGGAATGAGGGAGCACCTTCCCCACCGATTTGGATACGCCGCAGGATATGTGCATGCTATGTACACTTTGATGTGCACCTAAACAAAGATAGTCCAGTAATTTTGAGATTTTTATATGGAACATCCGGGATTATTTTGGTAAGTAACGCGGTAATTGCACTGAAATAATACATCATCTTTTCAGATAATATTCTTTGTATTCATCGAGTGATTGTTTTCTCGTGTTGGACAAGATTGTTTTACTTTTAATCATTTAAACTTAAATTTGTTCTCTATTTTATTGTTCCCTTTTTTTGAAAAACTTTTTTTGAAATTTAGAAATATTAATTTCCAGTTTCAATTCTGAAATATATACGCAAAGCTAAATTTTTTGTAATAAATACGTTTTTGTCAATTTAGCGGATATTATATAAAATCGATTTTGTTTCAGAAAATACACTCAAGTGTATACGTGGACGCCGTGTAAAGTTGTTGCGTGATCAGATGTGCTAGCTATACTGTGCCCTATGTGCGACACTTTGATTAGTGGTTTGACCTACTGATGATGACAACTTAGTTGTCGAAACACGCATTTAGGATACGATTAGTAATTGTGGTAAGCGGAATACTTATTTTAACTCTAAATTATTATTCTTGACAAAGAGCCTTGAGTAAAATATTCGTTGAAGTGATTTAAACTTCTTCAGCGCAAGACATAATTAAACTGATTCGGAAGACGGTCGTCAATAGAAAGAAATATACCTATATACATATTTACATAATGTTATATGTGTATAAATTATAATACGAGTACATACCGTGTTATCAGTTCAAAACCATTGGAGAGAGCTACGAATTCATTCAAATTATATATATATTTTGTCCTTTGATTATACTATGAAATAAAACAATTGAAAGCAGCGTTTCCTAGAAATCTAATAGGACAATGCGGTTTTTGTTGAATGCCCTATATATTTTTAGATATTTCAAAGGAAAAGTAAATTGTTAGATAAGTATCTTGTATTCTGCTCCCCCTAAGTTAATAATTAAGAATTAGCAGTCGTGGAGGACTGCAAAATTCTGTTGTTTACTGATGGGTAATTTGTTCATGTAGGTATTGCAAAAACAGTAGAAGTAAGTTTAAACTATAAAACAAAGAACGAATTTATAATTAAATACGCAACAAATACTAATACCATCACTCCTCTCGTTCAACCTGTTTTAGAACTAACTTTTAGGATAATTTTGCTAGACGTTGTTTAAGATCTTTTCAAAATGTTTTGATACGCTTACAATTAAACTTCGTTTTAAATACCCTGTAGATAAAAATAAATATGAAAAAATAATGTTTGGTGTAGAAAAAAAAGCTCATCACTTGAGAAACAACGTTACAATTCAGGGTGATACAAGTTTCAGGTGGGCTTCTTGTTCCGGTTCGAGGACCGGCAACGTCCACGGTAAAAACAAATAAAAATAATGTTAGGTGTAGAAAGAAAGCTCATCACCTGAGAAACAACGTTATAATTGACGGGTTCCAGGGTGATACAAGGGTGTTTCAGGTGGGCCTCTTCCTCCGATTCGAGGACCGGCTACGTCCGCGGTAAAAAATAAATATAAAGAATAATGTTAGGTGTAGAAAAAAAAGCTCATCACCTGAGAACATTGTTATAATTGATGGGTTCCAGGGTGATACAAGGGCGTTTCAGGTGGGCCTCTTGTTCTGGTTCGAGGACCGGCAGCGTCCACGTCAAAGAAAATAAATATAGAAAATAATGTTAGGTGTAGAAAAAAAAGCTTATCACCTGAGAAACAACGTTATAATTAATGGGTTCCATCAATGGGTTAATGGGGGATGCAAGGGCGTTTCAGGTGGGCCTCTTGTTCCAGTTGGAGGACCTGCAACGTCCGCGGTAAAAAAATAAATATAAAAAATAATGTTAGGTGTAGAAAAAAAGCTCATCACCCGAGAAACAACGTTATAATTGACGGATTCCAGCGTGATACAAGGGCGTTTCAGGTGGACCTCTTGCTCCGGTTCGAGGACCGGCTATGTCCACTAGAAAAAAGTAAATACAATGTGCGAGTAGGGTGCAAGAAATACAAATCCAAGAGTACATTAAAGTAAGGATTATAAATTTGAGCAATATAAAATGCATATGTGAAACAAATAATAACTAAATAATAATAGTATCTACTTTGCGCTTATAATGAAGCATCCCTTTGACGAGTATTTGTTCTAACTCTAGGAGGACTAAAGGTGTTAACAGTTAACATTTAATGACTAGTTCTAAAAGGTGAATTTTGTTCTAAATCTAGATTTTGCAAAAATATAGAATGGTGTTTTTTTTAGATAATTTGGCCAATACTTTTTTCAAATCTTTTTCCCGGTTTGTTCTGGTAACTTTCGATTATATCTACTGAATTTTTTCTAGGCTTTCTGTTTCGAATATATCGCATTTCTAGAGAGGTAAATGTTTTCCAAGCTAATAAGGATAAATATGTTATTATAACAGTAGCAAGTTGTTGGATATCGACCTACATTGTCATATTATAGTATTCAATCATAGTCCACCATAGTTTTAGAAATTTCAGAGATTATTTTGAACTTTTGGGTGAAAGAGTACTGGTTAATATATTCCATTAAAAAAACGTGTCGTGTTAGAAACCGAGGCCTTCAATTGTCTTTTTGACACTATAATCATGCGAAAAAATAACTAGTGCTTTACTGCCTTTACTATATATTATCAAGTAACTAGAAAAGGAAACTTTCGAGAGCTTTCCTTGTACATATAGCCCGAAAAGGAGGAAGAGCATTCAACCAGCGACCGTCGTGTTATTTTACTAGTAGAAAAAGATGGAGATTGTAGCAATAAATGTGTACATAAATAAATATATATATTGTTATTATATTTAAGTGTTACTTAGTGTATTTTATTATGAATATAGTTATTTTTTGATCATACCGTGTTTTATTAAACGAACCGAAACGACGATTATCACTATGTTCAAACTCATCAAAAACTGTTCAAAATTAACGCACCACCCATAAATTCGATATAATTTTTACAAAGTTGTTTTATTGATGAATTAATTTTTAACATCATCAATAAAGAATTAAACTGTAGATAATTATATATTTTTTTATCAACAATGACATTATAATAGGAGTTTTGCTCACACTTATGCAGCATATAAAGTGACCTATTAATTATCCATCCACTAGTGAAATAATGAAAAAATATAGACTTAAATCAATCAAATTTAATTTAGTTATTGAAATTAACATTAACATTTATATTAATAGACATTGCGTTCCTCGCTTTTTCATATTTCACTTCGTACTAGCTTGTTCGCTTGTCGTTAGCTTGTAGTTGCAATCACTTTTGGAACAAATTATGGATGTCTCCTATTCTGAGGAACGACTTAAACTAGAAGAACCTTGCATTTTCCTGGCAATACCAAATTTGTTAGATACGGAGTCCTCAATATAGCTCTCTGTCATAGCAGAGCTCTTCCACTCACCATGCCGCTTGATGGTTGTAAGATCAGCACCTTTATTAGCCAATAAATTTGTTGAAGGGTGCCTCAAACAGTTGCCACTATAAGCTTCCGCGTTAGCCAAGTTTAAAAACGATGCAATTTTTGCCAATGTGTTGATTCCAACAGGCTGAGAAGTACATTTTTCATTCTTATAACGTAAAAATAATCTGTTTTGTGATAAGTTCTTTGGTCATAGGGAAATATATTTTCTACACATGTCCACAGCGTTGATAGAAAATCCTTCATTTATAATTGTAAACTTCTGTGAAAAGCCGGTCTTGGTGTCTGGTAACGAAATAAGTAGATACGCGCCAGTGCTCTGTACATCACTGATTTTCAAATTCGTCAATTCACAGCATCGATAAGCACCAGACACTCACATTATTAGCGCAACCTAAAATAATTCAAAGTTTATTAATTAAGAGTTATTACCTTAACCATCAAATGTTCTTTATCGCAAACTTTAGTCAAAAAATTTTCAATCCGCTCTCTTTTCAAAACTGCAGCTTTTTTCGTTTTGGATCCTTTTGATTGGCTCTTCAGAAAACCAGCGAGCTTACTATATTTTCCAATATCTACGTTTTTATAGACTTCGATAACAGCCTTCAGCATTGAATACTTCGACCTCATGGATGCAATTGCATATTTTTTCTTCAAATTTAAGAAATGCGATAGCTTGACTTCTTCATTTATTATTGTTACCTGCCGTTTCTATATACGTTCGTTTAATTCAGCAAGTGCTTTTCCATAATGTTCTCTAGATTTCACAGGCAATAGTTGGAGAGTGGCTTCTTGAGCTTCCTCAAGAATTACAAAGGGAACACAATCACTTTCTTGCATGTTTCAAAATTTCACCATTTTTGATGTAAGCAATAAACAACGTACCATAGCAACCAGTAAGTATGACCACAGCCCGTCACATTTGATTTTGAATATATTTAATTTTTAAATATTTTTTAATTAAATTTCGAATAATTCCATTCCATTAATGTGGTGATTGTGGATAACGTTGTATTGCATACGTATTTTAGATGCATTTTATCCACTTAAGAAAAACATTCTTGCGTGGATAAAATGCTGTCTAAAATACTTATACCATAAATAACAATTAATGGACACTTATGGAAAACATTATAAATTACACTGAATTACAAATTTAGAAACAAAGCGATATTTTTGGAAATAAAAAAATTCAAAAAAAAAAAAATGGAACGAAAGAAGATTAATAACCCGTGACACCCCCTAGTTCTCATAATTGGTTTTATTTGCCGTGGTAAGCCCACTATAAAATTTTGGATCACGTCTTGGGGAATATTATCCAAATCGAAAAGAACGGCTTCTACAAATTCCTGGAGATTAATAAGAGGTGGTACGAGGGATACACTGAAAATTTCGGTAACCAGCATTATAGTTGGTGACTCATCTATGATTAATACAAATTCGGCTAACTTCACATTTATGTGAGTGTAAACAAATGACAGAACTAAGAAATATCGAATAGTTTTTTTACGGTCACAGTTAGAAGCGATACAGTAACAAAATGAATTTAACAAGATAACACTATCGTGCGATTATTTATTATGATTTTCGAAGTGGTTTAAGTCAACAAGAATGTGTTCAGCGAATGAATTCTGCATTTGGTAGTGAAGCACTGTTTAAACTACAATATATCGCTGGTTTCAAGATTGCAAACTTGGACGACCATCAACAGCTGTTGTTGCGCAAAATGTCGATGCCGTTCGTGAAATGATTAAGTTTGATCTATATGTGACACATGCTGAAATTCGTGCATCCTTAGGCATTGGCATGACTGCAATACAAATAATTTTGCACGCACTTAAATGTATGAAAACTGTGTGCGCGATGGATCCCATATAATCTATCAGCAGACTAAAAAGAAGCTCGTGTGAAGTGTTGTAAAGAAACACTGAAATGCTTCCACTTAAGTTCATCAAAACTTATGTATAACATCGTCAGTGGCGATGAAACATGGATCTACTGATATCAACCTGAAAGAAAAAAACAATCTGATGTATGGGTGTTTTAGAGTGAAGCAAAACCGCCGTAAGTTGTTCGAGCGCAGTGTTTCTAAACAAATGATTGCCTGTTTTGTATCTAAGACTGGTCGCGTGGCCACGATTCCTTTAGAGAATCGTAGAACTGTAAATGCAGAAAAGTATACTACCATTTATTTGCCGCAAGTTATTGCAGAGTTGCGAAAAAGCAATCAGAACCGTCGCATTCTACTTCATCATGACAATTCAAGTTCGCACGTCGCAAAACTAATACTTGACTTAATGTATCGAATCCACGGTTGGCTCTTGGTGAAACATAATGAATAATTTACTAAAGAAAACACTCGGTATATTTGTTTCACAAAATATATTTATTAAATCTCTAACATATGTTTCGACTTTTCAGTCATTATCAAAGTGTTTTTAAACTAAAGTAAAAAGTACACTTCTACCACTATTTATGAGTTTTTAAAAGACTTTATTACGGCATCAATAGTAGGGGTGTTTAAAAAAATCCAGCTGTGTATTTGTAACATGTCTATTAAGATTTATGGCTTTTTTAATTTCTAATATTTCGAGGATGTCGAGCCTTTTTCCTTTATTACAAGTATCTAAAAGTTTAAAATTACTGGTATTGAACAAATGTGTATTTTCAATGCAATGTTCCGCGAATCCCGTATTCATATTACCATAAAGAATAGAACTTCTATGCTCTTTTATCCGTTCTTTTATTGAGCGTCCTGATTGGCCGATGTATATCGCATCACAATCACTGCAACTTAATTCGTACACACCTGACTTATCACACAATTCTGTTTTTTCTTTATTATTTACTAAAATATTTCCTAGATTGACTTTATTCACTTGGATGACATTTAACCCTAATTTATTCAGTTTATTTGAAACTTTATTGCTAACCCCAGGTATATAGTTGAGTGTGTGAAATGTTTTATTCGCTTTTGTACATGTGTGCCCTTAGTAAAAATTCTTCGTAAATTCTTCTATAAATTCTGTTTTATATCCGTTGTTTCTAGCTATTGTTTTTATGGTGGTTACTTCTTTTTCGTAATTCTCATTATTTAAAGGGAAATTAATCAGTCTATGTATAAAACTATGAAACGCTGCCATTTTTATATTCCATGATTAACTGGAATTTGCCGGGATTACTGTATCCGTTGTAGAGGGTTTTCTAAATATATCAAACTCGAATCGTTTATCAATTCTTGTTAATTTTAAGTCTAAAAAATTTAGCGTTCCGTCTAACTCTTTTTCTATAGTGATTTGTAGTGAATTGTATTTTATTGTTAACAATATTTTGTTTTTAAGAATAAAATACTGACCTAGACCAAAATGGACAAAGTGTTTTAAATATTTGTGCGAGACATTTCCAGCCTTATCCGATGCCAAGTTAAAAGAAGGTATTTTTGTTGGGCCGCAGATAAGAACATTATGCAAAGACAAGGACTTTCAAAACATAATGACCAATGTCGAGAAAAACGCCTGGGTTTCATTTAAAGAAGTAATTGATAAGTTTCTTGGGAACTCTAAGGACGAAAACTACGAAAATATTGTTCAAAATATGTTACAACACTTTCATCGTCTAGGTTGTAATATGAGTTTGAAAGTGCATTTCCTGTTTTCACACTTGAACTATTTTCATGAAAATCGTGGAGCAGTTAGCGAAGAACAGGGAGAGAGGTTTCACCAAGACATTAAAGAAATGGAACGGCGATACCAAAGCAGATCGAGCATAACGATGATGGCGGACTACTGCTGGATGTTAAAACGGGATATGCCCTTAAAAACATACAACCGAATGTCCGGACAACGCAGCTTTCTGGCAAAAAGACAAAGATTTCACTTAAAAAAGACTGAGTAAAGTAATTTTTTCCACTTTCTTAACTTGTATTCCACCTTTTTACTCAATAAACAAATAATTTTATTTAGAAATATTGTTTTTTTTTCATTTAATATTTGCAAAACAACTTTACGTGATACAAATAAATGCATAGAATTTTTGAAATCAGCCTACCAAAATTATGTAAAATCAGTTTTCAAAATAAAAACATCTGTCAAAAAGTTTAATTTTGTAGACCTGTGTAATTAATACCCAGCAAATTAGCTACATAATGCATTGCACGTCTTTCTTCTAACAAAGTTGAAGCTTTCACACAATCATCATTGGGTAAACGATGTGGTCGGTTCATGATTTTGAAGTTTAAACTTTATTATCTTAAATTCTATACACCTCAAAAAATTAAGAAACACGTAATTCAAACTTATATGATGCTTGAATTGTAACTTAAACAACTCATGAAAATCTGCTTAATACTCGACATTGGCTTTCGGCTTTCTTCACCCAAAATTACTTTGCAGTGAGAAAAAGCTACTAGATTATGTTTTGATATAATCTATAATGTTTACGAAATACAAAAATTATAGAAAATATATCAGAAACATTGAGTGGTGCGTTAATTTTAAACATGAGTTTAGTAGCATTTACCCACAATTTTGTGGTACATCTTTAGTTATAATTTTGTAGTAATGGTTCTTACTAATTACTATAACCAACTGAAATATTAATAACTTACCTGTTTAAGTACTCTCACACATCTTGAACAAGAAGAAACCATAAATTTAATTGATCCTGCAAAAAGAAAATAAGTATAAATATTGCCACGAAAATATTTCCAACAAGTGAAATTTGTATTTCCTTATCGAATGTTTAAAGAATTTTAAGTTTATTATTCTTTACTCACAGCGCCTCGTATTATAAATAGAAGGATGTGTAGACATCTAGGTCAACCACCAATATTAATGTACAATATGACATGTTTCGAAACCCTTCTGTGAAGTATTTTTCAACATAAATATACACCACTTAACAATAATTTGTTATTATTTTCATAATAATGCTATTAAATAAATACCAGCTTTTGCGTGGCCTGATGTTAATTATGCACGAGGGGAGGAAGTGTTTTTGTGTTACCTACCTCTATGAAAACAATATGCTATCGTAACTATTTTCTTACGTCAAGTTTCTGTGACATTTTGTAGTGTTATGTCCAAGTTTGGTTCAAATTTTTTAACATTTGTTAGTTTTACATTCCTTTAAAGAAGAAAAAATGAGTGATTTGAAACTTGAACACAGAAGCGCCCTGAAATTTTTATTAAAAGAAAGCAGTAGTATGAAGAATATCCATGAGAGAATGGTGTTGCAGTGTATGGAGAAAATAGAAAGTAGTCCGTCCTATTTCCAAGTCACATTTTGGTGTAAATAGTTCAAATAGTGCAGAGAATCCACTCGTGATGGCCCAAATTGTAGAAGACTTCTGGAATGAAGAAATCATCAACTTTGGCGTTGACGGACCGCCGAGTTAAAGTTTCAGTATTGCTAGAGAAATAGGAATATCAGAAACGAATGTTTTTACAATTCTACATGAATATTTTGGAAGGAGCAAAGTCTCGGCACGAAGAGAATCTGACTGTTTTATTTCAAGATGAAGATTTCCTAAATAGAATTCTAACTGAGGATGAAGCTTGGGTACACCATTGGGACCCTCTCACGAAACAAGAATCCATGTAATGGGTTCTAAAGGGCTATTTACTGCAAAAGAAGGCAAAGACGCCATTTTCTGTGGGATTTCTAGGACGCGAAGGGGATTCTCTTAATTGAGTATATACCAAAAAGGTATATACTCGCGGGAAATGTCTACAAAGACACAATTAAGAACTTGAGTTGTAACTGGGGATGAAGCTTGGGTACACCATTGGGACCCTCTCACGAAACAAGAATCATGTAATGGGTTCTAAAGGGCTATTTACTGCCCAAGAAGGCAAAGACGCCATTTTCTGTGGGATTTCTGGGACGCGAAGGGGATTCTCTTAATTGAGTATATACCAAAAAGGTATATACTCGCGGGAAATGTCTACAAAGACACACTTAAGAACTTGAGCACGGCTGTCGCGAAGAAAGCCCCACAATTTTGTTCAGAAAACCTGCTTCTGTATGACAACTGCAGGGTGTGTAAGACACGAATTGTTCAAGCAGTAATCAATAAATGCGGCTTTGAGGAATTACAACACAACAATGAGGACACCCTGCACTCCCTGCAGTCAAGATATCGCCACGTGTGACTATTTTCCCTTTCCAAACTCAAAAACAGTTGGGTGGGCGAATGACGACACGGAAAAAGCTTTGAGGTGCCTTCGAACAAGGAATAAGCGTGTTAGTGTTAATGGTTTTAACGTTGAAAAATAGTGTTTTTTTTTCTAACGTTTCTTTCATAGCTACGTAGATAAAATGAAAAACTCCCCTCGTGTATAGAAATGAGGTCTATCGAAATATGTTTAATTAGATTGCCATAAGTAGATATTAATACCACTCCGTATTTGCGGTCAGTAGCTTATTACCCCACTTTTCATTTTTTTTATTTTAATGACGTTGATAGAAGGTTTTACTTGCATAAGTTAGAACTTCGGAATAAGTACTATGTTTCGCCTACCACAAATAAGTTGAAGAGGTAGCTAACTTGTTATTGTAGGCGCATTACTAACATGACTCATGCAGGATTAGAACGTTACGACAGAAGACTTAGTATCATACAATCCAAGATCACCTGCCTAAAATTTCCAAAGATCAGGATTTTTGACAATACATCTTCTATATTGCCCCAAGAATTTAAATTTTTTAAGATAAGATCAAAATTATGGAAATTTATGATACTGCAGAAGACGAGTAGCATGACAGAAAGTTAGGTCTGTTCAAAATTCACCTAAAATGTGTATTCTGGAGAAATATATATATATATATATATATATATATATAACAAGTGTTCATTTGAAAAGTCAATCTAGGTTACTTTGAAATTTTGATAGAATAAGACGCAAATATATTAGTAGGGGAACCTGTCCTAAAATGACATACCCTAAACAAAAAATGTTTCAATTTGCTTATTTTTTAATAAACAACATTCTTGACACATAATATTTTATTACAAATGGTTTACATATCCATTACTGCAAACAAATTTCTCAAAACATTATTAATAATAATAATTTTCTAATATTAAACAAAAGGTTCAGTGTGTCATTTTATCCTAGTTACTGTGGGTAAAATGACATATCCACATTTCCTATAGGCAAACTTCGCACACAAAGGTTTTTGCTCTAGCAGATAGTCCTGCACACTCGGCATGAGCCCACAGAGAGCACTTCATGCACCTCATCCACAGTTCCCTTGACCTAGATTGACTGTAGAGTCCATTACAATATAGGCAAGCTGCATCTTGATCATCCTCATCTGCATAAGGTTCGTCATCATTTGCGTCATTATTCATTGCAGCTAAATTCTTTTTAGCCCGTATTGCAGCACGACGCTCTTCGACTTTCTTTTTGTCCGCTGCCTTGGCCTTAAGCTCTTCTAAATAAGGACTGCTTGTGAGTAATTGAGATCCCTCGTGATTTCTTTTTCTTTGCCGGGACTGAGAAGCACATGGCACTGGTGATAAGTCAATTGGTTTTACATAATTCTGAGCTTGAGTTGGGGCAGTATCACCTTTACTCGTAGTGGTGGCTGTATTCTCGACTACTCTGGGACTGTTTTCATCGACTCCGTCAATGACTCTGTCAGTAGTCAGTGCAGGAGAAAATAAATGGTCAGAAAAGATGTCTGGATTACAGGGCCAAATTCCTGTGTTTCGAAAGCCGCTTAAGGCATGTTGATTGGTAGCTGCCTTTCCATATGCCTGAGCAAATAAGCCAGCAATTTGGTATTGGTCACAACCCTACCAGGGTTACATTTCAACCATTTCGTCACTTCCAAATCATAGTACGTCTTCAGCGGGCCAAAAAAGGAAACATCTAAAGGCTGCAGACGATGAGTACAGTGAGGTGGGAAAGCCAACATCAGTATACCATGTTCTTTGGCGTATGATATTACATCGACATGCTTATGACTCGAGTGACCATCGAGCAGCAGCAACACCTTGTTTTCCAAAGTGGGATTTGTATACTCCTTAAAATGCATCAACCATTTTAGAAACAGCTCGCCAGTCATCCAACCATAATCCTGTACAAGTCCCACAGTTCCTGTTGGCGCTCCATCAATAAGCTCATTCTTCCACCTTTTTCTTGCGTAAATTAATGCTGGAGAAATAAAACCTCCTGATGAACTCATACAGCAAACTACAGTCACATGTTGGCCACGTTCAGCACTGGTAAGAGCACCAACCTGCTTCTTTCCCTTTGTAGCAAACACTTTATTAGGTTTTTGCACTGTAGTGAGTGCAGATTCATCCATATTCCAGATTTTAGTGCAATGGATATTATGTTTTTTCATGGTGTCCTGTAGAATCGTAAAAAATATACTGACTTGGAGTTTGTTGAAAGCTTATGCTCTGCCAAATGATGTTGCCTCAGGCCGCCTCAGTGAGATATCTGGGTGTCTCATACGAAAACCACGCAGCCACTCCCAACCTGCCATTTTTGTATCCTTGCAGAACCTGTGCTCAATTCCATTCTTTTCCGCAAGCTGAAATGCTACTTGACGGACTTCATTGCATGATAACCCAAACAATTGAGATTCTAGCAATTTTATATGTTCCTTTAGTTCCTCTTCAAGCCCTAACGGAAATGTGATCGCAAAACGACCGAGTCTTTTTTCCACTCCCAAAACTTGCTTGTTTTTATTGTGAGCTCTGCGTCTCAGAGTAGATTGTGGTGCCCCATACATTTTTGATGCTTTAAGCCAGCCAACTTCGCCATTGTTTACAGCATCTATGGCTTTCTGCATGTTCTCCCTATCCCATGACTGGCGATTACTTTTTCTTTTGTAGACTCCCACCATAGCCTGAAAAATAATAATGAAAATAATTTATTTTTGTCGAGATTTAATTGGTTTTTACCCATATTCCGATAATAAAATAATAAAACTAGAAATAAATATTATTAAAAACTATATGTTAAAATAAAACGCAAATAATTATTGCCCGGAACGTAATACACATCTTTTACATTAAGAGACGATGTATTGTCCACACCAATTAAATCTCGTCAAAAATTAACACGGTCATTAGAAGTATAGTTTCTGGAAAAATAATTTATTATTAGATCTTATAATTAAATGTTTGATTCATCCTTATTAAATTAAAATGTAAAAAAAAAAATAAATTGATAAATATGCATTTAAACATATAGCAAATGCTGCTCAGGTAAAATGACATAGTAAGCCATTTTATCGAAGTGAGATTTGTGTCATTTTACCGGCACTTACACGATGAGGTTAATAGTACTGATACATTTTAATTATTCAATAAAACCAAAAAATATCTACTAGATAATACAGCATAAATATATACTTACGTGTTGGCGTTTCGGTTTTTAAGATTAACTTTAAGATTCACAAGAAAACTAACGATAATTTCTCTGCCGTACAAAACTTTTCGATGTATGTTTACAACAAACCTTCGCATTCAGCACTAAACGTGGTTTAAATCAACAGCCGTTGAAAATATGTGTGGTATGCAACTGCAGACATATGCCAAACGCCTCGCTTGTCACATCTTGCGTTCAATATAAGAAATAAGCCGAGTATGTCATTTTACCGGAGTATGTCATTTTAGGACAGGTTCCCCTATGTGTTTGTTGTTCCGTAAACGTAAATCCAAATGACATTTGATAATGTCAATCACAAATATCAGTTAGTGCATAAAATAATCGTGCGTCGATTCTGGCTTAAATAAATTGCTTCTCAGTTTTAAAATGGCTTTCACTTTAGAACATAAAATTTTTTTAGTCCAGGCTTATTTTCGAAGTGGTAATAAAATTTATGATTTATGGGTTTATTCAGTTCAAGATTGCATGGTAGAATTTCAAGTTGAGTTTCCAAATTTTGTAATAGATTATATACAATTTAAGAATACTTTGGATAGAACTTTAAACCTTTTTTCTGAAACTGGTAGTCTCTTAAGGAAACCAGGCAGAGGCGCAGTTAAGAAACGTACACCTCAAGTTGCCAATCGTGTTGAAGAAATAATGTAAAATGAACCACAAACATCTGTTTGACATTTGAGTCAACAAATAAACCTTTCTGTTGGTACAACTCACAAGTTATTAAAAAAAGATATGCAACTTTATCCATACCGTGTCACAGCAGTACAAGAATTGTTAGAAATTGATTACCCACGTAGACTATAGTTTTGTAATTGGTTTGTAAAAATGAATAATAATGGAGAACTTTCGCAAAGAGTCATATTTACTGATGAAGCTTGGTTTTATAAAACGGGATACCTAAATTCACAAAATACAAGAACATGGAGTAGTGAAAATGCACATGTAATTAATGAAGAATCGCTACATCCAGAGAAAATTGGTGTTTGGGCAGCGATAAGCCAAAGGCGAATCATTGGACCAATATTTTTTCAGGGAACGTTAACTACTCAAAGGTACCGTGCGGAAATTTGACAACCATTTGTCAATCAGTTGCATGATGATGAACTACAAAATGCATATTTCCAACAAGACTGAGCACCTTGTCACTGTACTGCAGAATCTTTGGATTATTTAAGAGAATTTTTTGATGAGCGTGTAATTAGTCGAAATTTTGAAATTGCCTGGCCTACACGTTCATGCGATTTAACACCTTGCGACTTCTTTTTGTGGCCTTATCTAAAAAATAACATATTTCGAACACCTATATTGAATTTGAATGATATGCTACAGAGAATCGAACAGAAATGCATGTAAATTAATAACAATCCAGTAATGTTGCAGAATATCATCAGAAATTTTGAACGGAGGATTTTAAAGTGCATTGATCTTGAAGGACAACATTTTCAACATTTGTTATAGTTTTCAATAAATACCTATTATTTGTTATTTATTTGTATGTATGAAACTGCCAAAATATACGACTTCGTAGGTTAAGTAGTAAATTTTAATTTACGACATACTTCAAAATGTTCTCAGTAAATCACATGCTACTAGATTGACTTTTCAAATGAACACTT
This sequence comes from Melolontha melolontha, assembly GCA_935421215.2. Classification (NCBI taxonomy): domain Eukaryota; kingdom Metazoa; phylum Arthropoda; class Insecta; order Coleoptera; family Scarabaeidae; genus Melolontha; species Melolontha melolontha. The sequence continues at coordinate 118,016,351 of OW285235.1, forward strand.
GTTATATATATATATATATATATATATATATATATATATATATATATATATATATATATGTGTGAAAGTCGTATCCTTCCGGGATGTGTAGACATCGATGTTTCATAGTTAACACTAATTGTCAATACACCTTACCCAGAAATAGATACGACTTTCATTTCTATACTGCGTGTATATATACTTATGATGGTAAACGTAATGCCAATGAGAACTCATAATTATTGAATTCTCACAAACATGCCATTGCCGCTTTAATTCGTTGCATCAATTTCTGCACATGACAAAATCACCTTTGTCTAAGAATGTAGCTGCAACGTGTCACGGCGTCAGCCGTCCAGGTTGTCCGGGAAAATGAAAAAATGTGTGAAAGGCGTATCCATGCGGGATGTGTAGACATCGATGTTTCATAGTTATCACTAATTGTCAATACACCTTACCCAGAAATAGATACGACTTTCATTTCCATACTGCGTGTATATATACTTATGATGGTAAACGTAATGCCAATGAGAACTCATAATTATTGGATTCTCACAAACATGCCATTACCGCTTTAATTCGTTGCATCAATTTCTACACATGACAAAATCACCTTTGTCTAAGAATGTAGCTGCAACGTGTCACGGCGTCAACCGTCCAGGTTGTCCGGGAAAATGAAAAAATGTGTGAAAGTCGTATCCATCCGGGATGTGTAGACATCGATGTTTCTGGGTAAGGTGTATTGACAATTAGTGATAACTATGAAACATCGATGTCTACACATCCCGAATGGATACGACTTTCACACATTTTTTCATTTTCCCGGACAACCTGGACGGTTGACGCCGTGACACGTTGCAGCTACATTCTTAGACAAAGGTGATTGTGTCATGTGTAGAAATTGATGCAACGAATTAAAGCGGCAATGGCATGTTTGTAAGAATTCAATAATTATGTTTTCTCATTGGAATTACGTTTACCATCATAAGTATATATACACACAGTATGGAAATGAAAGTCGTATCTATTTCTGGGTAAGGTGTATTGACAATTAGTGATAACTATGAAACATCGATGTCTACACATCCCGGATGGATACGACTTTCACACATTTTTTCATTTTCCCGGACAACCTGGACGGTTGACGCCGTGACACGTTGCAGCTACATTCTTAGACAAAGGTGATTTTGTCATGTGTATAAATTGATGCAACGAATTAAAGCGGCAATGGCATGTTTGTGAGAATTCAATAATTGTGAGTTCTCATTGGAATTACGTTTACCATATATATATATATATATATATATATATATATATATACATATTATAGTATAATATATATAATATTAGATAATTTCTTAGCCGTTCATCAAATATAACAATTGATAAATTATTGGAGTTTTTCGACTTTTATATGAAATATTTACAAATATCAAATTAGAATGTATGTAATTAATTATCTAAACACTTATATATATATATATATATATATATATATATATATATATATACATATTATAGTATAATATATATAATATTACCCCCTTCAATATACAAGTCTCCTCTTTTTCGACACCACTCCATTCGAATTTTCTATTGTGCAAAACAGTTCTACTGTTCTGTGGGTTTATCCAAAACTTGTGCGGTCTGGAATATTGTTCCTTTAATGATTTGAGATTTGACCTTGGAGAACAAAAGTCTCATGGTGGCAGGTTATGCGAATAAGGCGGTTAGTTAACACTGGGATGTTATACAAAGGGCAAGCTACAATTATTGAGAATAAGAAGATTGATTCAAGTTTTCATAATTTTTATTTTAAATATGTTCAAAGTACTTGCCATCAACAATAATACACTTAACCATTCTTTCCTTCCATAGTTCAAAAGCGTTCAGCCAGCTATCTCTAGGGGTACTATCAATAAAACACTTAACGGCGATGTCAATCTCTTCTTCTGACTGGAACCTTTTCCCTCTCAAATGTTTCTTAAGCTCAAAAATAGCCAGAAGTAACACATCGCCAAATCCGGTGAGTAAGGAGGATGTTCTATAACTTTGATTTTGTTATCAGCTAAATACTGAACAGTTATCCCTGCTGTATGCGACGGCGCGTTATCATGATGTAACATAATTCCCTTTCTTGGTACTTTACTGAATACAGTAGGCGAACAATTTTCAACATACCATTTAGCGGTAACTGTCTTCTGATCTTCTAATTTAATTGCGGCCACTAAACCCGTACTTCTAAAAAATACTGTGTACATTACTTTTTTCATTGCTCGCTGTTTTTTTCACATCGTAGGGGTTTCTCATCTTAATGTATCCAGATTCAGCTTTCTTGGCGAGTGGGAACATCAAAAAACGGATGTATGTTTCATCGCCAGTTACAATTTTAGAAGTAATTTGATGGCCTCCAGTATTCAACATATCTAAAGTTTGTTGACAAAGTCTAACACGTTCTGCTTTTTGTAAATCTGACAGATGATGGGGTACAAACCGAACTACAACCTTTTTCCAATGTAAATGTTCGTGCAATATTGATCTCACTTACGAGGATCCAATCTTCAGTTTGGACTCTATCATTGCATGGGTATTGCTATTGCCCTCTTCCACCATCTTCTTCACTGCAGCAATATTTTTGGGATTAACAACAGTTGATACCTGCATTTGACTGCATTTTACGATGCACTATTTAATAAACAACAATTTGGTTTTCATAGGTAACTAAGATTTTTAAATTCTCAATAATTGTAGCTTATTTCTCGTATTTGGCTAGAAACGTCTTGACTGAAAGCGCTGGTGCGTTGTGTTGATGAAGAACCCATGATTTTCTAGCGAAGTTCAGCAATAACTTTGAGATAGTATTGCTGATTAACAGTTTGACCATCAGCAACCCAGTTAAAGTACACAATTCCATGGATATCGAAAAAAAAATTATAGCTTTGAATTGTGATTTCCTCATTAGCCTTTTTCTTTGCTCTTGGTGAAGATGGATTTTTCCAACGCATTAGTTGACGCTCAGTTTCTGGATCATAGGTGGAAAATCAAGATTCATTACATGTTATCACTCTTTCGAAGAAATTAGCTTCATTTTTAATGGTACTTAAGTATCAGTACAAATATTTTCAAGAGTATCTAGAATTCTCAGCACAATTTTCACGCAAGTTTAAATTGTTACGTAAAATTCGCCTTATGCATTCCTTGTGAATTCCTACACTTTTGGCAATCGCACGGATAGTTAATCGACAGTCAGATAGGATCAAATTACCAATTTTGATTAATGTTTTTATCCGTTTTTGACTTGGAGAGGCGTCGCTTCAACGTCTTTTTGGCCGTCTTTGTCGTTTAAATCATTCAAATATCTGCGCATGCAATAAGAATTCACTGCTGTATACCTGTTTTAATAAAAGGTAAGTTTCAGTGGCGGTTTTTCAAAGTTTTATATGAAATTTAAAAACAATTCGTTGCTCTACTGAACCTTATTATTTTTTGGGTCAAAATTTAAAAAAAGGATCTTATACAAACGAAGTCGGCACCCAGATTATTATGTCTACAGACACAGGAGGGACGGCAATCGCAAGAGAAGGGTTCACGCTATACAGCTGCCGATCGTACGACTTTGGCGCATGCGTAGTTTGTTTATAGTAGCATATGTTTCGTTATTTAATAGCGACACCTCGTATGTTGATAATTTCCGAGTTTTTCATAGAAAGTCGGTAAATTCTTATACTCTAATCAGGAATAGTTGTAGTGATAATAAGTAATACATTTAATAATAGTATTATATTTAATATTTTTTCGTATTAGAGTAAAAGTCTAAAGTCTACATAATACTACTTTAAATACTTTTGTTTACTAATGCAGTAGTGAACTTATTGCATGTGAGACTTGATAATTATTCACATCTCATCTCACATGCAATTGCAATCACTGGCAATAGTTGCAAAATTACATTCCATTGTACAGAAATTTCTGTAAAAAGATGGATAAAATTTAGTTTATAAAATTATTCTTTCGTTTTTTTTGTTTCAAGTTTTTCTTCTTTAAATTCCATATTCATATTGTGTACTGTAATGAGGTGTCATTAACAGATTTTACGGACTAACGTCGATCATCAAAAGCTTTTAAATAGCTGTTCGTGTATCAAGAAGGATATTTTGGCACAAACTTTGAAAGATGTCTATTCAGAAGGAAGTGAAGTGCCTGTCTTCTCAATACTTCGCCAAACAAATTAATTAGCAAATAATCCCATTATTTTTTTAGACAATTATGTGAACTAGAAGACTTAAATACTTATGCTAAGAGATATTCTTGTGAATTATTAAGGTCAGTTTAATCAATATCGTTTTTAATTAAAAGATCGCGATACTTACAATGTAAGAGAACAATAAATCACTGCGTGTAATTATTAATTCAGGGGTATTACTATTAATTTTTTTTTGTTCTGTTTGAGTTACGAATTTTTTCGATGCATTTGCTATTTTATGTTTTCAAAATTTAACAAATGTATTTTCATCAGGCATTTGAATTTGATACTCAAAACTTCTTACTACATAGTTGGAGATAATTTCCAAAACTTCTTATTTAACTTTGTCTGACGTTTGAACTACTTCTTTATTGTTTATCCTAATGGTGGGAGTTTTTGATGTTTGTTTAAATTTATTACTAGGGATCAGCAGTCAGGGGTACATGACGTAAATACCAGGGACGGAGCGTGGACATCTTAACATTTTTGACACCCGAATTTAAATTCACATAGAGTAGCAAGTATTTAACAAGTAAGAGTAAATATATCTTTTCCAGAAGGAATAATACAGGGTTTATAAAACATATCACCAAAAATTGTTGCATATGCTCATGTGTTAATGTCTGTCACCGTAAATCCATTTATACATTTAAAATGACCGTTCAACATCTGCCGATGAAGTAGGGCATATTTAAACTACATAAGTTTTTAGTGACAGCACATTTATCCCCGGTTCGGAAATATCTTCTTCTTTACTATCAAACAAGTCAACAATCCGGCTTAGAGTACGAAATCCTGAATTGTTATTTAGAACTGCTTCAAATTTTCTTTTTACATTAGTAGCTGCTCGAGGTAGTTTGGAAAGGGATTAAATACGATCATGTACACTATTCGTGGCGTTAGTTATAGAATATTGTGGGTTAGTCGGAGTAACCTAGATGACGGTGGTCACAGGGATTCTGGAATAATGCCCATGAATATTGGCTAAATCTACCTGAATAGTTGGGTCTATAAATACTTATTGAGCGTGTAAAATCCGTTTCTATTTTACACGCCTGTGACATTCACTAATCAAACTTAAAATATTTTTTTCCATGTTTTCATTTTTAATTTGTTTGAAAATCGCACCGCATCAAAGACAGTTATATTATCAAAGCAACAAATAGCGCGAGTAGAAATCCTAAATGCTGAATTTATCATCATTACAACATAATCGTCACGTTGTACATAATAACATAATAGGGAATATAAAATAGGTAAAAGTACGAAGATAAATGAAAAATGAAGAAGAGGGAAAAGTAATACTGAGCGGAAGGTTGCTACTTTGAATTTTAGAGGAACTACCGGTAAAGAAATGGAATTGATAGAACAATTTGAAAAACAAGTTGCATAGCAATAGCTATTACAGAGACAAAGAAAAAGGACTGTGGCACCCAGTGGATAGGTGACGGCAACTTGCTAGGAGTAGTAGATGAATGGAATGGGCCAAATCGGGAGTAACTGCATAAACTGTAGAATAATAAGTAGAGATGGCATATTCATGCCAAATGCCGGAGATATTGCAGGCGTTATCGGATGTAGTATTTCTTTAAAGTAATTAATTTTCTATAATAAATAAATTTAATAAAATAAAATCGACTGAATACGGCAACAAGCCGATAACGTCTATAGACATAATGCGACGCGTCTGTGACTTATCTCTGAATGGCAGGGGTTTCTCGAAAATCGATTAAGCTAGAGCCGTTTTGACATCGGATTTGACATTTCGGAGGGCTCCCGGAGGACATAAAAAAAGAGAGGGGCGGCTCCGAAAAGTCTCATAAGGTAAAGTGTGTGTGTGTCTTACACTTTCTCGAGAAGCAGATTGCTGTATTTCCCTACCCCGCTAACAGGTAGAAGCGTTTTGATGTCATCTACCCACCCATCGCATCACGACGTACTCCAAGGTTCCTATGTAAATAGCCCCATGTTGACAACCTGCTTACGTTCCTTAGCGTATGATTGATAAAAATGCAAAATTCGACCCCTGTATTAAATCTTATGGGATTTTGGCTCTGAAATCTGTTAGTTGGTCCAGAACTCTCTTAGCTATACTACTACTTTTCACATATTAAAACTAATTTGTGAGGTGCGTTTAAAGAACCAATAAGTTCTTTCCAAGATTGTTTTGAATGTGCAAATATAACATCACTAGATGTGGAACGGTCGATTTCGGCATTAAAACACGTTTATTCAGCACGTTGCACTAACTTAAGAAAAACAACAGTGAAGACATATCTGATGATCGGAATATTTGAAAATTCTTATCCTGATAATGAATTCACTGATGATTTATAATGCGGTAAGTATTTGTGCATGTTTTATAATTTTTTTCTTATAATTTAAATTAAATGCATGCGTACACCACTGGCACGTGTGTCGAATTTGCCATTTCTGATAATAAACGTAATATTGTAAATAATCAGAAAGGACGTGGTATACGTGATAATAATCTACGTGCTTAGAGAATACGCAAAAATAGATGAAAAAAAAACAATTTTGGACACAGTTGCAAGAAGAATTGTGAAGGTACGTTAAAAATATTCGGAGACTATAATTCAAGGGCTGGAAATGAACATAACAAATGGCAAGCATGGAGAGAATGCAATAAACAATAACGAAAAGAGATTAGTATAATTCTGTGTCGACAACGACTTGATAATAAACAGTAGTACTTTCTATGCATAAACGGATAAACAAAATAACATGAGAATTCTGCACATACAATGAACGCTCTATAATTGACTATGTGGTGACACTTAGGAAATACAGAGGGGAAATAAAGGACGTGACGGTTAAAGAAGCTATGAAGCGGGTATGGCTATTATTACCTCCTGGAGGCTAGAATCAAAACGAAAATGGTAATTAGAAATAAACAAAACCACAAAAACAGTGCTACAACTAAGAGAATAAGGATCTATAAGTTACGGGATTCACAAATAAAAATACATAGAAGTACATAGAAGAGACCGAGAAAGAAGTACAAATTATGGATAAAGCCATCCGTAAACTAGAACTGAAAAACACATGGGAAAGGTTTAAAGAAATATTGTTAAAGACGGCAAGAAAGGTATACAGTAGAAGCAGCAATAGCAAGAAACAGACAATCGGGTGGAGTGAAAACATTAAGAAAGAAGTAGAAGAAGAGTTATGGAACAAGTACCTACAAAGCAGTAATTAACAGATATATGAAAAATAAATATTACAAAGAAATATAGTCAACGCAATAATTAAAGAGGCAAAAGTAATTGCTTGAGAGGAATTGAGACGGAAAATGCAGGAGAACAGTGAAGCAAATAAAAAACTATTCTAAGACCTGAGGAAACAAAATGGAATTAAACTGAGATAATTAAAGGACAAGAAAGGAAATCTTATAACGGATGAAGGAAGGATAATAGGGAGATGGCAAGAATATTTTACAGAATTGATAAAGAGTGAAAACGTAACAGTATAGGATAAAACTGGAAATGCATATGAAAATATCATTAGAAGAAAGAACTGGAAGAATTAGAAGAGGCATTACGCAAGTTAAAAACAGGAAAAGCTGCAGGATGCGACCATGTATAGGTACAGATATCGAAATATTTTTAAATTTAGGAAATTATATCTTCTATTCGAGATTCTCGTTAAGATGTACGACTTATTGTTATGAAAATCGCTACTTGTTTAGAATCTGAGGCAGAGATAATGGTCAAAAGAAATAGTTGTGCAATATGGGTACAACATTTGTTCACTGAGTCACGGACGATAACGCATTGCAGCCTTTAATTTAGCGAAGTCAATGCATGATCCGAAGAATTTCAGGCGCCGAATACTAACGGTTGATGAGACCTGGATATATTATTATACATTCGGCACAATCGACTGGGGCTGGCACAAGTGCTTCTAAGAAGGCTAAGGCCGTGCAGAAAGGTGAGTCTTTTGGAACTGCAGTGGGATTCTTATCGATTATCCTCAGAAAAATGAACAATATCAAAAGGCGCCACTTAAAAGAGAAACGAGAGCTGTTTCTTTTGGATAATGCACGTGTTTACACTTAGATTATTTCAATAATGGAGATGCTTGAAATACATTTCGAACTGCATCCTCATTCAGCTTACTCGCCAGATCCCCCAGACTTTTTCTGAACCTGCAAATGTGAGTCGGTGGCAAAAGTTTGGTAGAATTACCAAGGGTAGTTTGATATAGCTTAGTTTCTGAAGGAATAGAAATATTTCTTATCGATTGACAAACGGTTACAGGAAAATGCTTGGAAAAATAAATAAATTTTTGTCAACAAGTTTGTTTTATTTATTTTTGTAACACAAGCTTCAGGGTCACTGATTACTGAACCATCCTCGTATTAATTTCTTTTTGTCTGCGTGTACACATATTCCAATTAAAATCTATACGGATTTGTTATTTTAATGTGCTCTTTAAACCGTGCAGTTCTGTTTTGTGATTTACTTGAAGCTGCAACTTTAACACACTTATCTTTAAAGAAATGTATTCAATTTCAATGACATTTCGAACCAATGCACTATATGTTTGAAGCAGTAATTCATGCAGACAGTTCAAAAGCCAGCGATTTCCAATACGTTCTATTAATTAATGAAGGCGACGTGTTTACCAATATCAACACATATTCAATATCAATACAGTGAAATCTCTTAATAGCGAGTACTGTATAAATTTATTTCACGTGTCCAGCAATTAGATACAATAATGGAAAGCTGTTAGAGAACGTAAAATCGAGTTGTTCGTTATATTTACTGCAATGATTAATTAGAAAGAAAAACAATAATTTACTTCTTTTAATTTATTTTTATTTCCATTTTAATCATTTTCAATAATATTCAATTTTATATTGATGTCCAAATGTCGACCATAAGAGAATCAGAAGAGGCAGAAATATGCAGCACAATGGTTAGGAAATTATATTATTTTGTTTTATATGACAAACGCGAGTTAGTTGGCTTGCGAACTTGATACGGAGTGTGTTCTTGTTTTATATTTGATGTTCCAAATTTATTATAAAATACAAATGTTGCTTCAAGCATTTCAAATAATAATAAATACTAATACGTCATGAATATACGCCACATTTAAGAAGATAAGGAGAGTTTTGGAAAAGGTACCATTGAAGCTGTAAAAAGTACTTGTATGGCCGATATAGTTGGATGGTTGGATGTAAAAGAAGTAGATATGGAAATATCGGTGTTTACGAAGAAAAGTATCTCGAAGACAATGTGTTTGTAATCGTTTATAGCTCGTCTAAAGAAAGTGTTGAAATGCTCAAATACATTAAGAAAATTTTCTGATTGTTGTATTTGTTATAGTTTTCGCATCTCGGTAATAAATTGAGCAGGGTTCATTGAGAAATTAACAATATTATCCCTATATTATGTACCTGCTTTTGTGTTAAGGAGAGCTTGAAAGAGGTACCATTGAAACTGGCAAAAGTACATGTATTGCTGATAAAGTTGGTTGGTTGGATATAAAAGATGTAGAGATGGAAATATCGGTGTTAACAAAGAATAGTATCTTGAAGACAATGTGTTTGTAATCGTTTATAGCTCGTCGAAAGAAAAAGAAAAAGTTGGCATGGTCAAATACATTAAGGAAATTTTGTTCTGATTGTGCATGTATTTATGTTATAGTTTTCGCTTCTGGTAATAAATTGGGAAGGGTTCATTGAGAAATTAACAATATTATCCCTATATTATGAACCTGCTTTTGTCTAAATCATAATCTAGAGTTCGATACAGTGTTCTGAAATTACTATACGTTTGCTTATTATTGCTTTTACTGTCCGGGTTTTATCTTTTTCCTATCCTATTTATTTTGATGTTACTGCACTTTATTACTCTTTATTAACTCATTCATTCATCGAAGCAATTACGATAAATATTTTACATAAGTCGATATTTTATTATCATCTTCAGTTACTTACTAGTCTTTAACAACTTCCATTAGAAAGGGAAAGTCCTTATTTTTCAATTTCTCACTATTGTTGTTTTTGTTCTTGTGGATGCTCGTATAAATGATCGTGCTCTATAATCGGCAACAGCATCAATATAATTGTTAGAGCGTTATCCTACATATCGATTCGTAAAACTGACAACAGCGACATCTTTTAAGGTTCATGTACTAAAAGTTTTTACATCGAATTTTAATACATACAATATTTAGAGCAGCTTTTTGATTTTTCTGTGTTGAATAAATAACTTAATACGAGGGTCACGCTATATATTTTGAGATACAAGAAAATTACAAGTCCTTTTACGAAAATGATTTAATTTATGTTCAAAATAATCACCTCCTGCATCAATACACTTTTGTAACCGAAGTTTCCGCAACGTAAAAACTTGAAGCCAGTCATCTTTTGGAATGCTCTCCAAAAATAGATGAATTGCTTTATCTATATCATCGTCCATCGTGAAACGTGGACCACGTAAATTATTCTTTAGGTTAAAGGATAACCAGAAGTCACATATGGCCAAATCACGTGAATACAGTGGATGTTCAATGACTTTTACCTTATTTTCACGTAAAAATTCAACGGTTTGCTGTGCACTATTTGACGATTCATTGTCGTGATGCAACATTGCGAATGTTGACTGACTCAACATTTTGTGGTGTACCAGTTTGCTGTGACTGTACGTTGATTTTCCGGCTTGATTGCTTTTACTAATCCGGTACTACGGAAGAAAACTGCGTATATAACTTTCTTGACAGCCCTTTGCTTTTTGGCCATTGTTGGTGTTGGAGCATCTTCGTGGATCCACACACAGTTCTCCTGGCGGGTAGGAATATCGTAAAATGGGATGTAACTTTCATCACCTGTTACTATTTTTGATAGAATGCGATGTCCATGATTATTTAACATTTCTAACGTTTCCCGAGCGATTCTTACTCGCTTAGTCTTAGACCAACACCAATATTTTGAAATTACGACAGTGAAAATAGCTTTGAAAATCGAAACCGAGAAGAAAGAAAATTTAATTAGTTGCCTCAGTCGCTTGATAGGTGCATCTTGGCTCTTCGTCGATCATACATCTCACTCTCTCTATGTTTCCAGCGCTACTGAAGAACAGGACCTACCAGCTTGTTCCTCATCACCAAGCGATATCCAACCTCTTTCAAATTTGCTATACCAGCGAAACACATTTGCATGTGAAGGACCTTCATCACCAAAAGCAAGTTGCAATCGCTCAAGACTTTATTGTTCACTTAAACCTACCTTAAAATCGTAGTAGATCATCGCGCGTACATGTTCTCTTGACAAGTCCATGTTTCGATGACAAATCGTATCTATCACGTTTGCTCTATGACAGCAGCGACTCAACTGATAGTCAGAATTTACCACCTAAGGATGGTGTTATTTGGAAATGCAGTGTTGCCAGTTCTAACTTCTCTAGTTTAGTCTCAAAATATATAACATGTCCCTTGTACACAAATAATATTTGAGTTAGAAAAAGAGGGTACAATAGAGTTAAATTATATAAAATTCTGTAACGTTTGCTTCACTTTACATTGGACAAAATGATTGGGCAAAAATGACCGGTATTCTATTATTTAATTTATTGCAACTTGGTTTTTAAACTTTGAAGTTTCTAGTCTTAATTGTTTTGGTGGTAGACATTATCGTTTGCACGACAATGCCATCGAAGTGCAAAGTCAGTAAGGGATGATCAGGACAGCAGAAAATCAATAAACACATTGGTTTGGCAACCGTTATCACTCGATCAAAACTAATGAACATTTATGAGTCGTCTTCAAGATGGAAATTATAACTTGCAAACACATTAAATAAACTGGTGAGTATATGGCGAGAAGAATCTATTATTTTAGCTAACAGTTGTCAAACTAAATTCTAATACGCAGAAGACTAAAGAGTTAAAAAGTATTATAAATTATTTTTTTATTGAACCTTTAATTTTAAAATATCGTTTGTGTTATTTAATATTTTATTTACGTTTATTTAATGACTGAACGGCGAAAAAGTGGTAACAGCGCACAAATGAAAACTCTGGTCGGGTTCGAAGCTCGGTACCGACCTGTGACTTTTTCGGAATTGATATCTCCTTTAGTCACTTTCAAATGTGGTCGAAGTGAAAGTCATAAATATTTTGACCCTATTACAGCGTGGTGTACTAACAAAGTCATGCAACACTACACCCACCTTATATTCTTTCGGTCCTGGAGTCTTCACAATGATTCATCTTAAGATATTGGTCCGCTATACACGGATCACAAAATAATCATTTAATACATTGTTTTATTGGTATATATCATTTAAGAATGATGTTTTTCGTAGTTTGGACAAAGAAAAACCTTTCATAATAGTTACTTAAGCCGAAGTTTATGCGTATACATACATAAGTTATTAATTGCTAGAATTAGTTCAATAGTTAAGTCCTTCTATTTAAATAATAAATTCATAAATATTCGATAAGGCAAGTACAATTATATTTTAACACCTTATGGTCAAGGTAAACTAACCTCTTACGTAATAGAATTGTCAAGAAACATATCTTTTATCAGAATTAAAACGACCTATTTTTATCTAAGATAAATGCATGTAGTCTGTCGCATATTATAATTAATTAGTTTCTTCTTGGTCTGAATGTTGATACATTACTGCAACCTAGTTTTAGATAAAATCGAGTACATAAGCCCATTAAACACGATATATTTATCCTAAAGTTAGCCATACATGAAATACTGTTATTCATCTGCGTATTATGTCTATCATACACACATATAAAATACGGCGTTAGATGGTCTAACGTTCTAATACCAGTTGCTAGTTCAAACGAGTCCAGGATATAGTAGTTGTAAGTTCTGCGCTGTGGTAAATAGAGTTAAAAAGGGACAAATATTTTAGTTCAGGTATAAAGAACAAGTTTATGCAAGAGTGTAATAATCTTCATAAATACAAATTTCTGTACTTTAGGCGAATAGATTGGCGTAGGGAATATGTACAGAATTTTAGGTACTGCGATGTAACATTTATTTTGCAGAAACATGGACAGACAATGTTCTTAGACTTAAAAACATTAAATACCAGGACTTTTTTAATTCAACTTAAAAAATTCTTATAGATATTTACTTTTACGTACAACTGTGATATGCAGTGTTTGCTTCACGTTTATTTATTGTAAAAAATGAAAGAAATATAGCACCACAAATTTAAAAAACTTGTTACAGATTTTGAATTTATTTCTAACAGTTATGTGTTCATATATATTCAAAACCATTACAATATCATTATTGTTTTCTTTACTCCGTTAGTTACAGCTCAATCGATGTTTGGATCATACGAGAGAAAAGCTAAAATAATTAGAATAAAAAACACGGTTAATATTTTCTAGAATTTCATTTAGAATATGCTCAAAGTAATTCCCTTCAGCAATGATACACTTGACCATTCCTTATTTCCACTGTTTAAAAGCTCTCAACCAATCTTCTTTCTGAATACCCCAAAATAAGCGTAGTTTGCAGAATCAATGTCTTCTTCAGATGAAAACCTTCTACCCGACAAATTGCTGTTAAGCCCAAAAAATAGCCAAAAATTAAACGTTTCTAAATCAGGTGAGTTAAAACTGCCGTATGGGATGGTACATTATTATGTTGGAGCATAATTTTCTTGTCTGAAACTCTACTGAACACTTCAGGCAAACATTTTGCGGTGTATCACTTACCTGCAACTGTCTTTTGTCAATCCAGCTTAATTGCATTTACTAAGCCCGTACTTCTGAAGAATACCGCATACATAACTTTTTTCATAGCGCGCCGCTTCTTAGTCATTGTAGAAGTTTCCCCATCTTCGTGAATCCATGACACGACTCTCTTGGCGGGTAGGAAATTCGAAAAAGGGAATATAAGTTTCGTCGCCTGTCACTACTATTTTGGAAAAATTTGGTGTCCGCCATTATTTAAGAAATTTTAAAGTTTTATTGCAAATTTTTACACGCTCTGCTCTTTGGAAGTCAGAAAGGTGATGCGGCACAAAACGACTTACCACTTTTTTCAATGCAGGTGATCGTGTACGATTGTTTTAACAGCTGAGGATCCAATCTTGAGTTGATGCTCTATTACCGCATAAGTGGCTTTATTATCCTCTTCAATTATTTTTTTAACAGCAGCAATGTGTTTGTCGGTAACAGCCGTAGGAGGGCGCCCTGTTCCTTTTTAATGTTGAACGCGTTCAAATTCCTTTTACCATCGGTATTTTGTAGCCAAGGAAGGTGCTTGTTCACTAAAAACTGAATATAAACTATCTTTGCATTCATAAGTGCTTAAACCTCTTTTAAAGTCATAATAAATTTATATTCGAAAGTGCTCTCCGGTTAATTCCATTTTCTTTTACTTTTAAAAAAATAAGAAGCTGAGTTATAGCTAATGTTACTTCAACAACAAAACGACAAATGACAGAAGAGTTGCTCTAAATAAACACAGTCTGATTGTTTTTCACAGTCTACTAGATTTTCTTATTCGCAAATTCAGCTTATCCCTCGTATATGGTGTAGTAGTAGTAATAGTCAAGATTTATTTCAAATACATTCTTATAGCTCCAATTAATACAAAGTACTTATTTATCAATTGGAACTATTTTACTATACACTACGACCTTCGGAAAATGTTTTTTAAAATCATATTGTAAAACTGTACAATGCTTGTTGCTGTTATAAATGAAGTATTTTAAAAATATTACATATGAAACAATAATATGAAACAAGCAAATATCCATTTTGTATGGCTTAAAATAGCATTCTAAATTTCCTTTTGAATTATTTGAAATATAAAAAAATCAGTTAAATTTTACTTCAGGGTCTCCAGCATTGATGCCGTTATTTTTTCGAAATTCACATGTATAGTAAACGCCCAATTCATTTGCCGTTAATTTTCCTTTTTTTAAATATTCCTCTACATAGAAATCTACTATTATACAAAAAAGTCAGCAGGAGCAAGATCAGGAGAGTAGGATAAGTATTTCAAAACTGTTACGCCACACAGAGAAAAAAAAATAAGCCTACGAGGATGCTCGTATACGCTAGTGCATTGTTGTGCAGTAACATCCAATTTCCGATTGGACTATCCGACTGGATTATCTGTGGCCTAATGCACAGGATGCGCTGCAACAAATGTTTGAGAACCTCCAGGTAGAATGCGGCATTCACTGTTTGGCCAGCATGTGATCACATGGTGTTCGCCTTGGATTTTTATTTGTCATGGGGAAGAAGGTGACCGCCATTACATTGACTGTCTTTTCGTTTTGGGGTGCCAACGCCAAGACTAGACCCCTGTGAATATGGAACACAGAAGGGTCCCGGTGACATATGTCGATGAAATCGCCACAGGTCTCAAAACGTCTTGCTTTTTGCTCGTCTGTTAGGATGTGTGGCACAAATCGTGAACTAATCTCGAGTTTACCCAAATCTTCATGGATGATGGCTCCCACTGTGTCTTTGTTAATACCCACTTCTGCTATTAATTGTAAAGTCAATATTTTGCTAGCAACATACACACACGTTCAATGTATTCAGGTGTTCTCCTTGTAGATGGCCGTCCCGAATGGGGTTGGTCCTCCACTGATTCCTTGCCAGCGCGAAAACGTGCAAACGAATCGTACACACATTTTCTGCTCACAGTATCCTGCTCGTAAACTTGTGCCAACATTTCATTGGTTTCCGTCTTCGGTTTAGCCAATTCGAAGCAGATCTTAATGTTGTGTCGTTGCTCCATGGCTTTTCGATGCGCACTGCTCGGAACACTGTTGAAATGAATGTACTACTTTAGCAGTCTTGCGCAATCCCCGACAGAGAACAGGTCTACACATCTATGTATAGGAGCGACCTTGTTTCAAGCATTGAATAAGACCATTCACCGAATTTTATAGCCGGACCTCGTAAATAAAATGGAAATTGTATATATATTTTAAGGATTTATCGGTTTAAATTTTGCCAGATTTTCTGGGAAATAATTTTAAATAATTATCTGTATATTTTATTATGTGTATAAACAAATTTGATTATTTACTTACAACAGTAGGATACTGATTTATTACTAGAGCAGACCAATTTCCGTGCGTGCCATGAGCGCCGGTATGGGAGTGTAATTCGCAATATATTAGAATATGCGATAGAATAGGGACGCAACATGAGCTTGTTACCGATATAAGTATAGAAGTAGAGACATTTATTCTATCAGAAATAATTAAACATATATTTGGTTTTCTGCTATTAAAGGAATATGCATAAACACACGAAAAATAAGAATAGTACATATTATAGCAGCGTTGTATGTACCTATAAATAAAATGGAAAATGTATGAAATCAGTGATTGTGTGCACGACAGAGGATTTAAAAAAACACTTACCGTTTTAAGCGTCTTCCAAAGATTGACAAACTGGAGAAACTCGATTATATATTTTCAACATCAGGTGCGTTTCTAAGGTTATTTCTGAAAACATGTCCGCCGTGAGGAAAAACTATGTTTATATTCGGAAAACGAGCGTTCTACATCTAGTGATGTTATATTCGCATAATCAAAATACTTTTTTAGGCAACTTAACGCATGACGTGCCTTCACAAATACGTGTTAAGGTGTCCATCTGCATTTCTGTCTAAAACACTTTCAAATTTAATTAGAACACTTTCACTTTTTGCGTCTTCTACAGCGTGAACATCTTTAACAATTTGCAGTGATTCCTCTAACGACAGCGACGAATTTTCTAATTTTGTTATTGCTTCTTCTAGTCCCAAGTAATTCTCACGAATACTTTGTAAATCCATTTTAATCTGGGCATCTTGAAATTTTTTCTGGTTTGTATTGATAGCTGCACTTTCTTTCGGATCGAATGATAAAGCCACGTCCTTAATTTTTTCAAAATGTTCATGATAGTAAAACCCCGCCCGTAACCATGTACCCCAACGTGTCAGAATCGGCTGTGGTAGCTCAGGGGTATGGGGCACAATTCGTGAAATTTCCGAATACGTTTTGGAGATTTCAGGAATACTGCCTTTGTACTCGATATTAAAGCATCTACCTCTGGATAACATCTATGAACCTGTTCTGCCACAAGGTGTAGAGCATGGAGTTTACAAGTAATATGTAACAAGTGAGGACAATATTTTCTAAGAGACCGGCCTACAGAACACATGGTTGCGGCACCATCGGTCATAAACTTTAATACTTGGTCTTTCGAAAGTTTAAATTTTTCCAAAGTATCTAATAGCAACTCTGAAATTTTTTCGGCATTACATTGTTCTAGTCGTCTGGATGCTAATAAAATTGAAGACGTTCGTTGATGTGGTTCCATATTACGCGCCATCATATTAACTACAGATTGCTTTTTGCTGTCAGTTGTTTCGTCCACACATAACCACAGTTTTTTATTTTTCAGTTCGGTTTTGTTTTTGTTTTCAACCTGTTTACGCACCGATGGTAAATTCCTTCGTAACGTTGTCGTGCTCGGTAATGTTTGATTCGCGTATTTATTTCAAAATAAAATAAATGAATCATTACTTAACAACGTAAACGGCAGTGTACACACAATCATTTACACATAGTTCGTGTATAAACTGTTGTCGATTAATTTTGTTAATATTGTTCTTCGAACTGCTTATGTGTTTTTTACAATGTGTTTTTGACCAACACATTAGATATGTATTGCACACTAAACATTTAATTTTTGAGCCATCGTATATTAAGTTCGGGAAATCCATAATAAACTTATTCACTTCGTCTGACAACGGTCGTTTTCTCGATTTATGTGTCGACGACATTTTATTACGCATGCTTACACTTACATGTAGTCTAAGCAAATACCAAACACATACTGAATGCTTTTTATTAGTTCTGATGCAATACAATCATCCTCACATTGGCGCACATGGCGCGCACGGAAATTGGTCTGCTCTATTTATTACCGTATTAAAAATTGAACTATACATAGACTTACTCCATTAGCTATGCGAATAACATATATTGCCATTTTTTATAATAAATTGAACGCCTAAAAGCAAAGCAAAAAGAATAATTTGTAAGATAGATTGTGCCTAGGCTATAAAAAAAAATCTTTCTAAATTAGTCGAACACTTTGATTGTCAATGGTATTAACATCTATATATTTATAAAACAAAAACGTTTTTAATAATATCGAAAGTGCGATTTATTTTTAATAAAATATTGAAAATGGAATGTGGAGAACACAATACAAATTTATGTTTGTGTAAAAATTGCTATATTTCACATTTTGTTTGAATTTTGGAATCTCTATTTCACATTACAGGTCAATATTAATTAGTAATTATGGTGCTATAATTGTGAGACTCTTTGCTGACTCTCTAATTGGACAAAATATATGTATATACAAGTAATTCTTGCAATTGGAAAACTAGGTGTATTTTATTTCGCTTTGATGAGTCGAGGTGAATTTCGTTTAATTTATTTGGTTTAGGATTTATCCTAACTTGGCACACGTGCTTGTATCAAACGGTTTTTTATGAGAGAGTAAGCAAAGGAAATAATTAGTTTCCGTCTATTATTTTTGTTTGTTTCTGCCAGCCGAAGTGTAGCCTGTCTGTTAAAGATAGGTGAACAGAAAACGTTGGGAGTATTAAATTTTGCTATTAACAATGCCATAGATATTCTATGAAGAAAAGTAATGTATTCGAAAATTTTTCGGGCTACCCTTCTTTTTTTAATAAGAATTACGGAATGAGATTTGCGTGGGTGTTTTAGGTAGATAATGCTAGTAATAAAAATTAGATATAATTTGATTTCATTAAAGAAATGAACAAATAGTATATTTCTAACAGGTAGAGGCTTTATTTTAAATTTTGGTTTGATTTTTCAGTGAAATATACGATTATATGCCTTTACTCGTGCTGTAGTAAAACGAAATATAATTTTCAATATAGTTATTCTTTCTCAGCTAGGTTAAAATACCGCCGATTTTAAAAATGTCTCACTGGATATGCGTTTAGGTAATACCATGTATGGTATGTAATATCATTCAGCATTATTTCAGGTTGTACCTACAGATTTTATTAATTGTATAATCACGATGATCGGTCATCGAATATTTGGGCTGTTATACGACCAATATATTTTAAAATATTAATTATATTATTATTTATTTTTTTAATTATAAAAAACTTTTGACAATCATTTTTTAGTATATTTATATTATTTAATTTGTCTATTTGTATTATATATGTAGTTGTACGTATGTAAGCTTATTGGTCTCCATTTCGAGGTCCTGTGCCTGTTTCTAAAGGTTGGCACGAATTAATGTCTAATTTCATTTCATTTTTCTATGTATTGTTTCGAAAATTAGATTCTAACAAATCCCTCTTCTTTCGGAGTCGTTCAATTTTTTTGGTACGTGTGGAGTAGTGTTGGATGCTTTGGTTTTGCTATTTATTAAAATTAGGTTGACCATCAATCTCCAAAATTTTATTAAATTCATTTACTTCTTGTATTGTTAGCGTGGTAGTTATAGAGAATAGACGTGTAATTTTGGCTCCGCAAGAATTTATCGAATACGAGGTTTTTGCGAGTGTAATAAAGTAATATTGTTAGTAAATAATTAGAAGTGATACACAAAGGTGTAAATTTGTGAAATAGTGGAAGAGATAAGTACATGATTAAAATAAATAATATATGTTAGTGTTTGCAATAACAACAGAAAAGAGATAGAGAGAGATGTGGGCGGTGACTCGCGAAAGAGGCCAGCATCCGACAATATAAACATATGGCACAATAAAAACAAGGACTAGTAAGACATAAATAAATTTGTGGCGCACGAGCGAATTTCAAATTAGTGTGAAATAAAATCAAATAAATGTGATCCGAAAATTTTAAAATAAATATTTGAAATGGTTATACAAACATGAATTAAACGTGATTTTGTCCTTACCTGCTTTTTAACTATTAATTAAATAGCAATTAGTTAAATAAATGGTTAAATATATCAATAAGGAACAGGTCCGGCTTATAAAATATTAGGAAATATTAACGAGATAACTAGCTTAGTGGTTTGGGGGCCTGGATAGACATTGTTTGCGATGGACAGTGATGGGAGTAACACGGATGAAGGAAAAAGAAAGAGAAATAAAAAAGACGTAGCCGAAATCTTCAAAAAGAGTAAAAAGCTGACCAGAACACCAGACAAAGAAGCAAGCAGTGACGAAAGTAAATTAGATAAATTAATGGAAATGATGCGAGGATTAGTTACACAAGTGCAACACATAGAGGGAAAACAAGATAAATATATGGAAGAAATGAAAGAAATCAAATTAGAAAATGAGAAGATTAGAAAAGAAAACGAAGAACTGAAAAAAGAAATTAGAAGTGCCAAAGGAAGATTAGATAAACTCGAGGGTATGAATAGAAGAAAGAACGCAGTTATGGTAGGCTTGAAAATAGATGGGAGTGATCAAGATCAATTAAAGGTAGCGGTGGAAGATATTATCAAGAAGTACATGGAAATACAAATTGAAATTAAAGCGGTGAAACAACTGGGTCCAAAAACTTGCTTAATAGAACTGAAGAATATAGATGATAAGATAAAAATAATGAAAAATAAGGGCAAATTGAGAGGGTTTATGGAACAAAATATATACATTAACGATGACATGACAAAAGAGGAAAGAGAAATACAAGAAAAGATACGAAGAAAGGCCAAAGAAGAGAGAATGAAAGGAAAAACTGTTAAGATAGGATTCCAAAAGTTAATAGTAGAGGGAGAACAATGGAGATGGAATAGGGAAAAGGGGAATTGGAATAAGGAGGAACGAGAATTGGCACGAGAAAAGAATATCCCAAAAATAGTGTCAAAAAACTAATAGTAAAGACTAGTGAAAATAAAGATGATGACCCGGACAAGAAAAAGGATATGATAAAGGAAAATAAACAAAATAATGATCAGTATGATAATGATGATACACAAAAAATAAAAAAGATAGAGAAAAGTAAGGATAAAGAAAGTGAAACATGGAAAATTGGTACTTGGAATATAAAGAGCATAACAGGAAAAGAAAAGGAATTAGAAAAGGAGTTTGAAGAGTTAGGAGTGGATGTATTAGCAATTACGGAAACAAAGAAAAAGGCACAGGGAATTATTAAGACGGACAATGGTCATATTATTATGTATAGTGGTGTAGGAAAAGAAAAAAGAGCAGCTGCAGGAGTGGGATGCATTATACACAAGAAATTAGAAAACCAAATTTATAGATGGAATGCCTGGTCAGAAAGAATATTACTAATAGAGATGAAGGAAAGAAACAGAACGAAAACAATAATAGTGGTGTACGGGCCAAACGAAGATGACACATCAGAAAATAAGAATAAATTTTGGGAAGAACTAACATTAGTGGTGGAAGACGCGAAAGGTATAATGTTTGTAGTAGGAGATTTCAACAGTAGAGTTGGCATAAGAGACGATGAATATAGTGAAGTATTGGGAACAAACGGGGAGACTGTTAGAAATAACAATGGAAAAAGAATGCTGGACTTCTGCATTGTACACAACTTGGTAATAACTAACACTCTTTTCCAACACAAAGATATACACAGATATACTAGAGAAGTCAAGAGTAGGGGGAAGAGGTCCATAATTGACTACATATTAGTTGACAAAAATAACAGAAGAATTGTGAGCGACACGAAAGTAAGAAGAGGGCCGGAAATAGGAAGCGATCACTTTGTGGTTATATCAAGAATAAAAGAAAAAGTTCAAAACAAGGAAAAGCAATATATATATACACAGAAACAAGACCAAATACAATCACTTAGAATATACAAATTAAGAAGTGAAGTCATTGCTGAAAAATTCCAGAAAAGGATAGCCGAAAGAGTAGAAAATATAGAAATTAATGGAACTATCGAAGAAATTTGGAATAGGTTTAAAGAAATAATAATAACTACAACGAAAGAGATATGTGGCGTAAGGAAAAATAAAAAGAAAAAACAAACAAAATGGTGGACAAATGAAATAAGACATCAAATTAAGATAAAGAAAAAAGCATGGAAAACATACTTAGCAGAACAAACAGTGGAAAAATACGATATATACAAAGAAGACATGAAACATTTAGTAGTACAAGCAAAAAAGGAGACATGGAAAGAATTTGGGGAAAAGATGGAAAAAAACAGTAAAGAGAACCAAAAACTATTTTATAGAGTCTTGAAATCAGTAAGGAATGAAGAAAGGTCACAATCTGCACATTATATACAAAATAAGAAGGGAGAGATCCTAAGCGATAGAATGAAGATTATAGAAAGGTGGAAAGAATACTTTCAGGAATTGTTAAGCGGAGGAGTGGAAAACGAGAATGCTAGTGAACAACAAATAATAGGAGAAGAAGAGACAGAAGAAATAATTACCATGGACGAACTGGAAGAAGCAATACAAAAACAGAAAAATGGAAAAGCGCCAGGCTGTGACAAAATAACAGCAGAAATGATAAAAAATATAGGACAAAGAGGAAGAGAATTAATGTTTAAAATATATAACAGAATATGGAGAGAAGAGGAAATACCAAACGATTGGAAGAAGTCATTGATAGTACCAATATACAAGAATAAAGGAAATAAGAAAGAATGCAATAATTACAGAGGAATATCCCTTCTAAGTACTGCAATGAAGATTCTCGAGCAAATAATAGATAAAAGACTAAGAACAAAACTCGAAAATACGTTACATGAGTCACAAAGTGGGTTTAGAAGAGGAAGGAGCACACAAGACCAAATATTCTCTGTGAAACAAATAATACAAAAAGCCTCTAGAGAACAGAAGAAAGTGTTCTTAGCATTTATAGACTTGGAAAAAGCCTTCGATAAAGTACCAAGAGAAAGATTGTGGAATGTATTAAGAGAAAGAGGTGTCAATGGCAAAATAAGACGATTAATACAGAAAATATATAACCACAATACTAATGCTGTAATAGCTAACAATTTAGAATCTGAGATATTTAAAACAAACGAGGGACTGCGCCAAGGGGGAAGTCTGAGCCCAATGCTGTTCATTGTTTATATGGATGACATTATCAAACAGTGTGCATGTAAAAGTAAAAAGTTCAGGGTTGGACACCTTAACTTGAATGCAGTCGAAGTTTCGGAAGGGGCATTCGCAGACGACATAGTAGTTATAGCCGACAATGAGGAAGATCTGAAACGTAATTTAACAACATGGAATATGACACTAAAGGACAGTGGAATGACGATGAGTAAGAGCAAAACTAAAGTAATGGTAGTGGGAGATGAACAGGTAGATACGAAAATCGTAATAGAAGGAACTGAAATAGAACAAGTGAGAACATTCCAGTACTTGGGAGTACGAATTGATGGAAGAGGGACCCAGGACGCTGAGATTAATCAAAGAATAGAAAAAACAACAAAGCTGTACCACAGCATGAGGAATAATTTCATTAACAAAAAAGAGATATCCCGAGAAACAAAACTAAAAGTATATAAGGCAATTTACCGACCGATATTAACATATGGCTGTGAATCCTGGATATTAAATAGAAGACAAAAGAATAAATTACAGGCAGTAGAAATGAAGTATTTAAGAAGAGTTAGAGGAGTTACAAGGATGGACAGAATAAGAAACTTGGAAATACGAAAAGATTTGAAAATGCAGTCAGTGTTAGAATACATTGAACAAAGACAGCTAGGATGGTGGGGACATTTATATAGAATGGAAAATACAAGACAAACAAGAAGGATATGGGAAGCAAGGATAATGAAAAATAAAAGAAGAGGAAGGCCAAGGACAACATGGAATGATGTCATAGCAGAAATACTGGGAAGGAAAGGCAAAACATGGACAGAAGTGAAGAACATGACAAGGAATAGAAATGAATGGAAAACGTTTATAAAAAGCTAGAAGATAAACGCCCTACACCATTGTTATGGTAATAGGGATTTTTTGGATTATATATATATATACTTCTTGTATTATTGTACAAGTTTCTTTATATATTTGTTTTTTACTACGTACAAAAATGTGCTTCCATATTATATCTCCAAGTTACTGAAGAATTCTTTCTCAATTTCAAGTTGCTCATTTCTGTAGCTGCTTCTACTTGAAAATCTGATATTTGTTCATATTCTTCGCTGCTCTAGATATGTATTGTAGTGTCTTAATTAGAACTAGTAATCTTAGCTTTCCTTTATTTTTTATAATTTTATGCTATTGCCATTGGCTAAGTTTCCTTATTCTTCTTCTTAATATCTTCGTAATTTTCTCAATGTCATTGTATTTCTTTAGTGATCTGTGTTTTTCTTTATTTCAAAAAGTTTCTGACTATTTTCTTTTTTGTGTCTATCTTATGCCCCCTCTCGGCTTCAGAGTAAAATTCTCTTCGGACATAGCGTGGTTACATTCATTTAATTTTTCTGCTTTCTTTCCCGCATCCAAGACTTTTTTATTATTTAACATCTGAGACACGAGATTACATTGTTCAACTCTGTTCAATCAAAATGATGTATATAGTTTATGTAAAAAAATGCATTTTCTGAACATGAATTTATAATTTTTTTAATGTAACAAATTTATTGTTAAACATGTAAATTAATTTATTTTATTACGTACCCTTAGATTTTTCTACGTTGACCCATTAATGTCTTCCAAATTCAGATTGTTTTATTTAATACATTTCAAGTATACTAGGATTGTTCTATCATTAACTACCGGCAGTAGTTTGAAATTAGGCACGATCTGAGTTCGAGAATCATTTTTAAATAAAAAAAGCTTGTTTACAAATTTAGAGATACCACATTGACATGTGCTTTTTTTTAATACGCATCTGTAAAGGTGCTATTCGGCTTTATTTGACGTCTCATTATTTTTCTTGATATATTGTAAACGCTGTGAATATTTGGTTTTGTCGAACGGTTGAAACAAATGGAATAAATTTTATAGTGCTTTGTCAGGATTATGTGTTGGACGTCATATTAAAGTCTTATGGACAATATACTAGAGAAGTTTGGGCTTAGAGATTTAATTTTCATAAATTGTTTGTAGTTATTTTTCGAGAATAAATTCTTTTTTAAAGCTTTTTTCTATGAAAGACGTCTTATTTATTTAGGTATTGTGGCAGTGTTGTAATTGTATTCTTAGTATAACAGCTTCGTTTATATATTTTCTTCTTGTATTCTTATTTAGTTGTTTGAGCATTTCCCAATGATCGATTCATGACTAGTCTAAAATGTTTAAAACAAGTAGAGTTTCGTTTTCAGACTATGTAAATAACAGATTTTATTATAATTTTGGTCTATCTTATGCTGGAAATGAGTCTGATACAGTGGACTGAACCTAGACCTATAGGGCAGAATTCTACTCCAACAAATAGTTGTTATTTAAATTAGCGCTGTAATTTGATCAGTTTCGATAAGCATATCTTGTAATTCACAAAAGAAGGATACATCTATACCAGCTCTCACTCACTTGAAATATTTGACACGACAAATTTGGACTGGTGGAGGAGTTACTTGATATTATAGGTAGAGATTATTTATTAATTATAGGAGATGTCTGCTTTGGACTAATGGTCTGGGAAGGGATGGGGTAAGAGAGGTGTATTGGCAAATAATGAAGAACCTATATTTAAATCGGAATTTCTACTTCAAATCTTTCTATTGTTAATAAGAACGACGCAAATATGAAAAATGAATCTTGGAGCAGGACGTCAGTAGTGACCATTAAATTCTGAATTTTTATTTCAAAACAAATTCGTGAGTATGAGAAAATTGTCGAAGAAAGAGTTCATTAAATTACAAATTATTAGGAGAGGAAATGATTAGAAGATGAAAGAAGTAATTCTTAGGTGTGCACAAAACTGGCAAACTGCTAACTACTACATTAATACTACTGTCAAGAAGAGGCTAAACAATAGATGAAAATTACAGTAAAATATCTTCGTTGTGCATTGCGTGAAAAGTATACAAAAAATAATTGCGCTAACGTTAGAAGAATCACAAATAGGTTTTAAAAAAAGGACAAAGCACATACGTATGGAGTCTTTGTATTATTAACGCGACTGTGCGAGAGGACTTGTATAAACAAATAGGGAAATATTGATAAAATGTAATGTATTAACTGTGAACAGTATGTATTACAAATACTATTCTTCTTGGATAATAATTTGTGACCGAACAATTTAGTACGGGCGAAGGCGTTTAGCAAGATAAACCATTACGTCTATCACCCTTTATTATCGTCATCGATGAGATTTCGAAAACTATCAGAAGCAAGACGACTACGAGTGCGTTGAAGCTATAGGAGGCTATCGCCAATAATAAAATAATTGCTAATAATATGGGCTCTCACAAAAGGGATGACGAAAAGTAATACAGACATAGAGACAAATTAGAAATGTATATATATATATATATATATATATATATATATATATATATACATATATTTTCATGTATATGTATATATTCATATATATTCATATTCACGTAGAGAAATCATAGATAATGATAGAAGGAAAAGAAATACACCATATATGACAATTAAAATGAAATCGACGAAATTAATGTATTCGGCTCCAATAATAGGTTGTAATAGAGGGGATGCGCTTGAAAGTGTGTAATAGAATGATTGATGACATAGGATAAATTTTTCATTGTTGAGGCCCTCCTAACCAAAATGGAAGTTGGAAAGACAAATAGTATATCAACATGATGCCTGCATAAAAAGTGGAAAGTTGGAAACTGTCAAGTACCATACTTCATACGCGGCGAATATGGTTTTATGGAAAACCACATTAGAATTTAGCAAAATGAATAGAATCACGGCAATCTGGTATAAGTTTTTGATGCGAGGACATGATGGTTAACATGTCAAAAAGCAATATTGAGGATAATCTTAGAAATAAGAACAAACAAATGAAAGGTCTAAAAATGTCTGAGGGCCAGGCGAGAAAAGAGGGAATTTGTCAAGGAACCAGATCAGCCAGTCTCAATCCGAAAATCTCCTTTGCATGTAACTATGACAGAAGATTTTGCGGACAAGTGAAAATGGACAAGTAAAATTTTTTTTTCATGCCTCGATTCTCGTTCCCACTAATAGATTATAATTTACAAAGCGTATTCAACGAATTCGCGTGTATATGCACTATTTTCTGGTAGTCGATAGTATGTAAGAGCAGCAAGAGAGTTTTTTTTCTATTTTATATTCTACATATCTACACTTTTCCTTTATTTAAATTGTTGGAAAGTTTTAGTATACAAAAAGGTTTTAAATATTTCTATACGTTAATGCACGTATAATGCTTTTGTTTCATTATGAAACAGACATGTAAATAATTTACACATCTGTAACTGTATCATGGACAATACACCTCGTATTTTCGGCATTAACTTCTGCTTAAGACATATGTTTCTGCCATCTA
Source organism: Melolontha melolontha (assembly GCA_935421215.2). Taxonomy (NCBI): domain Eukaryota; kingdom Metazoa; phylum Arthropoda; class Insecta; order Coleoptera; family Scarabaeidae; genus Melolontha; species Melolontha melolontha. The sequence goes on from OW285235.1 coordinate 118,044,012, forward strand.
TAGGCGTCGTCAGTTAAGCTAGTGAAGCAATGTATACAAATGATACAAATCTTTATAAATAGATCTGTATCTGTATATAACATTAAGCCGAAATCCCTATTAGATAAAGCAAATTTCATCCTGTCAGGTGGCACTTATTAATAAGTGACATCTGACGGACGAAAGAGACTTTGCCGGAAAAGGGGCCTTTCATTTGTGACCAGCTATGCTGGTACAACAAGCGAAACAATACGGGTAGTCCATTAACAACAAGCCAGATGGCGGTAAATATACAAAAAGGTTTTAAATATTTCTATACGTTAATGCACGTATAATGCTTTTGTTTCATTGTGAAACAGACATGTAAATAATTTACACATCTGTAACTGTATCATGGACAATACACCCCGTATTTTCGGCATTAACTTCTGCTTAAGACATATGTTTCTGCATCTATAGGCGTCGTCAGTTAAGCTAGTGAAGCAATGTATACAAATGATACAAATCTTTATAAATAGATCTGTATCTGTATATAACATTAAGCCGAAATCCGTCAATCCGTCGGTGTATTGTCCGTCAGATGTCACTTATCAATAAGTGCCACCTTACAGGATGAAATTTGCTTTATCTAATAGGGATTTCGGCCTAATGTTATATACAGATACAGATCTATTTATAAAGATTTGTTACATTTGTATACATTGCTTCACTAGCTTAACTGACGACGCATATAGATGGCAGAAACATATGTCTTAAGCAGAAGTTAATACCGAAAATACGAGGGGTATTGTCCATGATACAGTTACAGATGTGTAAATTATTTACATGTCTGTTTCATAAGGAAAGTTTTAGATTTATTTTATATTTCAATACTTTTGTGATTTTAATAATTTGTGAAAGTTAGACATTAATCGGTTATAAATACTTGTGTACACATGATTCCCTATAATTATTAAAATAGCGACAAAGTAGTTCATAATGTCAAAAGGAATTGTGACTGTAGTGTTATAATCCCCATCTACAATTACCTCTCCATTTAATTTATTTTGTTTCAATTCTTTAAGCTGAATATATGTATATACGAGGAGGTATTGATATATTCTTAGTCTACTATTGAAGCTATTTAAAGTTGGGACTTTAACATAGCCTACACTTCAATTAATACACTTAATATAGCAATCCTGCGACGACTTTAAACCTTCTAAAAGAAAGATTCTTCTTGGTCTGCAAACTAGCCCTCCACAACTTCTATTACCCCTTCTTTACACAAAAATTAACGTCCTTTTAAACTTTTTTTCAATCGAGGGAACAGATAAATAGTCTGAGGGGCTAGGTCTGGGAATAGAGCGGGTGTTCTAGTAATTCGAACCTTAGCTCCAGAATTGTAATGGTAATGCGCGTTATGTGCAGAGGCATTGTCCTGCAAAAACAACACACCTTTCGCTAACATGCCACGTCTCGTTTCCTTAATTTTCTCTCTGGGTAATGAGTAATTTGGAATAAGAATCGCCAGTGATGATCTTTTTTTAAGTAATCGATCATATCTATTCCACGGATATCTCAAAAAAACTGAAGCAAGAACTTTTCCAGCGGATTTTTGAAATCGAAACTTCTTAGGCCTTGGGGAACCATGATGCTTCCACTCCATGGATTGCTGCTTTGTTTCTGGGTTGTAAAAATGAATAGTGCCTCAGCTATATGTTTCAGCCCAATTTGATGGTCTGATAATACGATGTCATGAACTGCGTTAATATTTTCGAGGGTGTACACCGAAATCAGTCTCCCTGGTCGCTTCTCATCTTTAACGGAAAATTTTCCTCTTTTGAATGTCGTAATATAATTTTTGACAGTCGCATGTGATGGACATTGATCGCCAAATGTCTCAAGCATATCTTCGTAAATTTCCTTACCACTTAACCTCTTCAAATACAAGTATTTGATACTTCAATTGATCGATTTTCACATTTGCATTCGACATGCTTTCTTTCAAAATTTACTGGACAGCAATACTCACCTTCTTATCATTGACAGTTTTAAAATGTCATTAATAGCAAAATTTCCTTTTGTTACGGAAAATGGCCCAGGCTAACTAGATATCAATATCCTGTCGTATCTACGTATTTTACATATGTTATTGTACTCAAATGTTCAATAAAATTATTTCGTGATGCTGAGCGTCCATGTTTTTTCACGTTTTTTATTAAATCTTCCGAAATTTAATCCGAATATAATTGCTTTCTAACGTGTTCCGTAACCATATTTGCTTTGCATAAAAGACATCTTTTCCAAAATTTGTAGTTCGAAATTTCTTATTCAGTAGTATTCTTATTTTTCTTCTCACCATTTAATTTCTTCAATTTTACACTAAATAATAAATTTAAAAACAGGTTCTATATTTATTCAATTTTCTTTTTCTATTTTTTTTATAGTATCTATAGCGTGTTCATAAAATATTTAATTGCATTAACACTATGTGACTAAAGTGCTGGATCGTGATGTTATTTTTGAAGATACTTCCAAGTTAAGAGATTCTTCTAACAAATAGTTATACCTAATATAGTACCTATTTTTTTAAATTTTTAACCATAATTTTGTCTATCAATTCCAGCTGTATTGATTCCTGTGCATTTTCGGGTGAAATGTTGAAAGGATTGCTGAAAATGTCTAATAGAGGTTTAACTTTTTTGAAGTCTAGAGAATGATCATGAAAAGCTTGTATTAAAATATCAATTTTTTCAACATAAGCGAAATTGACATGAGTTTTATTGAATTTTTCCATAATTTTTTTGTAGTTCGGAAAATGGCTGTAATTGGCTGAATTGATTTGTGTCCTGAAAAGACACCATTTGCATTGAAAGGACGAAACATGAGAGTATAACTGCCAAATCAATTGATCCTTGCTTTGGAGTCGCATATTTAAGACATTCAAGTGATTTGTGATGTCTACAAGAAACGCTAAGTCACACAGCCGATCAGGGTTGTCGAGTTCGGAGACGTCCTTTTGCTTTTCCGCCAGAAATATTTTGATTTCTTCAAACAAGTTAAGAAACCGCTCTAGTGACAACCCACGACTTAGCCACCTTCTTCAGGTAAAACAGGAGATCACCATATTCGCTTTCAATATCCTCGAGAAATTGTGTAAATTGTCGGTAATTGAGACCTCGTGATTTTATAAAGTTTACAGTAGGCACTACAACTTTCATCACATTTTCAAATCCCAATCATTTTGAACAGGGGGCCTTTTGATGTATAATGCAATGAAACTGCATTAATTCCTTGGTATCTATGTTTTTAGTTTGTAAATACTCTTTTAACATAGTTATTATCCCAGATTTACTTATAACCATTGAGGGTGCTCCGTCAGTCGTAATTCCAGATAATTTCGTTAAATCCAAATCCATTATAGAACATTTTTCCAGAAGAGCTTTGAGCATGTCACTCCTCTCGGTTTGACTTGTCAAAGAACTCATACCAATCAGTTCTTCACTCACTTCAAAATTTTGCGTTACACCTTGTAAAAATATTAAGAGTTGAGCAGTGGAACTTATATCTGTAGATTCGTCAAGTGCTATAGAAAAATACTCAAAACTTTTCGATTTCGTGGCTAATTGCTCTTCTATATTAGCTGCTGATGTGGTAAGTCTTCTTTGAACAGTCATCCGATTTAGTTGAATTTTCTCAAACCTCTTTTCATCTTTCGGACACATTTTTTTTGCGGCGATATCTAAACAGTGCTTAACAAACTCACCATCTTTAAAAGGCCGACAAGTTTTCGCTATTATTCGAGATATTTTAAAGCTAACTTCAGTAGCTGTTTCAGCATCTTGAATTGGTTTTGTAAACATAGCTTGCTGGCCTATTAGTTCCCTTTGTAAAGTGGAAATTTTTTGCGTTCGATTTTCGCCGGTTAATTTGGTAAAAGTATGATGTTGGGCTTCATAATGCCTTTTCACATTATATTCCTTCGGAATAGAAACACTACTCTTGCATATTAAACAGACACTTTTGTTATGCGATGAAATAAAAAAGTATTTTAGGTCCAAATTTCTTGAAACTGTCGATTTTCATCTTCAACCTTACGACTACGTTTTTTACTAGGGCCTGGTTTATCCATATCAAAATTGATATTATATTGTTACGTAGGTAGATGCCAAGTTCGAACGACGAAATATTTATTCTTCACAGATTACAATTCAAGCAATATGTTCGCTTGTCCGTAGTTAAAACTTAACTGCCCCGATAGCGGGCGATGCGTTGTATTTATTCGAGTTACCTAACATTGATAACCTACCACATTGTTCAGGTATAATACCGACGTGTTTCGCAAACCTTCGAGTAATCCAGTTGGTTCGATAGATTTCTAGTCTCATAACAATATGCTTGGATCGACGAGGAGCATACATGTCCTACGTAGTAAACCTGAACAAGAAAGTAGGTACTTAGAGATACATATCTTACTAACAATTACAAAAGTTAGAATAAAATAAAAAGTTAAGAAATATTGATTTGAATGGATTTTTACCTAGTTTTATAGTTTTTCGAACAATTTTTAAAATTCGTTGGCGGGCCGCATAAATATCGACAGTGGGCCGCATGCGGCCCGCGGGCTGCGGTATGTGCATCGCTGCTCTATTGAGAGCAATATTAAGCAAGTTAATGGAACAATATAAAGAACATTTCATAACGCGTCACTGATAAGTATAACCAAACATAAGTAAAAATACTATTAAAAAATGTATAATCACCTACAAGTAGAAAAAGATAGTTGCAAAGAGAAATATTTCCACAGACAAGCATAAAAATTAACACCATTCTTGTAGAAAATAGTATATTAAAAAACAAGTTTCATAAGGCACCATCTTGCCGCACGAGATCAGTTTAGAAAACGAGCCGCGACAGCGGCGAGTTTTCTAAAGAGCGAGTGCGGCAAAAGGCCTTATGAAACGAGTTTTCTATACTATTCTTTCTATTTTGCGTTTTCTACATTAATAAATTGCTTAAATTGGAATTATGTAATTTGAAAGTTCAGAGTTTAATTTTTATATAAAGCATGCAGTTGGTCACATTGATAATTGACATTTTCATATTTAAATCTTGCTATCCACGAAGTATATTATATTACAAATTATTTACTAATTTTCGTTAACATTACTTGATACTTCATTTAAAAATATAAACATGAGTGATATAGAAACATATATATGTTGTTGTCAATTGTATACAACATACGTTGTTTGTGTAAAATACGGACATATATCATATCTATCAAATGTACATAAATTCTTAAAATCAAATGACAGCAATGATATTTATTTCTGTATTCGAACAACGCCAACATTGAAAAATGAAAAAAAGCGTATCGAAATGAAGCTCATTTCGATACTGTTTTGGGTTTCATAATGAGTTCATTTCGAACGCAAAATAGAAAAGCTAATTATTAAACATTTACTTCATGCTGATTATATGTATTTAAAGTTGGTTAAATACATTCAAGTAACATTAAATTATCGAAGGAAATGCTTTGTTATTGTTTACTTCGGTCGTCAGTTAATTAACGTTTACATTAAAATTCCTACATTATAGTGTTCACCATAACACGAGTTGGGTTTACAATGTATCCGAGAGTTTAGCTTTGGTTCAATTTCCTAATTTATTTCCATTCAATACGTTTCCATCTAGAGCAAGGAAATCCACTAAAATAGAAACTAATACGGTAACGCCATGCGAGTCATACGTTAAATAGTTTTGATGTTTCATTGATTAAATTTACAATTTCAAACCGACGAGTTCCTCAGATAATAATCGCTATAGATGGCAACAGTATTCACAAATAATATGTATTAAAGGAATATATTCAGTCGGATGTTAAGGCTTTTACGAAAATAAATGCGCCTGAGTACTCGTTTCTTTTAAAATTGCTTTGTAATATTGATTCTAAAATTAAGAAAAAAATTATTTAACCCATCTAGTGGAAGCACCTAGATGAATCGATCAAAACAAAGTCGAGGCTGACTTATTATTAGATATAAGCGGTATGTTATTGTGTTTCACATAGTAATATTACTAGTATCTTTTTTTTTATTTATGTAATATGTATAATATGTAATACATTTAGAGAGGCAAAATAATATAAACTGTAAAAACTAAACATAATAATTGATAACTGTGGACGTTAGATTTGAAATTTTACTATTTTAAAATATTCAATTCAGAGATTTTCACTTTAGAAAAATCGTAATATTTTCCAATTGCCTAATCAGACATTTTTTAATTTCCGGGTATTTAGAGTTGACCGAGGAAGAGAGCTATAACTATATTGAAAACTATATTTCATTTTATTACAGCATGTATATTTATAACGAGATAAATACTTCATTAATAAACGAAAGTAAATATTAAAATAAAACAACGCTATTACAAAGAATATATTTTCTAATTTCTGTATTCAAAAAAAATTGATACCACAGCACTGTCATATTTATAAATAAAGTTTAAATCGGTCCGTAAATTTTGAGTCTTACTATAGTTGCAGCGTTGTTTGAAGTAGTTCCCTAATTGTAACATGAGATTGTCAACAGTTTTATGTAAATTTCCATAATAGAATGCATATACATTAATACAAGTACCGCCTTTAACTTATCAATGCAGATCAAGATAATTCCTGACCATTGGTACTTTTGATTGCAAAAATTTAACAATTAACAAATATATACTGATTTTCAAAAGAAAATCGAACATATGGAAAGAGTCGACCAATTGCAATGAAACTTTTTATACTACTCTGTTTTGTCTCTGATAAGAAATGATAACAATATGGACAAAAAAATTTAACAGGTGTGCAGTTTCTTTATTTTGTTTTATCAAAAAATTATATTTTTAAATTTGCGTTTCCTTCGGATTGAAGCAATATTTTGTAGCGATTTGTTCTCGATTTATTAAGCCATTAAGTCATTATGCCTAGGCGACGTTAACGGAACAATTATAATCATTTAAGTGAAATCGACAGGGGCGCATTGTAGGTATGCGGAAAGCCGGTTTTTAATAGGACAAATTTCCTACCGTATAGGATGCAGTATGTCAACACTGTTACAGTGTTGGTCCAAGTGGTATGAAAGAGTCCTGAAGGAGTCGAACAACTACAACACGTTTGAGGATTGCGGCTTTACAAGACAGTTTCCACAACCTTGTCGATTGATAATGCCTGGTTGGGAATTTTATAACAAAGAGTCTCTATGGCAACGATATATCGCAGAATACGCGTTTTTTAGCTTCGTTCGTATAGACCATTTTTATGTCTCCCACTGAAACATCGACATCGTGTAGCTTGGATTGAGTGGTGTACGCCAGTTCAAATTGGGATGGTGAATGGAATCTCTGACGAGTCGCGATTCTGCCTGTGTATCCACGATAGTTGCAGAAAAGTAAAGAGATTTCGCGGAGAACGCAGAAATTTAGAATTTGCTGTGGAACGGCATACCACCCTGCGATAACATACGGTAGTAAGTCACCTCTAGTTTGTATTGACAAAAATTTGAATGCAAATGATTACATGCGAAAGCCTGCAGTACTGCAGCCTGTTGCACTTCCGTACCTACGAAGGTTAATCCAACCCCTTTTCCAAGAAGATAACGCACACCCTCATACAGCAAGGGTTACTACAAGGTGCTTACAAGAAGACAGCTTGTCTCTGCTACCATGGCCTTCTCGCTTACCAGAGTGGTAACGAAACGAATATGTGTGGGATATGATTGGTACTCGACTGGGTAATTTACCCCAACCACCACATAACCTACTTGTACCTTCGTCACCAAATTCAAGAAGCCCAGCATGAGATTCTCCAGGATACCATAAATCATTTAATTTCGCATGTCTTAAAGAATTATCGAATGCAGAAGGAACTGCGGCGGACCTACTCATTATTAAATAACATTATAATTTTAGTTAGAAAATGTAATCATTTCTTAAGTTTGATTAAACAAACATTACCTATGTATAAATTTTATTAAAATTTATCAACTCCTACTGGGTGTTCGGATAACACAGGCATCCGCATAAAGATAAGAATTTAAAAATGCGAAGGAAAGCAAAAAAATCGATATCATAAATATAAATATAAAACACCGAAGGTAAGAAAGGAATTATTTATAAATAAGAATTTAAAAAAATGCTGACAATGAAAGGATTTAAATTTAAATGCCTATAAGGCAATAGTCGGTCAGAGATTACTTCGTAAAACCTAATTTATTTAACATCTAATACAAACACGTACTTATTTATTAACAGGGCAAAGACAAATATACATTTTTATAAAAATGAATGGAAACTAGTCATAAATTATTAAATGTAAGTAAACCAAAACTCTACAATATAAATAATTCAAAAAGTAAGATATTGTCAATAAGCAAAGGTGTATAGTTTGTATCTCAAATTTACATCTCCATTAAATATACCATGCTCAGGATTCATAAATCAAATTTCTCTCACAGTCAGTATTAAAACGACTTGGTAACACTCAATACAAGAACTGCTACCATAACAAAAAAAAACAACTAGACTGCCAACTAGCGATAAGGAATGAAGAAAAGTTTAATCAACCCTCATATTCTCGTTTAAAATTTATCCGTTAGAAGTATTTTGGGAATAATTTTGGTAGCATTTCCATAGTCAATGCAGAATTTATAGGCTGCCTTGAAACTATAGGATTTGAATTCTGCGCCATTTGTTCTGTGAAATGGAGGACGCCAATATTTAGCAATTATCTGCAAACCATAAGACGTCTATGATTCATGTAACAGTTCAACAACAAATTGTTTGTTTTATAAAAATAGACGATCATTGAAGATTGTATTAAGAAAAATTCGCACAAGATTAGCACGAAACGAAGCGCCTGCGTAGTCGACAGTTCGTACCTTAATTAAGAGATTTGGAGAGACAGGCTCTATTATCGACAAGGCAACACGAGTACGTCCTTGTCAAATTCCAATATTTTTGCAGTGCAAGAAATTGTGCGATCAGTTCGACGTCGTTCCAAATAATTTAATATTTCAAAGGCCACCACTCATCGAATTTTAGAAAGATCTGCATCTTACAGCTTACAAAATTAAGTTGACTTAACAATTAAAAGTTACAGATCATTTGCAACGTCGTACATTTCTGAATTAGGTGTTAGGTAAGAAAGAAGATCATTCTTATTTTTGTAAGCATGAAGCATATTTTTATCTTGATGGAAGAGTCAACATTGAAAATTTTCGGAATTAGAATGAAGAAAATTCGCATGCTGTTCAAGAAATAGTAATGCGTTGTCAGAGATTCTCTGGAGCGCATTTTTGAGTTGTGATATAATCGGACCACACAGTAAATAGATAATGCTATATGATATGTTGAACTACTTCTTTTTCACAAAATTGAAGTCTTGGAATTGAACAGCGTGTGGTATCAGCAGGACGGTGTAACGTACCAAGACTAGAACTCTATTGAATACTAAATTTTTCAGATCGTGTTGTCTCTCGGAATTTTGACATCAATTGGACTGCAAGATCATGCTTAACACCACAGGATCTATTTTCTCTGGAGTTATATAAAAGCGAATGTTCACACCAACCAGCCAGTAACAATAAATGACCTCAAAGAAAATATTCAACGTGCTATTCGAAATAGATCCAAATTTATGTCCCAGTGTTATGGAAAATTTAAAAGTCTGGAATTTAAGTTGACTAATAAAAAAGCATTAGTGTTACCAATACAGTCGATTCCGCTTAATCGGGACACAAATGGGGAAAGTATTTCGTACCAATAATCCGGAGGTCCCAATAAATCGGAGATCATGAATAAACCAAAGAAAAACATCTCAATGTGCATTGACTGGTTTACTTACAAACATATACATTTAGTATTGTGGTCTTCAGTACTAAATACATACATAATAGACAATAAAGACAATATATGTACATAAAACAAAATCTGAATTACGGGGTTATGAATGTATACTGATAGATATAATACATATATGTAGGTACATATATGTATATATTATACAAAGCATATACATTATTATGTATGTAAAAACAGCGAAAACAACGTATCAAAAATTAAGTCATCTGATTTAACACGTAAGAGTCAAGAGTACTTTGGTTTGTTTTCTTTATTGACTCAGTATTAACAAAATAGGAGCACGTGATAAGGGCGTCTAAAGGACTTCCCTCGTTCCCTTTCTGCAAAAAAAATTGTCTTAACTTTTCGATGCAATTTCGTGCTTCTGGCAAAGAAATGGACGTAGTCTCGATTTCTTCTTCGCTGTCAGAATCAACATTTTCGGCTTCTTATAGGCGTTCTTTTATTTCATCAATGATATCTTCATCAAGATTTTCCTTTTCATCGCAGCAACTCAAATCTTTGTCTAAATCGGTGAATTCCTCTTGATTTTGATTGCCTTCTCTTTCAACACAATGTCATTGTTGACAACTTCATCCATTTCCTCGGGGCTTTCATTAAAGCTTTGCGAGTTCACTTTAAAATGGCAATAAGCAAAACAATTTGTTATTGTTTTCCTATTAATATCCCTCCAGCTGTCTGCAACGAAGTTTATGGCTTGTAGAATGTTGACTTTACTACTTACATCTTTAGCTGTCGAGTTTGATCCCAATAAATTTTCTTGAATTTTTTCTAAAATTATATTTATTAGTTTAGTTATGTACTTAATTTTTAGGTTTTTAATTATGCCCATGTCCAAGGATTGAGTTAAGGATGTTGTGTTTGGTGGCAGATATTAAAGGGTTTTTTAACATGCATATAGACAATACTGATTACGTAAAGAAATAATAAAAGTAGTAATCGAAGTACAGTTGGTCTTTTAGCAGTACTAAATAATACGAAAAAAGATACAGAAAGAAATGAGACTAAATTTTTAATAGAAATTTTTTGAAACTCTAAACTGGGAACTGTAGATTCAAGAATAAAACCATAGGCAATATTTGCTTGAAACATTGAAACGCAACTCTTATAACAACGGGTGGATTTAAAGAAAAATATCGGAATGAGAGAGTATACAAACAATATTGCCTGAAAATTTAGTTTGCAAAAGGGCAAACAATAACGAAAAATAATTCATAATAGACCTGTAAATAATAAATATAGGTGATTTTACAAGGAAGAAAATATAGATAGGGATTATTTGCTAAAAGGAAATGTCTCCACGAATTATTAAACACGGTAAACAGCACCAATAAATCTGGAAAGATCGATTATTAGGAAGAAGTGATGAGGTATTCGATAATTTGAAGAAGGTAGTATACTATTGAAGATTGGGGTGGTGTTCTAAAATATTGAACGAAACATTTAGAGGAAAGCATCACGAAGATGCGCAATATAAGTAAGTAATATAGAAACAGAAAGACGAAGAGCCAACCATGAGATGAAGAACATTAGGATATAAGTTACAATTACAAAAATTCATACCTACACACATATTTACTTAATGAGATCATTGATTTTAATGCGTTATAATTACTTGAGAAATTATATCAAAGCTTATGTATCTACTGTTTTTAAGGTTCTCATGTTCATAAAATGTATCAACTTGTGACTTTAGTTAAAATGGAGAAACAATTAACTGGTAATGTTCAAAGCAATTAGTTCATTTCTAGAAATATTGTGTCCCTTAGTATTAATATATTCTCCCTAGTTTGCACATAAAATTGTTCGTAGTAAGGTGATACTTTTCTTCGTGGATTTTCAGTGTTCTCTTCGCATTCTGGTAAGCTTAAGTAGCTCTACAAATAGGAACCTAACAATATTGGAATTTGATCAGAAGGACTGGAGTAAAGTTATCTTTTCTGATTTCCGATTTAGTGTGTTGATAATAGACGCCTTCTCTAATATCATGCGAACTTTAAAAATAGAGATGTCTGCAGATTAGGTTACTTAGCGGCATTTAAACGTGATCGATACGTTAATATGTATGCGTTTGAAAGCTGTCATACCTACGTCCATTTGGATTTGATAGTGTTATCATCCTCTTAAAGCATTAGGGCGAAATTATGAAGAATTTTTGCAACAACTGGAGGAGTAGACTTGCTTACGGAAGCCAATATGTTATCGTATCAAGTCAGGATTACGATCCTTTCTCTAAACATTCAGAACACATTGCGAACTTGGGTTGGCACAATGGTTTACCAACGACTTAAATTGCTCCACCAGAACTACGAATAAGAATGTGATTTATTATTATGCAGTAAAGGTTAATAGGTACAATAGGAATAATTTTGAATTAATTTTCTACGTACGCTTTGGTTTTCTATAAAGTTTCAGTATTCTTTTGCTCTTTCAATCTACACCGTGCAGAACTAAAGGGTGCCTCATATGAAGTTATAGAATTTTATATTTGAATAAAACAATACAGTCGATCCGTTTAATTGGGTCCTCGGATAATTGGGACAATCGCTTTTTTGGGACATTTCCAATAAAACGAAATCAAAGATAAGTAAAATTTCACCGTTTTATCGAGACAAAAAACCGTTTTATTGAGATAAAACATCGAATAATCGGGGAATTCCCTAATTCTCCGAGAAGCGAAATGTAAACCGAGGGGACAAAAGTCAACTCATTTCTTAATGAGCGCTCTTCCAAGTTGCACATAATACAAATTGTGTGTGGGCTCGTTTGTTCAAAATGCCCGTAGAGATTTAAGTGTTGTTCGAAAAGTGGAACTGTTAAACAAAATAAAAGAGCATTGAAACAAAACGAATCGGAGTTTGCCTGAAACTTTAAAGGTACCGAAAACTACGATTGCACGGATTTGTGCAAATGAATGGGAACTCCGTGAACAATAGCATCGCAGGTGCGAGTGGACGTGGAGTGCAGCAAAAACGTAAACGAGAAGGAAAAGATGCTGAAGTTGACGAAGCGCGCGGCAAATGGTTTGGCATTGTTACTAAAAGAGGTGTTCGTGTATCCGGGCCTATGTTAAAATTCAAAGCCGAAGAGTTTGCAAAGAAGCTGGGCCAGAAGCATGAAAATTTTAGGGCGACCGAGGGGTCGCTTTCTCGTTGGAAAAAGAGACGACATCAAGTTTAAAAAAGTTCATGGGAAAAAAAAGCGAGTGCTGAGGTTTTATCTGCTGATAGGTGGAAAATCGAAAGGCTTCCCGAAATTATTATCGAATTTACAGCGGAAAACATTTACAACACCGATGAGGTAGAGTTGTATTATAGAGAAACTGCAGATGGTTCTCTTTGTTTTAAAAAAGACAATTTAGCAGGTTCGAAGAAAGCAATGGAAAGAATGTTTTATGCTGTACGCACATGACGAGGAATGACAAGAAAAAACTGCTTGTTGTTGGAAAAAGCAAAAGACCTCGCTGTTTTCCAGAATTGGATATCGAAGGATTGCCCGTCGAATATCATGCTAATTCGAATGCATGGATGACGTCGTTAATTTTTCTAGATTGGCTGAAAAGTTGAAATAAAGAATTACAACGCCAATCCAGATCCATAATTCTGATTTTAGAGAATTGTGCTGCTTACATATACACCGACACTTTAAATAACATAACCCTTGAATATCTGCCACCAAACACAACATCCTTAACTCAACCCTTGGACATGGGCATAATTAAAAACCTAAAAACTAAGTACATAACTAAACTAATAAACATCATTTTAGAAAAAATTCAAGAAAATTTATTGGGATCAAACTCGACAGCTAAAGGTGTAAGTAGTAAAGTCAACATTTTACAAGCCATAAACTTCGTTGCAGACAGCTGGAGGGATATTAATAGGAAAACTAAAAAAAATTGTTTTGCTTATTGCCATTTTAAAGTGAACTCGCAAAGCTTTAATGAAAGCCCCGAGGAAATGGATGAAGTTGTCAACAATGACATTGTGTTGAAAGAGAAGGCAATCAAAATCAAGAGGAATTCACAGATTTAGACAAAGATTTGAGTTGCTGCGTTGAAAAGGAAAATCTTGATGAAGATATCATTGGTGAAATAAAAGAACGCCTATAAGAAGCCGAAAATGTTGATTCTGACAGCGAAAAAGAAATCGAGACTACGTCCATTTCTTTGCCAGAAGCACGAAATTGCATCGAAAAGTTAAGACAATTTTTTTTGCAGAAAGGGAACGAGGGAAGTCCTTTAGACGCCCTTATCACGTGCTCCTATTTTGTTAATACTGAGTCAATAAAGAAAACAAACCAAAGTACTCTTGACTCTTACGTGTTAAATCAGATGACTCAATTTTTGATACGTTGTTTTCGCTGTTTTTACATACATAATAATGTATATGCTTTGTATAATATATACATATATGCACCTACATATATGTATTATATCTATCAGTATACATACATAACCCCGTAATTCAGATTTGTTTTATGTACATATATTGTCTTTATTGTCTATTATGTATGTATTTAGTACTGAGGACCACAATACTAAATGTATATGTTTGTAAGTAAACCAGTCAATGCACATTGAGATGTTTTTCTTTGGTTTATTCATGATCTCCGATTTATTGGGACCTCCGGATTATTGGTACGAAATACTTTCCCCATTTGTGTCCCGATTAAGCTGAATCGACTGTATTGGTAACACTAATGTTTTTTTATTAGTCAACTTAAATTCCAGACTTTTAAATTTTCCATAACACTGGGACATAAATTTGGATCTATTTCGAATAGCACGTTGAATATTTTCTTTGAGGTCATTTATTGTTACTGGCTGGTTGGTGTGAACATTCGCTTTTATATAACCCCAGAGAAAATAGATCCTGTGGTGTTAAGCATGATCTTGCAGTTCAATTGATGTCAAAATTCCGAGAGACAACACGATCTGAAAAATTTAGTATTCAATAGAGTTCTAGTCTTGGTACGTTACACCGTCCTGCTGATACCACACGCTGTTCAATTCCAAGACTTCAATTTTGTGAAAAAGAAGTAGTTCAACATATCATATAGCATTATCTATTTACTGTGTGGTCCGATTATATCACCACTCAAAAATGCGCTCCAGAGAATCTCTGACAACTGTTACGTATAGAAAATCACTTTGCGTTATGCTGTTAAATTCTTTTTCCTTTTCTCTTATTCTAGGCTCTTCAAGTCCTTGTGATCCGCTTATTTTTCAATTGTTACAAATTACTCTATTTTATATTTTTAGGTTATTAATTGTCAGGTCGTTTAAGCTTTTCTAAAGTTAAATAATTCCTAATTCTAATTTCGGGTTCGATTATTTTGACCGACCCTATATTTTCTGTTATATAATTCTAGTTCCGATATTGTTGAAGTTGCTATATTTGACGCAGTACACTTCTTTAAACATTCTTTTTGCCGCGTTAATCATTCTGACAGTGTTTTCCGATTTCCTCGAGTCATGTATCTCCGTTACTTTGTTTTATTTTGGGGGAATTCGCTTTTTGAATTGTAAGTTCTGCTTGTCGCAGTGTCTTGAATTTTGGAACTACTGTTTCAGTTTATTAATTATTAACGTTTTCGTTAGAGCGCCCTCTGTTCGGAATTTTGTTTCCCTCAGTTACAGAATTCTACTTTGAAAGTATAATTACCTTGATTTTGATATTTGCCGTTTCCTAAAATTTAATTATTTTTCAATGTGGGCTCGTTTGAACGCTTTAGGCGTACGTTAATTGTTGAGAGATTTTGAGCTTCGTTTTCTCTCGTTTATATTTCCGAATTTTCTGATGACGTATGTCGGCCATTGTGAGGAACACGCGGGTTTTCTGTCATTACTTCTTCCCAAGTCATCGCCACGTTAACGTGTCTTTTTTTGATTCGAAGAAGCTTGTTAGGCGGTAAGAGATATTTTTAATATATTGAGTATTACTTATTTCAAATTTCTCTTCTTAGGATTTTGTCGGGTTATCCGATTATTTGTGGAATATTTCTGGATTTCATATTTGTTCAGCCGGCATGGCGTATTTGAACTTTTGAACACATTCCGTTAAGACAATAATTCCACGTGGTGACCGAAGGCCATCTGGAACCAAGCTTCCTGTACGGTGTTTGAAAACCCTTATATTCCGTTGACGAACTTTCCAGGAAGACAGGCTCCGGGGAAACGTTTCATCGAAGTCTTGGAGTCAGCTAAGTGTGCTTTAAATTTTTCGCTGTCTTTAAGGAGACATCTTTTGTTGAAGACAATTTAAAACTAAACTTCTTTTATCATCAATTGTGCGATAGTGTAAATTTTGGTATTTATATTGTTAATTAACTACGGAGAGGGGCTTCTCCTTTTTCTATATTCTTACTTTTGTGATCCTTTCACTAGATTAATCAGATTAAGGGCTTCACCCCCTAAATTAATTTAGTTTGGTAACTTTTTTATTTAGATTAACCTTATTTACTATTATTAATAATATCTTGAATAACTTATAATTCTGGCAACCATTTTATTGAGCAATTTATTAACATTGAGGCTCATACCTTGAGTGGGGCTTCTGTCTAATTAGAGAGCACGTCGAATATTAAATCAGTGATTTCGTTATATTTATGTAAACATCTTGTACAGGACCATAGTAAGAATTCTCACTTCCGTTCTCTCGAAGTATCTAATCTTTGTAAATTTGACGTTTAGATTTATATTAAATTTAATTATAACCTGTTATACAGGGGGTTGCTTTCACATGTAGTATACCTTTGCTTGTTTTGCTTTCGAGCACATTTGATTTGTTAGAATCTTAAAGCGTTACCTTTGTTAGAAAATATATATATTTACCTCAATTTTGCTGTAATTTTATATACACGGTGTCAAATATTTTATGGACATTTAAATTTTGTTCACGACATTTTATATTCTTACGCTTTCCTGTCATTACATTTAGAGAGGCTTAACCTCGATCGTAAGTTAATAATTTTCTTTTGATGGCTTATCCTGTTTTGTATATTTTTGAATACTTACATATTTAATCAGCTATACCGAGATAGAGAAACGTACACCTGTGGGATCTTGTGAATTAATTTGATATCGTTGATAACTCCCGATTGTTTTACTTTTGGTTATATTGTTAATCTGTATATCGTTTGTTGAAATTTTGTTGATTGATTAAAGTTATTTGTAGTTTGGATTTTGTGTTTGATTTCTTACTCAGCGTGTGTTAGAGAGATCACAGTTACACGTTTTGGCAGCAACAAGGAGTGGGGGAATACTTCTCTCTTTTGCGACTGAGGCCATCTAGCTCCACCCGCAGCCGTGTATACGGGGTGCGCCTGCCGTGACTTTATGCGGTGGCGCCTTTCTTTTCCAACGAGCGATCTTTGATCCCACACGCTCTCCTTCATACGAGCTAGTCGGTAGGGGCATTTCGTTGGAGCGTCCACCTTCAGGTGGGTCAGTCCGAAAGAGAGGGGTATTCGCTGAACATCAAGCGTCGGCCTTGTTGTTAGCGTGCGCTACTATTTAAAATCGCGTAGGTAGCAAGTAAATTGGCACCCTGACGTGGGCGTGTTTTTTCTGAATTTTGGAACTGTGTTCTCTCGCACTCGTGGGGGGAAATCAAACTTTTGAGGTCGTTAGGAATCTTTTAGATTCATTGAATTTTTGATATTTTATCGTAATTTTGGGTTAGGTTTTCGTGCTCCGTTTTTGATATTTTGTTTGACATCATGGAAGGTAAGCTCGAAATTAACAGGTTGGAAAGAGACGAGCTGGTTTACGAACTGAGAGTTCGTGGAGCTGGTGTCAATGTACCGGTCAAGGCTATGCGTACCACACTGCGTAGTTTAATTCAATTAGAGTCGGGTGGCATTGAAATTTCGAAACCTGCTAATCCCTTCACCATCGAAGAAGATACCTGTGAGGTTAAGGGGAAAATTGCTGAAATTAGGGCTCTTTTGGAACAGTTTTCTGAGATCGAGACCAGTTTGAGATATCGAAAAGTCAACACTAAAATTATCCATGCCTTCTCTCGTCTTAGGCGAGCGAAACCTGTAACTCCTGAAAGTGAGGAGGAAGTGGCAAGAATGTTGGTCGAATTGGTTTCTCTTCAGGCGTCGTTAAAGTCAAAGGCTCGTAAAGCCAGAAAGTCTGTGTTAGCTGGTTCTGTTCCGGCAGACATGTCCTCCGTGTTTGCGTCAACTAGTGTTGCTCATGGTTCACCTGAATCTGGCAGTGAGCTGTCTGATTCTGAAGAATCGGTGGGAGAACCCCTGTTTTCACCTGTTCGTGCTACTGCAACTCATGCGGTGAGCTCGACTTCTGGTTCTGCTTCGGCTTCTGCCTTTAAGGTCATTCCTGTGTCCCGCTGGAGTTTTTCAAAATTCGATGGCGAAAGTTCTCGTCAGTCTTTGAGTGCTTTTCTTGAAGCGATCGAAGATAAATGTATTGCGAACAATATTTCGAAGGAGCAGTTAATCAGATCTGCGACAGAATTATTTTCAGGTAAAGCTTTGATTTGGTGGCTGTCCACGCGTCACAAAGTATCGACTTGGTTAGATTTTGTGCGAGAGCTTCGTTTGCAATTCCAACCTCCTAATTATAATGATAAGCTTTTCCAAGAAATTAAGAGGCATACTCAGGGGCCTGCTGAGATGATCGGAATGTATGTTGCTGTTATGAATGGAATGTTTGGGCGTTTGACTGTACCGGTTGCCGAAGGTCTTAAATTAGACGTTTTGATGCAAAACATTGCACCCTTCTATCAAAGTCAACTAGGTCTTACAGAGATCAAGTCTGTTGATCAGTTGTTGGAGTTGTGCAGAAAATTAGAAGCTTGCAAAATTTCTATTGAAGCGTTTGCTCCTCCACCTCGCAATAGGACATCTCTATGCGAACCTGATCTAGCATACGCTTACACTTCCACGACATCTTGTGTAGCAGCAGTTGCAGTACCTTCGTCCAGCAATGGACTGAAGTGTTGGAACTGTAATGTGGTAGGTCATTCGGTGAGGGACTGTCCAAATCCTCGAACGTCTCGTTTTTGCTATAAATGTGGTGCGAATGGACATACCATAAACACTTGTCCTCGATGTCGAACTGCTATACGTTCGGGAAATGGTCAAGGGAGACGTCAATAAGACCGCGTACGATCTCCGGACCAGCGAATACTCGCTTAAGCGGTCTGCCTTCTCAAGCTAGAACTTCTAAGTTAAATTTCCTGTTAGATCAAGCGTGCCATGACGAACGGCCTCATCTGAGTGTACTTATTTTCGGGCAACCTTTTCTTGGACTTTTTGACTCTGGCGCTTCACGCACAATTATTGGAGGTCCTGGCTGGAACCTTTTACGATCAATTAGAGTTGTACTTAAATCTACGGCTGCATCTTGTATTTTAGCCAATGGGCAATCTTGTAAACCTTTGGGAGAAATTTTGGTTCCTGTTCAACTTGGTGATCGTGTCAAAATTTTGGACATTTTGGTTATTCCTGAATTACCTTATGGTTTGATTTTTGGGTACTGATTTTTGGAAGGTTATGGGCATCGTTCCTGATCTTCGTCGTGGAGAATGGGTTTTTTCGACCGAACCTCCTGTTATTGGGACTATAGGCATTCAACATGTCTTGGACACCAACCAACGTAGATGTATCGAAACTTTGGTTAGTGACTTTTTTACGAAAACGACTCCCGAGGAATTAGGTTGCACGTCTCTTGTAGAACATCGTATCGTGACAAACAGTCTTCCTATTAAACAACGTTATTACCCTATTTCTCCAGCATTGCAGAAAATTGTCGATGCTGAACTGGAGCGTATGTTGACGTTAGGTGTCGTTGAAAGATCCAACAGTCCGTGGTCCTCACCTATACTCATGGTTCCTAAAAAGGACAAAACCTATCGATTCTGTGTTGACTACCGTAAACTCAATCAGGTTACTGAGCGCGATGCTTATCCATTGCCGTACATCACCCAAACGTTGGACAAACTTCGAGATGCTAAATTTCTCACGTTTCTTGACATCAAGTCTGCTTATTGGCAAATACCTATCGAGGAGTCTTCCAGACCGTATACCGCGTTTACTGTGCCTAATCGGGGTTTGTTTCAATTTCGTCGATTAGCTTTTGGGCTACATAATTCACCCGCTACTTGGCAGCGTTTCATCGATCAAGTTCTGGGTCCTGAACTTGAACCTCACGTTTTCGTTTACCTTGACGACATCATTATCGTCACCTCTACTTTCGAAAAACATCTGGAAATCCTTCGTGAAGTTTTATCTCGTTTAGAAAATGCTGGTCTGACTTTAAATCGGGAGAAATGTCTCTTTATAGAGAAGAACTGAAATATTTGGGTTATGTTATTAATGGTCATGGACTGTCGGTTGATCCTGACAAAGTTCGAGCCATCCTTGAGATTCCTATTCCTTCTAACGTGACTGGGGTTAGACGCATGGTGGGTATGGCTTCTTGGTATCGTCGTTTTGTACCGACAATCATATCTCCTTTAACTAATCTTCTGCGAAAGAATTCTCGATTTTATTGGGACACCTCTTGTGACGAGGCTTGGCTAAAACTTAGGGACTGTCTAGTTTCTGCTCCTATCTTATCGTGCCCCGATTTCCAACATGAATTCGTTATACAGAGTGATGCCTCTGATTTCGGTCTTGGTGCTGTGTTGACTCAGCGTATTTTAGAGGAAGAAAAAGTGATTTGCTATCTCAGTCGTTCTCTTTCAATTCAGGAACGTAAGTTCGCCACGACTGAAAAAGAATGTCTTGCTGTGTTATGGGCTATTGAGAAACTTCGTCCTTATGTTGAAGGCGCACACTTTACTGTGATTACCGATCATTATTCTCTTTGTTGGTTGAATTCATTAAACTCTCCTAGTAGACGTCTAGCTCGTTGGGCTGTTAGATTACAGCAGTATGACTTCTCTATCATTCATCGCAAAGGAAAAGAAAACGTAATTCCTGATGCATTATCCCGTTCTGTACCAATCTTGTCGTCTATCGATGCAACGGAACCTGTGACCGATAAATGGTACAATAGACTTATTCGAGCAGTCAAAGCTACTCCTGATAGATATCCCGCTTTCCAAATCATTAATGGTAAGCTTTGTAAGTATCTTCGTCCTTCTCGCAACTATTTTGGTAGTGATGGTGACTCCTGGAAGATTGTGGTCCCCAAAGAACGTCGTTCTGAGTTAATTAAGGCATGTCATGATCCTCCTACATGCGGGCACTTAGGCATATCTAAAACTATGAATCGTATCGCCCAGAACCATTATTGGCCTAAAATGACAGCCGATGTTATCCGTTATATAAATCGCTGTCGCATTTGTTTAAGAACGAAACCTGAACAACGCAAACCTATAGGACGTATGGGAGGTCACTCTCGAATCGACAAACCTTGGGAAGTACTTAGTATCGATATTGTTGGACCTTTGCCTCGATCCAAGCGTGGGTTTAATTATATACTTGTCGTTTCTGATTGCTTTAGCAAGTTTGTTTTGACGTACGCACTTCGTAAGGCCAGTGCTGTCAATATCGTTAAACATCTTGAGAATGACGTGTTCTTGCTGTTTGGCGTACCTCGCACGATTATTTCAGATAATGGAGTTCAATTTAAGTCTAAAGAGTATCGTCAATTGCTAAATCGGTATCAGATCAAGTCGGCGTTTACTTCCTTCTATCACCCACAGGCGAACCCTGTCGAGCGTGTTAATCGAGTAATTAAGACTATGTTGATCTCTTATGTGTCAGAGAATCATCGTGAATGGGATTTAGTTCTTCCCAAGATTTCTTGCGCTCTGCGTACCGCCAAGCATGACGTAACGGGCCTCACACCCTACTTCATCAATTTCGGTAGAGAAATGTCTATTACCGGAGAACGTCCCCTACAGAAACCTGTTGGTGGTAATGCTCCAAACGTGATTTGTATTAGAGATCCTGAAGAACTTATCTCTAGATGTTATCAATTTTCCCGTTTATTCCATGATGTAAGACTTCGTCTACAAGCCGCTTACGAGAAGGCAAAAACGCGTTATGATTTGCGTCATCGTGTGGTAGAATTCATTCCGAATCAGTTGGTCTGGCGTAGGAACTTCGTTTTGTCTGACGCTTCCAAATATTATACTGCTAAGCTGGCTGATAAATTTGTGGGACCTTTCTTGATACATCGTCGTCTGTCTACTGATACCTACGAACTCAAAACCTGTGAAGGCGAACTTCTGCCTGGAACATGGAATAGCGCACATTTGAAAGCGCAACCGAGTGATGACTAGTTTTTGTTCATATACGTGTGGCCTGTTTGAGGGCTGGACGAATACTCAAACTGGTGTAATCCACCATGTCGTAAAAGGCGACTAAACGGAGTCCTGTTTATCTGAGATCGTTCCATCTTGTTTAGGTATTTGTGGCCTGTCTGGGGGCTAGACGAATACTCAGTCGGGTGTAATCCGCCCTGGCGTAAAAGGCGTCCAAAAGGGGAGTCTTGCATTGTTGTTCATTCCATCTGTACATTTCGTTTTCTTCAGGTTTAAGTTGAGTCTCATTATTTTGTCGTACAGTATATCGATTTTGTCTTACTTTTATTATTTTGATTTTCATTTGTCTATTCTAGATCGATTTTCTGTGTTGACAAGTTTACGTTTCGCAGATCCTGTAGATTTGGTATATTTTGGTTCTAGCTGTGTGTGCTAGGAATTGTTGTACTTATTCTGAGATAAGTTTGTTATTCTAAATTTGGATCGGACTGCGTTTGTTTGTTGAAACATTTATCGATTCTTGATACTGACACTTACATTTATGATTATGACTTTTACATTCTAGGATAACTTTGTTATCTTGTTGAGTCTGTTAACTTTCTTGTAGTTTAGTTAACGTTTATATTATGGAGTTTGGACGTTATGATGTTTAGAACTGTTGATAGTGTTGTTCTGTTAGCTGTTATTGCATCTCTATTTAGAGGATTTGGAGATCACACTTATACACAGATCTTTACAGTTTATTTTGTTCTTGTCGTATAGAGTTTTATCGTACCGTGTAGGTTTTCCTCTTGTGAGGGTTTTGTGAACTCATATACGTACTGGACGTTTGATTTTGTCTATTGGATTTTATAGATTCCAGTTTTGAATACCGATTTTGACGTTAACAGTTTGTTAACTTGTTTACCGATTTTGACTGTTATTATATTAATCTTATAGAAATCTTTCACTTTAGTTTTATAGTTGGCATATGGGTTGTTGTTTTACCTGCATATTGCTGTGTACCGTTTTCTTAATGACCATTGTGTTTGATTCTAGAAGAATATCTTTATTTTGGACTTTGGGATACATCTCTGATGTGATCCATTTTTATTCTCGAATTTGACAACACTTTCGTGTAAAGAAGCGGGGTGGACGTCAAAAAAATTCCGTCGTCCATTTCCGTATGCTTCTAATAGGGCTGAGATCGACATCCCTCGTTTTGTAATCGCGACTTTTTCGTTTTGATCTTGGACGTGACTCTGTTTGTTTTGATTTTTGGTGTTTTGGTCTTAAACCGTATTAGTGTGTTGGTAGGCCGCCGTTGCACTTTAAACTTTTGTTATATCGTATCATCTTATTTTGTTTGGCCAGATTAAGTTTTTTGTTGTGTTCTATCGTATGACGTAACGATCGTTAGATTGTTGGAACTCGTAAGTACACAGTGTCTCAGTTACTCATTTCCTACCTTTTAGATTCTTACTTATTTTCCTTATCCATTTGAATCCTTAACGTTAGTAATATACCTTTTTAGTTTATCCTGTTTTTTTTAGCTGCTTTTGCTTCACAGAAGTCTGCTTGTTTTGGTGTTTTTTTTTGTTTTCGTTTTTTTTTGTAATCCTCGTACCGACCGAATGTCGAAGGGCCTCTGTGGTGGTCTAGGCCGAGCTAACTGTAGACATGGTGAGTTGGTTTGGTTATTGTGGTGCTAATGAGTTTCTACCGTCAATCAATCTGAGCGTCGATAGTTTTGCTTGACCTTGTGTCATTATCGTCTTCTGCGTTTTGCTTTTCTTCTATCTTGTTTTAGATAGATAGTCTGACGTTAAGTTAAATTCGCTTCCTGCGTACTATTCTGTTCCTATTCTAGTTTGAGATAGTTTTGCGTGACGTTATGTCAATCTCGTCTTCTGCGATTAGTTTTGTTTCTATCTATTGTTGGATAGTTTATCGAGTATTATATTATTTTGGGTGTTATTTTTGGTATACTTCTGTTTGTATTACCTGTTTTATTTTGGCTTTAGTTTTACCGAGTATATTTTTAGTTTGTTCTACCAGATTTTTGGTTTATAGATTTGATGATTTCAGGTCTCCATTTATTTTTGATTTACTCCGTCTATTAGCGATTTCTCAGTACATTTCTTTTGCTTTTTCTAGTTTCCGACGTAATGATTGTTGTACAATTTTTGCCTATCTCATTTCTACTTTAGTTCGATCAGTTGCTGTTGCTTCGACTTATGTAGTTTTTTTTTGTGTTTCATCGTACCCTATCCTTAGTTTTTGGGAGAAATTTTCAAGTAAATTTCTGTTTTGTCAGGGGGGAGTTGTTACGTATAGAAAATCACTTTGCGTTATGCTGTTAAATTCTTTTTCCTTTTCTCTTATTCTAGGCTCTTCAAGTCCTTGTGATCCGCTTATTTTTCAATTGTTACAAATTACTCTATTTTATATTTTTAGGTTATTAATTATCAGGTCGTTTAAGCTTTTCTAAAGTTAAATAATTCCTAATTCTAATTTCGGGTTCGATTATTTTGACCGACCCTATATTTTCTGTTATATAATTCTAGTTCCGATATTGTTGAAGTTGCTATATTTGACGCAGTACACTTCTTTAAACATTCTTTTTGCCGCGTTAATCATTCTGACAGTGTTTTCCGATTTCCTCGAGTCATGTATCTCCGTTACTTTGTTTTATTTTGGGGGAATTCGCTTTTTGAAATGTAAGTTCTGCTTGTCGCAGTGTCTTGAATTTTGGAACTACTGTTTCAGTTTATTAATTATTAACGTTTTCGTTAGAGCGCCCTCTGTTCGGAATTTTGTTTCCCTCAGTTACAGAATTCTACTTTGAAAGTATAATTACCTTGATTTTGATATTTGCCGTTTCCTAAAATTTAATTATTTTTCAATGTGGGCTCGTTTGAACGCTTTAGGCGTACGTTAATTGTTGGGAGATTTTGAGCTTCGTTTTCTCTCGTTTATATTTCCGAATTTTCTGATGACGTATGTCGGCCATTGTGAGGAACACGCGGGTTTTCTGTCATTACTTCTTCCCAAGTCATCGCCACGTTAACGTGTCTTTTTTTGATTCGAAGAAGCTTGTTAGGCGGTAAGAGATATTTTTAATATATTGAGTATTACTTATTTCAAATTTCTCTTCTTAGGATTTTGTCGGGTTATCCGATTATTTGTGGAATATTTCTGGATTTCATATTTGTTCAGCCGGCATGGCGTATTTGAACTTTTAAACACATTCCGTTAAGACAATAATTCCTCGTGGTGACCGAAGGCCATCTGGAACCAAGCTTCCTGTACGGTGTTTGAAAACCCTTATATTCCGTTGATGAACTTTCCAGGAAGACAGGCTCCGGGGAAACGTTTCATCGAAGTCTTGGAGTCAGCTAAGTGTGCTTTAAATTTTTCGCTGTCTTTAAGGAGACATCTTTTGTTGAAGACAATTTAAAACTAAACTTCTTTTATCATCAATTGTGCGATAGTGTAAATTTTGGTATTTATATTGTTAATTAACTACGGAGAGGGGCTTCTCCTTTTTCTATATTCTTACTTTTGTGATCCTTTCACTAGATTAATCAGATTAAGGGCTTCACCCCCTAAATTAATTTAGTTTGGTAACTTTTTTATTTAGATTAACCTCATTTACTATTATTAATAATATCTTGAATAACTTATAATTCTGGCAACCATTTTATTGAGCAATTTATTAACCTTGAGGCTCATACCTTGAGTGGGGCTTCTGTCTAATTAGAGAGCACGTCGAATATTAAATCAGTGATTTCGTTATATTTATGTAAACATCTTGTACAGGACCATAGTAAGAATTCTCACTTCCGTTCTCTCGAAGTATCTAATCTTTGTAAATTTGACGTTTAGATTTATATTAAATTTAATTATAACCTGCTATACAGGGGGTTGCTTTCACATGTAGTATACCTTTGCTTGTTTTGCTTTCGAGCACATTTGATTTGTTAGAATCTTAAAGCGTTACTTTTGTTAGAAAATATATATATTTACCTCAATTTTGCTGTAATTTTATATACACGGTGTCAAATATTTTATGGACATTTAAATTTTGTTCACGACATTTTATATTCTTACGCTTTCCTGTCATTACATTTAGAGAGGCTTAACCTCGATCGTAAGTTAATAATTTTCTTTTGATGGCTTATCCTGTTTTGTATATTTTTGAATACTTACATATTTAATCAGCTATACCGAGATAGAGAAACGTACACCTGTGGGATCTTGTGAATTAATTTGATATCGTTGATAACTCCCGATTGTTTTACTTTTGGTTATATTGTTAATCTGTATATCGTTTGTTGAAATTTTGTTGATTGATTAAAGTTATTTGTAGTTTGGATTTTGTGTTTGATTTCTTACTCGGCGTGTGTTAGAGAGATCACAGTTACACGTTTTGGCAGCAACTAGGAGTGGGGGAATACTTCTCTCTTTTGCGACTGAGGCCATCTAGCTCCACCCGCAGCCGTGTATACGGGGTGCGCCTGCCGTGACTTTATGCGGTGGCGCCTTTCTTTTCCAACGAGCGATCTTTGATCCCACACGCTCTCCTTCATACGAGCTAGTCGGTAGGGGCATTTCGTTGGAGCGTCCACCTTCAGGTGGGTCAGTCCGAAAGAGAGGGGTATTCGCTGAACATCAAGCGTCGGCCTTGTTGTTAGCGTGCGCTACTATTTAAGATCGCGTAGGTAGCACAACGCATTACTATTTCTTGAACAGCATGCGAATTTTCTTCATTCTAATTCCGAAAATTTTCAATGTTGACTCTTCCATCAAGATAAAAATATGCTTCATGCTTACAAAAATAAGAATGATCTTCTTTCTTACCTAACACCTAATTCAGAAATGTACGACGTTGCAAATGATCTGTAACTTTTAATTGTTAAGTCAACTTAATTTTGTAAGCTGTAAGATGCAGATCTTTCTAAAATTCGATGAGTGGTGGCCTTTGAAATGTTAAATTATTTGGAACGACGTCGAACTGATCGCACAATTTCTTGCACTGCAAAAATATTGGAATTTGACAAGGACGTACTCGTGTTGCCTTGTCGATAATAGAGCCTGTCTCTCCAAATCTCTTAATTAAGGTACGAACTGTCGACTACGCAGGCGCTTCGTTTCGTGCTAATCTTGTGCGAATTTTTCTTAATACAATCTTCAATGATCGTCTATTTTTATAAAATAAACAATTTGTTGTTGAACTATTACATGAATCATAGACGTCTTATGGTTTGCAGATAATTGCTAAATATTGGCGTCCTCCATTTCACAGAACAAATGGCGCAGAATTCAAATCCTATAGTTTCAAGGCAGCCTATAAATTCTGCATTGACTATGGAAATGCTACCAAAATTATTCCCAAAATACTTCTAACGGATAAATTTTAAACGAGAATATGAGGGTTGATTAAACTTTTCTTCATTCCTTATCGCTAGTTGGCAGTCTAGTTGTTTTTTTTGTTATGGTAGCAGTTCTTGTATTGAGTGTTACCAAGTCGTTTTAATACTGACTGTGAGAGAAATTTGATTTATGAATCCTGAGCATGGTATATTTAATGGAGATGTAAATTTGAGATACAAACTATACACCTTTGCTTATTGACAATATCTTACTTTTTGAATTATTTATATTGTAGAGTTTTGGTTTACTTACATTTAATAATTTATGACTAGTTTCCATTCATTTTTATAAAAATGTATATTTGTCTTTGCCCTGTTAATAAATAAGTACGTGTTTGTATTAGATGTTAAATAAATTAGGTCTTACGAAGTAATCTCTGACCGACTATTGCCTTATAGGCATTTAAATTTAAATCCCTTCATTGTCAGCATTTTTTTAAATTCTTATTTATAAATAATTCCTTTCTTACCTTCGGTGTTTTATATTTATATTTATGATATCGATTTTTTTGCTATCCTTGCGAAATTAAATGATTTATGGTATCCTGGAGAATCTCATGCTGGGCTTCTTGAATTTGGTGACGAAGGTACAAGTAGGTTATGTGGTGGTTGTGGTAAATTACCCAGTCGAGTACCAATCATATCCCACACATATTCGTTTCGTGACCACTCTAGTAAGCGAGAAGGCCATGGTAGCAGAGACAAGCTGTCTTCTTGTAAGCACCTTGTAGTAACCCATGCTGTATGAGGGTGTGCGTTATCTTCTTGGAAAAGGGGTTGGATTAACCTTCGTAGGTACGGAAGTGCAACAGGCTGCAGTACTGCAGGCTTTCGCATGTAATCATTTGCATTCAAATTTTTGTCAATAAAAACTAGAGGTGACTTACTACCGTATGTTATCGCAGGGTGGTATGCCGTTCCACAGCAAATTCTAAATTTCTGCGTTCTCCGCGAAATCTCTTTACTTTTCTGCAACTATCGTGGATACACAGGCAGAATCGCGACTCGTCAGAGATTCCATTCACCATCCCAATTTGAACTGGCGTACACCACTCAATCCAAGCTACACGATGTCGATGTTTCAGTGGGAGACATAAAAATGGTCTATACGAACGAAGCTAAAAAACGCGTATTCTGCGATATATCGTTGCCATAGAGACTCTTTGTTATAAAATTCCCAACCAGGCATTATCAATCGACAAGGTTGTGGAAACTGTCTTGTAAAGCCGCAATCCTCAAACGTGTTGTAGTTGTTCGACTCCTTCAGGACTCTTTCATACCACTTGGACCAACACTGTAACAGTGTTGACATACTGCATCCTATACGGTAGGAAATTTGTCCTATTAAAAACCGGCTTTCCGCATACCTACAATGCGCCCCTGTCGATTTCACTTAAATGATTATAATTGTTCCGTTAACGTCGCCTAGGCATAATGACTTAATGGCTTAATAAATCAAGAACAAATCGCTACAAAATATTGCTTCAATCCGAAGGAAACGCAAATTTAAAAATATAATTTTTTGATAAAACAAAATAAAGAAACTGCACACCTGTTAAATTTTTTTGTCCATATTGTTATCATTTCTTATCAGAGACAAAACAGAGTAGTATAAAAAGTTTCATTGCAATTGGTCGACTCTTTCCATATGTTCGATTTTCTTTTGAAAATCAGTATATATTTGTTAATTGTTAAATTTTTGCAATCAAAAGTACCAATGGTCAGGAATTATCTTGATCTGCATTGATAAGTTAAAGGCGGTACTTGTATTAATGTATATGCATTCTATTATGGAAATTTACATAAAACTGTTGACAATCTCATGTTACAATTAGGGAACTACTTCAAACAACGCTGCAACTATAGTAAGACTCAAAATTTACGGACCGATTTAAACTTTATTTATAAATATGACAGTGCTGTGGTATCAATTTTTTTTGAATACAGAAATTAGAAAATATATTCTTTGTAATAGCGTTGTTTTATTTTAATATTTACTTTCGTTTATTAATGAAGTATTTATCTCGTTATAAATATACATGCTGTAATAAAATGAAATATAGTTTTCAATATAGTTATAGCTCTCTTCCTCGGTCAACTCTAAATACCCGGAAATTAAAAAATGTCTGATTAGGCAATTGGAAAATATTACGATTTTTCTAAAGTGAAAATCTCTGAATTGAATATTTTAAAATAGTAAAATTTCAAATCTAACGTCCACAGTTATCAATTATTATGTTTAGTTTTTACAGTTTATATTATTTTGCCTCTCTAAATGTATTACATATTATACATATTACATAAATAAAAAAAAAGATACTAGTAATATTACTATGTGAAACACAATAACATACCGCTTATATCTAATAATAAGTCAGCCTCGACTTTGTTTTGATCGATTCATCTAGGTGCTTCCACTAGATGGATTAAATAATTTTTTTCTTAATTTTAGAATCAATATTACAAAGCAATTTTAAAAGAAACGAGTACTCAGGCGCATTTATTTTCGTAAAAGCCTTAACATCCGACTGAATATATTCCTTTAATACATATTATTTGTGAATACTGTTGCCATCTATAGCGATTATTATCTGAGGAACTCGTCGGTTTGAAATTGTAAATTTAGTCAATGAAACATCAAAACTATTTAACGTATGACTCGCATGGCGTTACGGTATTAGTTTCTATTTTAGTGGATTTCCTTGCTCTAGATGGAAACGTATTGAATGGAAATAAATTAGGAAATTGAACCAAAGCTAAACTCTCGGATACATTGTAAACCCAACTCGTGTTATGGTGAACACTATAATGTAGGAATTTTAATGTAAACGTTAATTAACTGACGATCGAAGTAAACAATAACAAAGCATTTCCTTCGATAATTTAATGTTACTTGAATGTATTTAGCCAAGTTTAAATAGATATAATCAGCATGAAGTAAATGTTTAATAATAAGTTTTTCTATTTTGCGTTCGAAATGAACTCATTATGAAACCCAAAACAGTATCGAAATGAGCTTCATTTCGATACGCTTTTTTTCATTTTTCAATGTTGGCGTTGTTCGAATACAGAAATAAATATCATTGCTGTCATTTGATTTTAAGAATTTATGTACATTTGACAGATATGATATATGTCCGTATTTTACACAAACAACGTATGTTGTATACAATTGACAACAACATATATATGTTTCTATATCACTCATGTTTATATTTTTAAATGAAGTATCAAGTAATGTTAACGAAAATTAGTAAATAATTTGTAATATAATATACTTCGCGGATAGCAAGATTTAAATTTGAAAATGTCAAGTATCAATGTGACCAACTGCATGCTTTATATAAAAATTAAACTCTGAACTTTCAAATTACATAATTCCAATTTAAGCAATTTATTAATGTAAAAAACGCAAAATAGAAAAAATAGTATAAAAAACTCGTTTCATAAGGCCTTTTGCCGCACTCGCTCTTTAGAAAACTCGCCGCTGTCGCGGCTCGTTTTCTAAACTGATCTCGTGCGGCAACATGGTGCCTTATGAAACTTGTTTTTTAATATACTATTTTCTACAAGAATGGTGTTAATTTTTATGCTTGTCTGTGGAAATATTTCTCTTTGCAACTATCTTTTTCTACTTGTAGGTGATTATACATTTTTTAATAGTATTTTTACTTATGTTTGGTTATACTTATCAGTGACCCGTTATGAAATGTTCTTTATATTGTTCCATTAACTTGCTTAATATTGCTCTCAATAGAGCAGCGATGCACATACCGCAGCCCGCGGGCCGCATGCGGCCCACTGTCGATATTTATGCGGCCCGCCAACGAATTTTAAAAATTGTTCGAAAAACTACAAAAGTAGGTAAAAATCCATTCAAATCAATATTTCTTAACTTTTTATTTTATTCTAACTTTTGTAATTGTTAGTAAGATATGTATCTCTAAGTACCTACTTTCTTGTTCAGGTTTACTACGTAGGACATGTATGCTCCTCCTCGATCCAAGCATATTGTTATGAGACTAGAAATCTATCGAACCAACTGGATTACTCGAAGATTTGCTAAACACGTCGGTATTATCCCTGAACAATGTGGTAGGTTATCAATGTTAGGTAACTCGAATAAATACAACGCATCGCCCGCTATCGGGGCAGTTAAGTTTTAACTACGGACAAGCGAACGTCATATTGTTTGAATTGTAATCTGTGAAGAATAAATATTTCGTCTTTCGAACTTGGCATCTACCTACGTAACAATATAATATCAATTTTGATATGGATAAACCAGGCCCCAGTAAAAAACGTAGTCGTAAGGTTGAAGATGAAAATCGACAGTTTCAAGAAATTTGGACCTAAAATACTTTTTTATTTCATCGCATAACAAAAGTGTCTGTTTAATATGCAAGAGTAGTGTTTCTATTCCGAAGGAATATAATGTGAAAAGGCATTATGAAACTCAACATCATACTTTTACGAAATTAACCGGCGAAAATCGAACGCAAAAAATTTCCACTTTACAAAGGGAACTAATAGGCCAGCAAGCAATGTTTACAAAACCAATTCAAGATGCTGAAACAGCTACTGTAGTTAGCTTTAAAATATCTCGAATAATAGCGAAAACTTGTCGGCCTTTTAAAGATGGTGAGTTTGTTAAGCACTGTTTAGATATCGCCGCAAAAAAAATGTGTCCGAAAGATGCAAAGAGGTTTGAGAAAATTCAACTAAATCGGATGACTGTTCAAAGCAGACTTACCACATTAGCAGCTAATATAGAAGAGCAATTAGCCACGAAATCGAAAAGTGTTGAGTATTTTTCTATAGCACTCGACGAATCTACAGATATAAGTTCCACTGCTCAACTCTTAATATTTTTACAAGGTGTAACGCAAAATTTTGAAGTGAGTGAAGAACTGATTGGTATGAGTTCTTTGACAAGTCAAACCGAGAGGAGTGACATGCTCAAAACTCTTCTGGAAAAATGTTCTATAATGGATTTTGATTTAACGAAATTATCTGGAATTACGACTGACGGAGCACCTTCAATGGTTATAAGTAAATCTGGGATAATAACTATGTTAAAAGAGTATTTACAAACTAAAAACATAGATACCAAGGAATTAATGCAGTTTCATTGCATTATACATCAAAAGGCCCCCTGTTCAAAATTATTGGGATTTGAAAATGTGATGAAAGTTGTAGTGCCTACTGTAAACTTTATAAAATCACGAGGTCTCAATTACCGACAATTTACACAATTTCTCGAGGATATTGAAAGCGAATATGGTGATTTCCTGTTTTACACTGAAGTAAGGTGGCTAAGTCGTGGGTTGTTACTAGAGCGGTTTCTTAACTTGTTTGAAGAAATCAAAATATTTCTGGCGGAAAAGAAAAAGGACGTCTCCGAACTCGACAACCCTGATTGGCTGTGTGACTTAGCGTTTCTTGTAGACATCACAAATCACTTGAATGTCTTAAATACGCGACTCCAAGGCAAGGATCAATTGATTTCGCAGTTATACTCTCATGTTTCGTCCTTTCAATGCAAATTGTGTCTTTTCAGGACACAAATCAATTCAGCCAATTACAGCCATTTTCCGAACTACAAAAAAATTATGGAAAAATTCAATAAAACTCATGTCAATTTCGCTTATGTTAAAAAAATTGATATTTTAATACAAGCTTTTCATGATCGTTTTCTAGACTTCAAAAAAGTTAAACCTCTATTAGACATTTTCAGCAATCCTTTCAACATTTCACCCGAAAATGCATCGGAATCAATTCAGCTGGAATTGATAGACATGCAAAATGATGATAATTTACAAAACAAGTTTAATGAAGGTAATTTACTCAACTCTTACCGTTGCGTTGACAAAACCGCTTATAAAGAGTTGCGAATAAATGCATTGAAATGCGCAAGCTTATTTGGAACAACTTATATTTGTGAGCAAACGTTTTCAGTGATGAAACTTAACAAAACAAAAAATCGAAACCGTCTGGCAAATCAAAATCTGGAAGCAATTCCACAAGTAATGTGGAGCCAAACATAAACAAAATTGTTAGGTCAATGCAATGTTATGCATCAAAATAATAAAACATGAAATATTACATTGTAATGATTAGATTATATTACTATTACATAATTACAACAAACATTTTTGAATGTTCTTTTATTTTTATCATTTGTAGTAATTCATACTATTTAAAAATAAAAATATTTGTGTTAATAAGTATTCTCTGTAGTGGCCCGTCCTTGGCTTATAATTTTCCCTAGTGCCCCTGTTCCCTATAAGTCTGTGCATCCCTGCAATAGAGGATCTATTTGTATGCAAGAACTTGTATCTTCTCATCCTTCATATCTGAAATGGATGTTTCCTTTATTTCTTATCTTTTAATATTTGTAGCAAGTTTTTATTCATCACGTAGTTTCCTAATTCTTCTCATAAATAAACAAAAATATAACTGGAGAATAATTTCTAGATTTTCTATTTCATTTTGTTTCTTAGCACATTATTTTGTAACCTGTAGAATTCTTGCAATTATTCTTTTAATATTACGAAAGGTAGAGTACACAGTCTAGTCATATCTACTGTCAATGTCATTTGTACAAAATTTCAAAATTTCTTAACAGCGCTTAAACCTATCACCAGGAATATGCAAGAGCTTTTTCGCCCCTTAATACTAACGGACGTTTCATATACCATTGCTCAAGATATTGGTGATGTCGCCGATCTTCCTAATATCGGTCGTTTGCATTCTGCACGTACGTAAAATACTGTGGCAGCTGTTACTAATAATCGTTCTAAATTCACTGCAGAAACTCTAAGTTGTCCCGTGAAATTAAAATACAACCCAGAAGAATTTCACGCATGATTGTTGAAGATATAGGCCAGCGTGTTAACAGAAGGAACAAACGTCATCTTTTAATACCAGCATTGACTAGCCATTAGATCGAAGACGATATCACAAAATATTATTCTCGGAGGAGAAAATCTTTACTATTAGGAATAATTCAACCAACAGAGTAATGAGGTTCAAAATTCTTTAGAAGTCAGGAAGACAGCGACCCCTGTTCATCGAGCGTGGATACCTTCTGTCCTCAGTAATGATTTAGCCTACGAAAGTGTTTCTCGTTTTAATTTTTGAGAGATTGCCGTGAAAACATCGGCTCGAAAGTACCAAGAAACTGTGCCAAAGATTCTGACAAACTCATTGCTAATGTAGAAGAAATGAGTTTGGAACAGAATGAGGCACCAGTTTACAAAG
This sequence comes from Melolontha melolontha, assembly GCA_935421215.2. Classification (NCBI taxonomy): domain Eukaryota; kingdom Metazoa; phylum Arthropoda; class Insecta; order Coleoptera; family Scarabaeidae; genus Melolontha; species Melolontha melolontha. The sequence continues at coordinate 118,078,810 of OW285235.1, forward strand.
TAAAAACTATCCAAAGATGACTAGGAAATGACGTTCTTAAGTTTACGCTTCAGATTGATCGCCTGGCAACTCTGACCTGAACGCTGTCGATTATGGAATGTCGTTGACGGAAAATATGATCTATAAGAAACATCCAAGATTTTTAGACTCTGAAACAATCAATTCTGTCTGCACGCAGGAAACCAAATAACAAATTATAGATCGTTTCAAAGCTTAGCATGTGCACTTCTAGCAGCAAGCGCTACGTTTTCAAAACATTCATACTGGGTTACAATGGTGTAAAACAAAGTTTAGCTGAATTATTAATCGTACCTTCACCTATAGGAATCGCATATGGTTTGTTGGAGGGATATTTAGACCTTGAGATATGCCTTTGACTTTAAATTTCCATGCAATGTTTAAGAATATTTTTTCGAACATGTTGTCATTTTACATTTTCTTCGCATTCAAGATTTCTAACATGTTTACCATTTAAAGGCACATGGATATTAAAATATGCATGAACTTTTTCCCACTGCATTTGTATAATTTGATCAAAGTACAAAACCCATATCTTGCTCGTTGTTAGTTACGATTTTGAATATCTACTGTCCTTGCAATTCTAACGGTTATCTACCAATCCTACAACCTATCTTCTATAACAACATGATGAAACATTTTGCTGCGACTGATACATATGTTTTTGGCACTTTGCGATGGTTTTTTCGAAAATACCTATTTTTTCGCCTCGCACTAGGAAAGTTACTTAGGTATTTGTGGAGCTTATCAAGACGAAATGTAGAAGACTATCCCTACTAACAAAATTTTGCTAATATGAAGTATAGTAGATTTCCTGGCGCAAATCATCTCTAATCACCCCAAATCCTCATATTTTGATGAGTATTTTTTTCGTAATAATTAAAAATTGTGTTTTTGTCATTACTTTTCCTTACGTTATTCTAATTCTTTCTTCATTTAATTGTAACGTTTTGTAGGACTCGCCGTTTTCCTCTTTCTTTAATTTGTAAAAGATTACATTTGTTCATTCCAGAAGACTAAATTTTCTCTTCAAATATAGTTCCCTTTTATTGATAGACAAACAAACTTATCAAACATAAATTAGGTGACAACTAAAAGAGGGACAATGTACGTATCTCCAAGAAATTATTTCGTCACAATATATGAAACAGTCAAATTATTATTATTAGAGTAGGTATTAGTAATTAATACTTTTTGAAAATGATTAAAATGCCATTATGCATTTATGTAAAGTCATATTACACTTGTTTCAAATAAACAACCGTTAATAACGGAAGAGTGATCTTCAGGCCAGGTATGGAAGAGTATACTTTTCTGCCCAACCTCCCTATTATCCTTTTTATTATCTCTCAAAAGTTTTTTCTGGTTGTTTTTTCTGGTCGTTCAAAAATATGTATTTTTTCTTGTTTTTGCTCTCGTATCTTAATCTGTTTTTTTTTGCTTTTTCTTCTTAGAATCTGATCACTAATTGTAAGTCTAGTGCAGACTCGTCAATAGAGACCGTTTTTCATCCCATGAATGTCTAATACTTGAATATCGCTTTAGCTGCCTTATTAAAATATTTTATAATAATCACCGTATTATCCGCATATTAGTTCTCGTAATCGGTACAATAAATTGTTTTCGTACTCGCTTATCAAAACCTGTCATTTCACGATTCGATTTGCGTGCGTAAAAAGTCACTTTAAACACGAGTGCGTAAAAGTAAAGTTGGTACTTCCTGGAACTTGATTAATTTAGTGACATTTTAAAATCATAAATCCCTAACCTTAATAATATGCTACCCAGTTCGTTGTTTTTCTATGAAAATAAAAGGAAATGAAATAGAAATTGTTATATTTGGAAGGTATGTAATTCAATGTCAGAACAGCAACAAATATTATTTTTTAAATTTGTAGAAAACTAAAAAAAAATTGTCAGAAGTGGGATTCGAACCCACGCCCTCAGAGAGGAGCAGAACACTCGAGAACCCGTATAACGGGCAAGGTAAACCTAGAGTCAGGCGCCTTAGACCGCTCGGCCATCCTGCCAGATACTAGTAATATTGTTAAAATACTTATAAATATAAAAATTTTAAAATAATTTTTATATTTTATATAAATATTATGATTGTTTATAGTTCTCGTACAAAAAATATTGTACAAACTTCGTGCGTGAAACATTTCACGAATTCGTGTCCATAAAGCGCTCGCCTACGGCTCGCGCTTTAAACTGGTCACTCATTCGCGAAATATGATTTCACGCACTTGGTTCGTAAATAACTATTTTGTACTCGCTTATCAAAACCTGTAATTTCACGATTCGATTTGCGTGCGTAAAAAGTCACTTTAAACACGAGTGCGTAAAAGTAAAGTTGGTACTTCCTGGAACTTGATTAATTTAGTGACATTTTAAAATCATAAATCCCTAACCTTAATAATATGCTACCCAGTTCGTTGTTTTTCTATGAAAATAAAAGGAAATGAAATAGAAATTGTTATATTTGGAAGGTATGTAATTCAATGTCAGAACAGCAACAAATATTATTTTTTAAATTTATAGAAAACTAAAAAAAAAATTGTCAGAAGTGGGATTCGAACCCACTTCCTCAGAGAAGACCAGAACGCTCGAGAACCCGTATAACGGACAAGGTAAACCTTGAGTCTGGCGCTTTAGACCGCTCGGCCATCCTGACAGATAGTAGTAATATTGTTAAAAATACTTATAAATATAAAAATTTTGAAATTATATTTATATTTTATATAAATATTTATATATTAAAGTTCTCATACAAAAAATATTGTACAAACTTCGTGCGTGAAACATTTCGCGAATTCGTGTCCATGGTCACTCATTCGCGAAATATGATTTCACGCACTTGGTTCGTAAATAACTATTTGGATTCGACTCGCATTATTTTTTAGTAGTTTTCTCGGACTACCATTGTTATATTTTGCTGGTAGTCAGTCTACTAATAACACTAGTTTATAAATTTAAGTTTGTTCGCTGGTATTTGAATTTTAATACGTGATATTGGCTAAATATTTTATTATTTGTTACGAGCGTATATAACTATATTGCATTTAATAATGACAAAATTGACATTTCTACATTTTAATATATCAAAACATACATAAATACTACATAGTATTAATCGAAATTCTGAAGCCTTCATTAATAAGATCGTTGTCTCTTTGTTAAAAAGACAGTTCAATCGTTTGTCTTTTATGCACAAGCGCAGGGAGTCTCTGTTTAAACACCAACAGTAGTCGGTCATCATTGTATTTCCCTGGTACCTCTGCTCAAATTCTTTTAGGTACTGATGGAACATCTCTCCTTTTTCTTCTCTCATTTGTCCAAGATTTTCCGGGAAAAAATTAAGATGGGCTTGCAAATGGTTGATGGTTATATAGCAACTTAAATCGGGAAGATTTTGCAGCATGTTTTGAACAACTTTTCCATAATCCTTGGATTTTAGAAAGTTTTCCGTTGCACTTTCGAAATAAATCCAGGCTTCCTTTTCAACGATAGTCATAGTAGTTTTAAAACGACTCTCCGAAACCAATTTATGTTAAACAAAATAATTAAATGCTGAATATCTAATGTAATCTCAATCCTATTTCTTTTTTAATTTCATATTGTGTATATTAGAAATGAATATAAGAAAGAATTTCGTAGCGGATAGTCAAACTCGATATGAAATTTTTTCTAACAAAATAAAATTTGCCCAAATACTTTGGAAGGATTATTAATCGAAAAATCTAGATTATTAAATACTTTAATATATTTAATCAAATTAAAAGAGATACAGGATTATAAATATTTAACTAAAAATCCTTCTCAAGTTTTTATTTATTAGATCCTATAATATTCGTTTTACGTCAGTGTTATTGCCGCTTATATATTTATTTTATTGGACAAGAAATCTGTAAGTTAATTTGTTTTTATAATTCTTTTGGCTTAATGCTTTAATTTGGCACTATACTGCAAGAAATAAAAAGTTTATTAGGCAATTGTATACGGCTTAGAGGTTTCCGTCAGCGACCTTTAACCTATAACGTACTGTTTGTTCCATTTGTTACGGTCGAAGGAGCTACCCAAAATATAACTACTAAATTACAGAGACTATGTTTCACTTCATTTAGTAGATTTAACGATAGATAAAGTGCTAATTTCTTTGCTTCGAATATCTACACATTCACTAAGAGTGGAAGACGCAAAACGATCAAAATATATTATTAATGAAATTGTACTTTCACTTGTTTGCAAATAATTCTAGTGAGAATCTTCCATAATATTTGTACATTTTGTGAAAGCTTCAAATAAACATTTTTAAGTAAGTAATTTGTTATTAAAGTACAAGGAATTTTTCCGAGATTTATACAACTTATCAGACGTTGTGTCGAGTTTTCTTTTTTTAACGGATGAGCGTGAAACTTTAGTGGTTCTCCTCCCTTCCAACTGACCCACACTGTTGCCTATCCCATATAAATAAATTTTATTGAAGATAAGTTTTTAACTTAAGATGTATCAGAAGATGTGGACAGTTGGTAACGACTTTTTTTGCGGCTGAGATGGAAACACTAACGCGCGCTGTCAGCCTTAACTGTGTTGGAAATTATATGAAGTTTTTGTGATTGTAGTGGTGAGTACCCTCTATTAACAAAATTAGTAACGTAAGAAAGTGCAGCGATATAGTGCAGTACATTATTAACTTGGACAATAACACTTACGACAATGGTTCTGAAAGTTTGCAATCCGGCGTCATGGGAGGAACTCGGAATTATTACAAGCTTGTTCTAGTTTGTCCGGTGGATCTGGTGCAAAATAATTGGTTGCAGTGGTTTCGAAAAGCTTCATAAGTGCTATGGTAGTTTAGCAATTATGAAGCTTTTCGAAACCACTACAACCAATTATTTTGCACCAGATTTGCACACAACAGTGATTGTGTGCACGACAGAGGATTTAAAAAAACACAATCATAGTTACACATAGTTCATGTATAAACTGTTGTCGATTAATTTTGTTATTATTGTGCTTCGAACTGCTTACGTGTTCTTTACAATGTGTTTCTGACCAACGCATTAGATATGTATTGCACACAAAACATTTAATTTTTGAGCCATTGTATATTAAATCCGGGAAATCCATAATAAACTTATTCACTTCGTCTGACAACGGTCGTTTTCTCGATTTATGTGTCGACGACATTCTATTGCATATGCTTACATTTACATGCAGTCTAAGCAAGTACAAAACACATACTGAATGTTTTTTATTAGTTATGATGCAATACAATCCTCGTCACATCGGCGCACATGGCGGGCACGGAAATTGGTATGCTCTACTTATAATAATAAAACGGCATATATACGGCTACAAAATACGAAATACATTTTTATTTGTTCATTTTGTAGTTCAAGTTGGGTAAAGGAGTATTAATATTTACTAGCAATACTTTCTCAAGGTTCTCTTCTGTAAAATTTGTTCTCTTTAAATGAAATACATCCTTGTAAATAGAAAACGTTTTTCTACATCGCAACTGGCTATAGGTGCATACTGGAAATATTCTTTTATTTCAACGTATTTAGCAGTTAGATTTTGAGTAATTGTCCCCATACACAATTGCCGCAATGTTATTATATCTGGATTTCTATAAAAAACTGCGTCAAACTTTTCCCGAAGGCCACATCCGAAGTCACTTGGAATATTTTTCAAATTATTAATAACCACATCTAATGTGGTTAATCCATCAATTAATTTGAGATTTTGATTTTCAAAATAAGTGATTAGTTTTGGCAATTTTCCAAAGTGTTTCTGAAGAAAGTACAACTGATTTTTTAAATGTGGAATTTTTAGTTCCTTGCACTCCGAAATACTCCGAGCATCATCATTTAAACATGCAACGAAATTTTGTAAACTATCGAAATTCTCTGCATAAAAACTAGTAGCTTCCAACCATGTCCCCATCTAGTTATTACTGGAGAGGGAGACAGTGATAAAGATGGAAGTTTTTCCCTGTCAAGAGCTACTCTCAATGGTGATTTTCTGAAAACTTTGTTAAAAACCAGGAACATTTCGACCAGTATATTTTTGGAGAAATATTTTTAAAGTGGGACTGTTAAATTTATTTAATGGAATATTAGCCGCCATAAAAGTTTCACAGAGTTCTTCGTTAAAGTTGTCAGATTCCAACGGTTGCAATTTCTGTGCATGTGTTTGCGATGCTAAGTGACGTTGCACGTGCGATTTCATGGAATTTTTTAACGATATTTTACAGATTTTGCAATAAATTTCGGAATCACTGACAATGGACATACAATCAGTATGACCGTAAATCCAACTCGCCATTGTTTTACGATGACGTTCTCGACTTAAACAATGCTCTAGACCTAAATAAATGAAAACTAAAAATGTATGCGTAAGTTATTGAAACTGAACGAAATTCAATGCACACTTACGTCAAAATAATTGGGAGAAGTAGATTCAATCAAACGTCATGAAACAGGATCTATCACAAAAATTACGATGTAATTAACAGTTAAAACTATGAAAACAAGAAACTAACTCACCGCACTTTATTTATCTTCCGAAATATGAACTAATAAATAAAACAAATTATAAAAACCCCGCTTCTATCTACGCTCATGAAAACAGAAATTTAACTGTATTTAACTGTAAATTTAATGTAAATATCCAACAAAAAACGTCGCAATTGTCGATGAAAACAGATGTGCGCGCTAGCCAGATCAATAGTGCATTCAATAACTGCGTGATGTACTTACAGATGTTGTAGACTATTTATATCGCCCGTCGTAATGACGACGTCGTTTCAACCCGATGTGTCCGGTCTCTACTCATAACTAATACGATACCTCTGTACCCATAGTCTTCTTGATTGCATATGCTTAATGTTTATTTACTATATTTTGATTTCAGAAAGTTTGTTTTGTATATATAAATTTGTTGCATGTTGAGCTCGATATGATTTAATACAAAATAACTGATTACGGCAGTTGCTCAAGCATATTTTTATGTGGACTCTGTATAACGTTTGGGTATCTCAGGCAGGCGCGGCTCGTGATGACGTATTTTGGTTTGCAGTACAATGATCCGAGTGCTTCGTGTATTCTCGTGTACTAACTGTAACGTTTGCTTAGTAAACACCGAAAACACACGAGGCACTCGTATCATTGTACTGCAAACCAAAATACGTCATCACGAGCCGCGCCTCTCAGGGCAATCTTTTTGGGTTCTACCTAATTAGGCTTAGCGTTCAAAGTAAATGTAAAGAAATAATACAACAAGAGGTAAAGTGTTAATAATTCTTTTATTGTTTGTTTGTATGTCACAAGTCATGTTGGTTTATGCTAAAATATCTCATTCTTAACTTGAAGACTTAAATTATCAATAAAAAGTTTTGTACAAATTTTATTTGTGAACAACACACGTATAGTTTTGGAGTCTTTGGTCTCGGATTCGATAGAATCTCTCAAACTATCACATTTTAGTGTTTCACTACTTAGTGGTTGACTACTGGCGATGATGGTAGTCCTTGCTTTTTGGTGAAGGATTGCGCTTATATTTTTGCCGATCCCCTATGCAAGATTTTCAACTTGATTATTCAAACGTCTGTATTTCCAGATTCTTGGAAAGTTGCCAGAATCTCACCAATTTTAAGAAGGGTGATTGTTCCGACATTCGAAATTATAGACCTGTTGCCGGTATCTCTACTTTTGCAAAGGTTTTTGAAATGTTAATTTATAAATATTTATCTTATGGCACCAGACCATATCTTTCTAATGCATAACATGGGTTTATATCTACTACAACTAATTTAGCACTGATATCTCAGGAAATAGCTCAGACTGTTGATGCTGGCGGCCAGCTGGACATTATTTACACGGACTTGATCACAGCATTTTATTGGAAAAGTTAAGCTTCTTTGGCATTAGTAGATCATTGCTGAGATTATTTCAGTCTTATCTCTCAAATAGAGTAAATTATGTTTTTTACAATGGCTTCAGGTTTAAACTCTTCTGTTCCACTTTGGGAGTACCGCAGGGGTCAAACCTTGGAACACTCTTATTTAATATCTTGATCGATGACCTTATCAAATCCATTAAATGTTCGGTATTGGTCTATGCTGGTGATATTAAGATTTATCACAGGATTGACTCCTTGGTGGATATTAACTTGTTGCAAACAAATGCTGACAAAATCTATAGCTGGTATTTGCGTAATAACTTAAGATTGAACACATATAAGTGTTTCCTGTTGTCTTATTCTAGAAAGATTAATACAATTAAGTCGCGCTACACGATTAATAATGTTGAGACTTCTCGTCAGTCTTCGATTAGGGATTTGGTATAGGGTATTTGGTATAGGGTATTACATATGATGAAGGATTTACATTTTCGGATCATGTCTTTAATGTTACAGCTGTTGCTTCTAGATCTCTTGGATTTATTATTCGTACATGCAAGTATTTTAATAACATCGATAACATTAAGACTCCTTTCTTTGCTCACGTAATTTCAAAGCTCGAATATGTATCCGTAGCCTGGTATCCTTTCTATGGTGCTCAGATCAATCTACTAGAGCGAATCCAGCGCAAATTTTTGAAATACTCTTCCTTTACGTGTGATGGTGTGTGGGATAAATTACGACGAGTTACTTGAACGACATGGCGTCGTTTCACTCTCAGAAAGGAGAAAGACCACTAGCGCTCTATTTATGCGGAATATCGTTACTGGTAAGGTAGACTCACCTGACTTACTGTCCAAAGTTTATTTTCTTGTGCCACGTTTGGAATCAAGATCAACGCAATTACTTCATATTCCTACAGCAAGGACGAACGCATTTTTAAAGGCGCCTATGGTATATTCGGCACAGAATTTTAATATGCTGGGAATGGATTTGCCGTGATTGTCATTCGTTTTCCAGATTTTTTTAAGCATACATATTTGGGTAATTATATGTGTATCTATGTTTATATATTATATGTACTTGCTCATTTGTATTAACTATTATACTTCTTTTTTGCCCAGTTCTGGATAATATCTGTTGGGCATTTAATAAATTATTATTATTATTCACTCACAAAAGTGGGTATTTGCCTTCCTAATGTTAAGCTTAGTAATCAAAGTGTACCTCTATTTTGAAATATTGGTTTCTAGCTTCTACTGATATTAGTTTCAAAATTTCCATTCAGCGACAATTTAAGTGGAAGTCTAGTTCCTACAGAATAGTACGCCTATCTTCACACTGTATGTGTTATTGTATTTCACATGTATTATTGAATGTCTAATTAAAATCTCAATACCACAGATATTTCGAGAATACTCGTGGAAACTTTCTTTCTACTCATTTGTCTCGAATACCTGGCATAAGATACACTTCAATCCTGTATTTATGGTTATTAATTCAAGTTAGTAATCCATATGCGTTTTATTTGTTGATTTGTTTCAGCTTTATGGACTCCAATTCTATCGCGTGTAAAGTCTTACTAACTCGAAACTAAGCTCCTCATATATTTTGTGAAATTCCTCTTTATTCATTATGTGCCTTGCCATATTAATAGATATTTAACAGCAATAATTTCTAAAATAAAATTTAATACTAATCACGATACTATTTGAGATAGATATCGTTCACTCTTTTACTATTTCAATTAATAACAATAATATAACGGAACGGTCAAGTCTTAGATGTTAAATGAAGAATGAATAATAAATCATGAATGAATGATTAATCAATGAATGTATGAATGTAAGAATGAGTTCTCGGATCAATAATGAATGATGAATCTCTCTATTCTGCAGTGCCCTGGCCTTTTAGATGCCGTGTCTGTTGGTTTTTGGAATATCTTTCCACTTCGTGGGATTTATTTCTATTTCTGTCTAGTTTAAAGTTTATTTTACATTTTGACCCCTGTATATTCCTATCTGTCATAGGTAGCTTCGTTTTTTCTATCATTGTGCCCATTTTTCTGCCCAATTTCTTTATTTATGTACTTTCTCCTTTGTCTTAGTTTCTGTGTTTTGTACCTTTTATCATGGGATTAGAAATTTCTTCCCGTTTCAATTCAAGGAACTCCTTTATTTCGTGTCTTTTTTTGAAAAATTTTCCAGATAATTCTGTTTGCGTCCTAATTAAATCCTCTTAGTACTTCTCCTTCCTTTTCTTTCTCCGTAGTTCTCTCGTATTAGTTCCTCTCGCACCTCTAGTTTCAACTAGTATTTATTGTTACTTATATCGTGCATAGTCGTTAATTATTGGGCATGCGCATTCTAGTATGCTTTTGATTTTTAAACTTTGCTTTTGTTTACGTTTTAAACATTTGTGTTTTTAATTGTATAATTTTTATAATACGATGTTCGTTATTGATATTTTTGTTGTTTTTAGATTGCACTGCTCCTGTTCTTGATGTTGAATGGCCTATTTGTTTGATTTTATTATTTCTAAATGTCTTTTAATGCCTCATGTTTACATGTCTATTTGGAAAGTTGTTTATAAAATACAATAAATTAAAGTAAAAAATTATTACTAATATGACTAATACTTAAAGATGTACCCATTTTCTACATTTTCGGTACATACAGCATGTTTTCTTATTTAATTATATTCTAAGTGTGCTTAATATTTAAAATAACTAAGTATCGTTAAATTATTTACATATAATTTTTAATACAAAATTGGACAGTTATATACGAGGTGCATTTTAAAAGATACGACCTCTCTTGATTTCTCTTTTATTCGGTTTTGGCTATTCAGGTCACGTTTGATTAATTTATACTTCATTAAATTCTATTTCTATTTTATACCCAAAGTCAAGTTTAGAATAATATGTATATAAACTTTACACCTAGCAGTAGAAAGGTTTAGAATTAAATTATGGATAAATATAAAATACACTTTACTCAATTTTAAGTATATCTATAATCTGTTTTTAGAATAATATAACTTGAGCAATTATTAAATTTTTTACCTTATAATTGGGTCTATAATGATTCATTACTCTCACAATCAGTGTTTTTTGAGTACTAGATTTTGTTTGTACATACTTCATTAGGCTGTAATTACGAATTTCCTTGGATAAATACGAGGAATCCATTGCAAAGCGTGGAGACCAAGCCGTTAGTCGGTCCATGCCAATCTTGCATATTTAAATTTTGTAGTCTTTGGTAATTTACGCCTTTTGAAATTTAACTCATTTTTACCGTTTAATGGAAATTTTCATTTTGAAAATAGTTTTCATAGTGATGGCAATTTTGAGCGTAACTCTATTATACATTTCAGAAGGATGCCATTCACTCAGGTTACCCTTGGCCTAAATGTACTACGAAGGCGGAATGATATTTAGGGTCTATGAAATATGAATAGGAAAAGGCAAAGTAATGAAGCAAGTTTCAAAATGAAGATAATTTATTGTACCACCAACGTACATAATTATTTTTCCACATAATCATCATTTAGTACAATACATTTCTTCAAACGTTAAATCCACTTCTTCATCCCATCATGAAAAGCTTATTTGTTTACTGTTGATCCAATAACGAACTTTAGCGAAAAATTTTGAACTTCCTTCAACTTTGGAAGCAACCAGAAATCTGAAGCTTTTAAATCGAGGCTGTACGGAGACTTCGAAACAATTTTGAATTTCAGGCTTCCCACTGTCTTTGTCCTTTCATTGCTGTAATGCCGTTTGGCGTTTTGGTTCAAGAAAAATTCATTTTTTGGCGAATGTTCTTCACATATCTATGAAACCTTTGTAAATTTCGAAGGGCACGCAGCCTTCTGGCGTTAAAAATCCTATTACGGATCGTTGCTCGGCACGCATCTCGATAAATCGAACTGAAAAATGAGTTCGATTTCTCGAGATGCGCGGCGGTACATAGGAAAATGTAGCTTGACATCCTTAGACGATATACTCGAAATTTCCGTTTGCAAGTTAGAACTTGTTTATATTCCCATTACTCACACTTTGATGTTATTGTAGATCTTATATATTAATTCTCCTCCGTATATACGAGGGATAAGCTAAATTTATTGAGAATACAAAACTCTACTAGACTGTGAAAAACAATCATACAGTGTTTATTTAGAGCAACTCTTTATCTGTCATTTGACGTTTTGTTGTTGAGGTTACATTCGTTATAACCCAGCTGTTTATCTTTTATAAGTAAAAGAAAATGGAATTAACCAAAGAGCATTTTCGAATCATAATTTATGAAAAGAGCTTTAAGTACAAAGAGAGTTTGGATTCAGTGTTTAGTGAACAAGTACCTTGGCTACAATTTGCCGATGGTATAAAGAATTTTAACGCGAAATGAATTCTATTCAGCATAAAAAAGGACCAGCGCGTCCTCCTGCGGCTGTTACCGAGGAAAATATTGCTGCTGTTAGAAAAATTATCTTAGAGGATGATAAAACCACTTACGCGGTAATAGAACATTAATTCAAGATCGAATCCTCAGCTGTTAAAACAATCATACACGCATCACTGGCATTTAAAAAATGTCGTAATCTGTTTTGTGCTGACCTTTCTGACTTCCAAATTTTCCATGAAACTTTAAATTTCTTAAATAATGACGGGCACTATTTTTTTTCCAAAATAGTGATAGGTGGCAATAAGTTTCGTCATCTGTCACTATTTTGGACAAAAGACAGTTACTGCTAAGTGATGCACTAAAAAAGATTTGCCTGAAGTGTTCAGTAGAGTTCCAAACAAGGGAATTGTGCTCCACCATTGAATTTGTGTAACAAGGCCGACTGGACGAGCTTGTTTATTTTTGTTTGATATTGTTACGTGGATAAAATAAAACTTCACTTCTATGTAGAACTTAAAATATTTAATTTACACATAACACAATAAAAGATACATAATGCGTTTGAATCTCACTAAACTCGGAAGAGGTCCGAATTCTTCGACAACTAGAACGAGATTGTTTTTACATCTACAAAAGGTGCGTATATCTGTACATCTGTAAGAGCCTTCATTTAAGGCGACCGTTACTTATTTAGGGAAAAATGCATTCTTTAACAAACACTTGACTTGACCGAAGGATTTTTGTCCCTTCTGGCTCTTTGTATCAATTCGGAGAAATTATGTTTGACCGATGAATGAAGTAATGATAAAAACAATATATACAAAATGTTAACTTCAGAGATATATACAGAATGTTATATTAAATTTATAATCTAAGAATTGTATAATAATAATAATGAAAGAATTATAAATAATAGTTCTATACTGAACAACCATGATAATGCATCGTTCCATATGGCAGTTTTAACTCTCCAACTTTTGTCTGGAAAAAATATAAAAGTAATAGAACATCCGCCGCACTCCCCTGATTTAGCAATGTGTGACCTTTGGCTAATTTTTTGGCCTAAACGCAATTTGCCGCGTAGAAGGTTTTCTTCTGAAGAACAGATTGATACCGCAGTTCACGCTTATTTTGAAGGTATTCCGAAAGAAGATTGGTTGAAAGCTTTTAAACAGTGGAAAGAAAGAATGGTCAATTATATCATTGCTGAAGCGAGTTACCTTGAGCAAATTTAAAATAAAATCCTGGAAAATATTAACCCTGTTTTTTAGTTTCAACAATTTAAGCTTATCCCTCGTATTCCTCTTGAAAAGTGACGGTTTTATTGAATACATTTTTTATTATACTTCTAGTTATTAATTCCTTAAGACGCTCTTGTTGGAATATGGAAGTATTCCGAAACGTCTTTGATCCATCTTAATACATGAATTTAATTTTTAATAAATAAAAATAATAATGATAAAAGAATTATTGTAGCACATTGTTTCTACATACTCGTGGTATTTTCAATTACTTGGTTGTACTATATGTTATATAGCTGAATACTAAACTAGAAATACTAAGGCTAAAGTCTAAAATGTCTAAAATTTTGTTGTCTTATATTGAAAATAGTTTTGGGTAAATGGTATAACTTAGCTAAAATAAAATTGTACTTTCTACTAGAAATGTTCAAAAGTTATATATTTGCTGAAATGTGCAACTAAATTAAAACTATGTGATTAATTCTTCATCAATCATATATGATTAATTGATAGTAACACATGCGCGTAAATTACATCCTCGGCGCGGAAATAAATTTTATCACTCGAGTAAGTCATTTATAAAAGCTTGCTGGTATTTTTCAAACGACTTCGTGTCGTTCTAATACCACATTTAATCGCCCTTTTTTTTAGATCACAGTGATTATGTATTGTTGTTCCGAAGTGCGGAGCCGCCAAGACGGGGTGCGTATATTGATTACGAGAGTGCATTGTACTACGGTTATCAAATGACCTCATCTTTTCTTCAACAGCTGTGCACAGGAAGAATTTATCGCTCTAATTCGTTCAGTCTCGTAATCAAGATCTCGGTTTACAGAATTAGTGCAAACTATTTGGCAACAGAAGTGTCTTTATTTGGCCCGTAATAAAGGCGGAATTTCAGAATATTGGAATTGGAAAGCTCATCTTGTTTGCTTTTTCTTTCTCGTTGCCTTAATGTCGTAATTATTGCATGATTTCTTTTTTCAAGAAGATTTATTTTCGGACATTGTATTTGAAAATGAAAGTTTTATTTGGCATATTTGGCTAAACTAAATATATATATATATATATACATATGTATATATATATATATATATATATATATATATATATATATATAGATAATTATTTCGTGACCTTTGTATGTTATGGTAAATTCAATTTGTTGGCGATTTAAGGTCTGGTTTTACTTCAAAATATATATATTTAAATCCTACATGTTTCGGCAAATGTATGACATTAATATACTGTCATTTATATTTTATATTCTTTGAAAAAGGCATCATTTGCCGAAACATGTAGGATTGTTTTAAGTATATACATATTGAAGTAAAACCAGACCTTAAATCGCCAACAAATTGAATTTACCATATATATATATATATATATATATATATATATATATATATATAAACTTGTAAGTATTATCGACCGTGCTATAATAATGACTAATTAATTATTCACTAAACATGTTAAAATGACATTTTAACATGTTGAGTGACGTCCACTGCCAATTTTTAACTCAGTTTTTTCTCCTGAAGAAGTAACAAATGGCTGGGAAATATAGAGGTTAAAATAAATAAGTTATTTTAGTTGACAAACCAGTTACACGAATAATTAATTAGTCATTATATATCATATATATATATATATATGGTAAACCTAATCAGTAGGCGATTAAAGGTCTGTATATTACTTCTAAATATATGTATTTAAAAAACTCTACATGTTTCGGCTGTATACGCCTTTTTCAAGAGAATACAAAATATGAATGACAGGATATAAATGTCAAGTAATTAAGTTGCTATGGTTTAAATTATTCAAAGATACATTCTAGTAATAATAATAAATCATGCCTTAGTATTCCAAAAAATAGATAACAAGGTGTGAAAATATGTGTTGTTCGCTGCTAGCAATTTGTGTCTCCTTCTGGGTATGAACTTGTGTGTTGGTTGCTGCTGGCAGCTTGCGTCTCACTATGGGTGTGTGGTTTTGTGTGAGAGCGCAAGTGTAGGGTTTTGTATGTCGGTGCGTTCGTGCGTGTGTTTAGTGATCGGTCGCATGAATTTAGAGAGGTCGGATAACCAGCCGTTGCGTAGGGCCGCCAACCCTTTCCCGACAACTTCTTTACAATTCCGTGCAGTACTTCGACGGTCTGACCCCCGCCCCAACGAGGCAAGGCGCAGACAGGCGAAGCGCACCCTGTACGGGATTGCTCATCGCAACTAAGGGAACACTCTTAGTGGCTACCTCGGTCGACGATGGTCACACTTATGCCATCTTAACGTTTTCCGCCGAAGCGGGGGCATAGCACACACGTCGAACGTGATTTGTGATTTGATTTGTTCGTTGATAATAAACTTTTACTTGTTACTGTTATTACATTTGTTGTTCTATTGTTATGGTAATAACTGCCCACGTATATACCTATGATTTTTAGTTTATTGGCGGCAGTGTCTGTTTTCACTGTAACGGCTCGAGACTTTAAACACGGTGGGTGGCGCCTATTGTAAGAACCTTCCCTCGCTCGCCTCTTAACTGAGCTGGTCTCTCAGCCGAAGCTCTTCGGGGCAATCGCGTGTTGGGGTAAGTTGATAAATCGCAGGAGGTATTACGTTGAGTACGGAGATGCAGAACTATTGCCCGTGAGGCACACAGAAAACTTTGACATTAATATGTCGGTTTTATTTTTACCGATTGGCACGATATGCACTGATGTTTAATCGGTTAACCGATTAATTCAGTGCATAATTAATCGACTGTATCAGAATAATTAGGATCTATGACACTGTTCCATTGTTCGTGATAATGGGTTTCATGATGAGACTAGTTTGACCTCTATACAAAACACGTTTTTTTTTGAAAAAATTCAGCGATTTTGAAAACGATCGAGACGACAAACGTTTGAAATACAAACGGTTTTTAAAAATTGTTTGGATAAATTTTTGAGCACAGGATCCTTTATTTTACAGACATAATCTTCATCATTTGATGTTGAATGTCGTCAAGATTTGAACGTTTTGCAGCATTGAAGCACTCGTCATTGATATGCACGATTCTCTATAACATTTTCAACGTGTCTGTGGTAGAAATTTAAATTCATAAACAAGTAAACATAAGTAAATTCTTAGCTCAACAACTCACATTTTAGATCACCGTTTTCATGACAAAAGAATTATCATTCAAAAAGAAGAGTAATGCCATAAAATCTCATTTTGTGCGGATATCGAAAACAGTGTTGACAACCTAGAAATAACCAGTCTAATTGAATTACCTCACAGGGTTAAACTCAACAGGTCCCGATACGTTTTGCTAATATATATATATATATATATATATATATATATATATATATATATATATATATAATAACTTCGTGACCTTGGTGTGATATGGTAAACCTAATCAGTAGGCGATTAAAGGTCTGTATATTACTTCAAAATATATGTATTTAAAAAACTCTACATGTTTCGGCTGTATACGCCTTTTTCAAGAGAATACAAAATATGAATGACAGGATATAAATGTCAAGTAATTAAGTTGCTATGGTTTAAATTATTCAAAGATACATTCTAGTAATAATAATAAATCATGCCTTAGTATTCCAAAAAATAGATAACAAGGTGTGAAAGTATGTGTTGTTCGCTGCTAGCAATTTGTGTCTCCTTCTGGGTATGAACTTGTGTGTTGGTTGCTGCTGGCAGCTTGCGTCTCTCTATGGGTGTGTGGTTTTGTGTGAGAGCGTAAGTGTAGGGTTTTGTATGTCGGTGCGTTCGTGCGTGTGTTTAGTGATCGGTCGCATGAATTTAGAGAGGTCGGATAACCAGCCGTTGCGTAGGGCCGCCAACCCTTTCCCGACAACTTCTTTACAATTCCGTGCAGTACTTCGACGGTCTGACCCCCGCCCCAACGAGGCAAGGCGCAGACAGGCGAAGCGCACCCTGTACGGGGTTGCTCATCGCAACTATATATATATATATATATATATATATGAAAAATTCTTGTGAAAAACTTATCTGCGCGGAATGTGCATATATCGATATTTCACTGTTTTTTACAGATCATCAGTGCACCTCACCGAAGACAGACATGATATTCACTTCTATACTACGTGTATATATACGAACTGTAATGAACTTCATGTGTATGAGAATTAATAATTATTAAATCTCATTTTACATGCGATTGTCGCTATAATTTGTTGCATTTAATTCTACAATTCGGCAAATCACTTTTGCCCTAGATTGTAGACGCAACAAGCCGCGACATCAACTGTACAAGTTGTCAGCACAAATGAAAAATTTTTGTGAAAAACTTATCTGCGCGGAATGTGCATATATCGATATTTCACTGTTTTTTACAGATCATCAGTGCACCTCACCGAAGACAGACATGATATTCACTTCTATACTACGTGTATATATACGAACTGTAATGAACTTCATGTGTATGAGAATTAATAATTATTAAATCTCATTTTACATGCGATTGTCGCTATAATTTGTTGCATTTAATTCTACAATTCGGCAAATCACTTTTGCCCTAGATTGTAGACGCAACAAGCCGCGACATCAACTGTACAAGTTGTCAGCACAAATGAAAAATTTTTGTGAAAAACTTATCTGCGCGGAATGTGCATATATGCATATATATATATATATGCATATATGCATATATGCATATAAAAAACAGTGAAATATCGATATATGCACATTCCGCGCAGATAAGTTTTTCACAAAAATTTTTCATTTGTGCTGACAACTTCTACAGTTGATGTCGCGGCTTGTTGCGTCTACAATCTAGGGCAAAAGTGATTTGCCGAATTGTAGAATTAAATGCAACAAATTATAGCGACAATCGCATGTAAAATGAGATTTAATAATTATTAATTCTCATACACATGAAGTTCATATATATATATGTATATATATATATATAGATAATTATTTCGTGACCTTTGTATGTTATGGTAAATTCAATTTGTTGGCGATTTAAGGTCTGGTTTTACTTCAAAATATATATATTTAAATCCTACATGTTTCGGCAAATGTATGACATTAATATACTGTCATTTATATTTTATATTCTTTGAAAAAGGCATCATTTGCCGAAACATGTAGGATTGTTTTAAGTATATACATATTGAAGTAAAACCAGACCTTAAATCGCCAACAAATTGAATTTACCATATATATATAATAACTTCGTGACCTTGGTATGATATGGTAAACCTAATCAGTAGGCGATTAAAGGTCTGTATATTACTTCAAAATATATGTATTTAAAAAACTCTACATGTTTCGGCTGTATACGCCTTTTTCAAGAGAATACAAAATATGAATGACAGGATATAAATGTCAAGTAATTAAGTTGCTATGGTTTAAATAATTCAAAGATACATTTTAGTAATAATAATAAATCATGCCTTAGTATTCCAAAAAATAGATAACAAGGTGTGAAAATATGTGTTGTTCGCTGCTAGCAATTTGTGTCTCCTTCTGGGTATGAACTTGTGTGTTGGTTGCTGCTGGCAGCTTGCGTCTCTCTATGGGTGTGTGGTTTTGTGTGAGAGCGTAAGTGTAGGGTTTTGTATGTCGGTGCGTTCGTGCGTGTGTTTAGTGATCGGCCCTACGCAACGGCTGGTTATCCGACCTCTCTAAATTCATGCGACCGATCACTAAACACACGCACGAACGCACCGACATACAAAACCCTACACTTACGCTCTCACACAAAACCACACACCCATAGAGAGACGCAAGCTGCCAGCAGCAACCAACACACAAGTTCATACCCAGAAGGAGACACAAATTGCTAGCAGCGAACAACACATATTTTCACACCTTGTTATCTATTTTTTGGAATACTAAGGCATGATTTATTATTATTACTAGAATGTATCTTTGAATTATTTAAACCATAGCAACTTAATTACTTGACATTTATATCCTGTCATTCATATTTTGTATTCTCTTGAAAAAGGCGTATACAGCCGAAACATGTAGAGTTTTTTAAATACATATATTTTGAAGTAATATACAGACCTTTAATCGCCTACTGATTAGGTTTACTATATATATATATATATATATATATATATATATATATATATATATATATATATATATATATATATATAAACTTGTAAGTATTATCGACCGTGCTATAATAATGACTAATTAATTATTCACTAAACATGTTAAAATGACATTTTAACATGTTGAGTGACGTCCACTGCCAATTTTTAACTCAGTTTTTTCTCCTGAAGAAGTAACAAATGGCTGGGAAATATAGAGGTTAAAATAAATAAGTTATTTTAGTTGACAAACCAGTTACACGAATAATTAATTAGTCATTATATATCATATATATATATATATATATATATATATATATATATATATATATATATGGTAAACCTAATCAGTAGGCGATTAAAGGTCTGTATATTACTTCAAAATATATGTATTTAAAAAACTCTACATGTTTCGGCTGTATACGCCTTTTTCAAGAGAATACAAAATATGAATGACAGGATATAAATGTCAAGTAATTAAGTTGCTATGGTTTAAATTATTCAAAGATACATTCTAGTAATAATAATAAATCATGCCTTAGTATTCCAAAAAATAGATAACAAGGTGTGAAAATATGTGTTGTTCGCTGCTAGCAATTTGTGTCTCCTTCTGGGTATGAACTTGTGTGTTGGTTGCTGCTGGCAGCTTGCGTCTCTCTATGGGTGTGTGGTTTTGTGTGAGAGCGCAAGTGTAGGGTTTTGTATGTCGGTGCGTTCGTGCGTGTGTTTAGTGATCGGTCGCATGAATGAGAGGTCGAATAACCAGCCGTTGCGTAGGGCCGCCAACCCTTTCCCGACAACTTCTTTACAATTCCGTGCAGTACTTCGACGGTCTGACCCCCGCCCCAACGAGGCAAGGCGCAGACAGGCGAAGCGCACCCTGTACGGGGTTGCTCATCGCAACTAAGGGAACACTCTTAGTGGCTACCTCGGTCGACGATGGTCACACTTATGCCATCTTAACGTTTTCCGCCGAAGCGGGGGCATAGCACACACGTCGAACGTGTGTGTGCTGTTAACGGCAGCCTAGCCAGGTTGTCGCCCAGGACCGGTCCTAGTGGTGTGTGCATTGCGCGGCGACGAGATAGCGCCGCGTAGCATGGTTCCTCACTCTTGCTGGAAAGGCGGAATGGCACCTGACTGCCCAACGGGCAGACCCCCCTAGAGTTTTGTAGCGCATATGCTAGGCTGCAACCCAGTAGAGGACCACATCAGCAAAAAACAGAAAACAGGGATAGGCAGGGAAAAGCAAGACATGAGTTATTATTACGTATGCGCCGTTGGGCAGTCAGGTGCCATTCCGCCTTTCCAGCAAGAGTGAGGAACCATGCTACGCGGCGCTATCTCGTCGCCGTGCAATGCACACACCACTAGGACCGGTCCTGGGCGACAACCTGGCTAGGCTGCCGTTAACAGCACACACACGTTCGACGTGTGTGCTATGCCCCCGCTTCGGCGGAAAACGTTAAGATGGCATAAGTGTGACCATCGTCGACCGAGGTAGCCACTAAGAGTGTTCCCTTAGTTGCGATGAGCAACCCCGTACAGGGTGCGCTTCGCCTGTCTGCGCCTTGCCTCGTTGGGGCGGGGGTCAGACCGTCGAAGTACTGCACGGAATTGTAAAGAAGTTGTCGGGAAAGGGTTGGCGGCCCTACGCAACGGCTGGTTATTCGACCTCTCATTCATGCGACCGATCACTAAACACACGCACGAACGCACCGACATACAAAACCCTACACTTGCGCTCTCACACAAAACCACACACCCATAGAGAGACGCAAGCTGCCAGCAGCAACCAACACACAAGTTCATACCCAGAAGGAGACACAAATTGCTAGCAGCGAACAACACATATTTTCACACCTTGTTATCTATTTTTTGGAATACTAAGGCATGATTTATTATTATTACTAGAATGTATCTTTGAATAATTTAAACCATAGCAACTTAATTACTTGACATTTATATCCTGTCATTCATATTTTGTATTCTCTTGAAAAAGGCGTATACAGCCGAAACATGTAGAGTTTTTTAAATACATATATTTTGAAGTAATATACAGACCTTTAATCGCCTACTGATTAGGTTTACCATATCACACCAAGGTCACGAAGTTATTATATATATATATATATATATATATATATATATATATTAGCAAAACGTATCGGGACCTGTTGAGTTTAACCCTGTGAGGTAATTCAATTAGACTGGTTATTTCTAGGTTGTCAACACTGTTTTCGATATCCGCACAAAATGAGATTTTATGGCATTACTCTTCTTTTTGAATGATAATTCTTTTGTCATGAAAACGGTGATCTAAAATGTGAGTTGTTGAGCTAAGAATTTACTTATGTTTACTTGTTTATGAATTTAAATTTCTACCACAGACACGTTGAAAATGTTATAGAGAATCGTGCATATCAATGACGAGTGCTTCAATGCTGCAAAACGTTCAAATCTTGACGACATTCAACATCAAATGATGAAGATTATGTCTGTAAAATAAAGGATCCTGTGCTCAAAAATTTATCCAAACAATTTTTAAAAACCGTTTGTATTTCAAACGTTTGTCGTCTCGATCGTTTTCAAAATCGCTGAATTTTTTCAAAAAAAAAACGTGTTTTGTATAGAGGTCAAACTAGTCTCATCATGAAACCCATTATCACGAACAATGGAACAGTGTCATAGATCCTAATTATTCTGATACAGTCGATTAATTATGCACTGAATTAATCGGTTAACCGATTAAACATCAGTGCATATCGTGCCAATCGGTAAAAATAAAACCGACATATTAATGTCAAAGTTTTCTGTGTGCCTCACGGGCAATAGTTCTGCATCTCCGTACTCAACGTAATACCTCCTGCGATTTATCAACTTACCCCAACACGCGATTGCCCCGAAGAGCTTCGGCTGAGAGACCAGCTCAGTTAAGAGGCGAGCGAGGGAAGGTTCTTACAATAGGCGCCACCCACCGTGTTTAAAGTCTCGAGCCGTTACAGTGAAAACAGACACTGCCGCCAATAAACTAAAAATCATAGGTATATACGTGGGCAGTTATTACCATAACAATAGAACAACAAATATAATAACAGTAACAAGTAAAAGTTTATTATCAACGAACAAATCAAAATAAGAAAAAAATTATAAACATATATCAGAACAATGCTGAATTATACAAAGAAATCACAATACCAAAATGTTGCAGTAAAATATCTACATAAGGCTTACGAGCCCCAATAATTAATGAATAAAAATCATTATATCATTGACCAACTTAATAAAGTAATGCAAACAGATATGTAGTGAAATTGACTCAAAAGTGGTAACTGGACATGAGTTAGAAACTTACCCAGTATAATAAGTTTTATAAAAAAAAGAAAACTACTAAATCCTGCACAATAAAACATGCCTTAATAATAATTGATTACTGACGCTAAATTGAGTAATAAGCAAAGAATATAACTGAATTTTAGAAAAATCAAATAGTTAATAAGATTTTAATATTTAAATGATTGAGTTATAAATATTTAAGTAGTAGGCTTAACCTAAATAATTTGGTTCGTAATTTATCGAAGATCTTTGATAAATCGAGATCGCATCGAGATTCTTCTACATACACTCCTAAATTGTTATATATAATACACAAATTAAATGATCCAGAGTTTTAATCGTAATAAGAAAATTAAACAATGAAAATATACTATAATTTTATGATGTGCGTTGGTCTATACCTTTCTGCAAAATTAATGAAACATTTCAAGTAATTCTTACGGAAGCGGCTAATAATTAACAAATACAAAGTCCGACATGACCCTAGTATGACATGGAATATCTCGATAATCCTATATATGCCAAAGTATGGGTATCGTTTTCTTATATTTTCTAGAGAACTATATACACAAAAAAATATGAATGAATCTAATCTACGATCCTATGAACAATTTATATTAAACAGTTCGTCGTGAAAAGTTGAATTAAAACTGCCTGCAGTCTTCAGGTAAAATTGAGAACAATAGCCTTACCTTGTGTGCATGATATTGAATTGCTCCTCAGACGGTTGAACTTCTATCCACCTTGGACATGAAATATGACCATATGCTCGTAAAATTAATCTGGTCCTAACAAAAGTACCACGTCCTTGCAAAAACAGTCTCTACAGGAACTAGCAATGTAACATTTACTAGCAACGTATCCTCTACAGGAACTAGCAAAACGTAGCTTCTACAGGAACTCCGTTAAATTCCAGAATGAAAAAACAATGTAACGAAATAAACTATTATGAAAGAAACAAAGCCTTTACACAAGGACATCGTGTAACAAAATTCACTTAAGCCTACATAACGGTCGAAGGGAATTCGAAATAAACAGCCACGTGCAGTTATCGCTTGAGGAATTTTTTTTACATTCGTCGAAGCCAACGTTAAATAATACTTCGGAAACAATATCCTCTACTTTTTAAAATAAATTACAATGACAAGAATCACAGAGTGGGTAAAATTTCGTTACTTTTAAAAAGTCATTTCTAATTTTAATTTCCTAGCGATACACATTTTAGATGATTTCTTGGCCCAGCAACTTTCACGAGACAGAAGGGGCTATTACATAGAGATTTGATCTTATATAGGAAAAGCTGCTTACTTCTTTCGAAAATTCCAAGCCAGATGTAGACACTATCGAGAATAGTTAAAGATGAAAGTCTAATTAGAAAAGTATTTCGCAACATCTTAATTAAGATAAAGAAGAAAAAAAACAAAACAAAGCTCAATTGATAGGAGATTGCAATTAGATATATGGCATAAAGGATTTCTAATTAAAAAGGAACATAGTCCTGGACGATTACTCAAAGTTGTCGCTGTTATTCGAATACGATAAAGGAAAATTCAAAATAAAAAGAAGTTATTATATGATAATTTTACGTAGCCAAAAAGTCAGAAGATTTAATTACGAAACTGCTTCAAAACATAATATTTGAATTTTACAATAATATATTTGCGATAACTATTGACCGCCATTTTATATCGCATATCCGATGCACACACACACACAAACACACACACACACACACACACATGTATGTGTAGACACAGCTGGCAGATATCGTATGGACCATGCGCAACTCAACTCTCAGAATCATATATCTTACCTAAGTCGCTGACAATCAAAATAAATAGTGAATGGATATAATTAAACTAGAGGGACCATACCCAGATAGAATGAAAATTTAAGGTACATTTTATATATTGTCTAACCAACCCTCTAATTAAGATAGCATTTTCAGACAACTCTTATGTAAGATATTTAACGAGGAAAAGAAAATGTAATGCATAACCTAAGGTTTATGCTGTAGGAAAGAAACGTAATTAGAACCTAACTAACGAAAACTAAGATATTTAAATAATATCGAAGTATAATGTTATATAACTAACTAGAACTAATACGTATTAAAATTAACTAAGAAGAAAAACCATATAGCTGTTGATGACATCTCAATGTTACAGATAGCAAAAATCGAAATACTGTCTCTATCAAATGTGTAGAAAATAAGTAAAAGCAGAAACGCCTCTAGATGTAGGAAAAATAATATAATATCGGAAATTTCCAAGATATATATCTGGACATTCAAAAGTAAAAGACAAGAAAGTAATTATTACAGGTAGATCGAATTTAATGATTCTAATTATACCGGACAAAATATTTATACTCTTTCCAGATGTCCAGATGTTATTAAATCCAGAGCATATCAAGTTTTTCAAGAAAGTCATGTTATCAGTTTTCTTTGATTGCCTTGGCGTAGTGCACCATGAATTTCTTCCAAACGGCTAAGCTGTTATCACTAAATATTGTTCGAGTTTTTTGCGACGAGAGATTTTACGTTTCCATTATCGTTGTGTGTTTCGCTACATATCGCCACCTCCCAGCAAGTGATTGCTATCATAAATGTACCTGTTGCATTTGACATTCTTTTAATGAGTGCATAGAACGATTGCCTCAAAGTGGCATTCAAATATATATATACATATGCGCAGGTCGGAAATCAATACAATACCAAAATTTTGTTGAAGTACGATCATCGTCGCCTGACTAACCGCCAAAATCTTTTTTGTGTATCGACTTTTTCTTAGAAGTAACTACCCACAGGCTTTTTCGCCACAGAGCCTACCGGCATTGAAATATTTGATACATGGTATTCTATTTGGCACTCAACTCTGTCACTAAGAACCCAGTAAATAATTCATATTAAAGTTTAAGAATGTCTCTGGTAACAGTACTTGAATATGAAATATTTGTTTGTTGAAGCAACTACAATAAATGTTAATTTTACTGCCCTGCTTTAAGCAAGTCTTTGATTTTGATTTGTTCTGAAATTGTCGTTCTTTTATCAACACAAGTTAATTATTATTTTAAACCCTTGCTGTAACTGTTCTTATGAATTTTAATTAAATTTAAATGTATACTTTCCAAAGTAGAAATATCTGCGCTTTTCATTTAGATACATTACATTAGTATTCTAATGCGTTCATAAGTTATATATTGTTTTCAGTTGAAATTGTCAAAACAATTTCATGTACGAGGTAAATCAAGAAAGAGTTGCGTTTGTATTTTTTGCTGCGACAGCGCTGTGATCGCGATTCTGTGCATGCGCCACAATTGCTCTGAGTCAAGGAGAAGGAGATGACGCCATTTTGACATCGCTGTTTGTTGTAGATGGTTTGTAGTGCATGTTTAGAATGACGGTGTTGATTGAAAATCCCGCCACTTATGAAATTAGATTTATAATTCGTTTTCTAAATGCGAGGAACATTAAACCAGTCTATATTCATCGATAAACCGACGAGGTTTGTGGAGAAAAAGAATGAGTGATGAAAATACACCGTAAGTTTACAATTTCTGCTCTTTCTCTGGACTTTCCGAAAATTTCAAGATCACCATCAAACTTTGTGCTCGTTGGGTACCAAAAACAGTTACAGATGGACACGAAAACAGCGTCTGAGCAATGCTCTTGACTTTTTTACACATTACGACGTTTCGACAAATGAGCTCAAAGAATATTGTTAACACATGTTAACACAGGCGGCAACCTTTTATGAAGAAGGCATACAAAAACTTGTACCACAATATGGCAAATGCCGAAATATGGTGGGAACTATGTAATAAAATAGCTTGAGGTTTGTAGATTATTTTGGAATAAATAGTTTTTCTGTATCTTTACTTGATTTCTTTTCATTACCAATCGGAACTTACTTTCTGAACTTACCTCGTATAAGAAAATATGTCATGCAATAAGGAAAAATAGCTTGATATAGTTTATGCTATCTTAAACATTAACTAAACAGACTTTTGGCTCTAAGAAGGTCTTAATTGTTTTTTTCGCTTGTTTATATACTTTTTACTTTTCTAAATTACCGCATCAGTGGGCACATGAAATTTTCTTTAATGTTTGATATCGGTAGAATTTTAAGCCAGATTTAAACGAATATTGTGGTGTTTGTTTTGAAGAGAAAATACTTGTTTCTTTTTTGTCGGTTTTAATTTTGGTTTGGTAAAATACACTTCATCTCTTATGTATCTGCTGAATCTGAAAGATTAAATTTATATTGGACAAAATATTTGTGCCATCAAGATAAATTCAAAATATGAAGGCGAATTTAACAAGAAAATTTTACATTGGAATGTATAGGAATACTTCTCTTAAAATAACGTGTCAGTTTTTCAAATATTTAATTCCATTAACAATTTTTTATTTTGATTTTATATATTATATATATATTTGCCGGAAATACAGTGATGGGCAAACGTGTGGAACCATTTAAATATCTGTTAAATTAAAAAAAATATTGTTGAAGGAACATCATTTGAAATATTTTTTTAAATATAAAAAGTGTTCTAAAGAAATTATTTTTAATTGAACGCCGCCCTGTATCTTTTTACATTTTGGGATTCACTTCAATAACGCGATTACAGGAAACTGTAATACTTAGGGTCTAAAGTATTTAGCTTGAGATTTACATGTAAAGGTAATAAGAATTTTTAATATTATCAAAATCATAAGGATTACCATCGGTATTACTCGATACTTAGGTATGATCGTTTAAATAAAAGGTTTTACAACTCCAAAGGTAAGTACCACAATCTCCTTTATTTTTGGCGATTAAAAGAATTTTTTTTTGTCGAACAAAAAGATAGCTTGAATATTATAATTTTTAGATTTTATAATAAGGTCTAGTAGTTTGAGGCATTTAGAAGTGTCGTTTAATAATTGTTTGTCAATAATGGTTGAATTAAATGAAAAAAGAAAGAATTCAAATATTAATGATGATCGGTTTTGATGATAGAACAAAAATTCATCACCTCTTTAATACTATAGATTTCAATCGGCGACCAATTTTACGTTCTGTTGTTACCTAAACTTTAAGGAAGCTTACTATTGATGGTGGTTTTCATCATTTGCAAGGAATTTATCGTACAAATGCTGCCCTAATTGGATATTAGAGCGCGACATTGCCATATCTGTAGAGGAAAATCCCCATTTATCTACAAATGAGCTGGCGCAAAGGCACGATATTAGTCATGGTTCAGTATTAAGAATTCTTAGAAAAAGAAAGATAACATCTTTATAAAATTCGCCCCGTTGAAGATGATTTTGACAGAAGGCAACAGTTTTGTGAAAAGCTGATGAATATCTGTAATTGCGATAATTTTGTAAATAATGTAGCATTTTCGTACGAGGTAACCTTTTATTTGAACGGCGCTCTTCATAGACAACTATCGGTAAAGGGCACAGTATAATCTTCACTGAATACATGAGGCGCATACGCAACATCCTAGAAATTTTAACATTTGGGCTGGTATTTGTAGTAACAGAATAATAGGGCCTTTTTTTTATAAAAGGAACTCTAAATGGTAAAAGATATTAAGAACTTTTAAATAGCCAGATAATTTCTGCAATGAAGTTTGCAAGAAAATGGCCAACTTCCACAAAACATCTGACTTCAGCAGGATGAAGTACTCCCTTACTATTCAGTTATTGCTCGAGGTCGATTAGATTGAACTTTTGCCCACATATAGATTCGAAGGAGAGGCGAAATTGAATGGCCCGTACTTTCTCCAGATCTCAATACACTAGATTATTATCTAAAACAGGAAGTGTATCTTACCTGACCAAGATTTGGCTGAGAGAATTAATGAAGAGATACGAAGTATTTCACCAGACATCATAGCAAGGGTTGCAAAAGAATTTACAGACAGATTGGCTTACTATCAGGAAGTAGGTGGCGCCAATTTTGAAAATCTCATAATTTAATTTAACTTTGTATGACCAGTTTATTTTGTTTTCCTTACCAACTAATAAAGGATACTTTAGATCACAAGTGTTATATTTTGTTGAAAGCTTGTTGTTGAGTGTTGGCACATTATTTGGGAGTTATTGTATTTCATATTTATATTTGTTTAGTATTTTTTTTAGTCTGAGAGAAAGATAGGTTAATTTGTTGAGTCATATCTCTTGTAAACATTTTCAATAAATCCTTGTGTGCTCCAGTTTTTTACACGTATTTACTTTTTAGAAGATTTACTTATCTTGTCATTTAACATTTGTCTGGGTTTGGAATAATTGCTTGCTATACGAAGCTTTTATCTTTTCTGTAAGAAGATTATTGGTGCTACCTATATTGGCGAATGTAATTTAAATAAAGTACATAATTACTCCAAATATATCCGTTCAACTAAAACTAGTGAATACCCCTGATATTTTGTGCATAAGAATCTAGATTTCGTTCAGAATAGCAATGTAAATCTCATTTCTAAACAAATGTTTCAACCGTTTTCTTTTTGCTGCATCGTACATATACAGGTGCGCTACAATTCTAGCATGCTTAAACAATTTGTCGAAATATGGTGGGCAAACCGCCTCTTCTTTTTTTACAAAGAATCGCCTTTACTAGGTGGTTATCCAAATAGTCACAAGTATTGTATAGGGGATACGAATAACGGAGATTTCAAAAATTTAATATATTAAATGATCTGTTGCATATTTGTGGAGAATTTATTTTTTGTTCCTGCTACTGCAAAGGAGCGTGTAAAAGTATTCCATAAATATCCCCTGGACATCTTGCAAGATGTAACATGCTATGGAAATGTTGATTGCGGAGGACATTATTAGCGTGTTAGTGTTGAAAATCTGATCGTGGAGTAAAGGCGTATAAGAGCGTAAGACACAGTGAACAAGGTAAAGTGAGAGCTACACTTTTTAGACAATGAATTCCAGTATCGGGGCGGTTGCATATGATCGTTTTGGAAATTTCCGAACAAATTAAGAAGAAATTTTATAGCTATGGTATTATAATCCATTTTAGAAAGTGTAATTCATGGAAAGATAAGAAACCGCGCAAGGAAGCTTCATGTAACTTAAGGCGCATCAACTGAAGAAAAATAATCAAAGTGTGTAAAAATTTCTTTAGATTGACTTTACACAAGCACTAAATACACTGGCCTTCAATTTTTTTTGTGTGTCAAAGCTGAATAGCATGTTGTAGTAGAATGAACCTACCTAAATATGAAAATGGCCAAGAGAAGGTTGTAACGTAAGGTTTTCTTGTTACCTCAGACAAATCACATCTAGAACGGTGCCATGTAATATTTATTTAAAAAAAGATTTAACAAGTTTTTTAACAAGTTTACATTAAGTTGACATCTCTTTTTAAAAACCAACACTAATCATTAGAGACCGGACGTATCAGGCCGAAATTACGATGCACCATATAAATAGTCTATAATATCACTAAGAACAACACTCAGTTATTGAATAGCACTATTCATTCGGTTAACCGCACATCTGTTTTTTGTCGCTGAATTGTGATGCAATTACTTCAATAGTACAGATAAATTGCTTTCTTCAGGTGCATAGATAGAAGCATGAGGTGAGGACTTTTTATAATTTATTACATTCATTAGTTTATATTTTATCAAATACATAAAGTACGGTGAGTTTAGTTTCTTTTCTTTTTTAATTCTTTTAACTGTTAATACTTTGTGATTTTAATGTACTTTGTGATTTTTGTAATAGATCCTGTTTAATATCGTTTCATCGAACCTACTTCTCCCAATTATTTTGACGTAAGAGTCCAGTGAATTTCATTATGTTTCAATAACCTACGCATGCAGTTACTTTTTCAGATATAATATGGAACAACATTGAAAATGGCATCATGAAACAATGGCCAGTTGGTTTAACAGTCAAACTGAATGTATGTCCATTGCCAGTGATTATACACTGATATACACTGAAATTAGACCGGTTGGACTCTCACAATTTTGACGAAGAACTTTGTGTAACTTGAATGGCGCCAAATATTCCATTAAATAAACTTAACAATCCAACCTTCAAAACATTTCTCCAAAAATTTACTGGTCGAAATGTTCCTGATGAATCCACCTTACGCAAATATTATGTTTCTAAGTGCTACACGAAAGCAGTAGAAGCCATCTTTCAAATCAGTACCTATGGATAAGTGCCGACGAAACTTTCGATATATTAGGACGCTGTGTGGTAAATGTTGTAGCTGGTGTACTACGTCTGACTATTCCATTAACACATATGTCATAGCAACGAAAGTTATAAATATGCGGAAACAGTACCTAAAACCATTTACGAGAATGTGCACCAAATGCTTCATTCGGACGACAGGTACAAAGAAAAAATACTTTTATTTATCAGTGCTGTGACAGTGCTGCATGTATGTTAAAAATAGGCAGACTATTTAAGGAAACATATTCTAATTTGCTACATATTACTTGTGTAAACAAAATCTGTGAATATATCAGAGACACCTTTCCGGAAGTTGATAGACCTGTATACACTTTTAAAAAAACTTTCAGAAAAGCACCATTGACAGCCCTTGACAGGGAAAACCTTAATCTTTGTCACTGCCTCCCTCTCCAGTAATAACTAGATAGGGAACATGGTTGGAAACTACTAGTTTTTATGCAGAGAATTTCGATAGTTTACAAAATTTCGTTACATTTTTAAATGACGATGCCCGATGTGCAAAGAACTAATACCAATTCCAAATTTAAAGAATCAGTTGTACTTTCTTCAGGAACACTTTGGAAATTTTCCAAAACTAATCACTTATTTTTAAAATTAGAATCTCAAATTAAATGATGAATTAACCACATTAGATGTGGATATTAATAATTTGAAAAATATTCCAAGTGACTTCGGATATGGCCTTCGGCAAGAGTTAGACGCAGTTAAATAAAAATCCAGATTTAATAACATTGCGGCATTTGTGAATGGGACAATGCCTCAAAATATAACTGTTAAATACGCTGAAATAAAAGAATATTTCCAGAATGCACCTGTGAAAGTTGCGATGTAGAAAGGACATTTTCTATTTCTATCTACAAGGATGTATTACATTCAAATAGAACAAATTTTATAGAAGAGAACCTTGAGAAAGTATTGCTAGTTAATATTAATACTCCTTTACTCAACTTGAACTACAAAATGAACATATAAAAATATATTCCGTATTTTATAGATCACCACCCGTTTGTTTTCCAATTAAATAAACAAAATTAAAAACTCTTTAAAACTACAAATTTTCAATAGTACGCCCGTGGAAATGAGTCATCGGCCTCTCATATCCGATCCCCAGTAATAAACACAGCTTTCAAACTATATTTTGATGAGTCTATGAACAAGTGCCACTCACAGGGAGAATGCTCGGTGTTGTGTTCCTGCATTAAACCATCGATATCAGTACACGTACATAACGAATTTTGCAAATTCTATAATTCAGAATACGTAATATTTATTTTCCTAAAATTCGTAATTTTTGTTTCTTTGGCTAGTAAGGGAAGCAAGAAGTTCTGACTGTGGCTTTGACAAACCCGAATCACGTACTAAATTATTTAACTCACTTTGAACAATCAACGGGCGGCTCGCCGGAACTGGGACCTAGAGTAAAATTGGGGTCGGTGCACTGTTCCTCGGAGCTGTCTGATGATGTGTTACTAGCTCCATTATGTCCCAAAATATGTCTTGCCAATTTAAAGGCGCAGTCAGTATTGGTAAGTCCGCATCGTGAGGAAAAGGTCTTAGGGCAGAAAGCAAATTCGGATATTTTTTCTTGCGCTTTTCTTTTTTTGAATAATCTTCAGTCTTTGTCATGCATAAATAGCAATCGTCAAAATGATCGGTGGATTCTCACCATACCATTGGAACTGCGAAAAGGGTAGGTTTTTTTCACATTTTCAGAAAATGGTCTGGCTTGTGAGTTCGCCAGAAATTCTCCACAAGTATATCAAAACTTGACAGGAGAAATTTTGCAGCCGCAGCGCGTTTCACTTGATTTTTTCGTCGTTGAAAAGGCTTTCCTAACTATACACAACCACTCACTTCGAAAATCGAACGAAGACTGAATAATAGAATAAGTTAATTTTATGTAGCCTATTTCAGGTTATAAAAGTGTCTAATGAGCTCATTGAAAATTGGACGTATTAGAGCTTTATGGATATTTTTTATATTATAAGAAAGGTATTAGCATTGCGAAAATGATGATCTGAACTGTGTTACAAAAATTGTATCGGCCAGTGATATTATACTTCTGCAGAAATTGGAACTTTCTTGACCAAAAATAAGTAAAAGTTGTTTGCGAACCCCTCTAGTCAGTTCTGTCAAAGATTTTAGCTTTCTTCTCATAGACTATTCCAAGCAGCTCTTTCTGATTGTTTTGGTGTTACTTCGAAGCTAAAAGCGAAAAGACTTTCTTTTTGTAAGGTATTTTTAATTTCTGTTACACTTTGCAATTGTTGAAAGCTAATCAACAGTTGATCTTATGATTTTATTCTATAGTAGTTAGTCTGAAAACTTTTGACACAACCTACTACATATATAGCAAGATTTCCAATCAGGATGGCGTAGTATGTAAATTATTCTGTTAGGGAAATTGAGAACACTAAAAACTTTTGCTATCCTAATTTGCCTTTTTTGGTATTTATTCATAATTTACTGAATTTTGTTTGCGTATTTCTTTTTCTTTCTCAATTTTCGTGGTTGTTTTCTTGTTTGCCTAACTTCTAATCGAGCTTTTTTCTGATGTAGACTATACCTTTTAAACTTCAAATTGAGAACAATCAACTTCAAATTGAGAATAACCAACTTAAAATTAAGAATAATCAACTTCAAATTGAGAATTAATAAATTTGCAGCACGCGTTGATGTAACAAAACAATACCAAACGTGAGTATTACTGACATTTACCATGGGTTACATTAAAAAACGCAAATTTTTGCTGTATATAACTGTCAAGGTGTCAGGAGGAAGCTTGCGATTAGATTGGGCGTTAAAAAATCGACCGTCTATAGATGGGTAAAAAAAATTAAGAAAATGTGGAAAAGCCACGTGGTGGACAAAAATTTTAGAAAATCACTGAGGGCTTTGTCGATTTATCGTTCAATACATTGAAGAAAGCCCAAAATTGACGTTAAAAGAACTTAAACTAAAAATGGAAGTGCAACATCGAAGAACAGTATCTAAAGAAACACTTCGAAAACATTTGGACAAATTGTTGTTCACATTGAAAAACACACGAAAAGAATCTCAAAAAGCAAGTAGTGATGAAAATAAGATAAAACGTCGTCAGTACTAGCAACTTTTAATTCATCAAGCGGATAATGTGTCCATTACATACATGTACGAAACAAATTTTTATATATTCATATCAAGAAGACAAGGACAATCAAGAAAGGGATCACGCTGCAGCAATATAATTGCTGATTGCCGCGAAGCCAATATACACGTTATAGTCTGTATTGGTAATATGGGAATGATTCACAAAGAGGTCAGAAGAGGTGCCTTCTGAATGGAAAGCACAAATCAAAACGTCCATCAGTGTTAGCGTGTAGCCTATAAAATTTTTCAAACTCATGTGTTGTTGGTAATAGACAATGCTCCATACCATGCCGTTATAGAAACTTTATTTACTGAAAATGAATTCACAGCAACCATAAATTGTTAAGTCTTGGTTCTTACAGCCCAATGTTAAATCCAATTAAAATGACTTTGTCCAGCTTAAAAGCTGCTGTTAAACGGGAATTAAATGTACATTTGCTACATATTTTAGCTGGTTAGGGCAGAGCAAATTTAAACCAGACGGAGTTTCATCTACAACAATTAGAGAAGATAATACATACTAATATTAATGCAATAAATCCGGCAAACTATCCAAGATATGTAGCGCATATTCAACGATTTATATCGGGAGCATTAAATTTAAACGATCTTATCATATAATTTACAAAATCCATTTATTAATTGCGTTACTACTTTACATGTTACAATATAATAAAAGCAGTTTTCTTTTGTAATTGTTTGTTCTCATTTTAACTGTGTTTATTTTCAATTTTAATTTGTTTATTCTCGATTTGAAATTGATTATTCTCAATTTGAAATTGTTTGTTCTCATTTTTAAAGTGTTTTCTCAATTTGAACTTGGTTAATGCCAAATTGAAGTTGAAAAGGCATAGACCTGAAATGTATTTATTACGATATTTACCCATTTCATTTATATTGTGATAACTAGAGTCCAGATTGTATGCAAAATATGCTTTTTTTGATTGCCTATTTTTTTTTCAAAAACCATAAAATAAACACGGAAAACTCATTATTTTGTTGTTAAAAGGTATATCTACGAAATTATGAGTTTTCTGGGTTTATTTAATGTTTATTTTAATGATATCAGGCAATTAAATAAGCGTATTTTGCATATAATCCGGACTCTACTTATAACTCTTCTATTTGGTTTATTTAATAAAACAAACGGTATATTAAAAATAACTATATTCATAAAAAGTACACTAAATATCACTTAACAAGTAACTAGTTATAATTACAATATTTATATTTTTTATATATACATTTATAACTACGATATTAAGTGCATGACGGTTGCTGGTTGAACGAGTCATACTTTCCATGACTAGTTAGGTATATTCTTCTTGCGTAGTTTTCAAGTATTCTCTTTTTAGTCTCTACGGGAAGTCTTACGTCATGGCGTGATGCACATCCCAATTTTTTTTTATTCATTTGCAAATGTTGGAATGGTAAATTTTTATAGTTAGCGTAAATCTGTCCAACGGAAGAATTTCCACTAATATATTTTATACGTCTGCATTATGGATACTTTTCTGTATCTATAGTGCTTTTAATATTGGACAACTGCTGTTATTTCATAACTTTCGACAAACTGCAGGATTATATGAAACTAGAAATGCGAGAGGCCCTTCTTACTTTGCTCAGCCTCTACTGCAGGCTATGAAGTGTTGTTATCAATTTTGTTTGATATTTTAGTCCTCTTTATTTACAAACTTATTGACAGTGAAAATTGAAAAATATACTTGGGTATGTTTAAACTGAAAGAGCATTATCCACATGTAATTTCCCACATTTTCAAACGTAGCTTAACTCGTGAAGAATGTTTTGGGCAAAATCATTTAGGTTAGTGTTACTCTTCCATTATTGACGCGTTTCGAGTTTATAAGGTAAAAACGATTTTACCGAAAATAAGTTGTCTTCGAGATATTTGAAGAGGACTGATATGTTATTTTAAAGAGTAATCAAGCTTCCCAAAAAATTCGTGTAGAGGCCATTAACATGATCTTATATAATAATTTGAAGATATTTGGACTTATCTAGTGTGCAATAGGGAATCAGTTTTGGACATACTGCAGTGATCTGGAATTATCCTGGAAAAATATTATTAATTCATCTCGCTATTCTAATACCGGGTTAACAATCCCTCGGGATAACCATCTAACTTAGAAAAGAAGAGAGTTTTTTGCGACAAGAGCATGCACGTGAAGTAAGCAGGGCGTACATTCCACCCTTAGTATAAGACGATATTTTAATATTTTCACGGTTCTTTCCTTTGCTCCATAACTACATACTGCAAACAACTTTGTCCAATCTATGTTAGTATAGTTTCTAGTAGCTTCATAAAAAAAAACGTCAACTGTTGCATGACCCGGTACTGTTTTGCAAAATAACATATTTTCTTTTATTGATGTGTCCCTATCACATTTATACCTCACAAAACATAAGAACTGAGATATGTTTGCTATATCTGTCGATTAATGATTCATCAAATTGAATACTAAAAAATTCACTTGAACTCACTTGAATTATCTGCTGGCGAACATCGTCGTATCCTCGATTCGCCTTGATATTGTCTCGTTAGAAAGTGTAACTTTTTTCATGAACATTTACTGTAATTGTTGGTTTCTTGTTTAGTTCCCTATTTGTATTTCTGTTATTGTTACTTTCATTTATTGTTCCAAAACACACCTTTAATTTACCATTTGTAAAATATCCCGTTTATTTTCATTCAAATTCCTGTTAACATAAACATCACGCGGTTTGGTAAACGATCCAATCTCGACTCAGTTTCTATCAAGATCCAGAAAAATGGTACGATGTAGCTGTTGTCGTTCTGGATACAACTGTAAATATCTTGTACTCGCTTGTTGTATTTCGATTCTGTGAATAGAAAATATTTGACATATATCGTTTCTCTTCATTGGTGTACGACATTTTTCTATTAGTAATGTACGATAATTTAAGTGTTTTGACAGTTTGAAATTTTATGGCTAACCTACTTAATCTTAAAATGTATTCGTCCTGAGCGTATGTTTATAATATCAAAAACTTGTACCAACATCATGTCAAACATGGTTGAAATCAGAAAAAACTCTTTCTAGCGGTGTCAAAATCCGACATAATGCCCATAAGAAATAGGAAAGTTCATGATGACCAGATAGAACCGAAACGTCATATGAAAATTTCTAGTTTTCCATTAAATAGTACATCAAAAGTAACCTCGCGAACGTGTTTCTAGTTTAACTCCGCAACCCTAAATAAATGTGTCAGAGGTAAAACAAGAAAATGAGCTTCTTTAATTTAAAAAAAAAATCCCGAGCGTCATTTGACACAGGTCCATTTTCTCTTCGGGTTCATAACAAACACAAAATTTAGTAACTTTGCCAAATTGAAGCGTACCCTGAACCTACTTAAGTATCTCCAATAATAAGCGAGATCCCAATGTTGAGGATCGAAAATGAATGAACCTGTATACTGGTTGTCCTTGAAATAAAAAGGCAACTTATGAAAAATGTAAAGATTAAGTTATATAGAATATATACCCAAAATACTGTGAGTCAATTACGACGTGAACCCCAAAATTAAAAATATATTATTTTACGTGACGTCTATGAATTAAAAATAATCTAAATGTAAATGCCTCTATTGAAGTTACACACATATACGCCTCAGCGTATGTTTATATACCAATGTTATAAAAACTATTATTGTTGTATGCTAAGGTCAATACCAACTTACAAAAGTCAGCTGTTTATACATTCGAGTGAACTCTTAAAAAATAAAAAAATGTGTATTGCGTGTATCACCTAAATTTTTTTTTCGTTAAGAGAAGTGACAAATATAATTGATTTAGGATGTCTATAAAAACATACCGAAATTGAATGCAATATTTATTTTTATATAAACTGGAAGAAAACATTGTGTAGACAGCTTTGTATGCTAAGGGTTCGGTGAATTTTTTAAAGATGTATTATAATAAAATTGTAAGATATGTGCTCTACGGGCATTAACCGTCCTATTTTGTAACGATCTATTTTTAATCGAAAACAAATATAAATTGTATCGAACGTATGTAACGATCGACAACAGAACGAAAGTTAAAGTGGGATGGACAATAAGAAAACTATTCTTTTTGTTATTGTAGGTCATCTTTAAGATATCGCCTTTTATAATATAGTCGATCGCACCATGGTCCAACAATTTTTTTTTAAATATTTTTCTCAGTATTTTTCTCGCTTATCAGAGGGAATTTTCGGGAGATATTTTGCGTATATATTCTATATAATTTCATATTTACTTTGCTATACGTTGTCTACTTATTTCAAGGTCACCTGGTTATTTAGAAATATCAAATTATACAATAGTAACAAAAATATGTGATGGTGTATATATACTCGAAAATAATATCAAATTATACAACAGTACCAAAAATTACGAATGGATCTCTATATATACCCCAGGAATTAAATAAGTAATTGTTATAACGTGTATGTAATGAATTTTAAAGATAAGAGATTGTAAATTATTCTAAAACATAAAAAGGTAAATGCGCAGCTTATAATACTTAAAATTATCGGAAAGTTGTTAGATACAAAGCTGGCTACAAAATGTTAAGATTAATTATTAAACACTAATTAACTATTACTCAATCCGAAAATTAACGAAAAATTAGAGGGGAAGATAAAATTGACTGCGGATGTGAAATCGAGAAGCGGTAACCAAAATGATGGGTAGCTCAGTGGCTTAAAATATGATTAATTAATTAAATGTAACCCACGGCAACAATATTGGTTGTCAGTTATCTGACGACGGTGCAAGCTACGGCACAACTTATCAAGCGAGAAATCTGACCACGTGAGTGATCATTTACTGGGTAACTCCAGTAGGAGTTAAATATTCAAACATCCAACCCAACTCCAAATTTATTTTAGCTCCGGTAGCTTAGTAACTTTAGTAGCTTAGTGCCCGACTTAAATGTTCCTCGGACTGATATCAGTCTGAAGTCAAACGGTCGCTGTCTCTTTCACCTCACACACCAAAAGTCCTAACACGCACGCTCACGCTCATCACGCTAAGCGTATACAGTCTCTTACTAGTCGAATATGACCTCATGGTAATGCACTATCAGGTTTGATAAAATAATCGTAACAAGATACCTTCTTATAATAAAGATAAACCCAACCATATCAACAGCTTCCTTTGGTTAATTTACTGGTAGCTTTCTTAGACATCCATGATTGTCTTACATTATGCACAGATATTTAGTTCATAATACCTTACGCACCATTTTACCTGCGGCTTTAATGCAATTGAATTGTTTTTCTGTTTATTTGAAAAATGTTTTTTTCTGGCGTTCCACAGGTTTTCAGGTTTTCAAGTTTTTCTAAATTGCGCATTTCTCTTATTATTATTAATATTTTACCTGTGTGTGTATTTAAATTTGTGCCGTTTGGCCATTTAACATTTTCAATTCTCATACATTGTTAGGATGTTGTTAAATAAACTCTCAGTTAATCCTATAGAATAAGGTATTATGTCAACGAGGTTATGCAATTTTAATTGACATATCCTATATCCCAACCTCGTTTCTAAATCTAAATCTTGCATGGTTTGACACGGTTTACAATTTTTTGAAATTGGTGACTTATAGTAATTAAATACAAATAACTTAAAGAAATATTATTTTAAGATTTCTCAAAAAAATTTTGAGTGGCGCCTAAGTAACGATTTTATTTTCCACGTTTCCGATTGGAACCCTGAGAAGAAAGCAGTCCCATTTTTTGGAAATAAACCGACTGAGTATCCTAGTTGGGTAGATTAGTTGTGGATGGTGGTGCAGTCAATTTTAAAACCACAATTCATAGCAATATGTACATATTTTTGGCAATCTGTAGGTATTATTACTTCTATCTTTAAAATTTATATATTATTTGTGGTATTTAAGAAATATTTTTGTAGTATTATACTGGATTGGAGCGCGATACTATGTATCAAATTATTTTTCATTTTATTGGGAAAGGTAATTCTTTAGAAATTTGGAGCGCTTTTAAATTAAATTTCGTTGATGCCTAAATTTAATTAAGGTCGCAATTAAACTGCATTCTCGATAAATTGTTTATCGTTTAATCAATTTCCAACGGCAATGTTCTAATGTAATTAACAGTTAAATCCATTACAGTAACTAATGTACTTCGTGTTTGTGAAAATTTTACAAATTTCATCTGCATGTGATATAAAAAATACGTGATATAAAAACTCATAATTTTTCGTTCATATTGATTGTCGCGTTCTTATTTGTTTGGAACATATGTGTCTAGTGTTACACCAAATTTCAATAGTCGATATTTTGGTGTAGTGCGAGTATTAACATGGCATTTCAACACTGAACATTTAATGCCCATATTTTTTTTTATATCCACATAGCGAGGTGATTGGAACAAACAGTATTTTCAGTCTTCTCATTTTCGTCTTAATTCCAGCGAGTAAGGTGTGTGTGGGAACAATTGATTACGTAGTGTGCCTTTGTGTGGTTAGTGATCAGTGATTATTACATTATTGTGACGAAGTAGAATTTTTCTTTATCAAATGTGATTGTTTGCTTTTAATTTTGAAAATCCAGATCTTTTAGCAATACATTCTGCACCATACTCTTCCAGCAATGATTCTCCTTTTTCCAAGATAGCCGACGAGTACCGAACCACGTGCACCCAAAAACATGATAGAATTGTTTTTGCTTTCTTGGAAGCGCTTGAGCAAATTTCATTACCTCTGCTATTGTTTTAGCTCGATCGCCTAGTGTACGATCCGGGCGTACGGCCAGAAATGCTGAATGAATGACTAAGGTAGAAACGTTCTATTATGTTTTGAAATTTTACGTCTTACCCACTGACAGAATTCTTTACAACGTCCACCACTTCCGGCATCTTGTTACAGCAACAGTACTTTGTGAAATTTTTAAAAGATATCGACTGTGGTTGATTTTGGCTTTTTGGGACACTTGTCATATTGAATCACTATACATGACCATGTTTAAGTTATACTGCCCATTTTTTGAATTGTGGATTGCCAAGAGCTAGTTAATGCCAACTCGCTTTTAATTTCATTGGTGTTGCAAATAAAATATTTAAGTTAATTACTTCAGGGGTTTTTCGGTTTGAACAAATGTACAGAAGTTATTTGTTTCAAACTTAGATGAGAACTAATTGAGTGTATATGACTAAATTTTATGTAGTGGAAGAAGAAACAATATGATTATGTTGAAAACAAGAAATACTGAATGAAAACAAATTTCAAATAATTATTTTATTATTAAATATCAGAAAGATTGAAGGATAACGGAGTTGGAAGATGAAATTAAATGTGAAGGTGTTGTCCAAAAAATCAGTGATACATATCCAAGAATTATTATGAGCATTATTAAAACCTAGTAAAGAGATGTAGGAATGCTGAACTATCAAGCATAAGAATAATTAAAGGTATCAAGAATGAAAAAAGTTGTAGGATAAAAATCAACTTACAGTTGC
The DNA here is from genome assembly GCA_935421215.2 of Melolontha melolontha. NCBI lineage: Eukaryota > Metazoa > Arthropoda > Insecta > Coleoptera > Scarabaeidae > Melolontha > Melolontha melolontha. The sequence continues at coordinate 118,120,641 of OW285235.1, forward strand.
TGTCTGGAAATTCTTAATATGTATTGCATAATTGCTGTTAAGATTAGTAATAAACGGATCTAAAAACTTCGCTAATAAAATCTTGTAGGTGTATCGAATACGATTTAAAATTAGCTGATGTTAATAATAGGTCTATATTGTCCAACAGTTGAGCCATCTACTAGGCAATATAATAATTTTAATAATTAAATTGATTCGGCATTTACTTGATGAAGATCCATAACTTAAAATAGAAATAAAACTACGGTTCTAATCTTCACTTTTAATCTTTAATTGTAACACGACAATTGTTCACCAGCACAGTGGCTTCCTCAGGTGCTTACATCTAAAGAGTACGTTACAAACTAAATTAAAAAAATATATATATATATACGAATATAAAATCAAGAAAGATGGTATTATTTTACAATGTTTTTAAAGAAATCTATGAATTTACACAAGTATTGTCGGTAGTGAGAAAATGTGGCACATCTGGTCGGCCCTAACTGTATATTATAGGGTACTAAACATGTTTACGTATAAAATTTGTTTAATAAACTACATATACATTTGTATTATCGTCCAAACAGATTTTAAGTAAATAAATTTAATAAAGGCGAGTTATTTATATTTAAATCTAAATGGTCATTTAATAAAATTTGTGACTGTTTTAATTTATTGATTTCTAAACTTTCCAGGAAATTTAATTTGTTGCCTTTATTTTCTAAATGCAGAATTTGAAAATCTTTATCGGAAGTGTGGTTTTCTTCTAATAGATTATTCGCAAAAGTGGAATCTTGTTTTTTATTTTTAAGCGAAGAACAATGCTCGGCAATGCGTTTTTCAAACGATCTTCCTGTTTGACCGACATACACCTTACCGCATCCACACATTAACTTATAGACTCCATATTTCTTATTTTTGTCTGTTTTATCTTTATTGTTTTTAATGTGTTTGGATAAATTATTATTAGTTTTGAAAACCGTGTTAATATTAAGGTTTTTTAAATAACTTGAAATATGCTTATTAGGTGTCCCAATGTACGTTTGTAATCTAAATTTTGAATTTTCCTTGTCCTTTATTGCAGGATATACCATAGAGATTGCTTTTTTGAAAAGTTTTTTTGTCAGCATATTTTCAATTAAAGTATCTGTGTAGCCGTTATTGATAGCTATTTATTTGACTAAATTTAATTCTTTTTCATAATTTTCTTTAGATAGTGGATAATTAATTAATCTATGTAAAAAACTATGGAAACTCGCTAATTTGTGTTGTATGGGATGTGTTGATGAATTATGTATAGTTATGTCAGTATGAGATTCTTTATGGTAAATATCAAACCCTAATTTATTAAGAAATACTGAAAAAAACAAGTCAATCAACGGGAGGAAACGTACAGACGGCGTTTCGTTCTAGTTGGAACTTTTCAATGTACGGCATTCCTCGAAGACGGACATTGCTTTTTCATTTCTATACTTTCTGTATATATAGTTAACATTTGGAACTTACTGCAAGTGAGAATTAATGAATATTAAATCTCATTCTTACATGTAAATGTCGACTTATTTGATGCGTTCATAACTACAATCCGACAAACTAAGTTTGTACCAGTATGCAGAACACACCCTTTCGCGACAACGAACTTCCTGGTAATTAGGTTAATTAAGAATTAAGAAATACTGAAAAAATACTGAAAAAATTGTTTTTTTCAGTATTTCTTAATTATTAATTAACCTAATTACCAGGAAGTTCGTTGTCGCGAAAGGGTGTGTTCTGCATACTGGTACAAACTTAGTTTGTCGGATTGTAGTTATGAACGCATCATATAAGCCGACATTTACATGTAAGAATGTGATTTAATATTCATTAATTCTCACTTGCAGTAAGTTCCAAATGTTAACTATATATACAGAAAGTATAGAAATGAAAAAGCAATGTCCGTCTTCGAGGAATACCGTGCATTGAAAAGTTCCAACCAGAACGAAACGCCGTCTGTACGTTTCCTCCCGATGATTGACTTGTTTTTTTCAGTATTTCTTAATTCTTAATTAACCTAATTACCAGGAAGTTCGTTGTCGCGAAGGGTGTGTTCTGCATACTGGTACAAACTTAGTTTGTCGGATTGTAGTTATGAACGCATCAAATAAGTCGACATTTACATGTAAGAATGTGATTTAATATTCATTAATTCTCACTTGCAGTAAGTTCCAAACTCTAATTTATTGTTAATTTTTTTAATAGTTAGATCCAAAAAATTAATACTATTGTTTACTTCTTGTTCCATGGTAAATTCCATATTTTTATGAATAGAATTGACGAATTCTAGAAGTAAGTTTAATTGTCTTTGTGTTCCAGTGAAACAAAGTATAATATCGTCTACATATCTATGCCAAAAGAAAATACGCTGTCTTAGGGGATTATTAAAAATGATGGATTCTAAGTGGTTCATGAAAATTTCTGAAAGTAATGTACTTAAGGGGTTACCCATAATTAGTCCTTCCTTACAAGTGTATATTGAATTATTAAATTGGAAGTAATTTTGCTTCAGAACTATATTTAGCAAGTCTAAAATTTCAGCTTTAATTACCGGGTTAGTGTTCTTAGCTATAAGTAAATTTTCAATTAAATTAACGGTTTCAGATGGAGGGACACTCGGGAATAAGTTTTTAACGTCAAAAGATACCAATTTTGCATTATGAGGTATTGAAATATTTTTGATTTTATTAATTAATTCTTATGAATTTTTTTTTAATCAAGATTATATATCTAAGACATACGACTTTTGGACTCAGATAAGTATGTCTTACTTAACAAAGACCCTGCAAACTCATATCAATTAGCTATTAAAAATCAAAAATACAAATTTTATGCGTAAACATGTTTAGTACCCTATAATATACAGTTAGGGCCGACCAGATGTGCCACATTTTCTCACTACCGACAATACTTGTGTAAATTCATAGATTTCTTTAAAAACATTGTAAAATAATACCATCCTTCTTGATTTTATATGCGTATATATATATATATTTTTTAATTTAGTTTGTAACGTACTCTTTAGATGTAAGCACCTGAGGAAGCCACTGTGCTGGCGAAACAATTGTCGTGTTACGATTAAAAATTAAAAGTGAAGATTAGAACCGTAGTTTTATTTCTATTTTAATAAGTTGAACCCCTTTATCCATAGTATAAAACCAGCCGTCTTCCCTGGTTTGGTTCATGTTTATCGCTTGCTTTATTATTCATATTTGACAATTATAAACATATGATGTTTGACTGTCGCAAGCTGGCCAAATTTTAAAATGAAATTTTGAACTTTTTGAATGGGATCTACCGCGAATTGTTAGCGATTAATTGTTTAGTATACCGGGTGTATTTTTAACTTGAAACTTTCAAATATCTCGAAAAATGAGCAGTTCACGAAAAAATGTCCTGACTTAAAATTTAATAATTCAATGGAGAAAATACACTAGTACTAGAATTAGTCCCTCTCTCTCCCTCCATGTAGATGGGGCGGGGGTAACTTTGAAATCTTAAATAGGAACTCGTATATTTTATTACAGATTGAAATTCTGCTGGAAAAATTACGTAGGATTGGTCTGAAACATTTTTTTAAATTCATAATAGACGACGCTGTAATCGACTTTTTTCAATTTCTTGCACTGAGAACCTATGAAAACGAATCTGTAATACGTGTGCAATAAAAAATACGTTTTCTTTATAAATAATCAAAATTAATCTTAGAAAAACTTTATTCGTTTTACAAACTTCGAATAACTGGGAAAATGTCACCTGTAGAAATGTAAATTGTTGGTGAATAAATTACTTTTAGCGTAACACAACACCATCGTGTATGTGGTACCATCTTAGGGTGCTTGATTAATCCGAGTCTCCTCGGTATCAGGGTGTTTTATTTATGTAAGTCCTTTCGCCTCTCACTATCAGAGTGCTAGATTTCCCCTCGCCTCGTCATGTTTCAATTAAAGTAAGTGCTAGAAATTATGGCCTTCGACTTCAATGCACTTATTGATCCGCAATTCGAATGAGTGTAGACAACTGAGAAGTGTATCTTCTTGAATTTCGGTACAAGCATTTTTGATTTTCTCAATCGTATTTTCGCGTGTTGTTTGTACTTAAGTGTATACTTTGCATTTGAAATAACCCCATAAAAGAAACCTTTCGAAGTAAGATCTGGTGATCTAGTAGGCCAGTTTACTGAACCAGCTTTACCAATCCAGCGGCCATTGAAATTACGATCAAGTACTTCACGCTCTACTACCAAATAGTGTGCTGGAGAACCATAATATTGAAACAGCATGTTCTGTCGCACTTCTAAGCTAACATCTTCAAGTATTGCTGGCAGTTCATTTTTCAAAATGTCTCAATGCGTTTAACCATTCAAGTGGCCTTTAATAATGTTGGGGCCGATGACTTTGTTCACAATTATTCCACACGATGACACTCCAAGGCCGCTAGTGATCAACTTGGCGAAACCAGTGTGCATCCACAACACTCCAGTAATGCGCATTGCGTCGATTAACCGTTATCTGGTTTGTGAAAGGCGCCTCGTTGAAGAACAACACATAACGAAAGAAATTTGGGTTTTGTTGTAATTGACAAAAACTTACTCGATTTTGGGTATCAACATCGTGAAGATCTTGATGTAAGGACATGATATGGATGATAATTATGACGTTTTAAAATTTTTCTAGCACTGATGTGAGACAATCCAGAATCGCGAGTTATTTCTCTTGTCCTAACATGAGGTTTAACAACCACTGCAACAAATATAGCAACTTCATTATTTTCTCCGGCGACTGTTGCTCAACAGATCCTTTTCTTCGTTTGAATACTTCCAACAGTAGTGAATTATTTGATAGTACGGTAAAATAAGGCGAGTGACTGAATCCTATTAGGAACACTGAGCGTAGGGATTAACAGCGCTATCAAGACTTCTGCCAGCTTCTCCATACACCAGAACCATTCCAATTTTCTCTTGAACAGTTAAATACTCCATTCTGTAGTAGGTACTATTAGCACCGTAACAGAAACAAGTCTTTTCGGTTTCGAAATATTCTTCGAACTGAGCAAAATAAGTTATTTCTTAAAGTTATTGCTTTCTTTTGTACGTTTATTTTGTGTTTGAACAGTGTCGCCCGAATAAAATCATATAATGTCTGTCGACCTTCTCAAGCATTGCTCGAACAACGGAAATATTCTCGGTAGTAGCAATAGTTCTTGGGCGTCCTTCAGGAAACTCATCACTAAGAGAAAACCGATATCCTTTGAATTCCTTGTACGAATTAAAAATTGTTAGCTTAGATGTTTTTTTGCCTAATTCATTTCTATGACAATTTTCACATTGTTTGGGCATTAATGACGATTTAAAATTGTAAAAAATCATAGCCCAGAAATGTTCTCTAGTCAAATTAATTTTTGGGTAAACCTAAAATCTTATGATAATTAGCAAACTATTAGAGTAAAACGAACAAAATGCGAATGGAAGAAACAACACAAACGTTAAATACATAGATTGTACTTAAAAATATTTTTATAAAAATTATTTTCAAGGTAACAAATGGTATTAAAAGAAATATATATATATAATATATAATATATATAATATAATATATAATATATAATATATAATATATAATATATATATAATATTATTTTAAAGCACTTCGATAAGTTATAAGCGAAGGAAACCGCGTTGACCAAGTGTTTGAAGAAGGACGGCCGTTTCAGGGTTATGATAAGTACTTTCTTGATAAGTTATTTTTCGTTGTATTCTTTTTATTGAAACCGAATTGCAGAATCGTATGCATAGGTTCTCTTTGCGAGAAATTAAAAAAAAAGAATTTTATCGATTTCAGCGCCATTGGAAAAAATGTTTCGGACAAATCCTACGTACTTTTTCCAGTAGAATTCGTATCTGAAATAAAATATACGGGTTCTTTTTTAAGATTTCAAAGTTACCCCCACCCCACCTACGTGGAGGGAGAGAAAGGGACTAATTCTAGTTCTAATGTATTTTCTCCACTGAACTACTGAATTTTAATTCGGGATATTCTTTCTTGAACTGCTTATTTTTCGAGATATTTGAAAGTTAAAAAACCCCGGTATATTAAAACAATATATTCTTATCAATATATATGAAATAAAAGTCAATAATATCAACAGCAACTGAAGTTAAAGCAGCCCCCACTGGTACGAGAGCGACACTGAAAATTTTCAGAAAATCAAAGAATTAGAATAAGAATTAATTGATTTTTTTATTATTCAAAATATTCCCCTTTTAACATCAACACATTTTTGCATTCGATGAAACCACTCCTCAAAGTAATGACGCCACTCTTCCTGAGACACTTCAAAAACCAAGTTTTTATGATGTTCCGCCGCTTCATCTAATGACACCAAAGTGATTCCACGCATTTTATCTTTAATTTTTGGAAACAAAAAGAAATCACAAGGTGCTAGGTCAGAGTTGTATGGTTGAGGGTCCATATTGTGGTTATGTTTAGGGCATCCTGATACTCAAATCTTAGTTTTGCTTTATGCGACGATGCGACGATGCGTGCGACGTGTGACGATGCGATCGATAAAGTTTTCTCACGTCTAATTGTTGATGTAAAATATTTTGGATTTGACTCGTACCAATGCCCAGTGTCGCCCGAATAAAATCATATAATGTCCGTCGAACTTCCTTAAGCATTGCTCGAACAACGGAAATATTCTCGTCAGTAGCAATAGTTCTTGGGCGTCCTTCACGAAACTCATCACTAAGAGAAAGCCGATATCTTTTGAATTCCTTGTACGAATTAAAAATTGTTAGCTTAGATGATTTTTTGCCAAATTCATTTCTATGCCGATCTTCACATTGTTTGGACATTAATGACGATTTAAAATTGAAAAAAATCATAGCCCTGAAATGTTCTCTAGTTAAATTAATTTTTGGGTGAACCTAAAATCTTTAAATTATGATAATTAGCAAACTATTAGAGTAAAACGAACAAATTACATGGCATTCAACCCGCCAAACATTAAAAAGTAGATGTCAAATGAGAATATATTTAATATTTGTAAAAACTTGGCCATTCTAGATATATTTCAGTTCTCCCCTTGTATTACAACTAACATATTCCCTTTTAAAACCCATATGTGTTAAGTAAGCGTGCCCCGGGAAAACATTCAACATACTGTTTTAACGCGCCATTTGTTATTAAATTTTTAAGTTTATTTTCTTTATGCATTTTTTTTTGAGTGCCATATTTATTTTTGTATTTAATGTTGTAATGGCTTTTTTTACTTTTCCAGTTTTGCTTATTTGAAACAAAATGATAATGGGAATAATGTGTATATACAATCTTAATTGTGTATAGCGACAAGGCAAAACTGGGGTGAAAGATACATGCGAGTAGTGTCTTCATACAAAAAATCGCGGTCCAATGTTCACGTAGTATCGAAAAAAAATATTTTTATTTATTCGAGTCGCAGTTAAATATACGGGCTCCAATATGGGCTTCCACCTCTAATTCATCAATAATTCTCTTTACCAACAAATTGTTTTGTTCTATCTGTATTTATCAGTAAAACCACTAATTTAAAGGAAAAAAAAATATATGTAAATATTTCCATACAAGTAATTAAAAACCATGTATCTATCTCATTGGCGACGTGTGCGAGCATAAAATGTTTTGATATGAAAGCATGAATATTCACTATTCTTATGAATAGGAACTTATGTTATCGTCTAACTACGCATCGTCTAGGAATTTCATAGATTTTTTTGTAGGTCAACGAACTTGAAGTACTTGTATTTTTTTAATTGAACAAAGACATGAACTGATTTTAACTATATTTTGGCCCTAAAAAATTGAAAATTTTTGATGAATTGCAAATAAATATCTCGTTTGATTACTAGTTACACATTTATACGTTCCTTCAACTTCGCATAGCTTTGTCACTATTCAGCAGTAATCCAGAATATGGATCTATGTATTGTCATATATTGCAGTTTAGGATCTATGTATTGTTAAATATTGCAGTTTAGTTTCATATGTAATGTGTACCACTATTTGACTATGAACGATAGTAGAGAATAGGGTTTTTTTTAATTATTATTAAGTATAATATTTTAGGAATTTCTTTTTTATTTTCATTTTTATTAATTAATCTACCAAATTTAATATTGTATTTTAACATTTCCCTAAGTAAAATTTACTACCTTCGTCATCACAAAGACGACCAAGTAATTTATTTTTTTATTTTATATATATGTATATATATATATATATATATATATATATATATACGGATTATCTACGGCTGTCGTTGCCTCTCCGTCCTCAGTGTTTTCATATCCTTCTGTCGTAATACATGTATTCCTTTAAATTTCTTGCAACCATAGCTTCGTTAATATTATCTCCAACTTCATCTTGGTCTTCCTCTCTTTCGCCTTTCTGAAGGTATTCATTCTAACATTTTCCTTGGCCATCCCGTATCATTCATTCTTTTTGTGTGTCTGAACCAAGTCAATTGTTTTTTCTTTATGTCGTCTTGATATTTTTTGTTTTGTAATTGTATTTATTTTAGTTTACTCTTACTAACAATTCGCATAACTAGTTTTATATGACATATATTGCAAGTGTTCGTATAAGTAATTAAGCATGTTACTTTGGAGACGGGAGTTTCCCTTCGTTGGAATTATTGAGTATTTGGTAACTGGGTACTTGAGTTTGTAGGCCAATGAGTATTTCAACAAACAGCATCAGATTGAATGAAAGCCAATTTTCAAGTTCAATCCTTTCTATGAATATCCACCGCCGTAGCGTGGATTCCTGTTAAACAACATTTTGGATTATAATTATCATTTTATTATTTGTCTTTAATTAATTTTGTCGAGTTTATTTCTGTGTTTATTGATTCGCGTGAAAACTTGTTTAATTTTATTTTGCACTATTTAAATTACTACTAAAAACTTCTTAATCGATCTTAGTATCCAATTTTACTACTTTTGCATAAAGTTTAATTAGATATGGGTATATGCTTTCACGGTAATAAATAGCGCACCTAAAAACCTTACGCATTTTTAATTGATAGATTTTAATAGCATTTATATTTAATTCCATTCCACATAGGTGTAGCAAATAACGCCTTTCATCTAATAAACTTCCGATCAATTAGAGGTATTACTCTGGAAATAGCATTTTTTCTCTGGGTATTAAAATTAAGCATACCTTTAAATGCTTGTTTAATATTTAAAAGTCTTAAAAGATAGACTGTTAATATTTCGCTGATAAACTATAAATAGCGAATACGGTCGCTCAAATAATATATCTCAACTGAATTAATGCAATTTTCTAACGGTTTTGACACACGTCACGAATATTATAGACTGACCTTTGTGGAAATACCCTAGACGAAAAGCTTCTTCCTCCAAAAGGTGCCAGGTTTCCAGCAGATTTTCTAAAATGTTAAGGCTGTCGTTCTATTTCCTTGTGATCGTAACCATTCATGCCACGAACCAGTAAAGCGTCTTTGCCCAGCCAATTAATGTTTTTTATCAAGAATTTTAAATATAAGTCCAGCGACATGCAATCCCCTATCATAACGTTTTCCCTTTGCATTTTATTATTTTATACAACGCGAGAAATCTTTGATATCACGTACATATTTTTCTCCATTAGATTCAAAATGGTTATAGTTCTTTCTGTGAGATCAAAATTTACAGATATACTTTTTATGCATTTTTCCCAAGGTAATTTTTGATGACTTTATTGCAAATATCTTATTGCAATGCATGCACGTACGAATGTTACCAGTGAATTGTGTATTAAATTTATTTGCCTGTTTAAGTTGTCCAAAAACAGTCTTTTTACCTTGCACTCGTTACAATGTTAGTAGGTTAAGTCTTACTTATAATATAAATAGGACTGTCATTTGGACGTTTTTGGTTTGCTTATCGCCAACTCAAAAAATAACATGACCATTTTTCATTTTCCTAAGCCATTTTCGAAGTGATGTAAAATTAGAAAACAAGTTTTTTGGTGTCTTGTTTGAGAAAATGTAGAAATTTTGCTGTAACCAACTTTAGTTTGCGACAAAATATCCAACAATCTATTGAGAAATTCCGAGAAACACTAGATGATGCAAACCGACTATATAGACAGCTGTAATTACCGCAGATGTTGAGCAAGGGAAACTCAACTGTTTAAAAAGTCTATTCGAAAGCTTTCATGATAAGCTCAATTTGTCCGTTCATTCTTTAAAAAAATCTTAAATAAATTTTGATATTTCGATACGTCTACAGTGTGTGCCCAGATTTTCTTTACAAATGGCAGTTTTTCTTATTACTGATTATTCGAAAAAAAATATTTCGTAGAAGAGTTTTGGATTAGTTTAAAGATTATCACCTAATACTGTACTACTAACTGACTTATTATACAAAAAGTGCGTAAGCAAAATCAAATTTACTCTTCTAGATAGATGGAAAGGTGTGCTTGACCCGATTGTTAAGATTTATTGTTGTTAATAGTACAGTGAGAGCCAAAATAATTGGTTCATTTTTAGTAAGCAACATCTAATTCTATAATTTAGCTATCGCAAATTTATTGATAATAATTGAAAGAGGAGGCTTTGGAGATATTTTGACAGTTGTTAAGATGGAGCGCTCGAGTAAACAAAAACGTATATTTTGCATTGACAAATTTATGAAATATATCTCTATTATCCAAACAGCCTTTATTTCGTCAAAATTTTCATGTTCACCTTGTTCCTGAACTATTATTTCGTGCTAGGTACGGAAGTGCCGAAATCGTGAATCGCGAATCGTGCAAGCAATGCTATTAATGAAGATCGAGTAAGACAAGTCACTGTATGTAGCTCTAATCGATCAATTCGACGACATGTGGCAACATTACAAATATCTAAAACAAGTAGTACATGAAGAATTTTGCACAAAATGAAATTTCACCCACACAAAATGGCAGTGATACATGCGTAAGCTAATCGTCATAAACAACAACGCGTTAAGTTGTAACGACGTTTTTTTGGAACTAAGGAATCAACAGCCAAATATTACAGCGGATTTTACTCTACATAGCACAGTAAATAGGCAAAATTATCGGTATTGGGCTACTGAGAACTAGAGATGGTTGCTCTGAACCGAACCTGTTCCTTTGAACCTAGTTCGCGTGCCGGAGCAGGTGCACCTAGTTCGCATTTTCCAAAAGAGTAGATCCGATTGAAACGATTCCGAGTCGTACAATTCCGATTCCGATCGTTCAAGTCGGAGCGCCCGAGAGTTGATCTCGCAGTTGCACCTACATATACGCATCGTATTATGTAAAAGAGTATGTCCGCCTGGAACGAGTCCGACTAAGCGAAGCGAAATGTGAGAAATAAACGACGCAACTACTCCTATACGTATGTATAAATAAATACAACTGGCAATTGTAGTTGCTGCGATTCCGAATAATTGTATATAGAATTGTGAAACCAAATATGTATATTTATTATTAAATAATTAGTATGATTTCTAGTCATAAGAAAAACTAAATTTTTAGCGACACAAAAAATATATAATAAAAAGTAAAAATAATAAGAACTAATACGTAAAAAATAGTTTTAATTTTTGTATTTAAATCTAAATGAAATCATCGTTCATATTCAGGAAAACTAGTTTTTCTACTTTACTCGTACTTAACCGTGTTCTTCTTTCATTTAAAATATACCCCGCTTTAGAAAAGAGTCTCTCGCATGGAACTGAAGTAGCCATTGCACAACATATTTCCTTTACAACGATACTTAGATTCGGGAATAAATATTCACTGTCCTTCCACCACTGAAATGGATCCTGATTTCGATCAGCCATTTCACATTCTAAATATCGTTGCACTTCCATTATTGCGCGATAATTTGCAGACCCTGGGACTTCAACATTAGATAACATTTTATCTATTGAGGTATTATTGGTATTATTTTTGTGATTAGTCTAACGAATGTTTCTTTTTTTCTAACTTTAAACATTCTTTCTAACCGCCGCCGTCAATAAATTAAATACATTCAACACATTGCATATTAGAATGACATGGGATTTTCTAGTGTTGCATTGAAAAGCATACAAAAATTATTTTAAACCTATGTATGTATGTATATCGTATGCACTTTAATTTAAAAAAAAATCTATAAATTGCAATCTGACACCTCATTTAAAATGTAATAATTTGACTGCTATTTGTATATCCAAGCTGTGTGCCTAAGTAAACATAAAGATTACCCTGACTGATCGGACGCAAAATATGACTCACAATCGGTCGGAGTCGGAACTGATTTGTGCACCTAGCTTGCCGCACCTAGTTCGGAACTGGAATCCTCGTAGGTGCACCTACTCCGCTCAAGGAGTAGGTTATATCATCTCTACTGAGAAACCGTGTGGAATCAGGGAAAGGCCTGCACATTCACAAAAATTTACCGTGTGTTGTGCTGTATCATCGTCCAGAATCATAGTCCTATGTATTTTCGAAGAAAATGAAAGAACAGTCACAGTCAATTCTGAACGGTATGCACATACACTTCAAACATTTTTTATACCGAAACTTGACATTGAAAAAAGAAATTGCTTTTTTCAACAAGACGGGGCGATCTGTTATACTACAAGGACAAGTATGGATATCCTGTGTCAGACATTCCCTAATCGTTTAATTTCTCGAAACGGTGATTTCAATTGGCCGCCTATATTTCCTGATATTTCTATTCTTGATTTTTTTGTCTCTGGGGTTATTTAAAGGGTAAAGTCTTCAAAAGTAACGCAAGAAATGTGGTGGAGCTCAAAACAATTATTCGGCAAGAAGTTCAAGTTATCCCTCAAGAGATGCTTCACAGAGTGATGGGTCATTTTATTCGAAGCTTGGAAGAGTGTCTGGCGGAAGAAGTAGGACATTTAACTAATATAATATTCAAAAAATAAAACTCCCATTCTTAATGTTTAAGATTATATTATAATTATTTAAATATTTAACGTACTTGCGTTACTAACAATTAAAAATGAACAAAACATTTTGGCTCTCACTATATTATTTTGGATTGTTGATTGCCGGAAGAGATAGTTGTTGACACTTCATTATAATAATAAGAAATAGGTACTAAACCTCTAGTTTCAATTTTTTTTTATTGTAAATCCACTACAATATTGTTTCGTTATCCACCTGATGAAGCCATTGTATTGCGAAACAATATTTTAATGAATTTACAATACAAATATTTTTGAAACTAGAAGTTTAGTATTTATTTCCTATCGTATTATTTTGAAATATAATCATGGTCGTAAATAAAGTAAATAGAAAATCGAAGTAGGATATCGGCAGTCTTAAATACTAAATTTACAAATCGATGAAGACAAGCATACTTGCTTTAACAGTATGTATTTTTTTTACAAATTTGTAATTTAATAAATGTTTTCTTTTTAAGATATTTAGTAATGACACCTAGTCTGATATTAATGAAACTGAAGTAAACTTAGTGCTTACATTTTTCTATGATGAAACAAGAGATTGTCTCTACTCGAAATTACCCTATATCCGAATATTTCTCCATTATTTTCTTTCATTATATTAGAAATGCTATTTCAAGATGATTAAGGAGCAATATTTTTTAAATGTCATCACTGTAATGAACGGTTACATTAACGAGAAAAGAAAGGTCGGCTTCGGCCAGGACCCTTTCGGTACTTTTATTTTATGCAAAGAAAGCGTTTCCGTGCCGAATTTCTAATCGTTAATTTTACAACAACTGGAAATTAATACTGGAATAATTTGAAAGGAATCAATATCAACAAATGAGGACATTCTTTAAAAAGTAACTTCCAGATTGCTTCGTCATTAATGAATCTGATAGTGGTTATATAGGCTGTCACACAAAAAACGCCCCAAGCTGTAACTCAGTTATTTATATTTCGATTTTCATGAAATAGGTACCAAATGAAGTGATTTGATGAATACTATGTTTGCGGCTACATTTACTTTTTTCCAGCGCCACTTCAATTTCTAGCGATTGTCAATTTTTTTTTTCAAATTGCACGTTATATATTTTTTTGCATAATTGAATAGAGATTTTTTTCCTGAATCCATTGATGTACAATACATCCATTTTAATTGTAAATTTAGAAGAGAAAATAATTAAAACACTTTCCAAACATTCTCTTAAAGTGACTTGTATTATACTCAAAATAAACTTGTAGCATGTCAGTAAGTTGATTGAAATTCATGATTTATTTCAAAACTGTCAAAATATGCTTGCTTAGTACAGAAAAGTCAAATATGACAGTTACATATGCGTAAGGCGTTATTTTTCCATCGCACACTTCAGTATATAACATAAGTGACTAAGAGAATTATACGGACAGTGTTTTCATAATTTGTTTCTTCGAAATTTAATTAAAATTGATGTATTGCACATCAATGGATTCAGGAAAAAAAACTCTATTCAATTATGCAAAAAAATATATACCGTCCAATTTGAAAAAAAAATCGCTAGGAATTGAAGATGGCGCTGGAAAAAAGTAAATGTAGCCTCAAACATAGTACTCATAAAACCATTTCATTTGGTACCTATCTCATGAAAATCTAAATATAAATAACAGAGTTACAGCTTGGGGCGTTTTTTGTGTGACAGCCTGTATATGTAAGGGGGATGGGACGTTTCGTCGCCGCCGTTTCGGAGCCGCCGATTCGGAGCCGCCGTTTCGTGGTCGGGACGTTTGGGAGCCGAGCCGTTTCGGAGCCTAGCCGTTTCGGAGCCGAGCCGTTTCGGCGCCGAACCGTTTCGGAGCGAGCCGTTTCGCGGCCGAGACGATTCGCAGCCGGGTGGTTCGGAGTGGGGCAAAGTGAATATTTTTTAAATTTTTAAGATCGTATGAAAGTAAGCACTGTTTATCGGCTTATAATCTTAATCAACATGTTAGCAAGAAGAAATGGCTTTAATTTCGGGAATTAAGAAGAATTTTGGGGGTAAATTTTTATTGTTTTAGCAAGTAGGAAGAATAACTTTTCTTGGCACAGAGACTCGCTTAACGGACACCACTCAATAACAGACACGAACATGCAAAAATGTGAACTTTGAATATAATGTCATTTACAAAATTACCTACTGATTACCAATAACCATTAAACAGATACTTTTATGATGCTACAAAGCAGGATGTCGTTATAATAATCCGTTTACACAAAAATGAATGGTTAATCTGGGAACTTCTAGTATTAAAGGTATTCCTGACAAGAAATCTAGAAGGGTGGAATGGAAACATATAGATTTAGATTTAGATTTATACCTAAAATAGCATTTGTGCTCTTCAGACTTTTTATTTTATTTGCGTTATGATTTATGAATGATACAGAAAGTGATCGGGAATTTTCAAAAAATTTAATTTAAAAAAAGGAACAAAGAAATTTACAAAAAAAAAAAAATACAAAAACTAATGATTATTTTACTATAGTAATATTAGTAAAATTGACATATCTGTATTGCAAATTTTTAACATCCAGCATGAGGTTGAAATAGGTACGTACAATTGACATATCGGTATTGTAAATTTTTTACATCCAGCATAATGTTATGGCATAGTTACCAGACTATTTTTGTGAATGTAAAGGACCGTTTAACCGACAGAAACCGATTAAAGTCATTTCTTCTTGCTAACATGTGGATTAAGATTATAAGCCGATAAACAGTGTTTACTTTCATACGATTTTAAAAGTATCAAAAATATTCACTTTGCCACGCTCCGAACCGCCCGGCTGCGAATCGTCTCGGTCCCGAAAGGGCTCGGCCCCAAAAAGGCTCGGCCCCGAAACGGCTTGGCCCCGAAACGGCTCGGCTCCGAACCGGCTCGGCTCCCAAACGTCCCGGCCACGAAACGGCGACTCCGAATCGGCGGCCCCGAAACGGCGGCGACGAAACGTCCTAGACCCATATGTAAGAAGCTTGAGTGAGATTTAACTGCTCTTCCAGATTTTAATTTATTTATGGAATATTTTCAAGGAAAAAATTCTGAATGTAATAAATTTTAAGAAAGTATGTAGACTCTTTGAAATATTAATTTTTTGAATTCAATATTTATTCGGATTTATTTCTGTACTGTTTGTTAGATGGTGTTTTTAAGTAACGGTTTTAGATATTTGATATAATTTTAGTTAAAACGATAAATGTTTAATTTTCGTAATTTCTTCATAAGTTATTGAACTAACATATCACATTACTATTAGAAAGCAATAACTTAAATGTTAGAAATCACTAAGAATATTAGAACTTTATTATAAGAAAACAGGATATAGTTAGCAGTTCATATTTAATTTTAATGATTTCCAAGGAATCCAGTTTAAACTTGGTTACATAGCAACCATGAATCATTGAAGCAAAAAGGAGCTGCAGCTAACGAGCGAATATTAAGCAAAAAGTGTATTATTTCAGATTCTATGTTAACTTTTAATGATACAAATTAGAAAGTTTTACTTTACCGAGAAAAGGAAAACTGCATATATGTTACATTCCCCTAACATTCCTTAATTGATATACAGGTATTTCCAAAAAATAACATTTATTCGGTGATTTTTTCTTTTTTATGTTTTTAATAGTTTTTCGTATTGTATAGTGTTTGGACGGCCGAAAAAAAACTTGCAATTCAAAATTATATACTCAGTTTTGGAAGTATGACTAATATAAGACTTTCCTCTATTGTATTAGAAAATTATTTTGTGTCTTCTATTTGTAATGGTGGAAAATTAATACTAAATTTAGGTGATAAAATGCAAGTGCATATTGCTGTGAACTTTGCATTCAAATTGAGTTCTACACAACTAGGCCTAGCGTCCAAAGCAAGTGCAAAGAAGTAATACCTACAACAAGAAGTAATCATTTAAAAATATTTTATTGTTTGTTTGCATTTTCATATCTCATTTTAGTTGTAACTTAAAATATTTAATTCTTAACCTATATCTTAACCTATCAATACAACTTTAATATAGAAATATTCTTTAGTGAATCACACACTCCAATACTATGAGTTTTGATTCTGGTTCAAATGAATCTCGCAAACAATTTTCAAAGAAATCATTAAGGATCAGTTGTTACACTTTAAAAATGATCCTTATACCGTTTGGGAATTTTTAATAATTTATTTAAATTAATTGCTAAATTTAAGTCATCATAGGCTGTTCAAAATTCAATATTATCGATTTATATAATTTATTCCCGTTAATTGCTAATTATCGAACATCATAGGCTATTTCAAACTCTAATATCTTCATATAAGTTTGTATGTTCAAATATTTTGGATGTCACTATATCCATCTTTTCTGCGGTCTTTTGTATATACTTCTGCGCAGTTTGACATTTTGAAATTTTATGCGAAGTCTTGGTTCGTATATTTGAATTTATATTTCAATTATTGTTCTTCTTAAGCAATTCTAGGTAAACAGGACATCGTCGTATTTTTTATTAGAATTTTGTAAATCTATTAGAATGATTTAATTTATTGCATAACCATTTGTAAACTTAATTCTTGTTTTTACATTTTGATTTGCTTAAAGCGACACCTACGCGAGACTTGGTTTAACTTTTGATTATAGATCGCTTAACAGTTGGTATAATTTTTAATTGGTTATAATTATTAATCCTTTATTATTGTGAATTAATTATTGAATTTTTTATGTTGGCTTCCTCAATTACCTTTTAACCATGTCAGGGTATTTGAGTAATATCTTCTTTTATTTCCAATATTCCGTCTGGATAGGTTTTTGTTACTAATGACGTAGCCTTCTTTCTGTTTAAATACTCGCACAATCGTTCGTGAGGTTCTCTTTTAACGATTCAAGCTTTGAAGTAAGGCAGTAGTTTAAAACTAAAAGTCATTTTTGAATTAAATAGTGTTACTATTCTGTGATATGCAGGAGTTGTTCAAAATTGATTTTATTTCATTAAATTCACTAGTATAGTGTATTTTAATCGAGGGTTTGTTCCTCGGAATTGAAAGTTTTTATGACCACGTGTCTGCTTCAGGTGAGTTTCTGAGATAAGGGGACGGCTGTAATTTTATCACGGCATTGTTCTCCGTTTATTATATTACTCTAGAATGTTCCACTTATTCTTTTCTTTTCTTTTCTCATTTATTTAGGGCCGTTAATATCGGCTAATGAAAAGATGCTGTTTGTATCGGCTAATGAAAACTTGCTGTGTTAGTTTCTGCTAGGGAAAACGGTTATTGTCAGTATCCGCTAAGAAAAATTTCATCCGTAGCCATCTAATTACCTGGACCTAGAAAAACAACGCAATTGGATTCAAGGGTCATCTACCACGAAGGTAGTGTGTGTAGAATAACATTTTTTTGTGACAGAGTCCCAGAAAAATTAATATAATAGTTATTTTGGAGGACCGCATGATGTCCTAAAACATGGTGTTCGACTCACCATTTTATTTTATTTTTTTCTTGCATCCATGTGAAATTTAACCTAGTTCATTACATAAATAACTCGCTTAATCACTTTTCTAGTTCAAATTGCTGTAATACTTTTTATATAGTATGAAACGCACATGTTAAATTTGTTTCAAAGTAAGGAATTTGAGCAAATTAAATTTAATATATATTTTTTTATCAGTAACGGAATCCTATGTGATTTCTTCTATATATCTAATTTTGTTTAAATAATATATTGTCCATTTAATTAGTAAATTATCCCTAGTTATATTTTTTTTTACGTAAACATATAAATTTGCATATACAGGCTGGGCCTTTATTGTTATATTACTATCTGATTGGAGTATCCGATTTTGTGAATACATTGTGTATTATTATTTTTCACATTATTAATTTCTATCAGTGTGTACCACCTAAAAATTTATTGCATATACTGAGTGTAACGAACCTATGTAAGGTACATTAAAGCTTTGATGGACTACCTATGCAATCATTTATAGTATAGAATACGATGTTTATGTGATCTATGATATTCCCACTGTTTAAAAATATTTTGTTGGCTCACTACTTATACCTCTCTGGTATATTATATATATTTTTATTTTCTTTGTTGCTTATGTAATAAATATAGTTGTTATTTTATACAAAAAATGGGTATTTATCAATACGTTTTGCACGTATTACGCGGTTGTTATATAATGAAACAGATATGCAAAATACATATCCGTAACTGTAAACATGGACAAACACCTCGTATTTTTAGCATTTACTTCTGTTCAATACATATGTTTCAGCCATCTAGGCCTCATCGGTTGAACTAGTGAAGCAATGTATATACAAATTAATACAGATCTGTTAAACAACGGATCTGTATCTGTATCTATATTTACGCTAAAATCGTCTCCAAGCCATACCAGCCAAACCAGTTTCGTTCTATCAGGCGACACCAATTTAATCAGTGACCGATGAGGCCTAGATGGCTGAAACATATCTATTGAACAGAAGTAAATGCTAAAAATACGAGGTGTTTGTCCATGTTTACATTTACGGATATGTATTTTGCATATCTGTTTCATTATATAACAACCGCGTAATACGTGCAAAACGTATTGATAAATACCCCTTTTTTGTATATTTACCGCCATCTGGCGCGTGTTAATGGACAGCACCAATATACGTATTTTTCCGCTTTTTCGTAATAGCCTTGCTATTCGAGCGGAAGGTCGCCTTTTCTGGCCTAGTCGCTTTCTTCCGTCAGATGTCACTGATTAAATTGGTGTCGCCTGATAGAACGAAACTGGTTATGGCTTGGAGACGATTTTAGCGTAAATGTAGATACAGATCCGTTGTTTAACAGATCTGTATTAATTTGTATATACATTGCTTCACTAGTTCAACCGATGAGGCCTAGATGGCTGAAAAATATGCTAAAAATACGAGGTGTTTGTCCATGTTTACAGTTACGGATATTACCATCTGGCGCGTGTTAATGGACAGCACCAATATATGTATTTTTCCGCTTTTTCGTAATAACCTTGCTATTCGAGCGGATGGTCACCTTTTCTGGCCTAGTCGCTTTCTTCCGTCAGATGTCACTGATTAAATTGGTGTCGCCTGATAGAACGAAACTGGTTATGGCTTGGAGACGATTTTAGCGTAAATGTAGATACAGATACAGATCCGTTGTTTAACAGATCTGTATTAATTTGTATATACATTGCTTCACTAGTTCAACCGATGAGGCCTAGATGGCTGAAACATATGTATTGAACAGAAGTAAATGCTAAAAATACGAGGTGTTTGTCCATGTTTACAATTACGGATATGTATTTTGCATATCTGTTTCATTATATAGTTGTTATTGTTATGAACTCTGTTTTTCTTTTTTTTTTCTTTTTTTAATTGAGTATCAACTTACTCGAAATTACTAAGTTATCCACTTACTACGGCAGAGTTTGTGTTCTCTGTTGGCTAAAGGTAAACATGGTGGCGCCATTTTTTTGTGTAAGAACCTCTCCGCAACTCGCCTCTTAACTGAGTTAGCCCTTTAGCCAAAAGATCACCATGAGTTGTAGGTAAGTTGGGTAAGTTTAGAGAGATATTTGTCGGCGCAAGTCTAGTGCTCGTAGTGCACATAGCACAGTACACATTAAATATGTATAATGTAACGGTTTCTCTAACTTTTAGAAATTCTTTCTTTACCCTTTTTTGGACTTTCTAGAAAACGGTGTACGGATATCGGCGTGTAACTTTATAGGACTTCCTCAAAGACGGTTTTGGATTGGAACAGCCGAGTTTGTGACGTTAGTGTCCCTTCTGTACCAAGAAGTTTCGGAACACGCAGATGGAACTGAAACGGTGTTAAGAACTCACAAACCTACAGCACTACGGTGAACGGGGATGCAAAAAAAAAATTTTGGAGAAGCCTAGAATACACTTAAGCAAACTGAGTGAATAAGGGTAGGTTAATTGATGTCTTAACCTTTGACTACAATTCCGAAAACGATAGTTAAGGTTTACGTAGTAGAGCTAATCTCAATCAATAATCGTACTTAAATAATCATTGATTAACCCTTTGCTACCATTTCGAAAACGATAGTTGAGGTCTATGTAGTAGATCTAATCTCAATCATTAATCGTACACAAACGATAATTGATTAACACTTGGCTACCATTCCGAAAGCGGTAAATAAGGTCTCCTCTAAATGCTAAAAGTGGGGCCTTTTATATAGAATTTTGGTAACAAGAACTAAATATTCGGACGGGGGTAAATATTAGAAGAATGGGGCAAAGAGACTTTCGCGCATCGCAGCGACATATACGGCAAGTTTCAATACTAACAAAATTTGCGTTATATTAAATTCCTCAACCTAAATGTATACTAATATACACATTTGTCCAAAAATTATGAATATTTTTATTACGCTAAATTGTTTTAAATTTTGGGGCGAATAAAAATAAGTAGATTTATAATTTTTAGAGCGAGGTTCGTTACAATATTATTTTCTGTATTTATATCGCATCTCATCCGAAATAAGTAAATTCAAAGACATTGAATTTTAGATAGAATGTATGCGTACCTTGGTAGATTGTGTCTTTTGCCACCGTCATTCTATATCTATTTATTACTTGGAATAAAAAGAATGTTTTTGTAATCATCAATTGGTATATTAGTAAAAAGAAACTAACCTGGAAATTTCCAAAGGTACTAATATGTCTTCGGACATCTTGATCGCATTTTAAGCAAGAGGTGAATACTTGTAAAGTCTTGAAAACTCACGATAGTTTTCGAATGCTCTTCAAAATTATGTTTCTTTACAAAAAGCTAATTTAATATTTGTTATCTCTTAAGGAACATTGATAAAAGCCAGCCTTAGAAGGGTCTTAATTTCGAGCTCCTTATTCGAAAAAGGCTTAGTTTTTACTTCTATTCTCATTTTAGAGATGTGAATTGTAAATCGTATTTGAAATTGCCTTTATCTAAAGAATTCTGCTAACATATTCTTGCGATATCTGATGTCGATAAATGTTTAGTATTTTTTACATACTTGATTAGTAATCTATAATTACTTTATAGGTTTATAGGTTTTCGGAGACCACAAAAGCAAGAGTCAATTTAATTTTACATTTTATTGCAAATTAGATCTCAATTATTTACTCCTTGCTTTGGGAAATATCAGTAATGAAAGGTTAGATAGACCTAGCTCGAAGTGCTAATTTCAATAGAATTAAATTTAACAAGTTTTTTTTCTTTGAAATGCTTGTAGATGTTAATAATTGTAATTATTTACTCGACTTGTTACCGCTAGGGTGGCCTTCATACCCGCGTATGCAATACCAAGTTTAAATTTTCTTATTTCTAGGTGACGGTTAATATACACGGATTTCCATTTGGTTTTTATATACTCGTACATACATCGAAGTAAACTCCGGTGAGACTTTATAAATTTTGTTTGTTATTTTTCACAAAAATTTGGTAGCATTACTCTCTCCGAGGAGATTGCACTTTGTCTTACTTTGTTATGCTTTCTATTAAAGTTAGTTAGGTACTAAAATAATAGTATATTATTTGTTTATATTTGGTTTAGAAGTAGATTAAGAAGCATATTACTTGCATTTTATATTGGAATGAATAGACTTACTTTTCAGTTTGAAAACAAAATGTTAATTCACAGATTTTACTTTTTCGTTGGGGTGTAGAGCGTCCGTAGTAGAATACTACACGTGCACCCTGGATAACGCTAAATGAACTAGCAAAAAAGGCAGCCAAACAACCCGGAATCACCTGGATCTTCATCAATAAAATTATAGTAAAACCTTACCAGGATCGAAGTTCAGCCTTAAACAGAATCATGTTCAAAGTGAAAGGTGCCCGGACAACCTGTAGATGCGGTTTGCTGACACGGGATGTGATTACGGATATACGCTTCAAACTATACGCCATATTGTTGCGGATTGTCGCCTAAGCCAATTTAGAAGAGAGTTTTCGAAATGATTGAATGTGACGGAAAATGCAATAGACTATATTAAATCCTTAGATATTTGTGAATAATTTATTTATGTTGAATTAAATAAATATTGCTTTCTACATTCTACTTTAAGCAGGATTCGAATGCACGTCTCCGGTTTGCCGGACCATTGCTTCGCCACTAAGTTATTAAAGACTGTGGTTCCGAATACATCCGGAAGCCTTAAGTTACATTAAAGAAACAGATTTTAATATTTTTGCCTGTAGTCGGCATTTGTTGCAAATTAATAATTGCATGTTTCGCGAAGTAATGTGAATATTAAATATTTCTTTCCACATTTTCGACGCTAATTATCTGAATTTTTCTATTGAGAAACTTCGCCCTTAAGCAGGATACGAGCCCACGTCCACGGTTTGCCGGACCATCGCTCTGCCACTAAGCTATCACGAACTGTGGCTCCGAATCATCGGGAAGCCTTAAATTACATTGAGGAAGCAGATGTTAATATTTTTACCTGTAGTCGGCATTTGTTGTAAATTAGTTGCATTTGTTTATATTGTATGTATATAGGAGAATTTGTTTGTATATTGCGTTAATTCTGTTTTCAATAACAATATACACTAGTGGGATAATTAACAGTATTTTTTTAATTACAATCATGTTTTGAAATTACTTCTGAGGTGCCAATGTGACTTAATTGAATAACTGCATATTTTGAACGTTATTCAAATATTTTGATATTTTTACTAGCAGTATTAAATAGTTGATGTAGTTCAAATGTAGTCAAAACAAAAAAGAAATTTCAACGTAAGACTCGTCAACACTAGCACACTTATTACAACTTTTCTTTCATAACGCTATGCCTTCGAGAAAAAATTCTTTAAATTTAATTATTTAAAAATAATTAAAACATAAATGTCAGTATTTTTGTTATTCACATTTATTTGTTGTCGAGGAATTTACATATTTAATATAATTCTAGTATTGAAGGAGTAACGTATAGAAAGGAGAACTCCTTTAGCTTCTTTTTTAACTAACTAAACAGAAACTTATAAGGAAATATTTGTATTTACTAAATAATTACGTAAGTAAACAGTCGCAATACTTATTATACTGTAAAGGAATGTTTTAAATGATGAATTGTTTTCCAATGTAATTTATTCAAAGGTAATTAGAAATATGAAGTACTAACCAAATTTTCAAAACTGAAATGAAAACTAAATTTTCTTTAATTGTCGAAGTTAAAACAGGTTTTCCATTTATTTTACATTAAACTATAACCAACCAACACAAAATAGCTTACCTTAAGAATAGCTGTGAAGTTTTGGGGTTCTGGACAAAGAGGACAGTGTGATGAAAGATAAAAAAGCTTAAAGACGAGTTTCTTGCAGCTCTACCGGTAGTAAAAGCACAACTGCTGAATTTAAAGCGCTCTGAAACTATGAGACGCGAATTTACACGAGCTTTATCGATGTCATATTTCAATATCGTCTTTTTTGTTTCTAAATTGATTCTGCAATTTAAGAAGCATATATTGTTTACACGTTTACGTAATAGAATAGGTGACAATATTTTAGACACAGTTTAGAAAAAAATAACGGAATGGTAAGGGACTTATGCGAAGATAGTAGTAATTTCTCAGTTATTGAAACAATTATTGCATGTAACTGCTCTTTTGTTAATGAGATACTGCTAGATTTTTAATTTTGAAATGTTTTTTCAGAATTCTGAATGGTCGTTTCATTTTATTAAAATATTTGTATTAATTTCGCAGCAACTAAAAACCATAATCGTTTGTATTTTATGTAAGGTAATGCTAAGAATATTAAAAGAATATTTAATTATAATTTGAATGCATTACAACTTCTACTGAATATATACGTATGTAAAATTTTAGTTATTATCTTATGTACTTGGCGAGTCTCAGTCGTCCGATTTAAATGAAATATCCTAGAATCCTTATAACCAATCCTAGAAATTACGACAATTTTTCGCGATTTATTGTTGTACATGGATATTTTAGACAAAAAAAGAATCTTAAGCTGCGTCTGTGAGAGTTAGCTTTTTAGTTTCCCTGTTTAAAGCTATGAAATTGAAATTCAGGATTTGCTTTCCGTTTTCCCACATCTGTTTTGCTTTTTTGGCACACTTCTTACAAATTAATTTATAAATATTTTACTTTCCGTAGACTTAGGTTTAAGATGAATCATTACTGGAAATGGAAATTACTTCCATTGCGTATTGTCTAAATACAAATACATAGACCATTCTGGGTTATTTTATAAAACAGAATTGACTATTGAGGTTTAATAGCGACATAAGTTAATAATCCAATCACATTTTTTCTCTTCCCATAATCTTTATATAATAAATAGTTGATAACTTAGGGTCTCATGAGGACGTCATGAGTACAACAGCGTACAACATAAGAACAAAAAAGGACAACAAGAAGAGCAGCGGCAGTAGAAGGATTTTGGGGTTGAGGGTGAGAGGATGTGGCAACGGGGATGAGGACAACAAAAGGACTTCTGCAGAACAATAAGCGGACAAGGGAGGACAACGGTGGACAACAAGAAGACAACATTAGAACTTCTGCAGGACAACAGGAGGACATGAGGACGTTTTGAGGACAACGGTGGATAACTGAGGACAACAAAAAGACAAGACGTAAGGAGGGCAAATGGATAATAAGGGCAGGAGCAGGTGGTGACAGAGTGGTGGGGGAGTATAAGGTGGGTTGATGATATGTAGGTAGAGGATTGAAAGTGATTCGGGACTAGAGGAGTAGTGGTTACGGGGAATTAAAGGAGGGCGGTGACGGAGAAGTAGAGGGGAAGGCCACGGGGATGTAGAAGTGGTGGAGACGGAGAAGTAGAGGGGAGCAGGTGACGGGGAAGTAGAAGAGTGGAGGTGACGGGAATGAAGAGGAGTGGAGGTGGCGTGGAATTAGAAGAGGGGAGGTGTTTTGGAATTAATGGTGGGAAGGTGACGGGGAACGAGAGGATTGGTGGTTGCGGGAGGTATAGGTGAAGGTGACGGGGAAGTAGAGGAGCGGAAGTGATGTGAATTAGTTGAGGGGAGCTGATGGAGAAATTGGGGAGGGCGTGCGGGCCCGTGCGCCTGTGTGTACTTGTTCGCGTGTGTGGGTGTGGGTGTGGGTGTGGGTGTGGGTGTGGGTGTGGGTGTGGGTGTGGGTGTGGGTGTGGGTGTGGTTGTGGGTGTGGGTGTGGGTGTGGGCATGGGCGTGGGCGTGGGCGTGGGCGTGGGCGTGGGTGTGGGTGTGGGTGTGGGTGTGGGTGTGGGTGTGGGTGTGGGTGTGGGTGTGGGTGTGGGTGTGGGTGTGGGTGTGGGTGTGGGTGTGGGTGTGGGTGTGGGTGTGGGTGTGGGTGTGGGTGTGGGTGTGGGTGTGGGTGTGGGTGTGGGTGTGGGTGTGGGTGTGGGTGTGGGTGTGGGTGTGGGTGTGGGTGTGGGTGTGGGTGTGGGTGTGGGTGTGGGTGTGGGTGTGGGTGTGGGTGTGGGTGTGGGTGTGGGTGTGGGTGTGGGTGTGGGTGTGGGTGTGGGTGTGGGTGTGGGTGTGGGTGTGGGTGTGGGTGTGGGTGTGGGTGTGGGTGTGGGTGTGGGTGTGGGTGTGGGTGTGGGTGTGGGTGTGGGTGTGGGTGTGGGTGTGGGTGTGGGTGTGGGTGTGGGTGTGGGTGTGGGTGTGGGTGTGGGTGTGGGTGTGGGTGTGGGTGTGGGTGTGGGTGTGGGTGTGGGTGTGGGTGTGGGTGTGGGTGTGGGTGTGGGTGTGGGTGTGGGTGTGGGTGTGGGTGTGGGTGTGGGTGTGGGTGTGGGTGTGGGTGTGGGTGTGGGTGTGGGTGTGGGTGTGGGTGTGGGTGTGGGTGTGGGTGTGGGTGTGGGTGTGGGTGTGGGTGTGGGTGTGGGTGTGGGTGTGGGTGTGGGTGTGGGTGTGGGTGTGGGTGTGGGTGTGGGTGTGGGTGTGGGTGTGGGTGTGGGTGTGGGTGTGGGTGTGGGTGTGGGTGTGGGTGTGGGTGTGGGTGTGGGTGTGGGTGTGGGTGTGGGTGTGGGTGTGGGTGTGGGTGTGGGTGTGGGTGTGGGTGTGGGTGTGGGTGTGGGTGTGGGTGTGGGTGTGGGTGTGGGTGTGGGTGTGGGTGTGGGTGTGGGTGTGGGTGTGGGTGTGGGTGTGGGTGTGGGTGTGGGTGTGGGTGTGGGTGTGGGTGTGGGTGTGGGTGTGGGTGTGGGTGTGGGTGTGGGTGTGGGTGTGGGTGTGGGTGTGGGTGTGGGTGTGGGTGTGGGTGTGGGTGTGGGTGTGGGTGTGGGTGTGGGTGTGGGTGTGGGTGTGGGTGTGGGTGTGGGTGTGGGTGTGGGTGTGGGTGTGGGTGTGGGTGTGGGTGTGGGTGTGGGTGTGGGTGTGGGTGTGGGTGTGGGTGTGGGTGTGGGTGTGGGTGTGGGTGTGGGTGTGGGTGTGGGTGTGGGTGTGGGTGTGGGTGTGGGTGTGGGTGTGGGTGTGGGTGTGGGTGTGGGTGTGGGTGTGGGTGTGGGTGTGGGTGTGGGTGTGGGTGTGGGTGTGGGTGTGGGTGTGGGTGTGGGTGTGGGTGTGGGTGTGGGTGTGGGTGTGGGTGTGGGTGTGGGTGTGGGTGTGGGTGTGGGTGTGGGTGTGGGTGTTGATGTGGGTGTGGGTGCAAAAGGGAACACTTGGAAATAAACACGTATTTAAAATATGAAACACTATTAGAAAGAAATATTAAAGAAAACATAAATCAGTATAAGAACGAAAGTTTTTAAATATTGGATATTTGGAAGAGTATTTTAACTTAAAATATATTTGAAAAAGAATTGACGTCACGGGGCATATATAAAAAAAAATTTCTCAAGGAGAGAGACACTGATGGAAATAACTTTATCAAGCGGTGGTAAAATAAAATTTGGGTTTTGTAAATTGTATTGAATTAGTTCATCTTTAGAATTTTTATATTTTTAATTTAAAGAAAATTTTGACTTTAGTTTGTTTAATATAATAGTAATTACGACAGGTAAATTATGTCACAAAGACACTCAAGACTTTGAAGTACTAAAATTAAATTTGAGTTTATTTGTTTTATTTGGACATTTTATTTGATCGTCTGTACTTTCAAATTGAAATTACACACAAATAAACTTTTTTTTTGATCTCGTTTTGTTTTGCATGTATTTCTTCACTATATGAGTTAGTTCATTCAGTAATGATGGATTTTAAAATTTATGTTGGATCTCATTTTTATAAATTTTTTCACCTCTTATACATTTATAGTTCATCTATATCTGCGACAGAGGGCGTCTCGCTTGGATATACATTATACACATTTAAAAGTCAGAAAGCGATCCTAGCAATCTGGCGACACCGCACTGTAATACGATACGTCAACACGTTATTTCTGTAAGATAAGCTGACGAATTAATAAAAACAGAAAAGATGTGTACGTTTTTAATAGTATATTATCGGATGCGATTAAACTTGTTCGTATACATACTTTATTTGTTGAAAGATTAATCATCATAACGGGTCAATATTTTCGCTTTTTCTTTTTATATAGAGAGAATATTTTTATTACATTATTTTGTAGAAATTCGATTATTTTCTTTTGATAAAGAATTATTGTAGAACGTATTAATACTTTGAAAAATTATTCTACCATATACATATTTATTAAAATAATACAGAACTTGTCCAATTTTCGATCTCATACAAAAAGCTTTTTTATTTGCGGATATATAAAAAAACATTTAATATGTGCCCTTTTTTATCGCTAAGTTAGTAATAATAGAGAAATCAATAAAAGCCTTAGCGGATGCCTCGAATACCTCGATTTTCAATTCAAATCATGAAAATCTAGAAACATTATTCGCTACTGATGGGACTGGGAGGGAAATATTTGGGGCTGTAATGAGTCGCGAAAGGTTTGGTGTCCTTTTGTCATCTCTACGGTTCGATAATCCCGAAGATCGTGATCGACGAAAAATGAAAATCCTGCAGCCGCAGTATTAGAAATATTTGAAGAATTTATTCAAAATTGTCAAGATTGTTATGGAATTGGATTATATGTATATTTTTGACGAAATGCTTCTTAGTATTCGGGGACGATGCCCATTCAAATTCTACATGTCTAACAAACCCGACAAATACGGAATAAAAATAATGTTTCTTACTGATTTAAAAAAGGTATATAACCCCTTACCACAATTATTAGTCGTATCCTAAATACGTATTTCGACAACTAAGTTGTCATCATCAGTAGGTAAAAACTACTAATTAAAAGTCGCCCATGGGGAGAAGAGTCTTTACAGGGTTGCAGTGTATAGTAGTTGTGCGGAAGCGTTTTTCTCTTACTTTACTGTGCCCCATGTGCGACTTTTAATTAGTAGTTTTTACCTACTGATGATGACAACTTAGTTGTCGAAATACGTATTTAGGATACGACTAATAATTGTGGTAAGGGGTTATATACCTTTTTTTAAATTTTTATTTAACCACAGTCTCCATTGAAAGAATTTTCTTACTGATGCCCGATCAAGCTACCTGTACAATGAATATATATATTGTGGCAGACACACTGATCGTATTGGACTCTTAGCTGAAGAGAAGAAGTTTTCTAAGCCAACACAATCCGTAATACGTCTTGCTAAACCTTTATTTACTGCCAAACGCAACATCACGGCAGATGATAGTTGGTTCTCATCGGTAGAGCTTGCTGAGTTACTTTTTTCAAAAGGATTTACATACGTTGGCACATTAAGAAAAAATAAAAGGGAAGTTCCCAGTGAATTTTTACCGAACAGAAAAAAAGAAGTGGCCAGTACTTTGTATCGATTTAGGGAAAATGTGCCCATGGTTTCTCATGTGACTCAAAGCTAAAGCAACTGTTTTAATTTCTTTAATGTATAACAGAATTTTCAATAATCCTGAAAGTAACAAACCGGAGATAATTGAATTCTACAATAAGACTAAAAGTGGTGTGGATTCTCTCGATGAAAAATGCGCCAAAAGCTCAGGTCGTCGAACGGGTAGATGGCCTATAGCAATATTTTTCCGGATGATTGATATATCTATTGTTAACGCATATTATACCAGACAAATCACCATTTGCAAAACAGTTGGCTAAATAACTTACTTGAAGAACACATGAAAAGACGAGCAGCCGACGCACACTCGGGAAATAAAGGACAATATGCGTCGAATTCTTGGAATTTCTGACGAGAATGTGCAGGTAGATTACAATCAAGATGTTCTAAAATAAAGAAAATAGTGTCATTTATGTCCAAGAAAAAAAAATCGCATGACAACATAACTGCAATTATGGTTTCAATTGGATAAGCAAAGGAACCACCACATAACTTCCAAGCTATGTGGCATTGCTTATATAATAAATGCCCGAGAAAATGTATATCGAAGTTCAGTCCAGATCACAAGATATTACATCTTCGGATATTTTGTGTTGATTTGTAAAAGGACCATCAGAACAAATAAGGCGACACTGTAAATAGAAATAGACTATGAATAATGTTTACAAGGTCATTTCGTATAGATTTCTGATTCGTTTGCTTTTTTTTATTGTACCGGGATCCCATTAGGCGTTTTCAATAATATAATTGTGTATATTAACGTAAGCACAATTTTTCGTAACTCAAAACGCACAGAATATACGCTGACCTACGACAATACATATTGCTATGAATGGTGGTTTTGAATTTGGTAATACCACTATTCACCACCAATCTGTCCAGCTTGGATATTCAGTCGGTTAATTTTCAAGATGAGACTGCTTTTCCCTAAGAGTTCCAATCGGAAAAGTGCAAAACACAATTGTATTAGTAAAATGTTTGAGCGCCACTCAAAATTTATTTGAGAAATAGTAATTATGTCTTTAAGTTACTTATGAGCACAAACAAAAAAGGTTGAATTAAAAAAATACACACAGTTAACTTTAAATGAAACTTTAATACAAAATAAAAGAAATTAAAAACATATCTTTATGAAGTATAAAGATTAATATTGCGTCATTAAACAATATTATTAAGGTAAAAATATCGCACGGAAATGACCGCAGCGTGCGATAAAAACATCCTTTATGACAGCCGACCAAAATAAAACTAATAAATTACAAAGATGCTTTTTAATTTCTCCCACAAGAAACAAAATCAAAATAAACTAAATTGACAGCTCGAAGCAATCTCTAAAACATGTGCATCCACATGAAAAAATATGCCCTTGATATCCCAAGCGTACAAACATTTTATAGTTACAGAAAAATTTTTTATTAGAAATTTTAAAAAACGTTCTTTGTCATTTAAATCAAATAACTAAGAATAAATATATATATATATATATATATATATATATATATATATATATATATATATATATATATATATATATATCAAAATTAACACAATGGAAAAATACAAAATTCAATACATTCAATATAATGATAATAATAATAATAATAAGATGTCTTTAAATATAATTTACTTACGTAAATAAAATATATATATATATATATTTTCTCGAGACACCTGAGGTAGAAAGCTTAAAATTAACAATAACGAGATCAACTAACTCGTATAAAAATATCGGTAATGAAATCAAACACCAAACACCAATTAATCAAAAATCAAGAAGTTACTTAACAAAGATAAAGATTTAACTTTAACTCAGCACGTCTTTCTACACCCAGAGTAAATTTGCGTCTGCCTCGGATACAGCAAACCCGCCTGCTCCAAATAAAAATACAGTTAAAAAAAATCGTACACAGCAATGCAAGCGGCGTGCATCAACTGCCCTAGTCAAAAATATATATAAGTTCAAAATAAATGTGCATTGATAAATAATGAAACTTTTCAAAATATTTGTGGGCAAAAGTTCATAGCATTTCCCCAAGAGTATATGATGGAAAAGCCTGGACATGTCAAAATCTTTTTCATCATATAGTCTTCCGCACTCGATGAACCATAGACAGTTACGCACCCTGTCATTGCTGTTCCCCGCACTCAGCCGATTCACAGTGTCCTACAGGATCATCCTCCTCGATGTGCAGCAGTGAAGCGAACAGCAGCAGAGCACCCATGTAATTTATATCTTCTTTTCAAAAGGAAATTTCCAATTTCAAATTTATTTCAGCATGTATGTCATTTTGTATTTTGACATTTTAATTAAACTTATGCCATTTTGACTGTCGACATAATAATAATAATAAGCCTCGTCCCATACATCGCAGACGAAGAACACTCCAGAGTAAACAGTAGTCGGCGAATAGTTGATACCTTCCTCAACCTCCTGGACATGTGTCACTCCCATGGATTTCGTATAAAAGAGAAAAAAAAAACAATTTGTAATAATGCTTGTCAATCATCAATACCAATAACCATATCATATAACTTTTATTGCTAATAATTTCCCATTAATTAATTCTTCTTGCACCATAAAACTTTGATTTAATTATCTTAATTTCATGAAACTTCTTTAAAATTATTTAAAACTTTCATCCTGTGGGACCTGAAGGATCACCTCATATTCAAAAGCCCCTTCAGCATATTCTCTATTATATTCATTTAATTCAACATAATGAAAATTACTTTTACTCTTATACATACGAGATAACGCATCGGCAGTAACAATTAGTACCCCCTTTATATACCTAATTTCAAAGTTATACTCTGACAATAACAAAGACCAGCGATATACTCTATTATTCTTAAACCTTAAAACGCAGCATGGTCGGTTTCTACTATGAAGTTCTTGCCCAATAAATAAAATCTAAGCTTTTGAACCGCGTGTACTACAGCTAACATTTCTTTTTCACTAATAGTATATTTAATTTCGTAGCTTTTTAAGATTCGAGATATGAAACATTTCGGCTGTTCCAAACCTTCATTATTAATCTGGATTAAAACTCCACTAATAGCGACATCACTTGCATCTACTCTTAAAATAAACTGTTTATTAAAATCAGGTAAAATTAAAATTAACTGGTTATAAAAATCTTTCTTTAAATCCTCAAATGCTTTCATTCTTATATCATTGCATTTAAACTTCTCATTCTTTTTAAGCAATTCAATCAAAGGTGCACTTGTTCGTGCCAGGTATGGTACAAAATGTTTATAATAATTAACTATGCCTAAGAACCCTCTTAACATTCTTATATTCTTAGGTAATTAATACTATTTAATAAGTTACAACCTTACCTGATCCACATTGACATATCTAGGACTTATATTATATCCTAGAAACTTTATTTCTTTTTTAAAAAATTCACACTTCTTTAAATTGAATTTCAACCCTTCACTTACTAACACTTCCATTATTTTTCTCACATGTTCTAGGTGTTCCCTATAATTCCTGCTATAAATCAATATATCATCAATATAATGAACCACATAATCTTCGTAAGGTTCTAATATCTGTTGCATAGCCATTATCAACACTGCTGCAGAACTGCTTAAACCATATGGTACAGTCCTAAATTGGTATACTCTTCCGTTCACCATAAAGCCACAATATTTTCTGGATTCTTTTTCCAAAGGCACCAACCAAAAAGCACTCCTGAAATCCAACTTACTATATACTTTTGCATTGCCACATTTCGCCAATAATGCTTCTATCGTTATCGGAGTTTCAAACTGAGCTTTTGTCCGCTCATTAAGTCTGCGCGCATAATAATCTAATGTCTCCTGACTTCTTCTTAACCACAACTAATGGATTTACATATCTTGTTTTATCACGTTCAATTATTCCATCATTTAACATCTTCTTTACTTCCTCTTCTACCTGTTGTTGAATGTTTTTCGGGATAGGATAAATTTTAATTTTAAAAGGTTTTGTCTCATCTACCTCTAACGAATGTCGATAATTTCTGGCAATACTGGGAAATTTATTTACTAATTCTATATTATTCTTTATTA
This sequence comes from Melolontha melolontha, assembly GCA_935421215.2. Lineage (NCBI taxonomy): Eukaryota > Metazoa > Arthropoda > Insecta > Coleoptera > Scarabaeidae > Melolontha > Melolontha melolontha. The sequence continues at coordinate 118,154,490 of OW285235.1, forward strand.
TTGTTTTTACTTCTTTTTCATATTCTTCATTGCAATCTAATTTCAATAAATCAATATCTTCGGGAAATTCAACTTCTCCCTCCTTTTCTTTCTCCATTTCTTCCAACACCATCATCAATTCCTTTTCTTCTATAACATCAACTTCTTCATCCACTTACATATTATTTAATTTTTCCATACAATTTATTTTCTGCATATTATTTAGAATTTTTTCTTCATCTCCAGCCTCCTGGATCCATTGCACATTATTATTATTTTCTTCTTACTAATATCAACTATTGTATTAATTTTATCCAACAAATCAATTCCCAGTATTCCATCTCTAACTAAACCTTTTACCACTATAAATTCTCCAATAAATTTATTATTTTCTATATAAAATTCGACGACATAAAACTTATTAACTACAGCTATAATCTTTTTTGTAGCTGATACTATAGTAATTTTACTAGTGGGTACATATTTCCCTTCTTTATTCTTAACTAAACATTCAACAACCTTTTCATCCAAAAACGATGTTTCACTTCCAGAATCAATTAAACAATTACATTCCCTTTGTCCTGTATTAATTTTAATATGTGGTAAAACCGTATTAATTGCGCAATCCGACTTTTCATACAACAATGCAAAACTTTCACTCTTTTTGGTTGGCCTTACTAAAAATCCTGACTACAAGCAAGTTCTGATTTACTTTTATCGTCTACATTAACTTTATACCTAGTACCTGTATATTTCTTAGGATCTGTACTATTTTCTTTAACAACATCTTTACTTGAATTATATCTCGTTCTGTTTGGGGAAACCATTCTACTACTATTTCTTTGACTATTCTCATTATTAATAGGTCTTTGAGGACTCGGAGGGGTATTATTTATATTAACTCTAGAATATTTATTTCTATTAATGTTTCTATCTAAATAATTATTATTATACCTTTTACCACGCTCCACATCATCTAACCTCTTTAATAATTCGAGAAACTGTTGCATATCATTAAAATTGTGTATGGCTACTGCCTGACTGCCTTGAGAATCAAAGTGTCGACTTAGTTGTGAAACCATATCTACTTCACTAATTCTAGGGGTTAAATATTTTAAAACTGAGTATCTTTTCAAAACATAAGTTTCTCTTGACTCATTAGTTCCGACATTATAGGTATCTACCAAATAACAATTCTTGTCTTACCCTCGTCTGCTTATTTCTTCCCCAGAATTGATTCGTGAAATTCCTCCTTCAAATTCCTCCATCGTGTGTACCTCGTCCGACATCATCTCCCACCATACCATTGCGTCATCCTTCAGGCAGTTTCCTATCTTTTGCAACTTTTTTTCATCCCCTGGCACATCCTCCAAAATGGCTTTGATTTTCTTAAGGAAACACATGGGATTTTTGTTTGACACCCCATAAAATTTTGGTAGCACTTCGCTTTGTACAGGAACAGGAATATATGCGGGTACATTTGCTTCATTCTTCTCTTTTCTCACTTGCTCTATTTCCTTTCTTAATTATTTCTCCATATATTTCATTTGTTGTTCAGCAAACTCTCTTCTTTCAACTTCTTCAGACAGTTTACCATTTAATACCATAATGTTTTCTTCCAAATTTCGTTCATTTGATATTTGTAACGAGTCCATTATTATATCTTCTTCTTGATTGGTTTTACTCAATGCCATAATTTTTTCCATCATAATATCCATTTTCTCTTCCATTTTCTTTTATCTTATTTGCATTTCCATTAACATATTCAGCATTATCTTATCCCTGTTTACTCCTTCGTGCCCCTCTTCATGGTACTTATTGGACCCATTCTTTTCTTCGCTGCCTCTACTAGTTGCTCGCTTCTTTGCTGTACTCCGGAGACGCCTTCCATCTTTTATGTGCTCTGTTTTTATTTAAACGTTTGCCTTGCCAAAATTATATCTGCTTTTCTGTTCGCCCCACGTATGAATAGTGGTTTTGAATTTGGTAATACCACTATTCACCACCAATCTGTCCAGCTTGGATATTCAGTCGGTTAATTTTCAAGATCAGACTGCTTTTCCCTCAAAGTTCCAATCGGCAAAGTGGAAAACACAATTGTATTAGTAAAATGTTTGAGCGCCACTCAAAATTTATTTGAGAAATAGTAATTATGTCTTTAAGTTACTTATGAGCACAAACAAAAAAGGTTGAATTTAAAAAATACACACAGTTAACTTTAAATGGAACTTTAATACAAAATAAAAAAAATTAAAAAAATATCTTTATGAAGTATAAAGATTAATATCGCGTCATTAAACAATATTATTAAGGTAAAAATATCCACGGAAATGACCACAGCGTGCAATAAAAACATCCTTTATGACAGCCGATCAAAATAAAACTAATAAATTACAAAGATGCTTTTTAATTTCTACCACAAGAAACAAAATCAAAATAAACTAAATTGACAGCTCGAAGCAATCTCTAAAATATGTGCAACCACATGAAAAAATATGCCCTTGATATCCCAAGCGTACAAACATCTTTTATTAGAAATTATAAAAATTTTTATTAGAAATTTTAAGAAACGTTCTTTGTCATTTAAATCAAAGAACTAAGAATAAAATATATATATATCAAAATTAACACAATGGAAAAATACAAAATTCAATACATTCAATATAATGATAATAATAATAATAAGGTATCTTTAAATATAATTTACTTACGTAAATAAAAAAAATATATATATATTTTCTCGAGACACCTGAGGTAGAAAGCTTAAAATTAACAATAACGAGATCAACTAACTCGTATAAAAATATCGGTAATGAAATCAAACACCAAACACCAATTAATCAAAAATCACGAAGTTACTTAACAAAGATAAAGATTTAACTTTACCTCAGCACGTCTTTCTACACCCAGAGTACATTTGCATCTGCCTCGGATACAGCAAACCCGCCTGCTCCAAATGAAAAAATATAGTTAAAAAAAATCGTACACAGCAATGAAAACTTCAACTGCCCTAGTCAAAAATATATATAAGTTCAAAATAAATGTGCGTTCATAAAAAATAAAACTTTTCAAAATATTTGTGCGGAAAAGTTAATAGCAATATGTAAATAAAATACACCAATTGGTATAGATCAGCGCTTTCTTATTTAGATTATGTCACTTCAGCAAGTTCGGTAAACTAAATCTACACCTAATTAAAATTCCTTATTCTAAATAAGAAAATAAGCAATCCAGTCAGACATATATCATATAAATTATTCTTTTAATTTGTATTTAGTGAATAATTATGTAAAAAAATGTACATTCTCGTTAATTATTTCACATAATAATAAGGGTACCTATTTGGTCTTTACGTTACGAGAATAAGTGTATCACAAAATAAATAAAATTATTCGTATTTTCACTATTTATTTGTAACAATAGGAGTGCCAGTATTAAAAGATCTTCCTAATTTTCTTCTTATTTCAGACATTCTCCCTTTCAGTCAATTAATGTGAAGTATATACACTGACCTAAGTCAAGGCCGAAAATTAAAAAAACTACTAAATAAACAAGATGCATAAATAACATATATATTCAATTAATCAGCGTTTTCTTGATCGAAATGCCTACAAGAACCGCTACAAAAACATTTACATCGAATTGAAATGTGTTATTCAAAATAAATAAAATATGCCTGCATATACGAGTATATTATTATTGTTTGTTTTCTACTATGCAAAATAATATTCAGTGATGAACAATCAATATTACTTTCTCAAGCTAAAATAGCTTAAGTGTTTCTAATAATTACTATATAAATTATAAATTTATAATATATAATGTATACATGATCTGATACTAATGGACTAAGTATAATTTATTTTAATATACTCGGTTTGACGGTTAGTTGACCATCTTAAAATTGTTTTGTTATTTGGTCCATATATTGTTAAATTTATATTGAATTATATTTTTTATTTTTCATGTTTTAACTTTTACATATACATGTTTTTAAAGGTTTTAAAGGCTTGTTTCTATAGTTACTTTAAGTTTTAAATCTAATAATTTTTATTTTTTATTGTACGTCAATTTTATTATTTCTCAACTCTACATTTTGTAAGTATTTTTACTACTGCTTTATACTCTTATTTATTTTATGTTATTTTTCTCATTAATCTTGTAGTATCCCCAGAAGAAGCAACAAATTTGTTGCGAAATATAGGGTTATTTAATAAAGGAGTTTTTTAATTGACAGACCGCTTACCCGATTTGAATTTATTTTATCTATATATATATATATATATATATATATATATTGATCTAACACCCAAGAACTTCGGGTTGTAAGTAATATATATTTAGAGATAAGCTAAGGATAGTTAACAGTTTTACTGGTATCGGTTCTCGTACAAATATTAAATTAACTAAATAAGTAACGTATTTTTCAATAGAAAATATACATTTATTAATAATTACAGCAATGGTAAAGTTGGCAATCACAATATGCCAAAGCCTCAAGCAATTTATATATCTACAACTGATTGATAATATTAAAAAATGTTCACATGTGAGTTTGACACTGACAGTCTAAAATTAACGTTTACAATAAATATGAAAACATAAACACATGTAAAATATATTTACCATTCCACTTAGTAATTTTGCTTGGTTGTGTGTAATCATTTGAAAGAGGATATTTAATTGAATGGTATTATATTAATAAATTCTTATTTATGCTATAGAAAGTCAAAGCTTATCCACGCAGGTACAAGAACTGGTCTTTTGAGGGTTCAGGCGATCTCGACTTGGTTGTAAATAATTAGAAAAAGGCCAGGTGGGACGATCTGGGTACTATAACTAAAAGCACAGCTTCGGCCACGGTTGTTTTCTCTAAGCTACACACCTAATTTGTTTAAATAATTTAATTTCCGTTTTTTTTTTTTTTTTTTGGTGCGTAGACTTTATTCTATCGATGAATTTCTATTCTAATACTCGACACCCAAATTTTTTATAATGATGTTTTCTTCAGAATCTGTTTATGTTGTTTTTCATTTCCATGTCAATTGTCAATTATCATTTGACCTTGACCTCACATTTGTATTCTCACATTAATAAATTATACCAATTTTATTTTAATTAATATAACCAATTTTATCGTAACTCACTCTTTCAGAACATTAAAAAAAAACATTCTTAAAGTTAATTTACAAATTGTGTAGAAAGATAATAAAACTCTTATTATACATAAAAAACATTAAATTCTAAATATAAAACAATCAATGTACTTTTCTTGTCACTTTACAAGCTCACGACGCTTGTACTATTACAATATACATATATATATATATATATATATATATATATATATATATATATATACATATATATACATAATGTGTTCATTTGAAAAGTCAATCTACTTTGAAATTTTGATAGAATAAGACGCAAATATATTAGTATGTGTTTGTTGTTCCGTAAACGTGAATAAATCCTAATGACATTTGATAATGTCAATCACAAATATCAGTTAGTGCAGGCGCGGCTCGTGATGACGTATTTGGGAGTGCAAGTACATGATGCGAGTGCCTCGTGTGTTTTCGGTGTTTACTAAGAAAACGTTACAGTTAGTACACGAGAATACACGAAGCACTCGCACCATTGTACTTGCACTCCCAAATGAGTGCATAAAATAATCGTGCGTCGATTCTGGTTTAAATAAATTGCTTCTCAGTTTTAAAATGGCTTTCACTTTAGAACATAAAATTTTTTTAGTCCAGGCTTATTTTCGAAGTGGTAATAAAAGTGATGGTTTATGGGTTTATTCAGTTCAAGATTGCATGGTAGAATTTCAAGTTGAGTTTCCACATTTTGTAACAGATTATATACAATTTAAGAATACTTTGGATAGAACTTTAAAACTTTTTTCTGAAACTGGTAGTCTCTTAAGAAAATCAGGCAGCGGAGCAGTTAAGAAACGTACACCTCAAGTTGTCAATCGTGTTAAAGAAATAATGTAAAATGAACCACAAACATCCAGTAATATTGCAGAATATCATCAGAAATTTTGAACGGAGGATTTTAAAGTGCATTGATCTTGAAAGACAACATTTTCAACATTTGTTATAGTGTTCAATAAATACCTATTATTTGTATGTATGAAACTGTCAAAATATACGACTTCGTAGGTTAAGTAGTAAATTTTAATTTACGACATAATTCAAAATGTTCTCAGTAAATCACATGCTACTAGATTGACTTTTCAAATGAACACTTGTTATATATATCGTAGATTGAATTAGTCGGCGATTTAGGGCCTGGTTTACTTTGATATGTATATATTTAAAACAATCCTACATGCTTCGACGCATAGTGTCTTTTTCAAACAAATTAAAAATAAAAATGACAGTATATCATTGTCAAACTTATATATCTGTAGTTGCCATGGATAAAATTAAAATATTCAAAGTTACATTCGAGTTTAGAAATAAATTCATGCCTCAGAACTTCTGAGGCATGAATTATTTTAAAAACTTGAATGTATCTTTGAATATTTAATATAAAATCAGAAAGCAGGTATAATAAGACATTACGATGACATTATGATGTTTAAATAATTCTTCATGTGGTACATGATATCTACAAAGGAGATCTGTATTCATTGTCAACAGTGTAAACAAAACCAAGATATCAGTTTAGTAGTATTTGGAGGTTACAAATTTTAAAATATACAGTTATATAAAAACCAATATGGAAGATGTATGAAACTGTCGTTGAGCTGCGTATAGAAGTGAAGCTTATAGTTTTTTCATATAGACGCATAAAGAAGTTATTGAATATGAGTAAATGGGACAAGGAAAGGAGAAGTACGATAAAATATGAAATTTTTATTTAAAACGTACAAAGCTCGACAGCCAATGAATTATCCATATTATGTTTTTTTCTGTTAGCAAAATTCAAATGGTTACAGATTGTTATAAAACATTTACAGTTGATATAAGAACGCAGAAAAACTCTTAGCATTACCGAGGCTATAAAGTCGCAGAACGTTGAAGAAAGAATTCTATTAAAATCTCTTACGGGCAACGGTTCTGACAAAATTCAAAAATTCAAAATTAACTCTTACCATAAAAATTTGTTGTTAATTGTTAATTTTTGAAGAATTTTTAAGTTGAATTATCTATAAAGCGTATACATTTTTATTTTATTTACTTATTAATTCTTTTATATTGTAATGTCAAACAAAATGTATCACAAAGAGTTCGATAATTTGTATAACGAACAAAGGTCTATATAAATAACGACGTACAGAAAATTTTGAACTTCGTAAATTTAAAATTGAAATTTACGAAGTTATTAATATTAATTAATAAATAATTTGTAATATATATATATATATATATATATATATATATATATATATATATATATAAGACTATACATTCCAGTCTGGAATTTCAGCCGCTCTTCGAGCTCGTAAGGCTCGTTTTGTGGTGAGTCACTCCATTTTCTATGGTCTATAGATATCATCTTGCCCTCTTCACAACTTTTCGCCATTTTTCCCTATTTAACATTAATGCTCTCCCTGCTACGGTCCCCAGGTCTTTGATATCATCTACTACTTGGTCCTCCCACCTAATTTTTGGTCTACCTCTTGTTCGTGCTCCATATGGCTTCCATCTTGTAATTCGTCTCAACGTTGACCCTTCTTCTCTTCTGTTGACATGCCCATACCACCTTATTCTCATCGATTTAATAACTCTTACTATGTCTTATCTCTCCAATAACTCCTCTATCTCATCATTCATAAGGATTCTATAACCACCATCTTCTTTCTTTGGTCCATAAATTCTTCTGATTATTTTTCTTTCAAATGTTCTTAGAGCTTCTTCATCTTTCTGTGTTAATCTCGTTGTTTCTCCATCATATGTCACTACCGGTCTAATGGCAGTTTTATATATTCTTATTTTTCTGTTTTGTAATCAGTTAATTATAATTTCTGTTTTACAACAGAATAATAATTCAAGATACCTTGGTAAACACGTAGGGACGTGGTCTCACAAATGATCTAATAATATCTGTGTTTTGTTTGTAATAAAGATTCATGAATTAGGAATCAGATTAAAATTTATATAGTGTGGAGATAGATATTTCATGCGATAGAGATTATTTTTCACTAAATAAATATTGAATACCATACTACTTTTAGTACATCAGTAAATTTAAAAGATGCCTAACGCTTATATTTTTATCGAATTAAACAAAACACCTTGTGTCATAGCTTAGCTTTTGGAAGGTTTTTGATCCCCTAGACTAAGATAATACACAAGTGTGCTGATTCAAAGACTTATAAAATCTGAAAAGAACATCAAAGTTATTCGTGCATACTCCTGACAATCTTCATAAGCAGAGAGCGGACTGAAGCGATTGAATGACCAATTGCCCCGATAAAACGTTGTGGTGGTCTCAGGTATAGTATGCATGTTTTAACACCCCATTATTTGCTTACTCGATTGCATTCCTCTAGCAGGTGCTGTTATTTCCGTTATGAATAGTACATTGTGTCTATTCATAAATTGATAAATAATAATTAGTTAATTGACGAAGGAGATACTTGTTGAAACTTCATTATAACGCTAAGAAATAAGTAATTAAACTTCTAGTTTCAAAAATTATTTTATTGTAAATACCACTACAATATTGTTTCGCCATACAATGGTTTCATCAGGTGGATGAAATACTGAATAAACTTTGTAATTTAAAGATTGATCTTTTGTATAATGCGATTCATGATAAAATTAATCTTATAATTCACAAAAAATACTTAATTCAAAATAGTAAACTAGATAAACTTATTTCTTGTAAAAAACATAGCACAATGCCGATTCCTTTAGTTAACATAAATCAAAATATTAATTTTTATGAACGATTTAAAAACCTTACAGATGTAGAATTCAAAACCGAAGAAATGAAATTAATCTTTTATCTAAAGGTTTCAAATACAACTTAACCCCTAACATTAATAATAAACACTTAGAAATTTTAGCAGTTGAAACAGATTTAGCCTTAAATAAGCATAAGGACAACCAGGGAATTAAATATGCAGCTAAACATATTCTAGAAAATTACCGTACTACTAAGCATTTTAATATTGAAAATAAAATAATTAAATCAATTAAACAGAAAGCGACTAGTAACAATATTATATTTACAAAAGCTGACAAAGGAAATACAGTTATAGCAATTCCGGAATCAAACTACATACGTAAAGTTCATGAATTCCTCGATAATAATTCATTCATAAAACTTAAATCTGATCCTACTAACAAATTTCAAAAACAGATTAAACAAACTATAGAAAAACACTCAAAAACGTATATTAACCACTATGAATCCCCTACCTCCCAAATTATACGGTTTAATTAAACTACATAAAGAAAATACACATATACGACCAGTAGTATCGTACGTAAAAGCACCTTGTAGAAATGTGTCCAAACACTTAATAGATTTAATTCTTACACACACTAAATTCAAATCTAAGTTCTCCGTTAAAAATTCCCAGGAATTAATTAACAACATTTCAAACTTGCAATTACCAAACTAATGTAAACTCATTTCTTTTGATATCTCGAATTTGTTCACTAGTATCCCGCCCGAGGAGGTAATAGATTTAATTACTTTACAACTAGAACGTAAAAACACAAACATTGTCACAAAGTCCGAAATTTTACAGCTCTTACAAACGTGCTTGGAACAAAATTATGTTCAATTTAAAAAGAAATTTTATAAACAAACAGAGAGTCTAGCAATGGGAAACCTACTAAGCCCCTTATTAGCGGAAATTTTCATGAATAATTTAGAAACTATTATTAGTACACATCCCTTGTTTGGTAATTGTGTATATTGGTTTAGGTATGTTGATGACATATTAATTTGCTTTAACGGTTTAGATAGACAATTAAAAACTTTACATAATTATATCAACACTATTCACCCCAAAATAAATTTTACTATGGAAACAGATAAAAGCATTAATTTTCTAGATTTAACCATATCACACAAAACTAATAAACACGAGTTCGCTATATACCATAAACCAACACATACAGATACCAGAATAATTGAAACATACATGAGTAGGTAAACCCCACCAGTTTTGTATAATACAAAGGTATTTTTAATAATATAAAATATTATTAAAAATCTGGTGTGAAGAACACAAATGCAGGTTCACTATTAGTATTTTTTGTGAACGTGTCCGAATATATCCTATCCCCAGAGACGTAGATACGTATTTCACCTTTCTACAGGCTCATCGGTACGCCCCTGCTGGAGAAAGGATATTCCCAGACACATTCACAAAAAAGAACCACATCGCCCTATTACCGTAATTATCCAGACCGGGCGCAGAAGTAAATTCGGCGCTGCCTGTTGTCAGACAGCCGAAGTACCTCGCATACCGTCCACCTAATTAATGTGAAGTAACGACGCCCTTCCAAAGGTGGCACAGCCAATCTCTCTAGAAAACTGCATTATGTTCGTGTCTTCACTCATACTACGGCTTAACTGCATGTGTAATGTATCAGAATAATTGAAACATACATGAGTAGGTAAACCCCACCAGTTTTGTATAATACAAAGGTATTTTTAATAATATAAAATATTATTAAAAATCTTGTGTGAAGAACACAAATGCGAGGTATTTCGGCTGTCTGACAACAGGCAGCGCCGAATTTACTTCTGCGCCCGGTCTGGATAATTACGGTGATAGGGCGATGTGGTTCTTTTTTGTGAATGTGTCTGGGAATATCCTTTCTCCAGCAGGAGCGTACCGATGAGCCTGTAGTAAGGTGAAATACGTATCTACGTCTCTGGGGATAGGATATATTCGGACACGTTCACAAAAAATATTAATAGTGAACCTGCATTTGTGTTCTTCACACCAGATTTTTAATAATATTTTATATTATTAAAAATACCTTTGTATTATACAAAACTGGTGGGGTTTACCTACTCATATATGTTTCAATTATTCTGATACATTACACATGCGGTTAAGCCGTAGTATGAGTGAAGACACAAACAAAATGCAGTTTTCTAGAGAGATTGGCTGTGCCACCTTTGGAAGGACGTCGTTACTTCACATTAATTATGTGGATGGTATGCGAGGTACTTCGGCTGTCTGACAACAGGCAGCGCCGAATTTACTTCTGCGCCCGGTCTGGATAATTACGGTGATAGGGCGATGTGGTTCTTTTTTGTGAATGTGTCTGGGAATATCCTTTCTCCAACAGGGGCGTACCGATGAGCCTGTAGAAAGGTCAAATACGTATCTACGTCTCTGGGGATAGGATATATTCGGACACGTTCACAAAAAATATTAATAGTGAACGTGCATTTGTGTTCTTCACACCAGATTTTTAATAATATTTTATATTATTAAAAATACCTTTGTATTATACAAAACTGGTGGGGTTTACCTACTCATGTATGTTTCAATTATTCTGATACATTACACATGCGGTTAAGCCGTAGTATGAGTGAAGACACAAACAAAATGCAGTTTTCTAGAGAGATTGGCTGTGCCACCTTTGGAAGGGCGTCGTTACTTCACATTAATTATGTGGACGCTATGCGAAGTACTTCGGCTGTCTGACAACAGGCAGCGCCGAATTTACTTCTGCGCCCGGTCTGGATAATTACGGTGATAGGGCGATGTGGTTCTTTTTTGTGAATGTGTCTGGGAATATCCTTTCTCCGGCAGGGGCGTACCGATGAGCCTGTAGAAATGTGAAATACGTATCTACGTCTCTGGGGATAGGATATATTCGGACACGTTCACAAAAAATATTAATAGTGAACCTGCATTTGTGTTCTTCACACCAGATTTTTAATAATATTTTATATTATTAAAAATACCTTTGTAACATACAGATACCACAATACACGCTAATTTTTCTCATCCTATAACACACAAATTAGCAGCATACCAATCAATGGTATATAGATTAATTCATGTACCTATGAGCAAAAGTAATTTCGACCTTGAACTAAATAGAATATACACAATAGCATTAAACAATGGTTACTCTATAAATATTGTCAATAACATCCTAAATAGCCAACAAAAATCTAAAACCCTTTCCTTAGTTTATCCAAAATTAAAATACAAGATAATTAATTCCTATAATTCAATCACCTACTTAGGAAAAATTTCGGAAAAAATTGGTACTTTCATTAAAAAACTTAATAGCGAACATATATCATTTAAAACAGACAATACTATACAGAACATTATTAAAAACAACAAAGATAAAATAGACAAAGAATCAAACTCTGGTGTATATAAGTTAACATGCGAAGATTGTAATAAGGTATACATAGGACAAACGAGGAGGACATTCAAAATTAGGATGAAAGAACACGAGAGAAGCCATAAAGAAAAGAAAACAGATTCAACTTTCGCAAGTCATTGTATAGATATCAATCATAGATTTAATATAGATTTCAAAATTTTACACATTCAAGAAAAAAGTAAAAAACTTTACCTGTTAGAAAACTTAGAATTTAATAGATACAATAGTTTAGGATTAGCTTTAAATGACCAACTAGATTTAAACAACTCCCCTCTACTAAATTTAAGATTGCAAAAATTTTTCCACCACCATTCCCCAATAATTTTCATATAAATATTCAAACTTGTATTGTACATATTCAGTATTTCATCCACCTGATGAAGCCATTGTATGGGGAAACAATATTGTAGTGGTATTTACAATAAAAGAATTTTTGAAACTAGAAGTTTAATTACTTATTTCTTAGCGTTAAATAATAATTCATAAATTCTATTTTGTAGTCGCATGTAAGACGGAATATACATTTGTATATTATTTCGTTAGACTTCGTTCAAATAATGGCTTAAAAAATATATCTGCTAATTTCCAAAGCGTATTCTCGTGTTGACATGCTGTTATACATATATATACATGTACGTATTTATTGTTCTTGAGATAGTATACTTTCTATTCTCTTCTATAAGGGATTGTTTCTGGTTTCGTTTCTTTCAGTGTTAGTTGATTATAACTTTTAGTATTTTAAAAAATCCGTTTTATATTGTTATATTGTATATTTACCCTATAATTTTTTCTACATATTAAGTTTAATTTACTACCTTATTTTTGGAGTAGTTTTCGTTTCTTATTCTTAGTCCATTTCTTTCTGTTCTTAGTATTTGCCTATATTTTCATTGCTAGAAGCAGCATTTTTCTATTCGCAACACTTGGATGTATTAAAAACTTTGTTTTTCGTCTTTTTCATGATGACACGCAAAGCATTTCTAATTAAACGCCTGATACAAATTAAAAATTGACAAAACCAGCTAAACTTTATTAAAGCTAATTTCCAGTGTCTTACAGATACGATTACTTACATGCAAAATCAATATATTAACCTAAAATAGGCGATAATTAGCTTAGAAACCGTTATCAATCGAATAAAAGGTATGCATTCAGAATTTGAAAACAAGCTGAGACAAAAAGTTGATCCATACTTAGCAGAAATCCAGATTTGAATATATTATATCCATTATATCATTCGCAGTATGGTGCACTTTTGCAACATTTTAATCGCGCACCCATCACCAGTTGTGATGTGGAACGGCCATTTTCTATTTTCTAAAACGTTTTAACATCTAAAAGAACTAATTTAACAGTATAAATCAAAGACAAATATCGCAATCTGAATGTGAACAGGCCCTCAATGTGTGGTCAAAATTTAAAATTAAGAATTTACAAGAGTATACAGAGCTTTATTTAAAAACAGATGTTCTTATTTTAGCCGACGTTTTGAAAATTTTCGCACAGTCTGCAAATTAACATATGGTCTAGATCCGCTTTATTACTGTACACTCCCGGCTTAGCATACGATGCTATGCTAAAAATAACCGGTATTTAATTAGAACTAATCACCGATGTTGATATGTTAATGTTTGTTGAAAAATGTATTAGACAATGCTCCAATCGATATGGAAAAGCGAATAACAAATATAGGCAGAATTATAATGAATTAGAAGAGAATCATATTTAATGTACTTTGATATTAATAATCTATATGGACATGCAATGTGTCAATCGTTACCTGAAGGAGGATTTCAGTGGGTTAATATATATATTCAATATCTAACATTATTGATATCCCTGATAATACTTCAACTGGATACATTTTTGAAGTTGACCTTTCATATCCCAAAGAATTATTTGAAACACATAGTGACCTACCTTATAGATCCTCATCATTTGGTGCCACCGGTTTGAAAATCTAAAACTCTAAACTAATAACATCACTTTTCAGAAAAGAAAAGTATAAAACACTTCAACAAGCGATTAAATTAAGCCTTAAAATTTAGAAAATTCATCTAATTTTACAGTTCAATCAATCAGAATGGTTAAAAAAATATATATATTTAAATACTGAAACGCGAAAGCTGAGCAAAAATTATTTTGAGAGAAACTTTTATAAACTAATGTACAACGCGGTTTTTGGAAAACCCATGGAAAACGCTCGTAAACACAAAGATGTAAAATTAGTCAGTAAATGGTCAGGTAGGTATGGGGCTAGGTACTACATCTCCCAAGCAAATTTTCAAAGTTGTACAATTTTAGATTCTGAAACCGTAATAATTAAAATGAAACGATTAAATCATATTTTACGAAACCAATTTACGTTGGTATGGCAATATTAGATATTTCAAAAATTTATTTATATGACTTTCATTATAACCACATTATTAAAAAGTCCATAATAATGCTAAATTATTATATACGGATGCAGACTCTCTAATATATCATTTATTTAACATAAATATAGACAAACACATCAAAGAAAATCGGTTTCCGAGTTGGAAACCGAGCCAGGGCTGTACGTAGATGTCTACGTACAGCCCTGAAGATGTCCCTTGAAACAGTGGACGAAACGTTGGCAATTACGCCTAACTCGACGCGGTTCCAACCCGGAAACCGAAATCTACATCTAGAGAACGACCGCGGAAACCTACACCTACACATCAAAGAAAATATTGATTATTTTGATACATCAGATTATCCAATTTATAATATATTTGGTATACCACAGAAAAACAAAAAAGTAATTGGTTTAATGAAAGATGAATATAATGGAAAAATAGTTTTAGAATTTATAGGGCTTAAATCGAAAAAATACCGTTTGAAATTAGAAAATTCTGATATTGAAAGTGAAAAACTAAAGAAAAATCTAGAGAGAATAGGTGAACATGCAGATGAAGTGGATAATTCCGTGTCAAATTTTAACATAATTAAGAAGGCAAAGGGCAATTATCATCACTAAAATCAATAACTTTTGATAGTTACTTTAAATGTTTATTTGAAAATCATAATATTTTTACCAATCAAAATTTAATGAAAAGTGAGAAACATGAGGTATACACAATCAACCAGAGGAAAGTAGCATTAAACAGTAATGATGATAAACGAATTATAAGCTACACACATACAGACACAAAACCTTGGGCCTTTTATTAAGAAATATATTTTTCCTTACATTTACTTAATCTGCTCGCCTAATCTAATATTAACATACACACTGTTGACAATATAAGCATGCTAATCATTTGACTTCTTATAAAAATGTACGTAAAACATACTAAAGAGAGGGAATTTAAATTAAACTTGTCAATCATACACCATTTAATCTTCATAGAACTACTATTGAAGAATTAATAGTATTAGAGGTAATCATTATGGAAGAAATAGTTGAAAAAGTGGGTGAGGCTATTAAATATTTAATTATAATTCACTAATCGTAATGGATGAAGACGAAATTGATCCTGATTTAATCAAATATTTACCAAAAATCAATGTCCAGAGCAGGCGCGGCTCGTGATGACGTTTTGGGAGTGCAGGTACAATGATGCGAGTGCCTCGTGTGTTTTCGGTGTTTACTAAGAAAACGTTACAGTTAGTACACGAGAATACACGAAGCACTCGCATCATTGTACTTACACTCCCAAATACGTCATCACGAGCCGCGCCTGGTCCAGAACAATTATAGAAAAATTATGGTCATTTTTAATTCAGCGAAGAGAGAAGAACTAAAACTTTATCTTCCCTGCTATGAACACCATAATTTACCTGAATATGAAGAACATATCGATGGACCAGCACCATCTAAATTAAACTGCATGAGGTGCAAAATGACTAAGGAAAAGAAGAAGAAGCAGCAGCGTTCTAAAATTTGTTAAGTAAAAAGAAAAAAAATCAATTGAAAATAATTTTATTTCACAAATTTCTTTTTAATTATAATAAAAACATATTTTTCTTTGTTTTCCTCTTTCTATTTTATTCATCCTGATTTAATCAAATATTTACCAATGCACGTACTAAAAAATTAATGTCCAGCAATTATAGAGAAATTATGGTCATTTTTTAATTCAGCGAAGAGAGAAGAACTAAAACTTTATCTTCCCTGCTATGAACACCATATTTACCATCTAAATTAAACTGCATGATGTGCAAATGACTAAGGAAAAGAAGAAACAACAGCATCGTAAAATTTGTCAAGTAAGAAGAAAAAGAATAAATTGAACATAATTTTATTTACAAAAAGGTTTTAAATATATCGATACGTTTATGCACGTATAAGGCTTTTGTTATAATTGAAACAGACATGTAAAATACATATCTGTAACTGTACACATGGACATCAGTTAAGCTAGTGAAGCCATGTAATACAAATGATACAAATCTTTATGAATAGATTATTATATGATATATTAACCCCTTGAGACCTGGTGCACATGAGCATGTACATTGACTTTGATCTTTTTGATTACGCATGTCTATGCGATGCATCCGTTCGGAGTTGGTATGGATCTCAGTATACACTTATTTGATAGAATTAACATGCTTGTGCCGCCCTCTGCTAATCGAGACTGACACTATTTGTTTTACACTTCTACCTAACCTCTGTGTTTGCCGTTGTTCACGTGGTAAGTACAATTTGTCTATATAATTAGTACATGCTTGATGTCTTTGTAAAAAAAATATTGTGATAAAATGTATATATCAAAATACCTATTTGTGTAATAAAAGCAGTGATTGCCTCAATTTTTCACTTGCAAAGTTGAAAAAACTTTTTGTACATGACCATGTACAAATGGTCTCCTTTGGTGTTGTTGTTTGTACATGAGCATGTACAAATGGTATCAATACCATTAAATGGTTATAGATAAAATTTCAGACAAAGCACTCAGAAAGAAGAAGAAATGGATAAACTGAAGCCAAAATATAATTTATCTAATCCAAATGATGTTCAAGAACTTATAGATTTATTACAAGCAGACAATTTATTAGATATCGAAGTGGGAGCTGGTGACAGTGAAGAGGAAGATGAAATTGTGATGAATCAAGAATATCGAAAAGTTGGGCGAGGGCCTGATACTGTATCAGGGATGGAATTTGGTCCTGACGACAATCAGGAGCCTGAAGAGTCGAATGATGATAATAATGACGACAGTGGCGGCTCTTGATGACGTACGATGTGCGCTGCTGCACGGATGAGACTACTTCGAACTATTTCGGAAGATTTCGGTACGGTTACTTGCTTCTCTGTATATATGAAAGCTTAAACGAAGCAGTCTCATCCGTGCAGCAGCGCACATCGTACGTCATCAAGAGCCGCCACTGAATGACGAGTTGAATACTGAAGAGGGAAACGAACATCTTACGAAACAACATAAAAGAGATAATCGCGTAGCATGGATGAAAGGCACTTTTCAGACAGTAGAACGAGTGTGGGAGCCAGAGACGGAAGATTATGTTACAGAACCACATTATCCGGTGCATTATTTTTTAAGATATGTGCCTGAAAAACTGTTTGAAGATATGGCGATATACACTAATATGTATGCAATTCAGAATGAGATGCATCTTAGACCCACATCAAAATCTGAAATACAGACACTGATTGCGTTACATATAATGATTGGATCTCTTAATAAATTTCCCAAAATTCGAATGTTTTGGGATCGAACTATTGGATTGCGAGTATTTCTAGATAACATGTCAAGGGATCGTTTCTTTCAGCTACGCTCCTGTCTTCACTTTGTGAATAACTTGGAAATATCACCACAAACCAATGATCGTTTAGCTAAAGTTCGGCCTTTGATAAATGCCATAAAAAAACGGTGCCGTCAGTTGGTTTTAGAACGTCACCTTTGCGTTGACGAACAGATAATTCCTTTCACCGGCGCTATAAATATCAAACAGTATATAAAGGGCAAACCTTGTCCATGGGGGATTAAAATTTTTGTTCGCATTGGTATATATTTCCCGCACCTTGCTTGAATAAAATTATTAAAGTCTAAGCTTTCTTAATAATAAATATGTTAATAAACAAACGTAAAAAAATAATATTTTATATAGGTTAGTAGTTATATAACCACATATACAAATTATCTACTTTTTTTAAATTCCTGTGTAAATTATACTCAGATTGCCACGCCATCTGGTCCTTTCTTAATTGGAATGCATAACAAAAATACTAATTTTAGGATTTAAATACTTTTGCTGATGATCTTTGGGAGGAAAGTCCTAAAACTATGAAGTATTTTGATTTAAAAAAAAATGCTAGTTCCGTCTTCCTGGTGACTGATCACATTATTTTAAAATGTTACTGGCTGATGAATTTTTACAACATATATGCATGAGACTAATAAGAACGCTGAATATATATATTTTTTAAATATAGAGTTGGTGAAAACTCTAGAATAACCGAATGGAAACTCTCTTGCACCCGACGAGTTACGTTTGTTCTTGAGCATGTTATGGGTATAGTTGAAATGCCCATAATTCAAGACTATTGGATGAACAAGGATCCCTTATTTACCACATCAATCTTCCCCTTGCACATGGGCAAAAGATTATTAAGCCGAAACCGATTGTCAGATACAATGAAAATATGGGGTGTATAGATAGGCAAGATCAAATGCTTGCCTAAAGACGGTGAGATGGCCAAAAAAGAATTTTATTCAAGGTATGCAGATGATCGTAAATTTACATAAAATTACATGAATTTCGGTTACTTATTGTTAGAGAAATTTTCTTTCCAAATGGAATTCTTAGGGCTGTGACAAATGTTCAACAAAATAAAAATCGTGCTGTGAAAAAAACGTCATCTCAAGAACAAAAAAGGTAGTATTATGAGAAAAAAGTGTTCTGAGCGTGGATTACACAAGGACACCATTTATGAATGTGATTCTTCATCACTAGTGTCAGCAGGGTTAGGACGCTGTAACGCGTCATGTGGCCTGCAATTGTGCATACTATAATGCTGTGCCGACGACGCGCCAGCGCGCTTATTTACATTTTTTCGTTTGAGGCAAAATTCCATTTCTGGATGTATTAGGTAGGTATTGTTTGATGTAATTCAAGTAATATAACCAAGTTAAAGAAAAATATATATACCGGCATGACGTTGCTGCGTTAAGATATTTGACCGGCAGCGAAAGTGTCAAGCGATTCAAACGCCCCTTTAGAAACTGTAGGTTTATTACAAAAATTATAACTAACTCCAGAAATTTGAGGGTCTTAAAGTTCTAGTGTCTACGTGGGTGGAAATATTATCAATTATTTCAAAGAACAACTTATGGAATCGCAATTTTTCATCTTTTCCTTGTGTGCTTTGACAATATCGGTACGTATTCTGATTCTTTGTAGTTATATTTAAATGCTGAAATTTGTTCGACAAATGATTAAATCGTTCTCTTTTATAAAAACGATGGATTTGAATTCCTGAATTTTTTTTATACAAAAATTAATGTAGGCAGTTTTATTTTGTAAAACAGCAAATGTTGTCACAAAGTGGAAATATCTTCTAAAATATAGTCAAAAATAATTTCTAACATATTAAAATATCCTCTAGAACAAACTCGAGTCTTATTGTCCCATACTTCCTGGTTATTCATAAAATTTTGAAAAAAATTAATAAAAATAAGCGGTTGTCGATATTCAAATACAATTTGTACTAACCTACCGCTATAATTACATCGAGTGGGCTACTTTTGGTAATCTTTTATGAACCTCCAGATTTAAGGCACTGGTTCTTTTTGAAGATTCGGAAAAAAAAAGCTACCAAACCGCTTAAAGTTTGAAAAAATCTTGCTTTCGTTTATTATATCAAGAGACTGTTGTAAAACCAAATTTAGGCGATGTGCCATTCAATGTATATAAAGTGCGATTGGATACGCTTCCTTTACTTTAACGTGTAACCCCCGTAATTCACCTGCCATTACTGCTGCTCCATCATAAATTTGAGCTACTAATTTTGAACCACAATTACGATCATTCACTATAGTTTGAACAATACAATACAATACAATATAAATCACATAAAGCGTTTTTTAATTTTGCCTTATTTTGTTACATAACATAAGACTTTTGATAACTAATATTTAACACATCTGTACTTTCGTCCAGAATTATGTCAGGAAAAGAGGCTTCTTCTACTTTGTTTTGTATTAAATTAGATGTTCCCTTAAACCTTATAAAATTATCCAAATGAGATTATAAAATTTTGTCATACTTTGCCAATAAATTTACTAAATCTACGTAGTTTCCCTTGTTTGAAGATTGTTCAATTTCACTATGAAAACGATATATAAACTCATGTTCTCTCAGGAAAAAAAAAACACATCTATCAACCTCCTAAGCACGATTTTTTCGTACTTTTGTTTTTCTGTATCAATTCTTAACTTATTGTTTAATGTGTGTTCAATTTTGATTTTTCCACAAGTCTTCTTATTAATTTGTATAAATTATTTAGATCAGCAAACACATTTTTATTCCACAAAATTTTTCGCTTGAAAATAAAATACATGGGAAGCACAACAAAAGAGACTTATTGTCACAACCAGTCAACCATTCGAACTTTTTATAATTTTCTTTTTGAACATGTCTTACATACAATTTAGTTTGTTTTGTTAAATTAGTCAAAGTTGAAGTTGGCCTACCTTTGACAATAATTTGTTTTTTTTCTTCGAAATTATAAAGTGAAAATACATTTACAATCAGATATATTTCAGCACAAATTTGGTTCCGAAACATCCGAACGCCCGATCCCCATGCTAATAATAAGTATAATCTACACGAAAACAGCTTCCACGATGGACTATTTTAATTCGATTTTCAAACGAAATAATTCATAAAAACGAAAGATTTTTACGTTAACACAGTATTTGTATTGTCTATAAATATTATAAATTAATAACAAACTATGTATAACTATGTATATAATTCTACAATAAATCTAATAAAAGAGTATTTATATTATTTCCTAATATTCGTAGAGACGCCCATTCAAACGCGATGTTTAAGAAACTGCATATAAGCTATATGCTGTAAATATCTAGAGTATCAGGTTATTCATTCGGGTGGCGCCGTGGGCGCGCTTTAATTAGTAATATTAGGTAGTAATTTAATATGTAATATTAAAGTTTAATATTAAACTTTTTTACACACCGTATTCTACTTGGTTCATGTAAGGTGTTGAGAATACATATACTATACTTTTGTAATATCTAAATTTTAAACATTTTTTATTGTTAAATATAAGTACATCTAGGATATATATAATACTAGTTGTGTATAGTGACTAAGAAAAAATGGGGTGAAAGGTATATGTGAGTAAAGCCTCCATACAAAAAATTGCGGTCCAATGTTCACATAGTAACGAGAAAATGATTTTTCTTTATTCGAGTCCGGCCCTGTCGCAAGAAATATACGGGCTTACATCTCTAATTCATCAGTAATTCTTTTTACCGATTAATTATATTGTTTTATCGATATTTCTCAGTATCACCAGAAATTTAAAGACAAAAAAATTATTTGTAAATAATTCCATACAAATAATTAAAAACTAGGCATCTAAAAACCATATATCCCATTGGACTACATAAAGCTTTTTATTTTACGACGATTTTTGTTTTATTATAAACATAATAATTTTACTATTAAAAGAAGTCTAACGTTTGAACTATTAGTTTTAATTACATTTTAATTAATTCCGCATAGGTATGTGGACATATTGGACGTAAAGATATTCACAAATAAGAACATGGTCATATGACTTATATGTGCGGCCGAGAATGTTTTGGTAGAAAACAATACCATTCACTATCTATCAATAGGACATTATAATTGAAAGTCTTGTCCGGAATTTTATCGACTTTTGGCCGTAAAAATTTGGAAATTTTTGATGAATTACGAATAAATTTCTTTTTTGATTTTCAGTAGACATTTATACGTATTCTTCAGATTCGCATAGTTGGAGCGCTATTCAGTGGTAACCCTGTAGAATTCAAGCATAAATATTTCCAATTTTATAAATATTTAACGTTGATTTTCGAGTTTAAACCACTGTATAACATAACCTTTATTAGCACATTCAAATGGTAAAGATTTCTTTAAATTCTAAGAAAGTGGTATCCTTTACATTTGCAAATCTCTTTATTACCTACTTTGTCATTTAGACCCCTCGTATTATTACCTGGCATTATTAATAATCAGCGTCTTTTTCCAAATTTATTTATTGCTTTATACATCAGACCTCATTTTGTTATCTGGGGTTATTAGTGAAAGTATTCAGACTATATTTAATATGACTCCCATTGTTAACTAAATATCTATAATCGGCTCACGATTCCTAAATATGTATGTACCATTAAAATCCATTATTGCACAAAGGACCAGTCGGAATGGATACTTAGGTTTATGACGCAGGGCGCAGCCCTGCTGGGATGGGATGCATTAATAGCGGAAATATCCCCCGCGAGCGGCGCGTACCATCGCTATACGACGAGGCATGGAGTCCATGCTGCTTCAATTCGCCTCCATAGCTCCTCAACGTTACCCAGAGGAGTCGGATAACGTTAAAGTCTCCGACCGATCATATCCCAGACATGTTGAATCGGATTAAGATCCTGAGAACGTGCTAGCCATGGAAGCATCCAGATATGGTTCTCTTCCACAAAGGTCTGGGCAACACGTGCAGTGTGCGGTCGGGCGTTGTCGTGCATGTATAGAAGACGTAGGCGCCGTCGAACGTAGGGATGCACAACGGGCCGTTGCACCTCATCTATGTAGCGGCGAGCCGTCATTGTATGCTGTATACGCAGCAGACGTGTACGTCCACCATGTGTAATAGCACCCCATACCATACTGCCCTGCTGGCGGTGAATAAGGCGTGGTTGGATGCACTCCTCGAGGTGACGCTCACCACGTCTCCGATAAACCAAAATTCGCGCATCACCGGTGCTCAATTCGAATCTTGATTCGTCGGAAAACAAAATGAGCCTCCACTCGACAATCCACTGTCTAGCTTCCACCTACTGGCACCTTGTACGGCGGTGCTCGCGAGTCAGTGGAATCCGCTGTAACGCACAGCGCGCTCGCAGTCCACTTTCTAGCAAACGCCCCCGTACAGTTCGCGTAGTGAGTACGCCTTCCCTTCCTGCTGACCAAACGGCTCCAAGTTGCCTTGAGGAAGACGTACACAACGCTAAAGCGCTGTGCACAAGGGCGCGATCTTCGCGTGCTGTGCTCGCGCAGGGCCGTCCCGCTCGCGGCTGAAGGCGCGTACGTCCTTCCTCCATCCATTCTCGCCATGCCCGCTGCACTGCCGATAATGACCGCTCGAGACGGCGCGCGATATCACGGAAGGATACTCCTGTGATGTGCATCCCAACAGCCATTCCTCGCTCAAACTCACTCAGATAACGCGAACGGCCTTCCATCACGCACAAAGTACGACTACAACTACCCGCTTCCACCACACTAACAATAACTGGTTTCTTCCTCCCCGCATCGGCCTCCATGGAGACAACATATTGCAGCTGTCGGAGGCACTCAGTAAAAAATGCAGCGATAGAAAAAGTTAAAACTCGCTGCGCAAACTCGTCCAGAGGAAACCTTAATGCTCCGCTAAATCTACGCATTTATTTTGACACGTTCAGATTATACAGGGTGTGCTCCTCACTTTTTTCCATCAGTGTACTTAATTAATAATGATATATTGTTATGTATTTATTAGTTAAGATTAGAATTTTAAGACTGTATCGTAAACCGTGGTTATTCTTGCTTGTAGGTATAATTCCACGAATTAAATAACACGCAAAAATTCCCCGTTATGACGTCAAACAATACACTGTTCAACCAATACGCTTTTAATCTGTCACGTTAGGGGTAGGTTTATAGAGGTACAATGTCCCCTTCGACATTGTACCTCCGGAAGAAAGTCAAAGCACAGACTAAATGACTCGTTTTGAGCCATTTTTGGCATCCAGTATGAGTACAACTTGCAATAATTTTATAAAAACTGTTTTCTAAATTTGACGAAACTCGTTAAATAATGATGTAATCGTGAAACGTCTGCTTCTGGGTAACTCATCCTTTGTTAACAGTAACCATGTATTTTTACTGGTAATAAAAGATGAGTTGCCCACCTTGCAACAGTATCAAAACCTATGGAATGAGACGTTCAACATCACCCAAAAAAAGTGAAGCTTAATCAAACTTTAAGGCTAGGAAGAGGAGGGAGATACTTGGGGTTCTTTTTTTTGTCTTGGAATGATACAGTAATGCTTAGAAAGGGGGGGGGCATTCTCAGTAGCGGGATCGACCAAAGACTTCGTCGCATCATATGACTAGGAACAGATTAACTACCCTCCATATAACCCTGACATGGCAGCCACTGATTACCATTTGTTGCAACATTTAAAAAAAAATCACTTCAGCAGTCTACGTTAGTATGAACATGACACGTCAAACCGACACAATTGTTGGCAAATCAGGCAGTAGTTTTCTATGATGAAGGTGGGATACCGAAGCTCCAGCATGCCATACAATAAGCGCCTAAATGAAGGTGGAAATTATGTTGAAAATAAATTAAAGTCCCAGGCTTTTATGTAAAGATAAAATAATTCAGAAATAGTCTTTTGTTTTTTGACTATCAAAACGGCACTTATTTACAAAAACGTCTTGTAAAAGCTATTTGACAGCGGTAAGTGACCTAGCTGACCCAAAAAGTTCAATTAGTGTAGGTGTAGGTTTCCGCAGTCGTTCTCTAGATGTAGATCTCGGTTTCCGGGTTGGAACCGCGTCGAGTTAGGCGTAATTGCCAACGTTTCGACCACTGTTTCAAGGGACATCTGGCGCTGGCAGAACACAAACTCAACTCCGGTCATCAAATTCTATTCAAAGATGTCAAGCTTCTGTCCCGTGAATCGTATTATTTCCATAGGAAAAACCGTGAATCTATTGAAATTTACAAACAACCCCGCAATCTCAATAGAGACGATGGCTATACGTTACATCCAACGTGGC
Organism: Melolontha melolontha; assembly: GCA_935421215.2. Classification (NCBI taxonomy): domain Eukaryota; kingdom Metazoa; phylum Arthropoda; class Insecta; order Coleoptera; family Scarabaeidae; genus Melolontha; species Melolontha melolontha. The sequence goes on from OW285235.1 coordinate 118,179,860, forward strand.
AAACTCTACTGAACTCTAACTAAGAATTACCACACCCATACGACGCATGCCATTGGCTCATTGTCCCCAGCCAATAGCAGGCCACCATCTGACCCGCCCCCCCTCCTATATACGTGCTGGTCTCTATCATAGCATTCTTCAAGCTACTGCGAAACGAGGAACATCTACGTACAGCCCTGAAGATGTCCCTTGAAACAGTGGACGAAACGTTGGCAATTACGCCTAACTCGACGCGGTTCCAACCCTGAAACCGATATCTACATCAAGTTCAATTAGTATTTTATATCTGCCTTTCGAATTACTGCATTATGCCTTGAATCATCTGGTTTTCTTATACCTATCGAAATACTTGAACTTTACTCGAGAAAATTGCCTAGGCTTATTTATATATTTTGGATTTTGTTACTAAAATTCTATGTGCCACATCAGAAGGTAAACATGGAAGGTATGAAATTTGACTGTCGGAAATAACATTGCAACTTCGAAGCGGGTCCTTGTATACTGTTTGTTCCAAGAGTCTTAAGATTTTTATTTGGTCTGAAGTATACAATTTCGCAGATTAGTCAGTATTGCTTAAAATATTTCGAGAATTAAATAAAGCAAGTATAAAAGCAATGATACTCTTTATTTAAATATCAACAACCCAATTAACAAATATATATTGAAATACTTAAAATAACAAGGTCATGAGATAATATTTTAGTGTTACTGTTTCTTTAGCATTCTTGATTCGTACTGGCAGTAGTAATCTACAAAATATTGTTTTTTAATTATAGGTACAACGAAGTATTGATAAAACGTTCTACAAAAAAACTATAATCACAAACAAATGTATCAGTAAAATACACATATATTAACAAACTTTCATCACTTCTTAACGAGTGTATAATAGCATCCAAAAGTTTTATTTACAGCATAGATAAAGTTCTACTTATTCAGAATTTTGTAAAAATATGTATACATATATTCCTAACATAATTAATTAAAAATTTAATATCTCACAGGCTGCCATGTTCCTGTATGTTCATCTCTTCTAAAATAATGAGGACGGTTATCTCGAAATACAGTAATAGCTGGAAATTGGTTGTCTTGAATGTATTTTAATGTAGCTCTGATCTAAAATAGAAAAATAAATATTAGTAAATCATGAAAAGCTAAATTTATAAAATATTATTAAAAATGGGGTGTGAAGAACACAATACAAGTTATATATTTGTGAATGTATCTTCTCTCCAGAGACGCAGATACGTATTTCACCTTTCTACAGGATCGTCGGTACGCCCCTGCTGGAGAAGAGATACATTCAACCAAACATAACTACCTTGCTATCAAACAGAAATTATTAAGACAGAGCGTGAAAGAATATTCAGCGCTGTCTACATAATAACTGCCGAACTAAGCAACGTGTTTCTATAGACGGTAACAACCATATCTATAAAAACTGTATTATCGTGTCTTCACTACTTGTCGGGCGAACCGAATGCGTATATAACAAAATAATTTCAAACATACATGAGTGGGTAAAACCTCACCAATTTGTATAATATATAAAAAGTATTTTTAATAATATAAAATATTATTAAAAATGGGGTGTGAAGAACACAATACAAGTTATATATTTGTGAATGTATCTCCTCTCCAGAGAAGCAGATACGTATTTCACCTTTCTACAGGATCGTCGGTACGCCCCTGCTTGTGTTCTTCACACCCCATTTTTAATAATATTTTATATTATTAAAAATACTTTTGTATTATACAAATTGGTGAGGTTTTACCCACTCATGTATGTTTCAAATTATTTTGTTATATACGCATTCGGTTCGCCCGACAAGTAGTGAAGACACGACAATACAGTTTTTATAGATATGGTTGTTACCGTATAGAAACACGTTGCTTAGTTCGGCAGTTATTATGTAGACAGCGCTGAATATTCTTTCACGCTCTGTCTTAATAATTTCTAGCAAGGTAGTTATGTTTGGTTGAATGTATCTCTTCTCCAGCAGGGGCGTACCGACGATCCTGTAGAAATGTGAAATACGTATCTGCGTCTCTGGAGAGGAGATACATTCACAAATATATAACTTGTATTGTGTTCTTCACACCCCATTTTTAATAATATTTTATATTATTAAAAATACTTTTGTATTAAACCTATATTCTTCATATAAAAAATTTTGTTATAAATTTGAGGTAGTTCTGGTTATATTTTGTTTTCGAAACTGTTCTTCAGTCCAAAATATTCTTATTAATTAAATTCAAGTATCCAAGTCTGTATCTATAATAGGTTTACATAGATATAGTCTATTTACGATTCCAGACGAGGCACGTTATACTAATATAAGGCGCAAAAAGTAAAGATCACAAATTACTAACTTCCTTCTCGACGTTGTCAGAATGTTATATGCTACAGCTGTCATTCTTCGTGTTGCTGCTTTCATGTGGTTTTTCGACATTTAAATTTATGAACCATAACCTAAAAAGCGTTCAATGGAAAAATATAGAAAAAAGTTAGCAACGTTAGCAAAAGTTAGCAAAAGCAACGCTGTGTGACGCGACTATGACGAGCTTTGTCTGTAATCGTAAATAGACTGTAGTCTAGTCTGACACAAGTTATTGTTCGGAGTATACATAGGAACAGAAATGAAAATTTCAGTATATGGTTTATTAAAGGAGAAGTACTTAATTCATTTAAATCTTTTGACTACTCACAGTTTCACAGGCTGCTTTTTTTACTTTGAATATATTTTTTGTCGAAACGAAAAAAACAATTCGAGCTTTATACGAGAGAACGAGAAAATACATCTAATTCAATACTGCAATTTTCCTCTCTTATTTATCCTTACTAAAAAGGTTATATCGAACACACGAGTTCATTGTAACGGTTGTTTGTATCCTCTTTTTGCAAGAAAAGTGGTTTTATATCATAGACGCAGTCACATAATTGGTATCGAGTTTCTTCTAAATGCATAATTGTTTTTGATATTGTTTCGTATTGTTACACTTCGTATATATTAAAGATGTTTTAATTCTAATTTTTAAATTATATTTTTCACAAATCTATCGAACTTATAAAACTTCTAGCAACCCTTCCGAGAAATTATCTATCGAAAGGTAAACCACAGATTATACAGATGGATCACTTGGCCAATTTTCATGTTAATATTTAATTTTTTATAGTCCTTACGCGGAAGAAGTACAAAGTCCGTGCGCCGTTTTGGAACATGCGCATTTCAATTTATTAGACGCTATAGATGCTCTTGTATGTTCCCGTAGAAATATGTACTTCATAAGTTTTCTTTTGAGTGGTTTTTGTTTTTATTATAAATTTCGGTAGTGCTTTTGTATTTTTCGCAGACTTTTATAATTATTATTTATTGTTCAAATAGTGTACATATATATTTAAGTTATGAATAATTGTATACTATGGTGTGTCTCAGAATAAGAAGGAGTGACTCAAATATCCCGCCAAAACTCGGGCAACCGCTTAAAATTTGACCTATCGTACGTGTACACACCTGAGAGCGTAGTTGTTTGTTGTAATGCCATTTATTTTTATTACATACTTAACATAACCTATTTCTGACGTTCCAAAAAACACGAGCACAAACATTTTATGTATATCATTATGTTACCCATATTTCTACAAAATATTGCTAATTTAAAGTAAAACAAAAACGAAATTTTGAATTTATTACAAAACTACCTACCTCAAAAATACAACATTAGATTATAAAATTATCAAAATAAAATGTAGAAACAATAGTAAAAAGTGAAACCTATGCACTATTAGTCTGTTTCATTCATGCTGGATGCTAACGATTACTGTTACATATTAACTGTCACTGTTTACAACATGAATAATAAATAGTTCCAAGATATCGTCCATTAATCCATATAGGTTCAACATTCTACTTGAATTGCAGCTTTTCTCCAGGAAGAAGTTGATACCTTTTCAGCTCTACATGAATGATATGTTGCATTGTCCATCACTATTACAACATTATCTGGTAACTTTGGCAATATCTTTGCAATCCAATCTTCAAAATCAGTGCTATCCATTTCATTGTGATAGTCAGCCGAAATAAGAGTTATATACAAGTGTCCCGTATCGTTAGGTTCAAATTTTAGGAGTGTAAAGTAGACTTCATTTCAAGTAACAAAAACACAAAACTTGTATATCCATTTTTATTTGTTTAAAAGTTACAGATCTATGAATGTGATTGTCAGATCATGAAAAGAAAATGTAATCCCAAAGTCAATACAAACTGATTTTATTTAAACAAAAGTTATACGATTCAATAACAGGCCTGTGATTGTTAACGTCGCATAATAAAATGTTATCCTAAAATAAATAAACACGTGTCGTAGTGCATACAGTAATTTATTGGAGATCTATAAAAAAGGGTACTGGAGATTGATTTATGATAAAGAAGGTTCTCTTACTTATTTCGTAAGTGCTGAACCATGAATATCATACAATAAACAAATGTTCAGATGAATGTTAACGTTGCATTTTTTAATAAAGGATTACATTACGTTTCAGTTCATACAACAGCTTATTAGTGGTGGACACGTTTTCTTTATTCAAAATGCCTTACCGATTTTCTTTTCAAGAGTATGCGGACATGCATTTTGTGTATGGCTACTGTAACGGCAGTGCACTTCAAGCAGTTATTGAATACCGACATCGGTTTCCCGATAGGTGAATTCCTCATCACAGAACGTTTCTGGAAGTACAGACAATTTCGGGAATGCGGACTGCGTGATTATCTTTTCGACCGAGGAATAAATTTGCCAGCCGACTTAAAGGAAAACGCAGTAGCTATTGCTACAAAGGATCCAACTCTCAGTGTACGTCGAATCGCTAGACAATTAGGAGTGCCACGAACGACAGTTTGGCGAATTTTAAAACGTGAGGGCTTATATCCATATCACTGTCGCAGGGGACACGGTTTGTTTGAGGCAGACCACTATGCTCGTCTAGTTTATTCTACCTGGATATTAAGACAGTCACGGCTTTATTTTAATTTCTGCAGAACAGTCCTCTGGACAGATGAATCTACGTTCACGAGAAGTGGTGTTACAAATCTGAGAAACCTGCACAGGTAGTCATCAGAAAATCCCAAAGCAATACGACCATCTAAATTTCAATATGAATTTTCTATTAACGTTTGGACGGCTCTAATCGATTACTTGTTGATTGGTCCTGTCGTTCTTCCTGGGAGGTTAAATGCGGACAATTACCTTCAATTTATTATTGACGAACTGCCAAGTCTTTAAGAGGATGTCCCACTGACTGTTCGACGAGACATGTGGTTTCACATGGATGGGGCACCACCACATTTCGGAATTGCTGTCCGAAATTGGGTTAACGTCAATTATCCAAGATTAATTGGTCGAGGTGGTCCTGTTGCATGGCCACCCAGATCACCCGATCTTAATTCCCTTGACTTTTATTTATGGGGGTACATGAAAAATTTAGTCTACGCGCAAGTTTTGAACACAAGAGAAGAGTTGTTGGATCGTATTCAGCCGACTGCCGAGCAAATCCGACAAATTCGGATAAGTACTTCTTCTGTTGGCTTACGGGCACAAGCCTGCATTCAACAAGGAGGTGGACATTTCGAAAATATTATTAATTGAACTTTTATAAATAAAATCAGTTTTTATTGACTTTAGGATTACATTTTTTTTCATGATCTGACAATCACATTCATAGATCTGTAACTTTGAAAGAAATAAAAATGGATATAAAAGTTTGGCGTTTTTGTTACTTGAAATGAAGTCTACTTTACACTCCTAAAATTTGAGCATAACGATACGGGACACTTGTATATATGTATTTAGCCACAATAGACCTAGGTTCAAGTTATTTAGAAATGCATTATAAAGTGAATCAGATGTCAGTTATTGAATGTAGTTGAAACACACCCGCGCGCGCGCCCACACACACACACACGCCCACGCACGCACGCACACACACAGACACACACACACAGAGAGACACGCGCGCGCGCGCACGCACAAGCTCACGCAAACGCAAGCGCACATGCGAACACACACACACACGCGCGCGCACACACACGCGCGCACACACACGCGCGCACACACACACACACGCACACGCGCCCGCGCACGCGCGCACACACACACACACACACACACACACACACACACACACACACACACACACACACACACACACACACACACACACACACACACACACACACACACACAAGAATTCAATCAAGAGAATTCAACTACTGTGACTACTGTATTATATAAAAATGAATTCATTTTCTTCCATAATAGTAATTTTTTTTTTTTATAAAATGTGATCACGATTCATTAACATCCTATTTGTTTAATTAATAGCAGGGGTACAAGTGAATTTTCATTTGGGTTATACTACTGTCTCCGTCTTTATTATACTAACCTGCATTACACAATGCGGCGGTTCTACTTCTGGGGACGTTGATAGATGTTGTAAAATAAAATCATCACTTTGTTCTAACCATAAATCTACACCTCTAAGAGGTTCATAATTAAAAGGACCAATCCTTAATAATCCTAAATTACTATCATATATATCTAGGACCTGAAAATTTCAATTTATTAAGCGTGAATTCTCTTAAATTAGTTCTTACTTGAGACAGTCCTGTCAGCTGTCTTGCTAAACGCAATGCTTGATCAGGACCTTTGTCTGGAAACGTTGCAGGAAATATTTCTCCAGTTTTGATATTAACGCCAATTCCATAAATTATTGGCCAGTGAATGCCACCTCGAATAGTAGTATTTAATTCGCCCACACATGCTAAGGTTAAATCGATTTCCAAAGGGTGCTTGTGAAATGATGCTGAAAAGTATGAATATGATAATAAAATTAAACATTGGTATGTTAATAGCTAATAAATATCCAAATAGTGACTGTAATTTTATTTGCATACAGTAAATAAAGTTACATCACAAAAGTAGTCGCCCTTGAAAAGGTTTTTAATTACTATATTTTTTCTAGGAGCTGTTTGGGTTGGTAAAATATTTCGTAAGATTATTCTAGCAAAATCGCCAATAAACACCCTCATATGAAAATATATTAAGTCCTATTAAAATAATAAATTGCTAATACTTTAGCGATTGGCTTAATTTATTCTATTTATATATTTGTATTTTATTTTTAGGAAGTTTCAAGAAATGATTTGCAATAAGAAGACGTAGCGGCTGAGATAGTAGGTTCATCCAAATTTTTATGAAAAAAGTTTAACGAAATAAATTCTAAGGATTTTGAAAACTGTAGTGGTTCAAAGCTCCGACCTCCTCCCTCATTTGCTATTCATGCTATTTCTCGATTCCAATATAGTATATTAAAAAACAAGTTTCATAAGGCACCATTTTGCCGCACGAGATCAGAGCGAGTGCGGCAAAAGGCCTTATGAAACGAGTTTTTTATACTATTTTTTCCATTTTGCATTTTTTACATTAATAAATTGGAATTATTTAATTTGGAAGTTCAGAGTTTAATTTTTGTATGTTGGTCACATTGATACTTGACATTTTCAAATTTAAATCTTGCTAGACGTAGACGAAACTTAAAGGTGACCCACAATAACAAAATAAATAGTCTTGTTATTGTATACCTCGCATCAAATTCGTTCTGTTGTCGACTGGTACAATTTTCCAATTAAAGGTAATAGATTATAACTTTAATGCACGTAAAACATGCATCTTGTATATTCTTTCAATATATCAGCTTTAAGAATTTACAAGAGTATAAATTTAGATAAATAATCAGCTGACTCAGTCTATTGAACTCTTGCCGTAGGAAAACTTATCGCTTGTGTTTACACACATTGCCGCCTTTGAATACAATGGGGTATTCTGATTCCGACATTCGCTGGTCAGCTCTTACAACAAACATACAATAGTATGACGTATATTACTTTGTGCTGTAAACATACAGTAGTATGATGCATATTACATGTTTCGCAGATGCTTTTCAAGTTTAAGTTTTTGTGAAGGCACCTGCACGCAAGAATTTATTTCGTGAAAAACTGTTACTTGCGGTGCCACTACCACCAGAACTTTTTACAACTGACTGAGACACACGGATAGAAGCAGCATCCACATGTATTTTGATGAGGTTAAAAGTATAATACAGCTACTGCATCCGAATGATGCTGTTTCTACTTTGCACGCTCATCAAGTATTTACGGACTCAACTATTCAAGTACATTTAGCCAATATTCATGGACATTATTCCAAAATATCTATAGCCATCCGTCATCTACAGATTACTCCCATCATCCCACAATATTCTATAACTAACGCCATGAATATTGTATATGATCTTGCCAATCCCTTTCTCAATTACTTGGAGCTGCTGCTGATATTGTAAAAAACAAAAATTAGAAGCAGTTCTAAATAAAAATCCATTTATTTTTGACTTGTTTGATGGTAAAGAAGTAGATTTTTCCGAACCGGGGATAAATTGTGCCGTCACTGAAAAACTTTATGTACTTTAAATACGCCCCTTTTTCATCAGTCGATGTTGAACGGTCGTTTTTAATATATAAATGGAGCTAAATGAGCATATCGAACAATAATTGGTGATTTACTATCATTTGAGCTCGCTGAACAGTCAGAGCTTGTGATACTTATGTTTTATAAACCCTGCAATATTTCATATCGAGAAGATATATTTAGTATTACTTGGTAAATACTTATTTTTCTATACGTATTTTGATTCGCGTGTGACAAATGCTAAACCGGGATTCATATTGTCCTAGCTCTGTCCCTGGTATTCACGCCATTAGCCCTGACTGTCGAACCCTGGTAATATAAGATTTTTGGTGACATTTTTTAAAATATTCTGCACAACTGAATATCTTTCAAATTCTTATAAAAAATGAAGATACATAAAGAGTATTTGAGTACACAGTCATATTTAAGTAAATTGTTAATCTAGAAGGATATTTAACTTACTCATGATATTGTAAAACAACTCTTCGGAATAGTGATGTGCATCACTGAATCCTCCAACTAACTGCAGTTCTATTCTTCCTTCAGGATAGCCCATAGCCAATTCTTGTACCCTTTGTATCATAGTGCACACAGCTTCATCTGTACCTGAACCATCGACGTGGGCTAAGGCTACTGCACCAGAACCTGTACAAAATGAATAGTAAAATTTATTCGAATTCACATAAAGTGTGCGTCAAGGAATTTATTAATGGCTTCTTAATTTTAGTTTTAAATTTTAGTTGACCATTTCATGCGCTAGAGCGGATACCAGTTTAGCAATTCGAGCTTATGCCATTTAGTTTGGAGATTTATTTCACGTATCAGTTTCCTAGGCTTGTCTTGCAATACCCGATTAGTTTCTGAATTTCTTAATATATGACTAACTTACCGGAGACTCAACTATGAAGTAAATAACTTTCTAGCCCATCTGAGGAGGCCGATATTAGTGGAATTTAAGGAAGGCATATGCAATCAAACTTCTATTGAATCGAGGTCTTGACCACTACCGACCAAATTAGCATTCGCAGGGGAGTTTATGGTAGGTGGTTTTACGCTTTTGGGTCTTGCCGATATCACGAACTCCAGACTGGCCCATTAAGGGGTCGGGAGATCCACTTCATCTCTGGATTCAACCATCTGAGGTGGATTCACGGGGGCGGTGCTTGACAGATCGCGCGGGTTAGAGGTGTTTTTCTCTCATCGGGTGAGCTCGGATATTGACTTACAGAGTCGGTAGGAATTTACATAGCTTTCCCCTCCACTTGTAGGGGCCGAAATGTTCCTGCTACCTAAGGCGTATAGGTAGTGCGTTCGTTGAGAATGGGCGCGCTAATTGAGAGTATTTCAATCTCACTGTTATTGGTGGCTGTGGTCAATGGGCCGTCGCAGGCAAGTGCCACCACATTCGATATCATATAAACGAGACACTAGTTGACCGAGTTAGCAAAACCGTATTGACTTTATTGAGACTTTAATTTAGTGTGGGAAAGAATCGCAAATATTTAGAATCTCTGAGAGACTTCAGTTTATAGTGTCTTCTTTTAAACATTGTTTAGCATGGGAGTGTATATCTTTCAACTTAGCGAATAATTGGCGAAGAATAATAACAAACAGATCTTGTGGAAGCTGGAAGCTTTCGTTTTGTTTTCTTGAAGAGGGGAGGGGGTGATAAACATTTTAACTGCTCAATAACTTTAGGATGAACATTTGAGTGTTTACTTTGATTATGCAATGGTTGCTCCCGTTGATTGCCATCCGAGTAAGAGAATTGTTTCCCATCTTGGACGAGAACATAATTTTTTATTCATATAAAGTGTCCTTGAGAAGAGACAACGTATGAAATATGGAAAGATGCTGTTATATATAATATAAATCTAAAAAATGGTGAGTTAATGTGAACTCCAACATTACACCCGCTGAAAATTGAATTGTGTATTCAGAATGTCTATAAAACATGCCTGTATTGAATTTACGCGCAAACATACGCTGCAATGTTTATGTTCATAAAAACTCTAGAAGATAACATTTTTTAAACAGCTATCGATGTTACAAAAACTCTACAGGATAGTAGCTTTGTATGCTTAGGGTTCAATAACCTCAATGGAATTACGTACGAATATATGAGTTTTTATGAACTCTTTTATATGTTTAAATGTAAAACTATAAATCACATCGAACAGTGCATGTGTTGTGTAAGGCATAATCGGTGTGTACACATGAAACGATCGAAATTGACTGAGTCACAGGCAAAATTGTTTTGCTAGTTATAGAGAGAACAAAATGAAGTGGCGGAACAAATTTTTTATAAATATATTTGTAATTTTTTTCTCGTGCTTGCGAAGAAATTTGGGCAAAATATTTCGTATTCAGATTCTGTATAATTACATCTTTCAGTTTTTCATACAGTCTTTTTATTTCAAGAACACCCAGCATATTTAATAGTTCAGAAAGGTAGTTAAAGAACTTGGCTTTAAAAGACTAGTAGTGTAGTGTAAAATACTAATATATAGAACGATGTAATCAATATTTTATAATTAATGCTAACTAGTTGTAGTTTTCAATGTATTTAATTACTTTTTTTGTATTGCCAAAATATTAGCAATTTAAGTAGTTAAGGGTGATTTTCGCATGAAATATGTTCTTAGTTATTGAGAACTGACGGTATTTCGCGATTGGACTAATTCTTAAGTTCAAAAAGTCTTGGTTGTTTAATAGCGAAAGCCCATAAAAAATTTAATCCATTTCTTAAATACTCAAACATAAATGTATTTAATTTCTTCATTAATAAAATTTGAATTAATTGTGCTACTGTATTTACATTAATAACTGTTAATTAAATTTCGCGGCAATTTATGGTGTTTTCAATACGAGGGATGTCTATGTTTTGCATACTGGTACATAGAGGGCACCACTAATCAAATGTCAGTACTAAAAATTAACCTCCATCTTTATTTAACTTAAAGCCAAAGCTTCTATGCTATACATGTAGTGTTGTAACTACAATGAAGTGTCAAAATTGACAAGTCGAAAAATGGAATTAAACCATGAACATTTTTGCGCAATAATTTTTTATAATTTTCGAAGACAATTATCTGAAGTATGCCCCGCCGAGTTGGTTTCTGTTTTCGGTTACGAAGCACCATATCAGTCAACAATTTCTCGTTTGTATGGAAAATTCTAACGTAGACGGATTAGTCTTAGCGACGATTCAAGAGCAGGTGCATCAAAAACGGCAATCATTCAGGAAAACGTCGATGCTGTGCGCAAGCTCATCAACGAAGATCGATATGTGACATATCGCAAAATTGATGGATCATTGGGGATTTAAAAGACCTTAATTCAAAAAATTTTGCATGAAAAATTGTGTGAAGAAAAATTAGTTTCCCGTTGGATACCGCAACTGTTAACCGAAAAACAGAAAACAGCTAGGGTGAAATGGTGTCAAAAAACTCTATACTGCTACAACGAAGGAAACTCTAAGAACGTGTACAACATTATGAGTGGTGATGGATCTTGAATTTACTCATAGGAGCTAGAAAATAAACTCCGTCATCTGTTTGGGTGTTCCAAGGTGAAGAAAAGCCGCCAAGTCATCCGTTGTCGAAGTGTTTCCAAAAAAGTGGTGGCGACATTTGTCTCCAAAGCAGGTCATGTAGCAACAATTTCTCTACAAGATCGAGGAAATGTTACTGCCTGTTGGTATACAACCATTCGTTTGCCACAAGTCATTGCTGAGCTCTGAGAAACAGACCCACAACGACGAATCACCAAGACAATGCAAGTTCGCACACAGCTCGCAAGACAATTGAGTTTTTAACGCAACAAAACGTCGAATTGTTAGACCGTCCTCCGTACAGTCCCGACCTAAGTCCCAACAATTTCTGTACCTTTCCGAAAATTAAGGACAGACTGCGTGGTCAAAGATTCCAGTCGTCAGAAGGAGCAGTCGATGCCTTCAAAAACGCAATTTTTTACTGTACCAAAAAACGAGTGGAAAATACTTCGAAGAACAATAGTATTTAAAAGCTATCTAATGTTTTATTCCAGCTCTACATGCAAAATATAAAAGACAACCCTCATATAATTAATTCATTTGTTATATCAGCAATATCGTCAAGCGAGGTAACTTAAATCTTCGAATGCGTATTATTAGAAAATTTAATTTAATTTAGTAGACTAACATTGCTTGTTAACTGATTACCACAATAATGTTTAAAAAATAAACGATTTATGCTCTTCAATTCCCTTGTCATTATTCTCTGTTGTCCGAATTTCTAGTATTATTAGTAAGAGTATAGGCAAGCACAGGCTCGCTGGATACATATCTCCTAGAGATACTAAAACTGTGACCATATTGTGTGTACCCAGAATTTTTATTTTCAAATAGAGAATTAATTAGAAGCCGCGCAATTAATCCTTTGCTAAGAATTGCTGAAAAAAAAACAAGTCAATCAACGGGAAACGTACAGACGCGCGTTTCGTTCTGGTTGGAACTTTTCAATGCACGGCATTCCTCGAAGACGGACATTGCTTATCATTTCTATACTTTCTGTATATATAGTTAACATTTGGAACTTACTGCAAGTGAGAATTAATGAATATTAAATCTCATTCTTACATGTAAATGTCGACTTATGTGATGCGTTCATAACTACAATCCGACAAACTAAGTTTGTACCAGTATGCAGAACACACCCTTTCGCGACAACGAACTTCCTGGTAATTAGGTTAATTAAGAATTGCTGAAAAAAACAAGTCAATCAACGGGAAACGTACAGACGCGCGTTTCGTTCTGGTTGGAACTTTTCAATGTACGGTATTCCTCGAAGACGGACATTGCTTTTCATTTTTATACTTTCTGTATATATAGTTAACATTTGGAACTTACTGCAAGTGAGAATTAATAAATATTAAATCTCATTCTTACATGTAAATGTCGACTTATGTGATGCGTTCATAACTACAATCCGACAAACTAAGTTTGTACCAGTATGCAGAACACACCCTTTCGCGACAACGAACTTCCTGGTAATTAGGTTAATTAAGAATTGCTGAAAAAAACAAGTCAATCAACGGGAAACGTACAGACTCGCGTTTCGTTCTGGTTGGAACTTTTCAATGCACGGCATTCCTCGAAGACGGACATTGCTTTTCATATCTATACTTTCTGTATACATAGTTAACATTTGGAACTTACTGCAAGTGAGATTTAATGAATATTAAATCTCATTCTTACATGTAAATGTCGACTTATGTGATGCGTTCATAACTACAATCCGACAAACTAAGTTTGTACCAGTATGCAGAACACAACCTTTCACGACAACGAACTTCCTGGTAATTAGGTTAATTAAGAATTGCTGAAAAAAAACAAGTTAATCAACGCGACAATCAACGTCAATGTCGCGAAAGGGTGTGTTCTGCATACTGGTACAAACTCAGTTTGTCGGATTGTAGTTATGAACGCATCACATAAGTCGACATTTACATGTAAGAATGAGATTTAATATTCATTAATTCTCACTTGCAGTAAGTTCCAAATGTTAACTATATATACAGAAAGTATAGAAATGAAAAGCAATGTCCGTCTTCGAGGAATGCCGTGCATTGAAAAGTTCCAACCAGAACGAAACGCGCGTCTGTACGGTTCCCGTTGATTGACTTGTTTTTTTCAGCAATTCTTAATTAACCTAATTACCAGGAAGTTCGTTGTCGCGAAAGGGTGTGTTCTGCATATTGGTACAAACTTAGTTTGTCGGATTGTAGTTATGAACGCATCACATAAGTCGACATTTACATGTAAGAATGAGATTTAATATTCATTAATGCTCACTGGCAGTAAGTTCCAAATGTAATCATTTGCTAGTTAAAATAAATATCACATAACGAATTCATTAATAACAAAATTTGAGTGAAATATTTATTAATTATAACCGGTAATTGGTAAACTTAAATAACGTAATCTTTAAAATAAAAATATAATTATATTTCTGAACTATTGACTAGAAATTATATAGATTCCAAATTACATTTTGCCGTAGATAATGCCACTGAATTACCCCTAGAGCTAAAAAAAGCCAGTCTTCATCAAATATTTGGTTATTGCTTCTGGAACTGCTACATTTCGATTTAGAAATTGACAAGATAGCTTCTTGAAGTAGTTTCGTTTCAAGAATATGAAGTATAGAAGCAAGTTGTAAAGCATTATTAAATGATTATTACATTTAGAAAAGTATTAAGGATAGAAAAATTCCAAAAATGAGTAGAATATAAAATTCCAACAGCCGGCTTAAATTAATATGATTATCGCAATGAACATTGTTATTATCGTGAACTACTTATTAAACGTGAAGGTAAAGAAAATGGAATTTATAATAACTATTAATAACACATTCTTATTTCAATACGAAGGTGTTTTTATTAATTCTGTATTTTTAGATTATTAAATTAATTATTTATTATTTATGTAGTATAACAGATCTAGGGATTTGGGTGGAGTCCTATATGAAATATGATTTATCTGCTGAGTTGTACATTTCAACAAATCGCCTCATACCTAACTGTATTTGAATTAAAATACGCATATTATTTTCACTACACAGTTTTTTATGAATTAACTAGCTAAACCTTGTCACGCTTCGCTGAGGCTCAGTCTGAAATGAAATGAATGAAAAAGTAAATAAAAGTATTGTAGCGAACATAGATTCACCGAGAAAACACATCATTCAATTCAATACCCTACCTTGCGTTGCTGTGTCTATGTGGAATAAAAGGAAATGAAGAAAAAAGTTGTTTCAAAAATATATTCTTTATTGTAAAGCTAGTGGATTGACTATATTTTTTGTTTGTCCGTTTTCTGCAAAAACATAAAGATCAGTTTACCGACTCTGGAGCAAACGACGTATAATTGTCAACGAGATAGTTTTATAGTTTAGATATATATATATATTAGATATATAGTATAGATAGTTTAGCAATCGTTTTATAAATTCAAATAGAACACTAACAAAAATTGCCCTTGCGCTTTATTAGTAGTCATATAACGACGCTAGACGTATTCGAAATTGAAGTCGTTTGAAACCAAACGCCATATTGGTCGGAATGAGTGGTATTCGTGGAAATAATACGTCTTCACCTTTATGACGTCCAGTCAGAAGTGATGCCTCAATTAGATTGTTCATCAATTTTTTAACTACTAATCGTGAACCATTGCATATTTGGCTAATTGATGTTTCGGAGTAATATAATTGGCACTGAAATTTTAAATTCAGAATGTATGATGGTAATCCGGGAACATCGAGAAATTTCTGTTGGAAAATTTACTATTTCACTTTAGTTCATCATGGAGTCAATGGATTTGTATGTCACTGTTTCACCTGCGATTCTGTTTAGAATGATTTTGCTCTGGACAATCAATAATAATTTCTATTAATTTTCATTGAAAAACCCAGCTACTTGATTAATTGTTTTTCAAATATCAATATAATTAACATTTTCGCTTTTCAAATTTGACAATTATGTGTCATTTTTTTTAATAACATCTTCCTGACATCTACAGCTAATCATACAAATTATTTTAAGTTTTCATATAAACCTTGAGTTACATTATACTTTTCGTCAAGAAACTTGGACAAGTTTTCAAACTAGATGTGCAGCTGTGGCCACTACAAACTCAGACAGTGTGACAAATAATAAATGTTGGCTTTGTAACATGGTCTTAATATTGCAGTTTATAAACTGTCACCTAACTGAAAAGAAGTCAGTGGCGTATAAAATAAAAAAAATTGAAAAATGGAAAAATTCAAATACAAATAATGTATTTGCAACAATATATGCGTCTTAAAAATGAAAATGCATTACAGTTTGTTTTTCTTGATGAAATATGGGTTTTTCAAGATGGAAGCTCTCAAAAACCACGGCAAGATGAGAATATTAAATCAGCAAAGGCAAAACAAGTAGGTGGAAAAAGGTAATAATTATTTAAAATGTATTGGCATGGGCAATATATCATTGACTTTTGTTATATAGATACATAGTTGTACATGCTGGTAGCAATAATGGTTTTGTTCCTGTAGCAGAATTAATCTTTGTAACAAATAGTAAAAACATGGATCAACATGGTGACATGAATCCATCCAACCATAGAATTGTTGAAAATCAGCTGCCTAAAAATTTAGACCCTTCAGTTATTATTACGGATAATGCGAGCTATCATACGAAAATAATAAATAAATATCTTACTTCATCTACACAAAATACCAAATTCAGGAATGGTTAACAATAACTAAGAATAAAATCAACTTTGACAAGACAGCTTAAAAATACAGTTACTGGAATTGGTTAGACAGGTAGTACATAAAATAATTACTAAATTATCGTGTTTTTATCAACGTTTATTTCATTTTCGATGTGCCTAATGCTCATGCCGTCCTCTAGCCTAGTTCTAATTATCGATGTTTGCAGTTCGTTTAATTGAGGCATTTTAAAAATTGTGTGCTTTCTGATGTACAATAAACTGACACTAACATACCATACCGGATAAAACTCAAATTTACGTTTTACGGATTATTTTTAATTTGCAGAACGTGTTAAAAGTTGGTGTCTGAGTTTTTAGAGGCATTAACTGTACTCGAAACTTTGATCATGTAATTGAGAAGAAACACATCAAAGTTTTTAAACTACAAAATTAGATCCAATCTCACTTTCCATTAAAGTTTCATACTAGACTTGCGTATTAATTTATGCCAACTGGGCTTGTTATATTTACACAAACCATTAGACTCGGCAAAGAGGGGCAAGTTTAAGCTTTATAAGGTTGGTACTCTTTTCAAACAACAATAGCCATCTATACGTTGGGTCGGGTACTTGTGGCTTATGTTAGCATAGCCATTTAATATATAAATTACTAATAGTAGGTTTTTATTCCTACCTATGCAAAA
Source organism: Melolontha melolontha (assembly GCA_935421215.2). Taxonomy (NCBI): domain Eukaryota; kingdom Metazoa; phylum Arthropoda; class Insecta; order Coleoptera; family Scarabaeidae; genus Melolontha; species Melolontha melolontha. Next base: position 118,197,319 of record OW285235.1, read on the forward strand.
TCGAATGATGAACAGCATATGAATAAGTGTTTTCTAATTTTTAAAAGTAATTCATTCTTGTAACAATGACATTTGTCACTTTTTTATATCCAAAATAGCAAGAAAACTGACTCCGGCAGACAAAGTACAAATTTTGTTAAATTTGGAAAGTTGCACCATTAAACAAGTCGCAGAATAATTCCACTTGAATAAATCTACAGTACTACCAGTTAAAAAAGATGGGAAAATGAAGGCAGTATATGTCGCAAACGAAGAAAAGAATATAAACTGATATAGATCACAATTTGTTTGAATATTTGAGAAAATCAAAAAATGACAAAGCAAATTCATAGATCTTGTATAAGATTTACTAATAGGGAACAATTATGGAAATCTATTGAAAATACCTGGAAAAACATTATTGAAAATCCTAAATTTTTAAGAAGTCTCATTGATTTTGTACCTAGAAGGTTAAGGACAGCCATTGATGCGAATGGCGGACCAATTAAGTATTAGTTTATTGTGTTTTCTAAATTGTATTAAAAAACTACTTGACATTTGACTTATCTTTCAAAAAAAAGTTTAGCAAACACTAAGCAATATTAGAAAATTTTGAGAATTTTGACAAGTTAAGTTATACTAGATTTATGTGAGCTTATGTATTAAAAAGTGATGAGAAGTACCCGACCCGACATATAGATGGCTGTTGTTGTTTGAAAAGAATGACTATTGTATGTGTATGGGTCTTTGAATTTTGTTTTGTGGTCGAAGTTGCCTCCACTTCCACTCCGTTGTTTCGTATTTCCCAGGGTTGTGGCGTGTTTGAGTCTGATTTAATCGTGCGTTGTTGTGTTTTTTGTGCGGTCCTGTGTGTATTGTGTTTGTGTAAAGTCTGTGTGTCAGTCGCTTTTTTGCGTTTAAGTCAAATGTGTTCGTTTACTGGTCATCATCTCATTTCTTTTTTTTTTTTTTTTTTTTTTTTTTACTATTGTAGGAAGTACTAACCTTATAAAGCTTACACTTCGCCCTCTTTGCCGAGTCTACAAATCATATAGGCGTAATATATTGAATAAATGTTTTTGTTTCTATTGTCTGGCTTTCAACACCATTTTTTTTAAATATTTTTGAATCTATAAGAGCCAATAAATAACCAAAACCCGTCTAAACGTCGAGTATACAATAATAAACAAACAGAAATTTTTATTTTATGTTGGTAATGCACTCGAAGTTTGCTGCCTTTTATTCGAAATAGCATAAATAAACTTGTATGAAATCTAGTATCAAAACTGGTACAAGTTTCTAGTACAAAAAAGTGTAATATAACTCACGCTTAAGACAATCTATTCAAGACTAAATCATAAGTTATTTTCCATTTTAACAATATGTTAGCGTAACTAGAGTATATGATTAGCAAACGTCAACGTGTAATAAAAAAGTACTACCAAATCAAGTATTTGAGAAATTTTTTACTCAAGTAGTGTCGAAACGCACCGTAGATTTCGCCGGTGTGGGAAGATATTTATCGCGCCGTTTAAAAGAAAATTCATTTTACTATAAAAACACTCGCGTATTTGAAAATTTCAAGTTAATCGACCGACTACTTTTCGCAAACGCAAACTTGTATTTGTAATAATTAACAAAAAGCGTTTTAAGGAATAAAGTACTGTATGCCAATAAAGGATACCGACAATACTGGTGGTAACAAATCAAGAAAGTATTTACATAGTTAAGCATTATTTTCGCTTATAGGCCACTGGGTGATCGAATGGATGTAGTATCTGCTAGTGGTTGCCAAATCAACACAACGTAGAATGTGCACTGCTCATCCAGTACACTGACATGTTCTAAAATCTCCAAACAGAGATCTCCTCCAAACCTCTTTGTAATTTGTATATTTAATTAAAGCATTAGTTTCAGCGTCTCACTTCACTGCATCCAGTATTTAAAAATAAAGTCTTTGATTCAACTTGTTCCTAATACATTTTCAATGCAGAAGAGTTAAATAAAAAACACATTCACATGAAACAAAATAGCAATTTTGTATAATATTAAATTTAATAATACCGAAATCGATGCGTTCAATTCAGTTCCTTCGTTGTTTTATTTGTGCTTAGTGTGTGCGATACTCGGTGCGAACAGGATAGTAAGTAGTAATTTCAAAGCGGCCTGGCCTACAATTATACGTGAATACCGCGCACTTAAGTGCTTGCATTCCTTGTTATCTGGCGGACATGATCTATCCGTCGTAAAAACTGTGGAGGAATAATTCGTTTTTTACAATAATAAATATTTATTATTATTTTTGTTCAAGGAAGATATTACGGCAAGATTAGAATAACTTAATTTAGAAAGCCGTTAAGTTGATTTATGCATTGTTTTTGTGAATATTTCCAAGGAAGATAATATATTTAATCACCCATCTCTTTGTGCTTTTTTACAAATTTACAAATTCTACATAGATTTATAGTTTTGTCTGTTAGATTTATATGAATCTTCCGATAGTTTACAAGAGTACTAAAGGATACGCTTTAGAGTGTTTCTACACATACAGTCGAACTTCGATAAGTCGAACTTCGATAACTCGAATTTTTGATAACTCGAATCAATTTGGTTGGAGTTAGCGTCAAGAGTGAAAAATATGTGTAATTTTTACTTGATAACTCGAACGTTTATTATTCGAATATCTTGATAACTCAAACAGAATATCTGGCGCCACCTTTGATAAGTCGAATTTTCTAGGGGAATCCTCTAACTACGTGTGTTTTTAACCGTTTTAACCGCTCGTTTTATACTAGCATTTATAACATAACGATGTAGGCGATGCAGGCAGTTCCGTTTCTGCACTACTTAAGTTCATATGCGTGCACTATTGTTGTTAATAAGAGGACAGAATACTGTTCCTGTTTGTTTGATCACGTTACTTTTTTTCATTGCTCTTGATATGTCATTAAAACGTACTTTAAAAGCATTATCTATTGATAAAAAATTTAGACTTATAAAAGAAGTGGAAACTGGTTCAAGAAAGAAAGATGTAGCTGTGAAGTATGGTGTTCCGGTAAGTACAGTGTCTGCTATTTTAAAAAATAAGCAAACAATTATCACTGCGATCGAAAGTGGGAGTTCCAAGAGGCTAAAAAATCCAACGTTCGCCAATGTGGACACCGCAGTTTTAGAATGGTTTAAATCGGCAGGAGACAGAACTTACCTATATCTGGAGGCTTAATTAAGGAAAAAGCATTGGAATTTGGTCAAAAATTGGGACAACCAAATTTCAAGGCTGGTTAGATAATTCGAAACGAAAGTACATACATACATATGCATGTGCATATGTGTGTATATATACATACATACATACATACATACATATAAAGAAAAAATGTATAAATTAGGATTTAATGTTTCCTTTTTTTTGTTACATATAAGATGGGGCATATGTCATAGAAAGGTTTGTGGAGAGAGTGCCGATGTAAGTGACGAGGACTGCGTTAAATGGAAACGATGTTTTACCCCATTTATTAGAAGACTATCAAGCCGGGACGTATTTAATGCAGATGAGACCGGCTTGTTTTTTAAATGCCTCCCAGACAACACCTTAACTTTTAAAAACCAGAAGTGCCATGGCGGAAAGCACAGTAAACAGAGAGTTACACTGATGATTGGCGCAAATATGGATGGATCGGAAAAATTGAAATTGCTCTTGATATGTAAAAGTAATCAACCTCGCAGCTTTCGTGGTGTTAGATGGTTGCCCCTCGAATATAAAGCAAATTCAAAGGCGTGGATGACAGGAGTACTTTTTGAAGAATGGCTGTTAAAATTAGACAAACAATTTGAAAACCTCGGAAGAAAAATTATTCTTTTTATTGACAACTGCCCGGCCCATCCTAAAGACATCCAACAAAGATTAAAATTTATTAAGCTTGCTTCTTTTCCCCCGAACATGACATCAAAGTTACAACCACTTGATCAAGGAGTCGTACAAAATGTGAAAACTCATTATCGCCGCAGAATTTAAAAAAAAAATTAAAATGTTTTGAAGAAAACAAAAAAATCAATATTACATTAATGGACTGTGTTGATGAAATAACCAATGCATGGAATATCGATGTTAAGCCGGAGACCATTTCTAATTGCTTTAAGAAAGCCGGTTTTGGTCAGTATTCTGAATGGGAAAAAGAGGATGAAATTCCTTTGACCACCTTCAAGCGAGTTGGTTGCAAATTCGTTGGCGTTTTGCGTTCGTATTTAAAAGCCAATGAACATACAGTCGATTCTTTGTACAATGGTTTAAATAACATTGAAGCTTTTTATGAAAATCAAAATAAAAAATTCTCTCGCCAGTCACAAATAACCGACTTTTTTACACAAAAATAAAAAATACGTAATACATATATGTAACGCATTTTTTCTGAAATAAATTCATATATACATACAAAATATCTTTTATTTATACACATATGTAATTTATTTGACAACTCGAAGTCTCGATAATTCGAACTTCTTTTGTGGCAAGACATAGTTCGAGTTATCGAAGTTCGACCTGTATATGAAAAATTTCAAGTAACGGTTTCTTGAGTCGCAGCGAAAATGTTCTATATAGAGATTTTTAGAGGTTGAAGTTTTTTTTAGTAGTGTTTTGCTTTTATAGAACTGGTATTAGACAATATGGTGATTCACTTTTTTAACATCTTTATTTTAGTAAGGACAGTATTAAGAAGAATATTACACACTATTGTTCAAAATATTTGACAAAATAAATTTTGCCGAACAAGAAATTGACTTATAGCTAATGGTTATAGGCTTATAGTTGGAAAATGGTCTTCCTCAATTCCTCAACTAAAATATTGGAATCTAGTCACTGAATGCCTAACACGTTTAAAAATAATTGAATTTTGTTAGATGACCTCAGATGGAGAAATCCGGTGGATTTAGACCTTTAGACCTAGCTTCTCCTCGTCCTAAAAATTACAGGGTTCAGCTACTCCTCTAAAATGCGCTGAGGCGCAATCATGCACAAAGTATGCATCCCATCTTTCTTGAAGGTGTATTTTCCAGAAGTGCAGGGAGTTCTTTCTTAAGCTTTGGACGATATGGATCCGTTTAGCCTCAAAAAGGCTCTACGAAATGATCGCTAAAAAGACACGTTTACGGAAAGGTGGTATTAATGACTCATCTATTTTATAACGTGAAATTTTTGGTCAACCCACCAATGATTATGAAAATTCGTAACTGCACTTCGAGAAAGACAAGCTTCATCAGTAAACTACACGCAATTCAAAAAGAGAAGATTCTCTAAAATGATATTATCAAGCCATTAGCAGCAATTCACTTGTGGTGAGAAATCTTGTGGTAACAAGAATTACTGATATGTTGGATGTGGTAAAGTTGCCCATAATTAATGGTCAAAGCATTTGTAATATTTTTCGAACATGTTTTTGGATTACGAAATTTTAAACACTTAATTAGTTAGTAATGAAATCTCATTCAAGTGTTGATCTTGTCCTCCTCCATAGATCAGGAAAAGTTCTTGTTCAAGCCGATAAATTCATAATATGTGTCACAGGCTTTACAAAAAAAAAAAAACGAACCTGGCATCGCGAATTAGATATTTGTCTTAGCCAGCTGTATGTTTTTCAGGAAATATAGACTTTAATATGATCAGTAACATCCAGTAAATAGTGAGAAATAATTACTACATTCATCAGTATGAGAACAAAAAAACTGCTCTGTGTGTTTGCATGCTCGAGAATAATTTTGAGAAAGCATCAGGAATTAACTGAAGATCTTCGCCGTTAATGCTCAATTTTCCGAGTATTCTAGTGGAGCTCTGCTTTGAATGAAGGAGAATAATTCGCATTCCTTAAAACTTACGGATTTTTCAATATTCCTTAAATAACATTTGTACACCGAATAAATTAAAAAATTTGCATGAATTGACCTGAATTTTTTGTAATAAGATGGCATTTCTGTAGTTTTCTCTAATTGCCTACAATAGTCCCTAATGTTTTGATTGAAGTAGTAGTAAACTAATGAATAAGAGCTCTTTTTCTTAATATCACTGGAATTTTATCTTTAATAAAGAATATAAATGGAAGTTGCAATATAGCATCACTCAAAGAAGTCTTAATCAATCAGAAAGTCGTTGGTTAAAATTCTCTCGCGATAGTGGCAGTTATCGAAATCGAAATTTCAGCAAAATTACGTTTAGATAAAATTTGAATGGAGAGCGAAAGGAGAGAGTGACATGGATCAACAGGAACAGATAGAAGGCCTTTACGTTCAGTGAAGATTTCACATGTTGCAAAGTTTAAGGTTCAAGACACGGTAATCATACAAATATTATTAAAATGTTATGAGTTGAAAATTTGCGTTTTAGGATATGGTGCAGGTGCTATTAGAATGTGACGGATAAACGTCGCATACCAAGGCTAATATCCAAAGGAGACAATTTTATGTTGTTCCTTATAGGCATTAAGACGGCTCCACATATAAATCTTTCCCTACTAAGTCTGGATCACAACTAACGATATTACGACACTGGGAAAATATTTCTGTATTGTATTATGTTTGGGTAAGAGGAATAATAACATAGCACATTTCACAAATGACAATATGTAAACAGTGTTTTCGAAAACATTCTTTGGAAATTTTTATAGTGTAGGTCTACTATAAGATGTGCTGGACTGTTTTAGTTTTCGAAAGATAGATCATATGCCCGTACGATTATTTGATTTTTAAGTTGACTACCTAATTTCTAGCACGCTGATTCAATTCTAATTTCGCATTTCTCTTCTTTCTTTTGGTGCTGATAACTTTATATTGAGTAGAAAGCGATATTTTGATTGGACTACATCTATTTTGATTAGTAACATCGAATTTGTGCAACATAACCCGTCTAAATCCTTTCTCTCTATTTTTATTGCAGAAAACACCTCCTTTAAAGAAAACATTTTTATTTAGTTGATCCTTGTTATTTTAAGTATCTGATTCCTTGCTTCCGAAAACTACTACATTATATTTACGTTTCTCACCCTCGGAGACCTTCTCCACAACCGCTTTCACGCCTAATTTATAAAAAATTTCTTGGTGTAGGTTAATAAAAACATTTCATTAAATGTAAATCACATGACTTTTACATTTATATAGGATTTTCATGATAACAGTGCATACACGTCATACAAAGTCAATAAAATTCCCATGGGGAATAGTATGTATATAAAGATTTTAAGTTGTCTTCATAATGCCAGCACTGAAAATGACGCTGGCATTGTTGACATATATTCAATGTTGATTTGACATTTAGGATATTATTATTATTTTTCACCATTTTTAACGTTACATTCTAGAAAACAATTATTTTCATAAATAATTATGCTGAAAGCATTTTGCAGTAAGTGCAAATCGCAAGTTGCAGTTGCGGTTGTCCATTGCGAAGCAGAACGTGACAACGGTGGACCCTTGCACCTATAACTGCAGTAAGTAAATTTGATATTTTTCATATAATACACACGATTGCAATAACATCTTTTATAGCGAGTATCAGCAACATTAGTTGTAAGCCTTAGATCCGTTAATAACATCCCTTCTGATGCAAGTTTTATTGTTATTAACATGTGCATCTTATATACAATATGTCCGGGAAAATGTGGTAAATCTCTCGGATTCAGATAGAACATTAAAAAATAAGATGACAAGTTACCATAATTTTTTTCCTAGCGGCCCTCCCTACGGAGATACGGCCTCCTAAAGGACGCCACTGGAAATCAATTTTTCTTGAATAACTTTTAAACTACTTATTATAATTTAATGAAAATTTAATATGATAAACAGTAGTAAGGACCTCTTAAAATACTGCCCTTAAATTTAAATTAGCATGTTTTGTTTACCAGGGGCGAACTAGGTTGTACATTTTAATGCTTACATTTTTAACACCCTGTATGATAAGGAGTTTAAAAAAACAAATTTGGATACCTTGAACATTAAGCGAAAGAAAAGGTACTCTTGTTCATTGTCGATAAAATGAACCGTTTTCGAGGAAAAAAAAATAAAAGAATTAATGTTTTATTTCTATTAAAAAGAACCATGTTTTTTATTTTTTTTTGTCTGGAACAAAGTGTCATACAAAAGTCTGAAATGATGGGGACAACTATCAAATGGGGACAACTATCAAATATCATTTTGGTGTTGCTGTACGCGACCAGCTGAATAACGTCTATCCAAACCGTTGGATAGGCAGAGGAGGTCCCATTGCCTGGCCTCCACGGTCTCCCGACCTAACGCCAATGGATTTTCACCTGTGGAGTCATCTCAAAACCTTGGTGTATTCCTCTCCGGTTGATACTAGGGAGGAACTTTTACAGAGAATCACATTTCATTGTGATGTGATAAGAAACAATGCTGGGTTGTTGTGGCGAGTACAGCAGTCCTCTATTCGTCGCGCCCGCGAGTGTATCAGAGTTCACGGAGCCCATGTTGAACCCATTTATGAAGTTTTTAATTGATTATTTCTAATTAGCGTATTTAGGTTCAATCGTTGCAAGCTTTAGTGAGTACATTTCTAAACATAATTTTTGTTAAGGTGCCTTTCTGGGACAAAACTGCATTTCTAAGAATATTTGTAATTTTGTCGTATTAAATAACCTAAACTAAAACTTTTTTGTTCCTGGAATGACTTTTGTATCACACTTTGTTGCAGACAAAAAAAAATAAAAAACATGGTTCTTTTTAATAGAAATAAAACATTAATTTTTTATTTTTTTTTCCTCGAAAACAGTTCATTTTATCGACAATGAACAAGAGTACCTTTTCTTTAGCTTAATGTTCAAGGTATCCAAATTTGTTTTTTTTAACACCTTATCATACAGGGTGTTAAAAATGTAAGCATTAAAATGTACAACCTAGTCCGCCCCTGGTAAACTAAACAAGCTAATTTAAATGTAAGGGCAGTATTTTAAGAGGTCCCTACTACTGTTTGTCATATTAAGTTTTCATTAAATTAGAATAAGTAGTTTAAAAGTTATTCAAGAAAAATTGATTTCCAGTGGCGTCCTTTAGGAGGCCGTATCTCCGTAGGGAGGGCCGCTAGGAAAAAAATTATGGGAACTTGTCATCTTATTTTTTAATGTTCTATCTGAATCCGAGAGATTTCCCACATTTTCCCGGACACATTGTATACATATTATAAATTTACTTGAACCGAATTCATACGTTTTGAGTTAGTTCGGCTACAATTATTTTAGACGAGTTACCTCTGCATAGTGTCTTCTATATTAACTCTTCTGCAGAGTAAATGTTTATTTTAGTAATTAATACAGGCTAATAATTACTGTATGAAAGGGATTAATTGGATACGCTATTAGCGATGAATTTCATAATGAAGTTTATCAAATAGTTTTCATTAATTACAATACGATTTGCCTAATTGGAGTTAACGTCAGCTTTCATTATAAAATATTTTTATGATTCAAGCTAATTATCATGATATCACAACATTAAATCTCTCTTCGATTATATAGAAATTTTACTGAATGAAAATGTTGGTAATCTTATTAGCATTATTATAATGTAGGCGCCAGAATTATTTTTTTTCGAAATATTTAGTGCCACCATAAACAACTCGATAAAAATAAGGTAAATACTAATAAAAATATTGCGCAACTTACCTGAATGTCTAACTACAACTATTATACAAGTCGTGGTGTCATCGGATCCCAAAATATTTACGTTCTCTGAAAGACAACAAAATTAAATGTGATGATAGTTGTCGCAATTTTTTTTTATCAAATTTTATATAAATAACTAATGGCGTACGTACATCGATAGGTTGTTTGACATATTAATATGTATGTCTACCTATTGAACATCATAAATACTATTTTATACAGTGTGTTCACGGATTTGGTGCACAAGGGGAAAACTCTTTTATTCTTTATTTTATGAAAAAAAGTTGTTCTGTATGAAAGTTTTTGCATGCCTTAAAAGTATTAGAAATCAGAAAGCATTGAAATGCACTAATTACCTTCTGTAAATGTTGAAAACGTGTTTGCTTAATTTCAAAAATTTAACTAAATTCAAATTATTTTTGATAATCACATTGCCTTGAAATGCTGTTGACATTTAATTATTTTTCAGTTTCATATTTAAGTGACATAATCATAGATCAGTAATAATATAGATGTCTAACTTAATAGTAAAATAGATCACTCTAGGATCCATGCGGGGAACGGGGATAATTGTGTATGCAACCAACATAGCTGTAATTAAATTACTATTGGGGTTATTCAAATGTTATGTATGAAGGAAAAATAATATTTCATTCGATTAACTTCTGTATTGCAGAATTTAATCGAACGAAACATTCTTTTTCTATATACTCTATTTAATTCTTTTCCATCTTCTTGAATATCTTCAAAACATATCATAAAATGTAAATTCAAATGAAAATTACAAACAAACGTAATTCGTATAAAAATATATTTTTCTATTTTGCGTTCGAAATGAACTCATTATGAAACCCAAAACAGTATCGAAATGAGCTTCATTTCGATACACTTTTTTTCATTTTTCAATGTTGGCGTTGTTCGAATACAGAAATAAATATCATTGCTGTCATTTGATTTTAAGAATTTATGTACATTTGACAGATATGATATGTGTCCGTATTTTACACGAACAACGTATGTTGTATACAATTGACAACAACATATATATGTTTCTATATCACTCATGTTTATATTTTTAAATGAAATATCAAGTAATGTTAACGAAAATTAATAAATAATATGTAATATAATATACTTCGCGGATAGCAAGATTTAAACTTGAAAATGTCAAGTATCAATGTGACCAACTGCATGCTTTATATAAAAATTAAACTCTGAACTTTCAAATTAAATAATTCCAATTTAAGCAATTTATTAATGTAAAAAACGCAAAATAGAAAAAATACTCGCTCTTTAGAAAACGCGCCGCTATCGCGGCTCGTTTTCTAAACTGATCTCGTGCGGCAGAATGGTGCCTTATGAAACTTGTTTTTTAATATACTATTAGGATCTCTACCAACTCTTATGCCAGATGAATGTAAAGAAATACAATAGTATTTTCAAAAATTGTATAGTTAAATAAAAACGAAAGTTTTTAACATATAACATGGGCACGAGATCACAAAATTTAAATACGGCGAATACTAATTAACCAAGATAGCCAACATTAAATTTTTCGTTAACATATGAAATTCTTACCCCAGAACAACTTCTAAATGCAACACTTGCAACCTTGTGATGTTTAATTTGTATAACTAATTTCCGTCCCGTCACCTTGTTTGGATGCCTTACCCCGCAAAATTATACACGGATAGCCTATCAAGCTATACATCTATATATATATATATATATATATATATATATATATATATATATATATATACATATATATATATATATATATATACAGGGTGTCCAGAAACTCTCCTGACAAACGAAGACCGGAGTTTCCTCAGATAATTTTAAGACAATTAAACCCAAATTCACCTAGTCCGAAAATGCTTCCTAAGGGAGCTAGAGTTCTTTGAAGATGGCGCCTTGTATTTATTTTTTTTTAAATTCCTCCAGAAGGCTTCTATTTAGAAAAAAAAAACTGGTATGCTTATTTATCCTCCAGAGATGAATCGATTCCATCAATTGCGAATTTCTAGTACCGGTCATAGGCGTCCGTTTTGAGTAGGTCAACGGTTATTTTAAGGCATAACTTTTTTGTCTTTAACTTTTAAGCATTTGTGACACTAGATTATTAAATTTTCAGGTATTCCAGTACTAAAAGGTACTCTTACTTTAAGTCGGTAGGATACACCGTTTTCTAGAAAAATCGATTTGTAAATTTTTCGTTTTTTCTTCATTAAACTTCAAATTTTTTATTTTTTGCAATAGTTAGCTCTGAACTGCCAACAGAAGTAAAACCTACGTTTTTCATTGTCAAATTGTTGTCAGTTCGCGAAGTTTATCTTTTCATTTTTTACTTTGTGTTATTCAAACACAACGATTTCAATTTAAAAAAAAATGGTTTTTACTAATGAGGAATACGCCGATATGCATTTAGTTTATGGCGAAATGAGGTGTAACGCTGGAGCGGCGCAAGATAGATACGCTGAAAAATTTCCCAATCGTCAGCATCCCACTCATTCAACATTTACAGCTCTTCATCAACGATTAAGAGAAACAGGTTCAGTGGTCCCAAAAAATAATGAAACAGGGAGACATAATGATGAAACAGCAGAACATGAAGATGTTATTTTAATGGAAGTTGAGGAAGATCCAGAAATTAGCGTTCGAAGACTATCTGCCATGTACCCCACAATTTCAAAATCTTCCGTAGGAAATATCTTACACAAAGAAAATTTATATCCTTTTCATTTTACAAAGGTGCAAGCACTGCTAGAAGGAGATTTTCCTGCTCGCGTAGAATTCGCTAGATGGTTACAAAATCAGAAAAATCAAGATGAAGATTTCTTCAGGAACATTTTGTTTGGTGACGAAGCTACATTCTCAAAAAATGGAATTTTTAATGTACATAATGCACATTATTATTCGTACGTTGGTGACAATCCCCACGTTGTTCAAGAATTCAAGCATCATCATAGGTTTAGCATAGACGTCTGGATAGGAGTAGTTGACGATTATCTACTTGGACCTGTGGAATTACATGCTCGTTTAAATGGTGCTGATTACTTACATTTCCTGCAAAATATTTTACCTGATTTGTTAGATGAGGTGCGTTTAAATATTCGGCAAAACTTATGGTTTCTACAGGACGGCTGTCCGGCCCACTTTAGCAGGAATGTACGAGACTTTCTAGATAATAACTACGAAGACCATTGGATTGGAAGAGGCGGTCCAGTTGCTAGGCCAGCAAGGTCGCCGGATTTGAATCCTTGCGATTATTGTGTTTGGGGATACATAAAAGCATTTGTTTATTCCGTTCCGATACAAAGTCGCGCACAACTCTGGCTAAGGATACAAGATGCTTGCAACGAATTTAGAAATAACTTTGGAATTTTTGCAAGAATTCGGCGTTCTCTAAGCAAAAGGGTAAACTTATGCATAGAGACTAATGGTCATCACATCGAGCAACTTTTGTAACAATCTACCTTTGATACTTGTTCTTTTTTTGTTAGTTTCGTTCCATTCTAATAAATAATTTGTTTTTAATTTATTAAATTAATTTTCATCCATGCCTTGATAGTCCAAGCCAACTTCGTCGCTAAAAATAAGTAGGTACATAATAAATTGAACTTTAATGAAGAAAAATTTACAAATCGATTTTTCTAGAAAACGGTGTATCCTACCGACTTAGAGTAAGAGTACATTTTAGTACTGGAATACCTGAAAATTTAATAATCTAGTGCCACAACTGCTTAAAAGTTAAAGACAAAAAAGTTATGCCTTAAAATAACCGTTAACCTATCCAAAACGGACGCCTATGACCGGTACTAGAAATTCGCAATTGATGGAATCGATTCATCTCTGGAGGATAAATAAGCATACCAGTTTTTGTTTTTCTAAATAGAAGCGTTCTGGAGGAATTAAAAAAAAATAAATACAAGGCGCCATCTTCAAAGAACTCTAGCTCCCTTAGGAAGCATTTTCGGACTAGGTGAATTTGGGTTTAATTGTCTTAAAATTATCAGAGGAATCTCCGGTCTTCGTTTGTCAGGAGAGTTTCTGGACATTCTGTATATAACTATGTGATTTGTGGACATAATATTTCTAATCAAGAACGATCATGAATATGCTTACATTGCAATAACAAATTTATTTGATTAAGGAATTATGGAATTGGTGATATTTTATATTAAACAGCGATCAATAAATTTAATGTTAATTCCCCAGCATTAATATGGCTATATATTCTTTGAAAAAACTTGTTAAGAAATTTGATGAAACTGGCTCTGGAGCGAGAAAGAAGAAAGCAAAAAAACAATACAATGAAGATGGCACATTAACTGTTCTAGCTATGGGATCTGTACTAGAAGATCCACAAATATCACTACGTAAAAGAGCGGCGGAGTTGGGTGTAATACAAAAAGTGTTTAAGGAAAACAAGATTTATCCACACAAACCCAAACTTATTCATACTCTGGATCCCGGGGATGATGTGTCTCGATTAGAATTTTGACCTTGGGTTTGAGAAAATATTGTGGATGATTTCCATCATAAAATTTTGTGTTCGGATGAAGCTACTTTTGCCACTAATGGTTATGTGTCGTACCAAAACCGCAGATATTGGGCTGAAGAGAATCCAAATTTTGGTATTAATCGGAAAAAGCAGCGTAATAAGAAAGCAAATGTGTGGTGTGGTCTTTTTTCAATAAAATTTTTGGCCCCTTTAAGAAAAAAATATATAAATCAACACAATTTGAATATGTTACAAAATACAACAGAGATAGATGATCTTGTCTACTTTCAGCAGGATGGATGCCCTGCGCATTCAACTAATTTAATTAAAAATTCTCTCTTGAAAGATGGATCGGTCGTTTTGAACCTATTCATTGGCCAGCTCGCTTGTCAGATTTAACGCCGATGGATTTTCATTTTTGGGGACAAGTTAAACAAAGAGTGTACGAAAATATGTAATAATTGATGCGAATTTGGAAGAGTCGAAAAGTGCGTGGAAGTAGGTGGGGGTTGCGTTGAATAAATTATTTGTTGTTATTTATCGTATTCGAATTTATATACATTAGAAAATATTTCATAAAATCTTATATTTATAATAGAGAATTTCTTTTAGTACTAGTTTATTTTAAAATTATTTTATATCCAGAAATATGTATAAGAAAAAATAAAACATAAAGTACATAGTTTTAAAAAAATTATGTGTTGTATAAATTTGCACTAAATCCGTGGATACACTGTCTAGACATTGTCATACTAAACATTCATGATCAATCAAATGGTGTAACATAAATTTAAACATAAAAATAATAAGTTTTTGTTTTAAATTGAACTACCACTCCCGTTGTCCGCCATTTTTTTTTTGGATGATTTACTGGAAGCAGCTACTTTGTCAGTGTTAACTGTAAGTGATATTGTCCAATTGCAGAAGCCCATAGTGGGAATTGTATACAGTGTGCGTTGTTAAATAAAATAATACGTGGCTTAATTTTACTTTAAGTTTATTCCAAACATTTTCCCCATAGTGAGGATGCACAATTTCATCCTTTGGTACTATGTCTTCGATAGAGAACGGTATGATTTCTCTTAATAATCAGAATTTCTATTCTGCACTAGCATGTGAATTGAAATTACAGTAAAACCTCCAATTATGGACACCTCCGACAATCGGACACCTCTAAAAAATGGACATTTTTTGTGGTACGAAATTTTATAATGGGTTTTCTTAACAATAGTCACTCCTAATATTGGACCCTCCATAAATCGGACGCGGACACCCTTTATTTCACCGAAGCAATAAAACATCTGTAAATATATCTCTTAATTAAGGACAGACAAGACGGGCGGCACCGAATAAAATTTTGCAATTATGTATGTATGTATGTACTTTTATTGCTGCACACGTGGAAGTATATCTACTCGGGTTTTTCCCATAATACAAAGGAACGACGGTTTACTACTGGCCTACTCGTCAGGTGATAAGTGGAGTGATATGTATTTTGAATCAGTTTGAACTAGCCTTTGATAGTGTCAACATGGATTCTAGTAAAAGAAAGCGGTTAACAATCCAAGATAAAATTGATATTATTGCGGTTAGAGCGGTAGTGAACAGCAAAGCTTGAGTGTGCGAAAGCTCGCGGAAAAATTTGGTGTCGGAAAGTCGCAAATTAGTGATATAGTGAAAAACAAATGTGAAATAAAAGAACTTTTCGAGAAAAATGGAAACCTAGCTCAAAAAAGGAAGTTTCCAAAAACTAGTGGTTTAGCAATCGACGGAGCAGTGTTCAACTGGTTCTGTAAAGTACGAAACAAAAATATTCCCATGTCAGGACCCCTACTCAAAGAAAAGGCGCTGGAAGGAGCACAAAGTTTACAACTCACCGAATTCAAATCGTCTAATGGTTGGTTGGAGAAATTTTGTCAAAGACATAAAATATCATTTAAAAGTGTGTGTGGTGAATCTGCCTATGTAAACATGCAAAAGGTAGACGATTGGAAAGTCAAGTTGCAATCAATATGCAAAGATTACTCTCCGAAAGATATTTTTAATGCTGATGAAACCGGTTTAGTTTTCCGCGCCCTTCCGACAAAAACATTTGCGTTAAGAAGTGATAAATGTGCCGGAGGAAAATCTGCAAAAGAACGACTAACTATATTGTTGTGTTCAAATATGGAGGGTGATAAGGAAAGGCCGTTAGTCATCGGAAAAAGTAAGAAACCTAGATGTTTTAAAGGAGCTCATGTGGATAAGTTGCCGATAGGATGGATATCTATCAAAAAATCGTGGATGACTTTGGATATTATGTCAGCTTGGTTAAAGAACTTTGATAACAAGATGAAGAAAGAAAAAAGGCATGTAATTTTGTTTCTTGATAATGCCACTTCTCATCCGAAGATTTCATTAAAAAACGTAAAATTGGTTTTTCTAACTCCAAATACTACCTCGCATTGTCAACCTATGGACCAGGGTGTGATTCAAAACTTTAAGGTAATTTACCGGAGCATGCTTGTAAAAAGGCTTTTGGCGTTAATGGATACTGAAAATTCACTAGAAATGGTAGAAAAAAACATTACGGTAGTCACTGCATTAATATGGATATCAGCTGCTTGGAAAAAACTCTCGCCTGTGACCGTAAGAAACTGTTTTCAAAAGTGCGGATTCAATCAAAGTGACAGTGATCTAAGTGCAGAGTGCGATATAGAAGATAATATACCATTAGCATTTTTATTTCCCAATTTTAACATCACTAATTTAGATTTAAGCACATACGCATTAATTGATAATGAGTTATTTACTGAAAATCCGAATGTTTCCATTATAGATTGTATCGATGAAATTACTGATATCAGTGATGAAATGGAAAATGAGATTGAAGAGGAATTTGTAACTAGTATATCAAATATTTCAGAAGCCCATCAAAAATTAAAAGATCTTGAGAACTATTTCTTAAGCACTAACAGTTGCTAACATTGCTAACAATATTTCTCAAGCTCTTCTTGAATGTGAATCTGAGATATTTAAACATAAAATGAAAAAAGCAAGACAAACAACAATTAATGATTATTTCAAGTAAAATCTAGCATAAAATATGTATGTACGTATGTGTATTAAGTATTGTAAATTTTTTTCGACTTTCGTCCTATTATGTGTGATTAAATTGATATGAGAATGAATATTTTTTTTCGTTTTTTTTTTTCACCTCCACATTTTGGACACCTCCATATATTGGACATTTTAGGATTCCCCGTCAGTGTCCATTATAAGGAGGTTATACTGTATTTCCAAATATGATTTTGGTCTATTTTGGTCTAATATACGACTCCAGCTTCTTTATTAAATACTGTTATATTTGTCGTTATTGAAGAATATTTATATTTAGTGTTTCACTGCTAAAGAGGTAATATTCATTAGAAGAAGAAATTACGCATCATTCTCCGAAGTTAGAACAACAAAATACCTTCAATACAATAAGGCGTTTTTGAGATATCGTGCAAAAATTGCGTACATTTCAGACAATTTTCAGAAAAGAACGAATACCCATCATTATCTGTAACCAATCACATATTAAGCAATATGGTATTAGAATAAACACCACACTCAAGAGAAATTGAAATGGGAAGTTGAACTGCGCTCCATGACATAGAACATATCCCAACCGATGAGGAAATAACTAGCAAGAAGAAACGGAACAAGTTATAGGAAAATATATAATTGTTTCAGCCTTTACTTGATGAAATTCCATTATAACTATTATCAGGATAAAATAAAACAAATTTTAATGAATTTAATTTTTAATTGACACTGCAACGATCGTTTCGCTCCAACCTGAGCTTCATCAGACGTATGTCTGATGTCAGAAATCCTATATTTTAATGAATCAAATGTTCGAAATTGGCCCCATTTTGTTCCAGACACATTTGACACCTTCTATTAACTCCAACTGCTGCGTTTAGTATAAGATTTGGTGGTATTTCATGACATACTTGTATTATCCTTCTTACTAAATCATCTCTGGTATTAGTTGGAGTCAAATAGACATGATTTTGAATGTAAGACCACAGAAAGAAATCCAGTGGATTCAGATCTGGCGATCTAGCAGGCCATCGAATAGGTCCGTAAGTGCCCATCCATTTGACGCCAAAATAATTATTTAGAAAATCAGTATTCATTCGTGCATTATGGGGTGTGGCACCGTCCTGTTGGAACACCACCCTGTTTAACTCAGCAAGTGGCAACTCATCTAAATAATCGCCTAATTCATTGCGTAATAAATTATTATACTTTTCTTGGTTTAGATTACCCTCCACAAAAAAGGCCCTACTACTCTATCGCCTAAAATGCCACACCATACATTTACACTGAACCGATTTTGAAAATTTTGTTGCATCACAACATGGTTATTTTCAGTGCTCCAATGGCGATGATTATTTCGTTGAATACACCATTTTTCCCAAAAGTGCATTCATCGACGATAAAAAATTGGATCTTCCCTTAGTTTATTCATGAAAACCGTGCAGAATTGAACCCTTCGTTGAGGGTCGTTTTCACCGAGAGCATGCACCTTCCGTGGTTTATAAGGAAAGAACTTGTGCTTCTTCAGACTGTACTGAACTGTAGAATGTGATACCTGCATGTAGTGAGCAAATTCTCGCGTAGACGTATTAGGGTTTTCTTCTACATAGAGCAAGACACTTAATTCTAAATTTTGATCTTGAATTACACCGTGCGTTTATTTTCGGTTTTTTGAATGATCCAAAATTTCGTAAATTTCGCACGAACCTTCCAAACTTATCGGCACTTGGACGCAGTCTGTCAGGAAAACGATTTCCATAAAGTCGCAAAGCAGCTGCAGAATTTGTTCCGCATTCAAAATATGCTTGATTCGCATCCACACATTCGCCATTATCCATTTCAATAACAAAATTTAGAAATAAATCGTTGAAAATGTTATAATGAATGTGTGACTGACAGATGTCACAGCTCTCTTCGAAAATTTGGAATGCACTTTTATCGTTCAATATGACTGCTTGATTTTTAAATTTTTAAAATAAACACTGTAAATGTTGTTGACCCACCGCTCACTGATAACATTGGTTTGTAATCCTTTATGGGCTTAAAAGGTACACACATTTGCTGGTAATAAAATGAAATAGAGTATTTAAAATGCATTTAAGAAATCTCTGTGTTCGGAAAAACCAGAATAAATCTAACTAAAAAAAAACCTTGAATTTCTCGATTTTTTTTCATATAAGGATATCGTTGTTTACAGTTTCATATTCCGAAAAAGTAATATATTTGAATAAGGAAAAAAAAAGTATAGTGCAATTTAAAAAAACACAGTTTGCAGCTGTCTGTCAAAAACAAAGTGTAAAAAAAAATTCAAAGCGGATCACGTTACAGTGTTTTTAAAACGATTTAGTTCGACGTATAATTTATTACATTCGGATAAAAAATAAAAAAGTTACAGCACGAAAGGTTTTTCATAATACACCCGGTATATAGTAAATTCAATTTGTTGGCGATTTAAGGTCTGGTTTTACTTTAAAATATATATATATATTTAAAATAACTCTACATATTTACAACATATATCACGATTCCATATGTTCCACAACTAGACAATCAGAAAAAATTAAATACACTTTAAAAAAATATGATATAGCTACAACATATAAACTTAGTAATACTAATAAACATTTATTTTCAAAACTTAAACCTAAAATAGAAAAAAATCGAGAAACACATGTCATCTATAAAATACCATGTCGCGATTGCGATAGTTACTACATAGGCCAAACTAAACAATATTTATACAAAAGAATACAAGCCCCCAAATACTCTAAAACAGACAAAACTGCTTTATCTACACACAAACTACAACGCGATCACCATTTCGTTTTTGAAAACACAGAGATAATTGATAAAGAACAACACACAATGAAAAGGGAAATTAAAGAAATGATTAGTATTAAACAGGAAAAAAATTCAATTAACAACAGAAGTGATATAAAAAATTTAAGCACTATACACTATAACTTAATTATGTAACGATCTGCAATTTACCATCATAATATATGTTGCTGTTATATAATTATATATCTTAAGTTATTTAAATATCTATACATTTGCTTATCATGCTGACAGTTCCGTGTTTTGATTCCTGTCTGGTTGTCGGAGTAGGTTTTCGTGGTTTTCCCTCTCGTTTAAGGCGAATGCCGACAGCTTTACATCTTAAGACGCTTCACGGGCGCATACATAATAATAACTCATGTCTTGCGTTTCCCTGTTTTTGTTGTTTATCTATTTTAGAATACTAAGGCATGATTTATTATTATTCAATTGGAATGTATCTTTGAATAATTTTATCCATAGCAACTCTAATGTATGACATTAATATACTGTTATTTATATTTTATATTCCTTGATAAAGGCATCATTTGCCGAAACATGTAGGGTTGTTTTAAATATATATATTTTGCAGTAAAACCAGACCTTAATACGCCAACAAATTGAATTTACCATAACATACAAAGGTCACGAAATAATTATCTATCTATATATATATATATATATATATATATATATATATATATATACAAAATGCATTTACTTTATACAGTGAAGAAATTCAAAATATTGAAAAAGTATAAACTTACAGTAAACATTTTTTATTCACATTAATTACATATTACAATATATTCTAAACTTTGTTCTGTAAAATGCGTTCTTTTATTAGACAGTATGTCTTTAAGTATAGAAAAATTTCGCTCAATATCAGAGCTAGTGAGTGGCGCATAGAAAGAATAATCTTTAAATTTAATAATCTACCGATTTCCATATTTCGAACATTACTACAAAAGCCTTTCAGGACACAGGGATACGAGCGAATATTGCATCAATCTTATTATTAAGCGAATCCGACTCTGTCTCTGCGCCTGCATGACTCATTTGAGGATAGCGTCTGTTCCGCAGTCTAGTAATTATTCTTCAAAACTTTAGTTCGCTTATGAAATTTTTGGGTTGTACATTACGTACTGAAGGAATTTATAAACTGTAATTTGGCATCTTTCTCATATTCTGCGACTTTCAACTTTTCCTAATTTCGGCTCTCGGATAATATATAAATTAATTATTGTAAACGATACATTCAAATTATCAGTATTTCTGTTACTTATACTTACTGTCGTGTGGTACGGTAGCTGCTAGTTCTCTCTGTTGTACATATAACAGTCCAACTGGCCCGATAACTTTATTTGGAATCGCCAAGAGTTGCGCTGCTGTATCCCGGTAGACAGGATGCACGTGGTAAAGGCTCCTGGTATCTGTTGGACATTCTTCCTGCAAGACTCCATTTAGTACCAATACCATTCTGTAACACAATTAATAGTTTAAGTATAATTTTTGCTTCATGATCTCTTGTTACTACTAAAACCAGAAATTTTCTTATGAATTAATTTTTCTAAAATAATAGTTGAGATCCTCTATTGGTAATATGAATGACTTTTAGTATAATGTAAATACAAATTTTAGAAATTTAATTTAATTTTTATTAAGCTAATCAATTCGTAGAGATTTAATACTCGTATAGAACCTAATGGATAAATATCTTATAATCATGCTAATGAAATCTTACAGGATGATTTTATCAGTGCCGTTTTGTGCTTTCAGCCCTAAATTTAATTTAAATTAGTATATTTTTATCGCTGTATGACTAACAAAAGATTTTGGAGACTGTAATAACAATAATATCCCAACATTGCCCAACAGGTCAAACCCAATTACAGGACAACAACGAGCAAGTGCACGTACATACATGTTAAAAATAATAATAATAATAATAATAATAATAGTAATAATAATAATAGAGTAACAATAAAGATAATATAAATTCAAAACAAAAAGAAAAACTGAGTTCTTCATCCTCAACGCGCCCCTAACGCCGGCTCCCAGTACATATCTCGTATGTCGAAGTACATTGCCTCGGGATTCTGCACCAAGCGGGTCAATGGGGCCTTCCAGAAGATGTTCGTGTTTGGTGTGCGATGGGCAAATGTAGAACATTGCCGGAAAGCAATGCGCAGAACACGAAGGCCAAGCCAAAAAGGAAATAACAGTCAATCCGAGCACATATCAGTTAATACAAAAAAAACAGCGCTATTGTTCGGAGATAAATGAGTGCACACTAAAGTCCCTAAAAAGTATGACGTATTTATTAACAAGATGAATCTCTAGAGTTTCAAGGAATGATTCAAAAACATCAACATGCGTGCCAGGAGGAATATAGATATTTAATAAAATAAAGATAAATGATTTAAAAAAGAGCAATTACGAATTATTCAATCAATTAATGGCGCAAGCAAAGAACGTGCGGAGGTGTCTAAAACCCGAAATGTAATCCTATCAGACAACGCAACAAGAACGCCACCACCAATATAGGCTCCGACCACGTAATGGTTATTGTATAGTTAAAATGCTTGAAATACAATGAAATAATGCATTTCAAAGTCATAACTATCTTACTTCTAGATGCTCTACGATTGACCAGAAATGCGACCTATTTCTTTGCCTGAAAATGAAAGTTGTTCCAATGACCTCAAACTCAATCTCCAGGTTAGCTGTGCGTTCAATAAAAAAAATGAGTGCCCGCCTTTAAAACAAATTTCGTAGGTGTTCCTCTTCGATAAAAACATTTTGAACATAAGTTGTTTGATTGCTATAATATCTTATTTTATGTCATTACATTAATTCATTATTAAGTTTAGATAATCGCGGCAATATAAATTAAACATACGTTTTTTTCTACCTAAGTTGCGAGAGGAAACATTGTAAAGTAGCATAACAGAATATTTTAGCCGTACCCTGCCGGTTTTGGTGTCAAACACTCAATTATATTTTAATTGGTTTCATATCAGTAGGTTTTTGAAATTTGAGAATTTGTAAAACCTAACGTCTTTATAACCAACACACGGTTGGTTAACATACGAAGGACTGGAATACGTATTTCAGATATTTTATATCATTCAGAAGAGGTAAGTGGTAGATATTTATTTAGAGATTGAGAATGTCCTAATGGAATACCAGATTGTATTTATCTTGTTATCTAGGACAGTTCAGTTTTTTGCACTCTAATAAAATTCTTTTTTGAATTGGGTTTAATACAGAATGAGACTATCCTTGCAGGTTGTAGTTGATAGAACTTTGAAAACTCTGCCATTCTCGATACAATTAATCCGTATGGCTGTAGTTGTGTAAAATCGAGATATACAATATGTGCTCAGACCTTGACGATTGAAAACAAAATGTATTAAGTGAATTAAATGATCGCCATACTAAAGAAAATAGCAATGGTGAATTTTTCGAAGAAGTATTTAAGACCTGAAAATTATTAGAATACCTCTTAAAAAGCAGCTTTATTTTTATTTCTAAAAATAATTGTTGAGGCTATGATAAATTAAATTTTATATTTAGGAAATTGGATATAGTGAATTATTTTGTATACAATGAAGTGATACTGATGAAACTATACATCTATATAAATCTCTGATGAAATGAAGGTGGTTCTATAACTAGTACAAGAAGCATGTTACTTTTTCATTAACTAATTTTATATCAATATAAATCACTTTAAAAGCTATATACTTAGCCTAGCTTGCTTCTAGATCCTTTCTTTCCACGGAATAATCAGTTTTTCTCTAAATCTGTAAGGCCTGCAATTGATGGCAGCAGTGATTTTATTATTTCACAAGAATTTCTTCTTTTCGAGTTAATTTTTGAAGAGACAAGTCTGAATAAACATTTAGATGCGAAATCAATTAGAAAGAACTCTTCTAGCGCATTTTTGCCATTCTGACAGTCGCTTTGCGCAACGATGCTTTATCTGAGGTAACGACCACATTTTGGTATATCATCTTCGCCCGTCCTTGTTTAGCTTAAGCTTTTATTTGAAATTCTCCAATGACGTAGAATAATTAAACCTAGGACTACCGAAAAGGGTCCAATGGACCCAAAACGATTTCTAACCATTGCTTTATCGTACTTATGGTTGGGCTAATTTACTGGTATTAATAGACTTTTTAAGTACGAGTTATAGCTTTAAAATGTTGAGAAAAAAATTATTTTAGAAAGAATGGTTTTGGCAGTATAAAAATACTTTCGCGATTTACCAACTGGGTAAAGGTAAAGCGAGTGTGTTTTACAATGATAGTGGTTCGCTTATAAATTCCGCATTTCCCCGTACGTCGTGAACAATGCGTTAGTGCTTGGCGAATCTGTGTAGTGTCACTTTGTTGCTGTGAATAAGACACAATTTATATTTTGTTCAGTTATGATGTGTGATTTGATATTTTAACATCATTTTTATCAATTGTCAGGTATCGTTTTACTCATTACGGAAAATGGATCGTAGAAATAAGGAATACCGTACACAAGAACAGCCAGAGGCGATAGTAGCCGAAATGAGTGACGTTGAATACAATAGCGGATATGAAGCTTCAGACAACGATGGAAAGGTAGATGCAGTCGAAGGCCTCATCGATGGAGATGATTCAAGCACAGCAGAAGAATCAGATAGCAAAAAATAGCAATGCTGAGAGCAGCGATGATGACCACAACAGAAATCCGACTGGAGCTAATTCTTTTATATCAAAGAACGAACAAGTTATTTGGTACCAAGATCCTACTTTACCTCATCACTGAAGACAACCATGACACAATATTTTACGAGAACGTTCAGGTCCGACACGTTTTGGAAATCGCGACCTCGATACACCTGCTTCTTCTTTTTTGATTTATTTTCGTAAACCTCTTCTTGAAATTATCCTAAAGTGGACGGATGAAGAACAGGAAATTGTTTTCGGCAGAAATTGGATAAAAATGGATGTCCAAGAATTGAAGAAATTTGTTGAGTTTTGATACTAATAGGTGTATACAAGTCTTATAACGAGGCCGTAACGCAACTTTGGAGCAAAAACAATGGTCGAAAAATCTTTGGTACTATTATAGCTCTAAATAGATTTCAAAATATACTTCGTGTACCTAGATTCGACGATGCAGCGGAAAGACGAAGAAAAAGGAGTGGCGACAAAACAGCACCAATACGGGAATGCTTTGAGTTATGGAATACTTATTTGCGAGATGCGTATGTACCAAATTGGTGTATGGCGGTTGATGAACAGCTTGTAACTTTCAGAGACAGATGTCCCTTTAGACAATATATACCATCAAAACCGGTCCATTTGTGATAGTGTAACAACTTATGCATGGAAACTGGAAATTTATCCTGGAAAGCAGGGAGAGGAAAGAGACTCTGGAAGGAATGTTGCGACAATTTCTTTACTTCGTACAATCTTGCAAAGTATTTGTTATCAAAAAACCTAACATTAGTTGGTACGATCCGTAAAAATAAGCTTGAATTTCCATCTTCATTTGTTGATCCAAAAAATCGTGAAGTGTTTTCCACACAGTTTGGTTTTACAGACGATTCGATGATTATTTCGTATTGTTCAAAGAAAACTTGTAACGTTGCTGAGTACTCTGCACAGTGAGAAAAAGTTGATAATAGCCAAAAAACGAAACCTCAGGTAATCCTGGACTACAATAAAACAAAAGGTGGCGTAGATAACATGGATAAAATGACACGATCATACACCGTGAAAAGGATGACGAACAGATGGCCTCTTGTAGTTTTTTATAAAATGATAGACAGCGCCATGAACGCATACATACTATGGAAGGCCTTATAACCTAATTCAGCTTTAGATTTGAAAAAGAGAAGAAACTTTCTAATTGAGCTAGGAAAGAAGCTAGCAGAATACAAGGACCACAAAAAATCAGAAGCAGAAGAAGCTGAAGCATCTACTACTTCTGAGATGCCAAGAAAGAAGAAGAGATGTGATATTTGTCTTCAAAAGACATGAATAAAATAAAAGTCAAATATAATAATGCTTACGCTATATTGAGTTCAAAATAATCGTCGAATATTAGTTCAAACTCAGCATTAAATAATACGGGTCCAATCGACCCGCGCGGTAGGTAGCGATAGGCCGTTTTCCTGGTAGTCCTAGGGTTAATCGACTCCTTTATAGTTTCTCCAGACTCCAAGGTGTTATTCAGAAAAATTCCCTGGAAATTGCACATGAATGTAGCCTGAAAATAAACACCGTTTGCGTCTTCGTCTACTTTTATGCACAGCTTTGATTATTGCTTCAATTTAAGAGCGTAGCAGAGAAGCACCACAAGTTAAACCTAGAGAAAGTTAAACATAGACGTGGCACTTAATTGTTCTTTCACATGCGTTTTTGGCTGACGGTAAACCCATTATCCATTATGCTTGTCGCTTCAATTAATTAACTTATTAATTTTTGTATTAAATTTGCAATTGTTAATTCATTAGTGGTAGCATCAGGTACTTGTATGAGATGGCGTTCCACCACAGTGCCCATGAATTTTATGAACAATATACGGCTCGCGATCTTAACTGAAAGCTTAGAGGCGTCTACAATGATTTCAATAGAAGTTTTCATAAAATTTAAAATTATTCAGTTTAACACTGATCTGAGCAGTCGTCCGTGAATGTTCTATTACTGTTACTCATTTTCGCAAGTCAATTTTTATAGTAACTGCCGCAATGCTCGTTCTAAAAAAAGTTCAGAAAGTGACACCTCGCTTTTGCAAGGGATTTGAAACAGGTTAGTTTGAAGACATTTGTCATTCCTTAATAAATTGTGGTGCCATTTTAAAGAGGTTTACGAAACATATTGAGCTGCCCTCGTATGTTATTTTCTATGACTATCCTTAGCTTTTGCCTGAGGATATTTATTAAACTAAGACTAAGATTCTATTATTAATTGTCATTACTGTCAGTGCATACACGTCAAATATTTTGAATATTTTATTATACTTTCGGGAATGTCATTTTTGTTAAGCATTGTTTTATGTAAATTCATAAAATTTAAGACTGCTATAGCACGTATGATTGGGGAAGTGATTCCCATTTCTCCATCATCGACTACGGTTTATGAGACAACCCAGCCAGCGAACTGTAATTGTAGTACCGAACAAAATTAACCGCCTAGTATTTTATGTAATATTTTATAAGATATGCATTATATAAAGAGTAATAATTTAATCTAGGCATTAATGAATACTAAACAAGTACGGTGAGGCTAATAAAGGAAATAATCCACCTGTGAAACATTATAATACCTAGGTCTGGCGTGTCTGGACACTCCATTTATCAAGACCGACGGGCATGAATAAATTAACATTGTCTTATGGTCCTGAACAGCGGGATTAAAATGGCATTAAGTGATTTATCATAAAGCGCCAGGAGAAAATCCAATATCCGCATTTTATAGCGCTCCGATTCGTTGCATCTATGGCGGATAGAGAGAAAGAAGGAACAAGAAAAATACTAAGTATCCTCTTTCTATGATTACTATTTAAATTGCTCCGGCGTTCGCTTTTCAAAATGAAATAAAGAAAAAGAGAAGAGAGAAAAAATAATGTGTTTGCTCACGAAACGATAATCCTTTAATTTATTTTGTAGACAGTTAAATTACAGTGATACCGTAACGTAATAATATTTTTATCGATCATGTTCTCTCCCTAGGAAAATATTCTATGGAATTCTATTTCTATAAACTGTTGTTTCTGACAAATTGCTCCATGCGATTGGTTATTTGTGTTTGACATGTACATACATACCTAGGCATGGTTATATGGAATTCGATTAACATGCGTAGATTTATCTTATTTGATTTCAACGTAAGTTATTTCTAAAAATAAAGTAAAGCTGAACGTAAGTCAATTCTTATTATAGAAAGAGATTTTTTGAAAGTGTAAATAGATTTATGTTGTAATCAAATAATTATTTTTAAGATTTCAGTTTATAACTCTAATACTAGTGTAACGTAGTATACCGGGTATCCTTGAAATAAAAAGACAACGTATGAGAAAAATGTAATTATATAGAATATACATCCAAAATATTTTTCAAAATTCCCTCTCACAAGCGTGATAAAAAATTACAATGATATTAAAAACAAATTGTTCCGCCACTATATTATAAAAAAGTTCATCGCCTCTGAACTTTTTTTCTTAAAGTTGACCGACCGACGCCTTCAATTAAAGATAGATTGTTAGCAAAGAGAACCTTAAATGCCCGTGAAGCACATATCTTACATGTTGTTTTAATACATCGTTTAATATCTGACTTTTGTACCAGGTTATTAAAAATAATAATTTATTTTGCCCAACGGACTAATACAAATAGGACAACAAAATTTTTACACTATGTGGCAATAAAACAATACATAAATAAATAAATCGATTAATTCCATAAGAAAATAAACTCATCACTAAATAATTCATTTACATATCTTGATGAATGCACCAATGGAGTCTACACAATATATTATACTCCTTGGCGTAGAAGCACAAAATACGAGGAGGTTGCAATGCGTGGTACCAATAAATTTACTCGCGCTAACAGTGATTCTGAGTGGATCCTGTTGTTTATGAGATTCGCCAACAGTAATGCGCTCTTCTTTGTCTTTGTACCGGTAGCATTTCCAATCCATGCCTCACAATCAAATTCCTGTAGTCTTTAACAGAAATAAGAAAAACACCCTAACCACAATATATATCAATAAATACTATATACGTATTTCGGCAACTAAGTTGCCATTTTCAGTAGAATAACCTTAAAAACTGAAAAATATTAAACGTAGCGTTTTTGGCTAAGGTAAACCTTAAAAGATATGCTCTTCACCAAATCGCCAGTGGGATAACACTGTGTTCAGTGTTATCCCATGTATAACTTCTAGAAATTTCTGTTTTTAGTAATTCTTCGAATTCTTTGAAACTGATTTGTAATAATCATTACCAGTAGATTTCCACTTTCTATGATAATGACGCTTCAACAGACGATACTTCTTTATGTTCTTAGTAAACCACGGAGGGTAAGTCTTATTTGAGATAGATCTTTGCGCAGGAACAGAAAGATTTAAAACCGAATAAAGTTTCTCATAAAAGCAACAAAACACTCGTCAACATCAATACAGCTATTTAGGAAGAACAGTCAGTTTGGAGTAGATCAGAATACAGTTTTATAAAATAAAATTGGCCTTTTTAAAGTTATATTTTATTTTATTATTTGACAGAAATGGACAAGTACGAGATGCGAACATATTCATAACATCAAACCATAATTCAGGATAACGCGTGTCTTCAACAACAAGGGAGTTAGAATCATGTCCAACATCGAAATCGCAGTCCATGTTTGATAGTATCAGGTCCAACAGTCGATCTTTGGCATCGGTTATATCGTTGAATTGAGTTAGATTTAAAGATGCCATGAATGAAAACAGAAGCTCTAAATTCGTATCAGACTCCACACCAGGTTTGCCAAAATTCGGAATATTCAAATCCCCTACAAGTAAGATATTTTTCCCAGTAATAATGATTTCTAGCACATCGAGGAAAAGTTCAAAGTCTGCGATCAAAAGGCGTTTTAAAAGGGTACAAATCTTAAAATATACAAACGATTTAAGTAAAATTTTTTTTTAATTAAAATTAGGTCATTCCTTTTACAGAAAGTGTATTTTTTATGTAAAACGTTAAATTGAAATTACTCGTTCACAGGTGTGGGATAGAACAGGTAGCGTCTTATTTTTTAAGTAAAGTACTCCGAATAAACTATTACGATTTAATATGCCTGCTGTTCAATAAAAACATTTAGTTATCCAAAAATACTTTTAAGGTTAGTTAATCGAATATTTTTATTTGGCAATAAAGTACATAGTCCTTAATTTTGCCTGTTTCCTAATGTTGCATATATTCTATTTAAAGAGATATTTTCGAAATACCTCTTACAAAATTCCATATATGTAGTTGTAAAATCGTCAGCAATCTTTTTGTATTTATGCAATAAGTTAGATTTCTTAAATGTCTATGCTTGTATTACATCAAGATTAATCCAATTTTACGCGAATTTATGCTTCGTTATTTACTTTATTTATTTTTATTAAACAGACACTGAGTTATGATTTTCAGAACAGAGATAATCACTTGTTTTGCACTTTTTATTCTATCTGTATTTCGGTTAAAAAACATTTAAATTGGAGAGATAGCATAAATAGGAGCGATTATTAACAATAATAAGAATTATGTTAACAATGCAAATAACTTTAGTTTAATTTCAAAAGGATTTGGAAATACGCAATAACCTTGTAATTCAAAATGCAATTCTGTTATAAATCTTTGGTCGTAAAATGCAAAACTATCAATTTCCACATTATAAATTACCATGAAGATCATTGGCGATACTTGCAATAAACTTTAAACTTTAACGTCTGTTCATAACTTTCATTCGCATAGAAAATAATGCAGAAAACGATATGTAAATTATTTTAATATAATCAGCATTTATTATGTAAATATTAACACGCGAAATTTATTTAAATGAGAGGTCAATATTCCTAAATTATTATTTGTTAATTACATTAGCTCAATAATATGCCTTAATTTATCATTGAAAAAAATAACAGTTATTTCTATCTAAATGTAACATGTTATTTTAAAGGAGCTTATTGTTGGAATGCGTATATTCTGTATTCACAGCAGTAAAGCTGTTCGTATCTCAAAGGCGAAGATAAGTTTATATGTATCAAATATCTAATTCTAGATAATAAACTGCCTTAACGTTTCAAATTTTCACGAACGCATAATAGGTCTTTTATGGACAATAAAATCTTATTGTGATATTCTTGATATTATAGTTTTCTATAATTTATGACTTCCTCAATAGAGACAGAACTTCGCTTGAATTTTATTATTCGGCTTGTAACTAATACCAATTTTACGAGATTTAGGTCTATATCAGTTACCTCAAATCATGTGTTAAAATACTACCAATGCATGTATTTTTAGGTTTGTTTCCGATTTTTCATGATTTCTTTTTTAATTATTATTGACGGCCGGTTTATTTATGATTACTTTTAACTTTGTTTTCTGACGTGTTTGTAATTTCAGCGACACGATATATATATATATATATATATATATATATATATATATAGGGTAAACTTAATAAGTCGATAATTTCTTAGCCGGCTAAGAAATTATCTAAAACACTCATATAGCTATGGAGTAATAATTAGCATTTTCAAACATTCAAATCTGACATCTGCTCTCAAAATACTGACATCTGCTTTCAATAACTCACATCTACTTTCTAATCTGACGTTTGCTTTCATAACTGACACCTGCTTTCAAAACAGACATCTGCTTTCAATAACTGACAATTGCTTTCACTAACCGACATCTGCTATCAAAACTGACATGAGCTTTCAAAACTGACTTCTGCTTTCAACTTGACATCTACATTCAATAACTGACATCTGATTCATTAACACTGTTACTTTATAATGCATTTCTAAATACTTGAACATGGGTCTATTGTGGCTTAGTGGTAAAAGCGACAGCCCGGATAGCTGTAGACTTGGGTTCGAGTCCCAACGTAGACCATATTTTTCAATTAAAGATTTCGTATGATTTGCTTTGTAATTTGTAGACAGCAATATTTACATCCCCACTTACTCTGCAATTACATAAATTCCAATTTGATATTTGTAAATATTTCATATAAAAGCCGAAAAACTCCAATAATGTATCAAATGTTATATTTAATAAACGGCTAAGAAATTATCTAAAACACTTATATAATATATATATATATATATATATATATATATATATATATATATATATATATATACAAGGTGAACTTAATAAGTCGGCGATTAAAGGTATATATATATTATATTTATATATATACATATATATGTATATATACGAGATAAAAGAAATATATATACCGTACTCGACTAACTTTAGCTCCGTATTCGAAATAGCAAGAGCGAGGAGCACCCGGTATAAAATAGAGACAAATACTCTGCGGCGATGCCAAGTGTTTGATTTGTAGTGGAGAATGTGAAGGTATCCCGGTGCGCGACGATGTAACTAGCTTATCGACAGTTAACCTTTAGTAGGCAAGAGTATTGTTCAATTAAAGTCATAACGTGTATTTCAAAAATCATTTATTTAATTTTTTTACGGTGGCGTGAAACGAAACATGTATTCTCTTTACAGATATCAAATAAATTAAAGTTTTAGTAGTTAAAGTAATAAAATATAATACAAACTCAAATTAGATGTTCAAATAATGTACCCTGTTGTTCTTGACAATACGCCAATCTGTAATCAAATTCTTGCCGGACGTTAGCCAGCATTTCAGGCGTTATTGTTCGAAAAGCGTTTATTATTTTAACACACAGTTCATTTATATTACGTACTCTTTCGTTTAGTGATGGGCATTATAAACTTTTTGTTTAATGTATCCCCATAAAAAGAAGTCGTTGGGTGATAGGTATTTATTAAAAACTCCTTCACAATTCTCGCATTATGAGCCGGGCAACCGTCTTGCTGGAACCAAATGTCTTAAAAATTGATATTAATGTTATGGACAGCGGGAATAATATCGTTATTTAACATATCTAAATATTTGTCGCTGTTAAGAATACCGTCGATAAAAAAAGGCCAACAGTTACGTTGTTCAAAATGCCAGCCCATAGATTTAATTTTGCGTGCGTTTGCCCAGGTGTCTATTTTTCTTTGACCAATAACTGGTTGTTTGGGAATTGTGAGACCCATACAACGGAAATGTTTCATTAGTAAAAAATATTGTTGATAAAATTTTGATTTTCTTGTACTTTGTGTATTATTGTTTCACAAAATTGCGATCGATTATTTTCGTCATGTGGAAATATTTCTTGGGTAGAATGAAATTTCCGCCACTTGTATCCATGTCTTCTCAAAACTCTCTGTACTGTCCGCTATTTAATTCCACTATCTTCCGATATTTGTTTTGCACTAAATACATTTGCTTCAGATGCAGCACAAATCGCAGTTTCTCTACCTCGCCGTTTCTCGTTAATATACCTAATTAAATGATAGTCTGATAAATTGGCATCAATGTTGTATCAATGCATTGCATTGGCATGGTAATGCCTATATTAATACTCCTATACGGAATTCAAATTTGTCGTTTACGGTATATAGTTTACCTGTTAATACAAAGAGAATTTGGGTCAATGAATCAAATAAAACGATTTATTGCTAGATAACGTTTGGAAACTATATTTGTTTCTTCTTCAGACCTGATAAAACATTTACAGACTCGCCATATACAGTAAAATATGAAAATGTACTTACACTAGCAATTAATAATTCCTAAGCGATGTATCCCTTATAGATTTCACGAGTTCTTCTTGGGAGGTATGCATTTTAGTTTTTAACAATATCGTGCCCATAGTGCACTGACATTGAACCATTACAGTTTAAATAAGAACGAGCCAAGGAGGATGGGACCAAGAAGAAGGAGGCCAAGAAGAAGGGGACAAGTAAATGGGGGCCATGAAAAAGGCGGCAAGAAGAAGTAGGCCAACAGAAAAGAGGCTAAGAGGAAAGGTGCCAAGAGGAAGGGGCCGAAGAAGGGGCTAAGAAGAAGGGGGCCAAGAAAAATGGGGGCCAACAAAAATGGGGCCAATAAAAGGGGGTCGAGAAGAAGAGGGCCGAGAAGAAGGGGTCAAGAAACGTCAAACAACGTATTGTGGTTCTCCATCCAATGAGGTTTAACCATAATTTAAATAACTGTCATTGTACAACCTTGTCTTTTTACCAACCGATTTACTGGATGTAGATGGCTCACTTCGTTTTTTCGCAAATTTATCCATTTCGCATAAGAAATTTAAAAAAAAATTCAGATTCACGATTGAGCGCACACTACAATAAAAGAACCAGACGCACGCTTCGCATTCGAAACTTGAATGAAGTTGTGCAATCGCAAGCGCCTCTTTTATACTGGTATAGCACAACTTGTTAAAGCGCATCTATATGCATGATCAAACATACTCTCGCGATTCATAGGAGACAAAATTACAAAGAGCACATACACATCAAGTTGGAACTTGTAAGTTGCTCATGTATGTACACGTTATATATGCATCTTCATACCCGTCGCTATGAACGCAGCTATATAAAATAATAGGAACGTCGTATTACATTTCTTATACTGTCAGCATTTTCTTATTGTATCAAATTAGTGCAATGTGATTATATAATATTAAATATTTTTTTACATTTATAATTACAGTCAAAATTAAAGTAGTAATTTTATTTAGATTTACTATTTGGGGGGTCGGAGCTAAGAAGGTTGAGAGTCGCTGCTTGTAAGATTTGTGTCTAAGAATCCCAAACAAGAACAAGAATCTTAAAGAAGCCTCGACATATATACCTCGAATATTAGATATGATTGCATAAATCATAGGCACTGGATAAAGGCAGATTTTTGTCAAAAGATGCAAGCCGCTGGGTCAGAGAAATGCACACATTTTTATTTCGAAATAGCGCATGCGTGCGTGTACATATTTGTGCACAATATGGATAAATGCCTATCTGTTACGATTATAATTGTTTCTTTATTAATTTATTTAGACCCATTTAAGTTTTTTATTGGAAGCACAACTGTTGTTAATGCACAAACGTACCCATTTCTATATTCAACTTCCGAGAGTCATAATTAGAGAACGGACGCAATTTCCATAAAACGCAATCGGCAATTGGCATTGTGTATAATTAGTACAGTACATCCCGGCGTAATTCAATGAAGTATTTGTTTGACTTACTCGGACACCTGGTCTCGCCGCGATAACAATGGACAAGCCAGCTATTGTATTCCGAGAATATGGTGTTTTTTAAAGTGTTTTCATGAGCGTAGATAGAAGCGGGGTTTTTATAATGTATTTTATTTATTAGTTTATATTTCGTAAGATAAATAAAGTGCTGTGAGTAAGTTTCTTGTTTTCATGGTTTTAACTGTTAATTACATCGTAATTTTTGTGATAGATCCTGTTTAATATCGTTTGATTGAATCTATTTCTACCAATTATTTCGACGTAAGAGTGTGCATTGAATTTCGTTCAGTTTCAATAGCTTACGCACACATTTTTAGTTTTCATTTATTTAGATCTAGAGCATTGTTTAAGTTACTTTTTCAAGCATGATATGGAAGAATGTCGAGAACGGCATTGTAAAACAATGGCGAGTTGGATTGACGGTCATACTGATTGTATGTCCATTGTCAGCGATTCCGAAATTTATTACAAAATCCGTAAAATATCGTCAAAAATTCGTCACTTAGGATCGCAAACACATCTGAACTCTGTAAAACTTTCATGGCGGCTAATATTCCATTAAATAAACTTAGCATAGCAATCCCACTTTAAAAATATTTCTTCAAAAATATACTGGTCGAAATGTTCCTGATGAATCAACTTTACGCAAATATTATGTTTCTAGGTGCTATACGAGAACAGTAGAACGCATTAGAAGCCATCTCTTAAATCAATATATATGGATAAGCGTCGACGAAACGGTGGATATGTTAGGACGCTGTGTGGTAAATGTTGTAGCTGGTGTACTTCATCCAACTATTCCCTATAACTCATATGTAATAGCAACAAGTGTTATAAATAGAGTTGATGCGGAAACAGTTGCTGAAACCATTAAGGAGAATATGCAAAAAATGCTTCATTCGGACGCCACGTACAAAGCAAAAATACTTTTATTTGTCAGTGATAGTGCTGCGTATATGTTAAAAACAGGCAGACTATTGAAGAAAACATATCCTAATATGCTGCATATTACTTGTGTAGCACATGCTCTCCACAGAATCTGTGAATATATCAGAGACGCCATTCCGGAAGTTGATAGACTTGTATCCGCTTTTAAAAAGTTTTCAGAAAAGCACCATTGAAAGTAGCTCTTTTCAGGGAAAAATTTCCATCTCTATCACTGCCTCCCACTCCAGTAATAACTAGATGTGGAACATGGCTGGAAGCTACTAGTTATTATGCTGAGAATTTCGATAGTCTAAAACATTTCGTAACACTGCTAAATGAGGATGCTAGAAGTATTGGTGAGGGCAAGGAGCTCACACAAATCCCAAATTTAAAAAATCAGTTGTACTTTCTTCACGAACATTTTGGAAAATTGCCAAAACTAATCACTTATTTTGAAAATCGAAATCTCAAATTAAATGACGGATTAACCACATTAGATGTGGCTATTAATAATTTGAAAAGTATTCCAAGTGACTTCGGATGTGGCCTTCGGCAAAAGTTTGAAGCAATTCTTAATAGAAATCCAGATTTAATTACATTGCAGCAATTATGTATGGAGACAATTCCACAAAATCTAACGGCTAAATATGAAGAAATAAAAGAATATTTCCAGTATGCACCTATAACCAGTTGCGATGTAGAAAGGACGTTTTCTATTTATAAGGATGTACTTAATTCAAAGAGAACAAAATTGACAGAAGAAAACCTTGAGAAACTATTGCTAGTCAATATTAATACTCCTTTACTCAACTTGAACGACAAAATGAACAAATAAAAATATTCCAATTATAGAAACAAAATTAAAAACTTTAAAAATACAACTTTTCAACAAATAAATATGTATTTCGTAATTTTATAGATCACCACCCGTTGGTTTTCCAATTATATAAATAAAATTAATTAATAAATATGTATTTCGTAATTTTAGATAGATAGATCACCACCCGTATGTTTTCCAATTATATAAATTAAATTAAAAACTTTATAAATACAACTTTTCAACAAATAAATATGTATTTCGTAATTTTATAGATCACCACCCGTTCGTTTTCCAATTATATAAATAAAATTAAATATTTTAGAAATACAGCCTTTCGCCAGTACTGCACTGGGTGGTAAGCGTGTCTGTTCTCTAGTCATAATATAATATTAATCTCATTACCATCTCTTGAAGAAACATGTAAGTCTATTTTTTTAAGTTCACTATAGATAGTAAATGTAATGGTACTTCTAAGCCCCAAACACTTAGTTTAATTATGTTCATTATTGAAATATGTACACCCAGGACTTTTACCCAGGACCTTTACCGCCCACGCTGCCAAATTTTATAATATTCGAGGGCGGATTGATATATAAGATCTCCAACAACGTCATTATGTGAGTAGTGGGGATGGAAACTAGTTCTAACCTGCGAACAGTTATATCAAGTATTTCGTTTTAGCATGCGAAGTTTGTATAATTGTTGGATAACAGTGTTATTTATCACTTTAAATTTCTGAGATGCGTGCCAAGCAGCGATTCGTGATATAATTTTTAACGCTGGAAGGTTGCGCGCCCATTAAAATTTAGTGGCGTTTGAAAGCTGTTTGTGGCAATGAGTATTAACGCGAATAATCTTTGGCAGTGGGTTCGACGTGCAAAACTCTTTCAGATGCGAAATGAAGGTGTTTAACGAAAAGTCAGTCATTCATACCGAATATCTGCAGAAGGGATTAACGATTAATTCAATAAGATACTGCAAAACTTTACGATCACTAAAGAATCGTATCGATAGAGCAAAAGTGGAAGGAACGAATTTTTTCTTGCACCGCGGCAACGCCAGACCGCATTGCAGCAACGGAACGATGAAGACAGTGACGAGTCTGAAATTCACGGTTGTTTCGTCCTGATTTTGCACTTTCAGGTTTGTGGTTGTTCCCAAAGTTGAAGGAGGTATTGAAACAACATTTTTCATAAGACAGAAGTTCGAGCTGCTGTTCGCGAATGTGTTGCACTAAATGGTGATTATGTGGAAAAATAATTATGTACCTCGGAAGTAATAGTTATTTACTTTATTA
The DNA here is from genome assembly GCA_935421215.2 of Melolontha melolontha. Taxonomy (NCBI): domain Eukaryota; kingdom Metazoa; phylum Arthropoda; class Insecta; order Coleoptera; family Scarabaeidae; genus Melolontha; species Melolontha melolontha. The sequence continues at coordinate 118,235,261 of OW285235.1, forward strand.
GTGGGAAAGAAGAGTTATTACACTACGAGTGTGAATGATTACAAATGACGAGAGTGCTAGCCCAAGCTTCATTTTTAATCACACGAGTTACTGTAATATGCTCTAGGCCACGTGTGATGTACAAAACTTTATCTATATCTGCCTAATTTAAAAAAAAATAATCTATAATTCATTCAAAATAAAAATCAAGGAAACTTTAGGAGTGTTGTGGCAACCGCTCAAATTTGTTATTAACAATTTTTTAAATGTCAACAATTTTTGGTACAAATTGTGCATCATAGTGTCGTCCCCATAATAATGAGTGATTCGGAAACGGAAAATCTGCCCTTGGAAATTGAAGAAGTTGCTGTAAATGTTGTCTCTTCACTTTTACCAGATAAGTCGCAAGCTAAGTATGAAAACTTTTATAAACGATTCACTGATTGGTGTACATCTAAGAAAGTTAAGAATGAAGCAAAAGAAAAAGTAATTTAATTTTAAATTTTTATTTTTTAAATTAATATTTATCAGAAATAATTTTTATTTAGTTAAATTAAGTTTCTATTATTGTGCATTTTTTATTTTAGCAAAATTTTATTAATCAACGATTGGAAATTTTTATTACACCACTAGTGGTGTAATGGAGTTCATTATTCAACTCAAATGAATGCTATTGTAAAGCTCATATAACATACGGGGTTTGTCCGTAAATTAAGGTCTCCATTTTTTTTCACATAGTAAACATCATTTTTTGCAAAAACAAGTACAGATTCTGAAAGACTTGACTTTTAACTATTTTTCTACGTATTCCACGTCATGATCGATGCACTTTTGCAGTCGCTCTAGGAGCTTTTTCATACCCGCGTCGTACCACACTCCAGCCGGCTCGCGCATGAGGAAATCGACAGCTGCCTTCAGCTCTTCGTCGCTGGAGAATTTCATTCCCCGAAGTGTTCTTTCAACTTGACGAAAAATGGTAGTCACTGGGGCCAAATCAGGGCTGTATGGAGGATTGGTCAAGGATTTCCCATCCGAAATTGGGGATTAGATCCGTCGTGATGCGGGCGACGTGAGGGCGGGCGTTGTCATGGTGCAAACGAACTAGCCCGGCGTAGCTTTGTTCGTGTCTCACAGTACCTTGTCGCGTTGATTCTTGTACCTCTTTCCAGGTAGTCGACCAGCAGTCGACCTTCTCTGTCCCAGAATACCGAAGCCATCACCTTCCCCGCTGACAGCGTTTGCTGGAATATCTTGACTCTTGGAGAACTGGAACGCCGCCATTGTTTTAATTGTTTGTTAGTCTCTGGTGTGAGGTAGTGGACCCAAGTCTCGTGCCCGGTTACAAATGAATCCAAAAATTTCTCACCCTCTTCCCGGTACCGGCGCAGAAACTCGCGAACACTTTCCATGCGCTTCTTTTTGTGTTCATCGGTAAGCAACCGTGACATCTATCTAGCACACACCTTGTGATATTTCAAAATGTCCGTCAAAATCTTGTCCACGGTAGTCTTAGAGACGTCCCCTATCAGTTCAGTAATCTCTCGCACAGTCACACGCCGATCCGTAAGCATAAGTTCCTCAACTTTCGTCACTCTCTCGTGCGAAACTGATGGACACCCGTGGCCGCCCTCGTCGTGCACGTTTGTACGACCTTCTGCGAACTCCCTACACCACTTCCCCACATTTTTTATGTTCATGCACTTTTCTCCATACACAACTGGCGATAGATTTCAATAGGGGGTGACGCCTTAAACCACAGAAATCTAATCACTGAACGCAATACACACTTGGTGGGAGCGTCGATTTTCCCTACCATCGTTAACGGTTGCTAAGCCAAGACTGAGCGTCGCCGCTAAGTGGGAACCGGCCAGAATAGTCGTATGGGAGCAAGGAACACGGCGCTGTTGTCAGATTTAAGCTAGCTCGCTCCGTCGCAACGGGAGCTCGTTGGAGACCTTAATTTACGGACAACCCTCGTAGATGTAGATAAAATAAATTTACTTCACTTTGAGACTGGTTGAATTATTTTTATTTTTTTTATTTTTATTTTATAGACTTGCCTACTATAAATAATTGTATTATATACAAACGACAAAAACTTGTAGATATAATATTAGATTTTTCAAATTGAAATTAATAATTATACGATTACAAAAGTTAATACCGTTCATAAATTGCTTACCTATGAGTGGATGAAATATGACATGGTTTGGTTGTTGTTGTTACTAACCTTAATAGACACATATAGAATTAAAAGCCAATGGAGCATAAAACAATAATGTTATTATGGTATAATAATTGCGTTCCGTAAATCAAATACTAATTTAGAAAGCAATTTACTAGAGAAGTTATTACTGTAAATTTCCGAATTAACTTAGTACAAACACATCTCATCTGCATTAAATATAGCCTAGGGGACAATATTGAACAAATAATTTATATGGTTAACGAAATATCCGTTACTTTTATAGAAGATAAGAACGGCATTTACAAAACAATACCTTTGACTCGAAAACATAATGTTGCTTATACATTAATATCAAACTAATTTATATTGTTTTGAAGTATCACAATACTTTAGTAGTAAAGGCCTCAAGTGTGTGGATAATATATCTAATTCGATCAGATGTTGTGGAATCAAAATAGGTAATAGAGACGTAGTATATACATGAATTGATTCCATTTTGAAGTAAACCATAATATTTTTAGTCTTTATATTATAAGTTAGTTTTTTTCTTTTTTTTTTCTTAAAGCCATACTAATATCGTTAATTGCCGGACCATTATCGTACTAAAGGACAAATCGGCGAATTGCGATTTGAATATAGGTATAATATTCTGTGGGCTACAGTTCTTTTTTACTTTTTTTGTTTCTTATGAACCATATATAGTTAGTTAGGGCGAGAGTTGTACAAATAAAATATTTTCACTTGGGGCAAGCTTATCTTTTTTTTTTCATTTTTGCGTTTAAGTACTCGAGGCTTTGTGATATACAGGGTTAGGCAAATCTATAGATCCATCCGAATATTTTTGATAAGGCTCCTTAGATTTTAATAAAATTTTCTACTTTTAAGTTAAGCAAATAGGGAATTCGAAGAACATATTTATTTTCAAATCAGACTTCCGATTTAACCCGAAATGATGTTAATTTTTTTTAAATTTTAATTGAAGCGGTCTATATATTTTTACGAATTTCAATAAAGCTCTGCTCTGGAGTTCAGAAATAACAGTTGTTGTTCAACAACAACAGATATATTTAATTAAATTTAATAATGCAAATTTTATTGAGGACTATAAAAATAAATACAAAAAATAAATACAAATATCAGTTAAGAAACTTTACGAAATGATACTTCTTGACTCCTTCGTGTCTTCAAAGGATTTTAGTCAACTCAACAATGAAACAAATTCCTATGGCAGGTTGCTCGATTTAGTTTTTATCAATGTTTACTGTCAAGTCGAGTTACTGCATGATACCAGCCCGGTGGTTGATGAGGATCTTTATCACCCGGCTTTAGACATTGTCTTCATTTTCAATATTGCTAGGAAGGACATGGCTTATTTTCCTTCTAATGATAATATCCGGTACAACTTCGGTCGTGGAAATTGTATGCAGTTATATGGTCAGTTGGTTAGTGTTGACCGGTCTTTCGTTAACTCCTCCACTGATGTGAATGTTGCTGTTTCTGCGCTATACGATGGAATCTTTTCTATAGTGGACAATTCTGTTTCCAAGATTAGGAATTCTGGTCGTCGTCGTTTTCCTTCATGGTACAATCCTGATATCAAGTACCTATTACGAATGAAGGAGTATTATTTTAGAAGGTGGAAGAAGCGTAGGTCGCCCTGTCACCGGAATGAATTTAATAGACTGCGATCTTTGACGAAGCTCGAGATCAGAAAACCCTACGTTGATTATCAGTCCTGCGTAGAAGCACAAATAATTCAGGACCCTGCTTCTTTCTGGAAATTCGTAAATAACAGGAGGGTCAGTTCTAGGGTACATGGTTGCATGGTATTCAACGATCACGAAATCTCTACGCCTCAGGGTATAGTAGACGCATTTAGTGAATTTCTTGCCTCGGTCTTCCGTTCGCAATCTGCAGCTTCGTCTCTCCTACGTGTATTTGCACTAATAATATAATATGCTCTGTTGCTTCCTGTACAGTCTTGAACTGCATCTGCAAGCTTAAATCTAATCTAACGTCTGGTGACGACGGTCTACAAAGTTTTTTCATTAGAGATTGTGGACCTGTTTTATGTGAACCCTTAGCAGTAATTCTCAATTTGATTATTTCTACTGGTTCCTTTCCTGAATGTTGGAGGATTGGCAGGATTGTGTCAGTCCATAAAAGTGGTAATCGGAGTGATATTTCTAATTATAGACCAGTTATCATATTAAGCAATTTTGCTAAGGTTTTCGAATCTTTAATATATGAACAAATAGTGTCTGAGGCACGTCATCTGATGTCTCCATACCAATATGGTTTTATTTCTGGGCGTTCTACCACCACTAATTTGGTAGATTATTATTAGCAAAGCTATTGATGATCGCCTTCAGGTCGATGTAATATATACGGATTTCGCCAAAGCTTTCGATTTCATCGATCATTCAATACTAATATCTAAATTAGATGTGTTTGGTTTCACTCCTTTGTTATTGAATCTCATTCCTTCTTACTTAGCTTCTCGCTCATGATATGTCTGTTTTAATGGCTTCCACTGTCAACGTTTCCATCGGACATCCAGTGTACCGCAAGGTTCTAATTTGGGGCCTTTACTTTTTGATATATTCCTTAATTATTTACTCTGTTCACTGGATTGCAGAGTTTTGGCTTACGCGGATGACTTAAAACTCTATATGAGGGTTGCGAGCATTGAAGATTCTTACGAGCTTGATAACAACTTGAAGTTTGTGCACAATTGGTGTAATAAAAACATCTTTAAATGTTGACAAACGTGTTATTTTGACATATTCAAGGATTGCGAATTCATATAACTTTCAATACAGTGTAGACCAAATGGTGTCTTTGTAGATCTGCAATTAAAGATTTGGGGATTTTGTTTGATGTGTCGCTTCAATATACCGCCCATATCTTTTCTGTTTGTAACACTGCTTCAAGGTTCTTGGGCTTCCTGATACGTACGTGTCGTGACTTCAGGAATCCGTCGACTTTGTAGTGTCTGTTCTTTGTTTATGTGCGGAGTGTGTTGGAGAGTATCGTGCAGTTGTGTGGTATCCCTACTACGTCTACCAACAGATCGCTTTGGGGAGAATTCAGAAGCGCTTCCTTAAATACCTCACCTTCAAGGGCGATTGAATTTATCCAATAAGTGGGACGGACATGGTTTTCGCTCTCTAACTAGTAGAAGGGAAGAAGCAAGTACCACCTTTCTTTTGAAACTGGTCAACAACTCCATGGATGCATCTGGTCTGCTGTCTCAGGTTGATTTTCTTGTGTCGGCTTACCGTACGCGTTCGTGTGCCACGTTTCTACTACCAATGGCCAGATCTAGCGAAGGCACCTTTGGTACACATGATGCGGAATTGCAACAGTGGACCCGTTCTGCAGTTTGCATTGATTTCTTTTACTCTTACTTTTCTTTGTTAAAGCTGTTTTCATAACATAACTTTCAATTTTTATATAAACATATTTTGTATTAATTTTGAATTTCCTTTTGTTTTGTGTATCGCCAATTCTTAGTTTTTTATTTTTAAATTTATCTATATATATATATATATATATATATATATATACAATTGAAGCTAGCAACCGTTTGCAATGGAATTATTATTATTGACAATATGCAAGTCTGTCAACAAATATTTGAATCACATTTGCCAAAGCCTCATTACGAATTAATTGTACTTTCTAAATTATTCTCTGCCGTAACTCGTCCAGATTATGCGGTCGTCTAGTATAAACCACAGGTTTTAAATGACACCAAAGCAAATCTAGGGGATTTAAATCTGGAGACCATGCGGGCCATTCTATGAATTCTCTACACCAATCCACTGATTTGGGAATGTTTCATTTAAAAGCTTCTAAAATTAAGGGCACAGTGAGAAGGTGCTACATCTTGTCAGAACTAAACACATACAGGAAATTCTCCTTCTTCCTCAATATTAGGAACAACGTGATTACGTAAAAGATCGAAATATCTCTGTCCAGTTAGTGTACCGTGAATTAAAAAAGGACCAATAATACGGTTCCTGAAAATACCAGTCCAAACGTTTAATTTCTGCGGATGTTGTGTATGCATTTCTAGCATCCAATCTATTGACCAATATCTACAATTATCGGAAGTAACGGTAACATTCAAACAAAACGTAACATCGTCGGAAAACAACAAATTGTATGTAAAACATTGGTCATTTTCGCAAATCTCTATCACGCTTTCGCAAAATTCAATTCTACGATCATAATCCTAGTGCAATAATTCTTGTGGTTTATACGAATGATATTTTTCGTGCCTTAATATTCTGAATACTGATCGGCAACTTATATCATAGTTTAGTGCAAGTGATGTAGTAGAAGTTCGTGGTAATTCTTCTAATGCTATAGAAGTATATTGAGTAATAACTTTATTAGTTACGAATTTTGGTTGTCCGCTTTTCGGTAAATTTTTAATATTTCCAGTCAAGTTATACCTTCTCAAAGTTTTACCAAAGACAGTTCCTGATATTGGATGCCGATCTTAATGCCAACTGTTAAATAAATCGCATACTTCTTCATGAGTTCTGACGTGGTCACCAAAATCAAACATCATCAAAATGTCAATACATTCTTTTTCAGTTAATTGAACTAGTTATTATTTACATTTGGACGTCTGTAAAGTTAATTCTGACAGTTTAAGTCAAGTACTGAATTTTAATTCCATGGCTTACTGAACATAAACATGATTTTAAAATATAAATTTTAATTTGTCGTTGTTGAACAAAAGGGTGCCAAATTTTATTATTGCTGAATTCTTAGAGCAGAGCTCCATTGTAATTCGTAAAAATATATAGGGCGTTTCATTTAAAATAACAAAGTTAACATCGTTTCCGGCTAAACCCAAAGTATAATTCGGATATAAATATACTCATCCAATCCTCGATTTGCATTAAATTAATTGTGGAATGTCAAAGTTATTCGAATGGATCCATACATTTGCCTAAATCTGTACAGTGAAATTCAATTGAGCAATTGATGTTGTTAGTTTCAAATGTAACGAAAAATTCATCCTTCGCCTAGAAACTTCTTAGTCAGTGAACTCGGTCGTTTACTGCAAAAGGTGGATAAATTATTTAAATTCCTAGATTTGTTTAGAGCTATAAACACGATGTAGTCTTAAACAGAAGGCGGCGACTTTCTTAGTCGACGAAAAATAATAGAACTAAATGGATTGAATAATGAAATTTGCACATTCCAAACAAATTCTCTTGAATATTCAAATTGCTCTATATACTCGTATACATATAGTGCTCGTCTTAAACCCATTATGTTATGTAACAATAATAATATTTTATTTATTAATTGGTGTTTGGAAGTCAGTTTAGGTACACGTTCAAAACATTTCATCCATAATCGCCGTGTGCTAACACTACTGCACAACGGTATCGTCATTTAATTGGTGGCAGCGTTCTGCTGGAATAGACTGCCAACTTGATTGCCCGTAATTAATAATCTTCTGTTTTAGGAATCGCCTGAAATACTTTTGTGATACCTACTTGTACCAATGGAATTGAGATCTGTTGACTTCGTGGACCATACCAGAATCTCAATCATTTATTACGCAAAAAATTGTTTAGCTCTCCTAAAGGTTTGCTTGAGGTTATTGCTTCCCATCCATTTAAAAGTAATCTTTTCTTCAGATGGTGGCAATATTGGAATTTGTTGATTTGAAATTATCTAGATATTGAACTTTTACCGTAATAGAAAAAACGTTCCAAAACATTATATTGCCATGTAGCGAAACTATTCAAAAGCTATCAATTTGCAATCTGACACTGAACATTTAGTAATTACAGCAATGCATGGCACCATCTAAGACATGAAGTTTTATTAATACGGATTTTTTAAACATCACACAGAAAGAAATGGCAATTAACCCTCGTCTTTGTATCCGTCTGCCGGGGGAGGTACGGCCAATACTTGCTTGCCGGACAGCAACACAACAAAATCTACTTAATCTATTCATTTCTTTTTATATAGAGGTTTTTTGTTTAACACCAAAAAATGTTCTGTTTTATTAGACACGAACAGATTCTATTTACAGACTTACTTTTCAAATTTTTGATAAAATTGTGTGTGCTATACACATTCCAACTCAAGAAAATCAGCTTATTTATTTACTAGCTCGTTGTCATTTTCATATAAAATTAATCTTCTTAATTTTCTTCACTCCAACTTTCTATATGTTGTAAACCTAAGAGGTAAACATAAACATTCCAATACCTTCAAACTCTGTAGGTAACAAAAAATACTTTTGCGTTAAAAATAGGGTTGCAAATTGAGAAACAGTAAGCTAACGACACAGCTAAACAATAAAACAGGGCTTCCTAAAAACAGTATGTAAACAGTAAAATTATCATACTGTGCGGAATTTTCTATGTTGTCAGTGTTAGGTGTTCAACTTAATGCGAGATTAGTTAATTGTTTTCTAATAATGAAGATGGTATACGAATAATTGTGGCAAGATATGTATGTATATTATAAAATATGTGAAGTGTGATTACGATGCGGAAAGTTTGTTAATATTATAAACATATTAATTAGCCTATTTATTGAATTATATCTTGTATTTTGAATAGATACGCTTTTTATAACTGTATATACTACGAATATATGTTGATAAAAACATTCTTGCACAACAAACTGGTTATTCGAAAAAAGGTTCAATAATTATTTCTTATAATGAATGTATAATGAGTCATGGAATAAATAAAATGGCGCTATCTGTGATAATAAATTACGGTATTTTCTACAAAAGTATGTGGCATACATATATTAAGTAGAAAGTTAAGCATTACTTTAAACGAAGATGAGAATAATTTTCGAATTACAGTAATAGTATATTGTTGGGGAATGTTAATACTCCAATCTACTGTGATGTAGCTAATACTTTCGGAATAAGAATGTCACAATTTAAGTAGAAAATTGACCTGTTAGAGACTAAGGTCTTTATTCCTGAATTTTATCGAATATTAAGAAGCTATTGTTATAGTAATATATATGCTAATGTTGGTCGTTATTGTGCTTTTTTAACTGTAGATAGATTAATTGTTAAATTTATTAGACATTTCGTTTTTAACATATAAAAATATACAGACACGAGCATATTGTACGATCAATAATGAGCGTTTCTTAACAACTTCATTTGTTTACAGAAAACGTAGATTCTTAAACACTGATATGAGTGCACAATTTAGGATAATAATATATTAAGGAGAATGTCTTAAATATAATGTAATTATGGAAGTAGTTTACGATAAAGGATCACATAAATCACCTAGCATATATTGCTTGTCTATTCGTAGATAAGGATTGTTACCACAAGAAAGAGATTATGTGGAAAGAGAATCTAATTTTAAACATATTCTGTCTTTAAAAAAAGATACAAACCCAGTAAATAATAATGTTTACGTAAGAAGGTTCTTGTTTCTTTCTTCAATACTAACAAAGAAAAATTAAATTAATTAATTAATTAATATGTTCTGTCTTTCGCTTTAATATCTGAACTAAACTCGTTTGATTGTGTATTGCTATAAAAGACGTAAGGAACAACAAATCCGTCTTTAATAAAACGAGGTATTATGTTTATAAAGTATTTTTTATGATCACTTGGTCGGAATGCCAAAAAAGTTGAAAAACAAACCAACTGAAAAATCTATATCGAGGATTTTATTACCCAACCTATTGTTTGAAATTATGAATGAACTTATTTCGGTTCTTAAAGTTACACATTAAACCTATCCCTTTACTTCATTTTCCATCTATCTTTTAATTGAGAACACTTTTAAATCACTTTCATTTATTTCAAAAGTGTGCAATTCAAAGTCGATAATAACACTGGTCAAAGAATTTTCATTTTTTTCCATTTTTCATTAGAAACTTTCCAATTTTCGTTCATTTGTATAGATCTGCCCAGGGCGTTATAAATTTGTATAATATAGATGCTGTTCGTGAAGTCACTGCATACACGTTTAATGAAGCGGCATAACTGCAAGGATTTATTTATAATATGATCTATGTGTAAAGTAAATGATAAATTACCATAAATAACAACACCCAAGTCGGTAACGTGGTCAACACTTTTCAGGGCAATACCTTGCAACATGTAATTAAAGACATAAGTATTATCTTTCTTTGAAAAAGTGATAATATGGCATTTACCAAGATTAAGAGACATATTGTTGCTGATACACTATGTCGCTAGCAAATCAATATCATCCTGAAGCTCACTACCGCCACTGCAAGAGTCAACACATTTATATATTTTCAAATCATCTGCGTAGGCCAAGAAGTTGGAAGAAGTGAAGTATTTATATAAATCATTTATAAAAAGCAGAAAGAGAATTGGTGCTAAGTGGCTGCCCTGAGGAACACCGGAACTAACCGATATAGGCATGGATGTTTTCGATGACAACCTAACTATTTGAGACCTATGAGATAGGTAAGAGGCAATCCACAAAATAAAGCTACCACCAATTCCATAAAGACCAAGTTTGTGGAGCAACAGCTTGTGATCAACACGGCCAAAGCCTTAGAAAAATCTACATATACGGTATCAACTTGAGATCCTTGCTCCAGTGCGTCATTAATATAACAGCAAAACTGCAATAAGTTCGCTTGGGTGCTACGGCCGGACAAGGAACCATGTTGATTAACGTGAATTACTTCACGGAAGGTGTCATAGATAGAACTAGATACAATATGCTCAAAAACTTTTGAAATATTTGATAGTAACGATATTAGTAATGACGGTAATTATTAATAAGTGAAAACATCCTAATTTCATAGCGAGCTGGTAAATAATTGATAATTGAAGAGATAAAGAACAACTGCACATTTTGAGGAAATATTCCGCAATACCATCCGGTCCAGGACTGAAACGACCTTTCAAAGACGAAAGTTTAGAAAACACAATGTCGCTGTCAATTATTACATTATTAAGAGTAAATGGATTTGTGAAATGCGACAGATCAAGTTTAGAAAAATTAGTGGCCGTATCATTATGGCTAACATATACTGTTCCAAAAAAATCTGCAAACATATCACACACTTCTTCAAGTTTGGTGGATTCAATCCCATTATAACTGAGACGTTGGGGTAGACTTGATTTTTTCCTTCGCCAATCAACAAAGTTCCAGAAAGCGCGAACATCTCCAGGCGTCGATTGCTGCGAGAAGAAAACAAACTTTTTATAGTTCTTGTCGATAGATTGCTTAACATGTAATCTTAGTTCCTTGTATTTGATATAGTTATTATTGTTCTTGCCTTTTCTAAATTTGTAATAGAATTTTTTTTTTCTTTATTAATTTCTTTGTTAAAGACGAAAACCATTTAGGACAATTATCGGTATGTACTAGATATTTAGGGACAAATCTGTCGATAGCGAAATGTAAAATTTGATACAAATAGGAGACACCATGCTCAAAATCATCTGATAGTAAAATAGACCAATCGCCAGCAGAAACGAAATCATTAATCTAGTCATAGGAAGCCTTCCTGAAATTGTATTTCCAAGAGCTAACCATAGTCATTTCCGCAATATAATCATATTTCAGACAGAAGCTCGAACATGGATGATGATAATCAGGGCCCACCAGAAAATAAGATTCTTGAAAAACTTTAACAGGTTCGGAATTAAGTAATACTAAATCTAAGATCACACTATTAGCGTTTGTTACAAAGTTACATCGACGCAAACCATTAAAAACTAAATTATCATTAAAAATAGCTTCACAATCACTGGAAGGCATTTCTATGGGTTCATTCTCAATAAGTGACCATCTTAAATGTGGCAGGTTAAATTCTCCAGAGATACATAGAGAAATTAATTAGAAAGTCAACGCTGCCAATAAAGTCCAAATACCGAACCGCTTACTTCTAGCCAACACCGACACGTATATCTCCTCAGTACCACTGTCCGGAACCGTCACAAGACATGACGGAAAACACGGCCGAACGACGACCAAGACACCACCTCCGCGGCTGTTAGGATTATGAGGATCCCGATCGCGCTGATATATATGAAAGTCACTGTTAAACAATTCACCATCTCCGATATTAGCATGTAGCCAAGTTTCAGTCAGAACACAGATATCGAAATCCGCGGCGGCACAGTTGTTAAAGAAGTCGATGGTTTTAGTTTTGAATCCTCGAACATTTTGATAGAAGGCTTGGAGTGTACCATTTGGCACTGAGCCGAGTTTTTTGCATTGACGATCTTAGGTGTACCATTAATGTATCTTATCCTTTTGTTAGCCCCATCAGCATTCAACTCCTTAAGCGTAGAGCGAAGATTCCTCAATTCCTGCCGCTGCATAAGAGTAAGGTCAGCCTGTATTTTCACATTAGCTCTAATATTAGCCAGTCATTACATTTCACACACTTCGAAGATATACCGAAGTATATATAGGTGAATCAACAAAGGGAGGCCGAAAACTGGAACACACTTCCACCAACGCTGCCCGCCGTGCTGACAAACACTCGGACAAACAAGATACAGGCAACGATTAGGTGATAAGTAGGCAACAAACAGAGAAAGGAATTAAATATATAATAAGTCACTCACAAAAATATGTATTATTGACGTTACCCTTGTATATAGGTAGTCAGTTTTAAAAAAAAATTACAGCAAAAAAATCATAGAAAGAAGTATTTTTCAAAAGAAATACAAAAAAAAACCTTCAGAAACTAACAAATTTGAACTAAAAATTTAATTATTATAAATATAAATTATAATCTTATTGCAAAAATTGTAATGTTATTGCAAAACAGTAAGTACTGGTTACAAAAACACCAGAACAGCAAATAATATACTATAATTCTCACCAAAAAAGTCAATAGATAGGTACAACAAAGCGAAAACAAAACACATGTGCACACATCGACGACTCACAAGTCTATCCTACATATATGTACATTATATGGAGCTGTATGGTATGAGTGCGAAATTAAATGCACAAACCTGTTTAAAATGTTTTTACTTTCACTTTTATTTTACTGCTCTTCGCACTTTCTGACATCAATGTCAAACAATAATCAGCTAGTATTTCACTGTTCCACTTGCCCTGAAAATGTTTTTCAATAATAGAAATGTTTTGATGAAACCGTTCATCACTCACGTCGCCAAGGTTCGGGGAAAAGAAATCCAGATGCGAGTGCAAAAATATGTATCTTAAGGCTCATGTTACAACCCAATCTATGGTAACTTCTAAGAAGATGATTAACAAGTGTTACATAATTGTCAGATTTTGTTTCCTAGAAAATTTTGGGTCAGATGTTTGAAAGCGTTCTAAGCAACCCGCTCCAAGTCACTTAAGGTTTCTTCAAATTTTTTGTCTTGTAGAAGTTTAATTTTAGTTCCTACAAAAATTCCCTCTTCAAGTTTAGCAGCTGAGATTTTAAGAAATTTTTGTTTAAGTTTTGGAATTCATGGCCTTTATCCATTGCTTTCAGAAAATTTTTCACCATACCTAATTTTATGTGTAATGACGGTAGAAGTATTTTATCAGGTGTAACGTGACTTATGAACTACAACCTTTTGTCCAGGAATATACTGAGCACTGACTGGCTAGTTTTTAACAATGTAGTGGGAATTCCTTGATCGACTGTCTCACTCACAAAGAAAACAGCAATTCTTTGTATACCCTACTTGTAAACCGAGTAGAATTACTACAACTTTGAGGTCTGTGCTGATATACCATTTGTACATTTTGTAATTAATTTTGACTAGAAGAAGAGTCATATTTTCATACGTTTCTTTTAAGTGGATTGCATAGTAGTAATTGCAAGTATCGAAGATTTCCTTGAATTTATATCGTATCACTCCTTCTTATCCAAAGTTTCAAGCACACAGTTAATTCATATTTTCTCTTCATATTAATCGTTGATTATTTCACTATACTGCACTATTCTCTATCCTTGTGTGCTTATATTAAAGTCGAACTAACGTATAAGAGAAGTTTATTTTCGAGCGTTAATTCTTCCATCAAATCCTTCGCCAAGTTTAATAGGTATTTAAAAATATTATAAAACATTTTTAAACGTCACTTACAGGCATAGTTAAATAAAATCTTTACAATGTTTCGGTAATAGATTACGGCAAATCTATAATATATATAAACTTTTGGTTTTCTCGTCATTAAAATAAATTCGTCTAGCAAGCATTGAATTCGATTATTAGAAAAGAACAGATGACTGCCTTGGATGAACTAGAAATACCAGCGAAATTACGGAAGATTCATATATACAACTTCGAAGAAAACATTAATCATCATAAGAACATAAATGTGAAACAGAAGAAATAAATATCAACAGAGAGGTCAAACAAGGAGATTCACTTGTCAGTGCTATTTTGCAATATGGCAGTAGAACATATTACATCAGTAATAAACAGAGGTACAATAAGATCAAGAGGAGGCTTAATACTAATTTTTGAAAGATGAGATGTTATGGTCAACATGCTAGAAGAAATAGTGAAGGAAGGAAAGAAAATTGGGCTAAAAATAAACGAAAGAAAGACGAAAGTAATGAGGATAGGAAAGGATTTCAGAACTAAACCAATTAAGCTAGAGAAACATGAATTTTAAGCATGAACACCAGAAAAAAAATATCTGGCCTATGCTTATCTATACAGCAGAGACAATGACCGTGATACAAGAAGAGGAGAGAATGAGAGTTGCTGAGAGGAAAATTATGAGAAAAATATTAGGTATAACATGAGCAACAGATGGAAAATACTGAATGGGAACCAATTTGAAGATATTAGAGCACATAAAGGAGAGAATGTAGCTAGGAGAAATGGCTAGGATATGTGCGAGGAGCGAACCCAGAAAATGTAACTAACGTAATAATGGAATGGGAACCAGCAAACAAGGTACGTAGAGGTAGACCAAGATCAATTTGGAGATTTGGAGACAAGAAGTGAACGACGACCTAAAGAAGATTTGGTTTAAGAAACCCAGAGAACGAAGCCAGTGATCGGCAAAAATGGCACAACATCTATAGAGAAATAAAAAAATTACAGAGGATTGATTGATCATCTCCAAGAATTCAGATCTAGAAAGCTTTATTAAGCGGCGTTACCCCACTAAGGAGTTAAGTCACAAATATATATATATATCGTCTACATACTCAACATCTATGACATCGTCTAGATATTCAACATCTATGACATCGAAGTAAACTTAACCTTCATATTCTGTACAATATACTTTATTAAATATATTATATTTGATTTTTTTAATTTATTATTATTTATTTAGATTTTTTTCTCTATCAAAGTCAGAAATTTCTTGTATTTCCATACGTACAGTATTATTTTACAAGCCGTCACTTATCCCAAAAAATTCAATCTTTAATAACGCAATTGGGTTAGACACAGTCACCGACTTTTTAAATATTTGTATTAATCATAGAAGTTCACGAGTGAGGATGTAATTCCTTTTTCATATATAAAACACATTTTATATTATTCATACACCAACGCTTTTCACAGAAAAATGTTTAGAAATTGTTTGCTAAGCCTAATAATAGCTAATAATAACTGTTTATGTAATACAATAATAATTAGCTTGTTTTGACATATTAACAATAACCCCATTGTAATTTGACATTGTCAGTAAAAATATTAAATTTGCTTCAAAAACTTCCAGTTATAATTTTTTAGGTGTTAATTTTATTTAACCTAAGTTTGAAATGGGTTTGTCCAATAGAAAAGGAGCTTCCTGAAATTATTGAAAATGGATCCTCAATTGGTAAATATGTTTAAAAAACTCTATCCAAATGTATAAATCTCCAAGCTTTTCCTTAGACGACTCTAATCCACGAACATGTTTAAAATATTTTAAATAATTCAATTCGATGATTTTGATATTGAGTGAATTTAACAGTTCCAGCTATCGAACTTATAATTTTAAATTCAGGTTATTTAAGAAGCATCAACAAGCTTTCAGAATGTTGTTAATAATGCAAGTAACTAATTTTAATCGTAGCTAGTAGACTATTTATTTAAATTACAACTGAAATTATAAAGAAGATGCACATAAGAGTGAAACGTACTTTAGAGAAAGAGAAAAACAAGAGATCGATATTGCGTTCATACTTTTAACATTTCCTTTCGTATAAGAATGTACAGTGCACAATTCTACTTAATGAGACTATTAATTAACTCTTTGTATCCAATTAGTATCTGTTACTACACTTATTTAGAAAAATATCTCATAATTCTGGTTTATGCGTTCAACAGTTACGGTGAGATATATAATAAATTATGTTCTGAAAAAATATAAATATGTGCTTGTGGCTTTAATGCTTATAATGTGGGCAAAGGCATATCTGTGCTTATTAAAACTGACAATAATTTAAATATATGAAAAAATATAAATGCTAGATAATAATTAATTATACTAAATTCAAGATGATTGGTAGTTTTTTCCTCCTGAATAATTTTCGGTCCTTTTGGACACCGGAAATGAAGCCATTATTCACTTATACTTAAAAAAATATGAAAATATTGAAATTTCAACCATTTCAAAGAAATTGAGAAAGACTTACTAGTGGTGATTCACGTGAGTATTTACGCGAGGCATTGTATTATTGCATATTGGGTGATACTTTCGGGTTAAAGTTGTTAGAAAACTGTCACAAGTAACTTCTAAAGGTATGGGTATTTCTACTCCACCACATGTTTATGGAAAATGCTTATCTCTTTTGAAGAAATATTAGTCGGTTTGAAGTGATTAGAAAGCTTTCACAAGTAAGTTCGAAACCTACCATACAAAATTTCTAACCCACCACATGTTTATGGAAAATGTTTGTCTCTTTTGAAGAAATATCAGTCGGTTTGAAGTTACTAGAAAGCTGTCACAAGTAACTTCTGAAGGTACAGGCATACAAAATTTCTAGTCCCCCCACATACATGTTTATCTAAAATATTTGTCTCTTTTGAAGAAATATTAATCTGTTTGAAGTTATTAAAAAGCTATTAGAAGTAAGTTCAAAACCTATAGGTATACAAAATTTGTGTGCCCGTAGTACTAAAAATATGTTTGTCTTTTGAAGAAATATTAATCGGTTTGATATTATTAGAAAGCTCTTTAGTTTTGCCATGAACACTTGTGCGGTTCAATAAATTTGGATTAATATTTAAAAAGAAATATTTTCTTTGTAAAATTTAATTTTTATTTTTGAACTTTACTGTGGCAGATCTTTCATAGTTATAAGAAAATATGCTAAGATAATATAAAAGTAAGTCTGCAAAATCATCTAGCTTAAAGTAACAGTAATATGAATAGTTCCACGAGTATATGAAACGTTCTGAATATTTTGAGACCCCATAATGAGGTAATAAACCCAATGAATTTTTAAGCTTTAAAGCATGTTTCGTTAATATCTGCATAACAATGATACCCTTTGTTGTTTTTTAGGCATAGAGGTACTGTAATCTATCAGAAAGTCGGTATTATTGTCCTGCTATATTTTAGATAATTTAGAAATTTCTGGTATTTTAACGATATTAATACTTTTTTTTATTAAAATATTTATAGGACTATTCGCCGCCGTGGACGGTTAACATTAAAGTCGATATTCATTAAAATGTAACAACTAATTTTTAAATTATATATTACACTGTTTAACGTTAATAGATATATTAACTAAAATCACTTCTTGTTCATCATGAGTCAATATTCAGATTTAAGTCGTGCTTATTTTCAATGAAGAATGTACACATTAAATAAATAAACTATTTACAATTTAGTTTTCAATTCTATCTGTCATTCATTGTGAATTTATTCTTCGACTCTCTTTTCGACTATTTGAAATCAGCTAGTACAGCAATATACGATAGACTTCGGATGAAAGAGAAAAACCTAACAGAATATTTGGTTTTAAGAATGGAGATAGTCCTGAAATACGAAAACATCATAACCAGAATCCACTCCGCAACAAAGAGAAAAGCGTCAGGAAACATTGGGTCCAAGAACTGAGACATCGGTATAAAAAACGGGGCATTACACGTCACTATATCATTAAATGGCCAAACGGACCTAATGTTTCCAGTGCTATTTGGTGTATTAGAAAATAAGTTGTAAGTCGGGTTTTCCCGATACACTCTCTTAGAGGTAGTCCTCTATTACCTAGAATAATTTCGTTTTAAGTACATTCCTATGTTTGTAGTTATAAATAGGTGTTCTAAAGGTTTGTAAACGTTTGATAATGAGTTGAAACTAGTTACTAAAATTGCAATTAATTGTGGTAAAAGCATAGTAAAGCTATTGTTTTTATTTTCTATTTATCATTTAGTAGTTGTTATTTGCTAAACTTGTTTGGATAACTACAAGACAATTTGACGTGCGCCTTGCTGTATCGTTTATCTCATTGACCATTATTTAACTTTTTGGTTTTGCTTCTTTCGAGTAGCTTACTAGAATATGGACTTTGGAAAGTGAATTTGATTTCAATATATAACATATAAAGTACGGCAGTATGTAAAATTGTGACAGAGTGTTTCACTTCCAGCTATAGTAAATTTCTGTTTCGATTACACTGGTCAACAAATTTTAATTATTCAAATTTTCTTCTAGAAAGTATGTACAATTTTCGTTTCTTTTATAATTCTAACAATAGTGATAACAACAAAATTATTCTGGCGCATCAGGTTTTGGAAAGAAAAAATATTGAAAAGCTAATGAAATAATATGAATTAGGTTTGTATATTATATGGACCTGTATGGTACTGTCGTGTTTAAAATGTTTTTCTTCTTAATTTTCCTTTAAAACTGTTCTTCGGCACTTTCTGATATCAATGTCCAACAATAACCAGCAAGCATTTCACTGTTCCGCTTGTCCAGATAACGTTTTTCAATAACAAAACTAGAAGTATTTTATCAGGTTCAACTAGTGACTTTTGAAGTTAATTCTTTTGTCTAGGTATATACTGAGACCTGACCGGCCACTCTTTAACAATGTAGTGGAAATTTCTTGATCGAGTGTCCTACTCCCAAAGAAAACAGTAATTACTTGTATACTCTAGTTGTAAACTGAGTACAATCGCTATAACTTTGAGGTCTGCGCTGATATACCATTTATAGATTTTGTAATTAATTCTGTCTAAGAAAAAAAAACATATTCATACGTTTCTTTTAAGAGGATTGCATGGCCAACGAAGATGGATGGATAAACGTTTCCTATGTGAAGGACAGCTTTCAAACTCATTTCGGAACATCGATAAAAAACGCCGTTCTTCAGGATTGTGTTGGTGACCTAATGCCGACATCAAATCGTCGACATTATTGTAGTATGAAAGACCCTCGTCGTTATTTAATTTTAGCTGATTTATTATGTGTGGTCCGCCTCTTCAGATGGCAAATATTCATCATCGCTAGTTAAAAAGTTGACATTTATTTATTATGTGTGGTCCGCCTCTTCAGATGGCAAATATTCATCATCGCTAGTTAAAAAGTTGACATTTGCACCTTCTATTTCTGTAACATCATATTCTTCACTCGAAACATCTATGGGCCTTGGTGCTGATAAGGCTTCCGAATGAGGTATCTGGATATTATTAATTAAGCAAAAGTAGCAATCAGTTGAATGGTCCGTTTGTTCACGCCAAATCATAGGTCGTGCAAATGGCATAGCGCTTTTCTTACCGTTTGGCCAGCCCTCAGAGTAACAGCACAGCGTACACAGCAAATACTGGAAACCCAAGGCTTGATGTTCAATGGTTAAGCCAAAATAGTGAAAATAAAACTTTTCTATTAAAGCTGTAATATTCCGCTTATTTATATTCCACATTCATAACAGAAACTGTTTGGATTATTTATACACATACGCGACATTATGAAATAAAAATTCGTTCAGCTATTATAAACCGACTTACATTGAATCGAAAGCTGTAGCTCTTTAAATACCCACAGAGCCAGATATCTACCAATTTTTAATTTGATTGGTTCTAGAGCAAAAATGGGCGTTGTTTAAGTGCTCTGATGTGGGAAGCATGCAAAGGCATGTTCGGATATGTCCACTCAATGTTTGACAGAACAATATTTTTAGTAGTATCTTTCTAATATAAAAGTAACTTCGAGATTTTATAAAATGTAATGCGTTTTTTAAATTTTGAAAATCCTGACGTGATGGAGCAAATTTTCAATCAGACTCAGAATCAGCATGACAAATGACATGAACTACACGTATTAGCATATAATAAAACCAAACAAAATAACTAAATAAGTCATCTTTACTGATGATGCAGGTACGCACTATTTTGGACTTATGTAAGACTTTCGCTTAATATGAAATCGTTAATGTATTTATTTCATGTGTTCGGCTACCATCTTGCACCGGTCCCCAAAATTAAGTCTATTTTACAACTGTGTCCTTAATTTCTATATATAAGCATTTACTACGTAATAAGCATATATTTAACGTGGAGAATTCACTAGTAAAAATTACTTACGCGAAAATTACACTATTACTTAGTATTCTTTTATCGTGAATATACATACAGTACGAATTCTTAGAAGGAAATAAACCAGCCTTGCGAGAAGCGAAAGTAGAATCTGAAAGCGATTTATCGCCCTCAACGAAACAAAACGTTGAAGAATTACAAGCCGCATTATAAATTGCAAAGACAAATTATCGGTGTCGGCATATGCAGCTTCTTACCGTCACTTGGATATCATAGTACATACTCGTCTACGTTTACTAATGCAGCACTATAATATGCTATTCTAGAAGGTTATTATGAATCACATAAAGTCATCAATATCCCACTATTTTATAAATTGATTACAGGCATAAATACCCTTATTATTAAGATTTTTCTTGTCGATTTCGAAAAAAATAACATTTGAAAACAATTTTTAAATTTCCAGTTAATTGAAAACGTTGTCTCATTTGGAACTACTGGATTTGGTTTTCGTATAAAACGCATAATACTTGTAACACTGGTGTCTTTATTCTTCAATAAAAATTCTAGATTTATGGCTAGAAATGGAAAAAGATATCATTCATATGGTCACCTCGATTGTTCTGACATGATCAATTTTAATCGTTTAGAAAAATTTTCCTTAACACTGGCATGTGAACCTGGCTCTATTTTTCGAATAACTCATTGAATATTTTCCTTGAGGTCATTGATTGTTGATGGTTTGTTCGCGTGCACTATCTCCTTTACAAAACCCCCAGAAAGAAAGTCCAGTGGTGTTAAGTCACATGATCTTGTAGTCCAATTAATGTCATAATTTTGAGAGATAACACGATCTTGGAATTGTGACGTGAGATAATATAACTCAGGTGCATATCTCACGTGCTGTATGGCAAGTTGCATTATCTTGCTGAAACCACATCTGGTTCAAATCCTAGTTATCCATTTGGTGGAAAAAGAAATTGTTACGATAGCGCTCCTCACGTATTACAACTTTATCTTCAAAAAAGTATGGTCCGATTAAACCATCACTCCAAAATGGTCACTAAACAGTGCATCTCTGAGGATTCACTATTCTTTCGTGAAGAGCATGTGGATTTTCTTCACCCCAAACTCGAAAATTTTGTTTATTGACTCTTCCACCAAGATATAAATGTGCTTTATTGATTAAACAAATTTTGTTAACAGAAAACCAGGATGATCTCGTTTCTTACTTAACACCCAATTCAGAAATTTACGACGTCGCAAATGGTCTATAACTTTGAATTGCTGAGTCAATTGAATTTTGTATGCTGTCATATGCAGAACTTTCTTTGAAATCGGATGCGTGGTGGCTCTTGGAAAGATCCAATTATTGTGAACAACGTCGAATTGATGTGTTTGGATTTTCAAGTTAATTTTCTCTCACTACAGCAATATCGACATCTAAAGTCAACACGATTTTATGATTCCTACTTTCTTCAACAATGATATTTGGAAAATCATTTTTTTTATTTGCACTTAACAGCTTATTTTGCACCATTTTCATCGAGCGGTTGTTCCCTAAAATGTCTAGATCTTTCGGGATACACAAAAAAGAACCACATCGCCACATCTTTTTTGTGAATGTGTCTGGAAATATTCTTTCTCCAGTAGGGGCGTACCGATGAGCCTGTAGAAAGGCGAAATACGTATCTACGTCTCTGGGGAGAGATATGTTCAGACACGTTCACAAAAATATTAATAGTGAACCTGTATTTGTGTTCTTCACACCAGATTTTTAATAATATTTTATATTATTAAAAATACCTTTGTATTATACAAAACTGGTGGGGTTTACCTACTCATGTATATTTCAATTATTCTGAAAATTATTATTGATTTATTATTATATATTTTTGAATAATATAAAATATTGCAAGTTTGCGTACTGTATTTATCGACTTTCGTAAAAGTGGAAAGTATGTTGATTGAAAAATTACTCATATCAATATCCTGTTAGGCTGACAATATATTTATTGTGAACATTAACCCCTTGTATGTTATTTTCCGGTATTTTTCATTGGAAGATCATCTCGCGTATCAGAGATATCCGAAACCGAAATACAAATTACCATAATATGTCAAATCTGCCAAGCCAGCTGAAGAGTTATTATTAACTAAGGCCTGTTTTCCAGGAGACTAGCCCTCAGAAGCTAAAGTATATCGTTTAATATCGATGAGTAATACATATTTTATCCACGTGCAGGTAATATTTGTCATTAATAAATAGCTACATGATCCCAATGTATAATTTTAGACAAATATACAAGAGAGTTACTTTAGATTTACATAAATAATATTTAACGAACGACACTACCAACATCATATCAATCATAATATTTGCGCGAGGTTACAACACCATAGTTCGAATAATTTGTAAATTAAAACATTGCCTTTTATTTGCCCAAGCTTACTGCAGGACATTATAAAAAATATTTATTTAACTAAATAAATTTCAATCACATACGTAAGCACACGTAACAATAATTATAACAAAGAAATAAACAAAGGAAAAAGGAGAAAAGAAAATAAAAAATATGTAGTATATATAATAAAAAATACCTTTAGAAATTATGTTTGCATTGAGACACATAATGGTGAGTGGGCGCTTTCACCATGTTTGTTCTAGCCAGCGACTCTTCATAATTTTCGAGCGACAGAATAATGTTTTTGAAAACGTGCTAATTTCTTTAAGGAGGGTTTACACTAGAATGATCCGAAAAATTATGTGACATATTTATTACGTTTACGTCGCTTTGTGTAACTGAGTAGAATCTTTAAGTTGAAAATTAATAAAACTATATAAAATCATATTTTGTAAACTCCTAGCATAAAATATTCTTTCTAAGAAGAATCCAGTAGTTATATATCTGGTCTGGTAGGAATTTATTAGGAAATTCCATGTATTTCAAATACGATTAAATAAGTATGTGATATTTATGTAAGATTCAAATGAACATAACTTACATAGCGACGGAGCGTTAAAGTTCGCGGAAGCTGGAGGTTGGATGGTAGTGGGAGAGCTCTTTCACATTGTAACGTGTTCAGTGACTCATTATTAATACAAGTATAAAGTTTTTTCATAATTACATCTGTAATGTTTGAACTATCGCCGACCAAGCAACTCAATCATGAAGACGGTGTGAAATATGGAGAAAATCGAGTATCGTGTCGTTATAAAGTTCATTACACAGCAAGGAAAGTCTGTTCAAACTATACTGAAAAAGATGTCATCAGTTTACGGGAATTCTTGCCCAGGAAAAGCTGTGGTTCATAATTATCAACCTTTGGTTCATAATTATCAACCTCAGTTCAAGCAGGTCTCCATGCAGTGGCATAAAAAAGCCACACCACCGCCCAAGAAGCTGAAGGTGTCACAGTTTGCCGGAATACTCAGGGGAATATTCTTTTGGGACTCAGAGAGAATCCTGTTAATATATTACAAAGATAAAAGCGTTTTCATAACTGGAGAAAGATCGCTTCAATCCTGGAACGGTTAAAAGCAGTCATTAAATCAAAAGGAATGGGAAGATTGACGAAAGGTGCCCTGCTCCTGCACGACAATACTCCCTTCCACAAGAGTGGAGTTATGTTGGCTGCCCTGAATAAAGTGGGCTCCGATAGTTTGTTTCCAAAACTGAAAAAAGAACTGCGTGGAAAGAAATTTACAAGCAATGAAGAAGAAAAGGACGCAGTTTCGGCGTATTTTTCAGACAAAGATAAAACAGGCATACACAAGATAATTGAAAGGTTGGAAAAGTATATTAGGGTTGCAGGTGAATATTTGAAAAAAAATTATTTTCTCTCCTTTCTCCCATTTTCTGTGAATTTAAAAACGCTCCCTCGTATATATTTATATTTGCTATGCCCATGATGCCATGGACATGCCATGCTTGTGCCAGTTTTGGTATTTTAAATTGGATAAGGATACATTAAAACAATTTTGATAGATTAAGAGCTTAAAAATAAAATGAACTATTGTTTTGTTATAATCATTCTATGCTCATTAAGTAAGTGGCTATGGTTTCGACCAATTTGGCCATAAACAAATCCAGAGTTACATTTGAAAGACAAAGTATAATATTTATATTAATATCTAAATATTGCGGCCATAGTAGGGGTTAATAAATAGGTCATGGATGGGAAAACCCCAAACACATGATACAAGTCGAGTTGGTGGTACAACAATTTATATTTAAAGTGAATATAGTGATAGGCTAAAGCAATATGTATTTTGATTTGGTTTTATCATAATAGTAATTAATATTTTAATCAAAATTTTAAATTCATCTGCGCACTTTGAAAAATTAGGCATTCCAGGGCGTAATATAGGAGTTTAACTAAATTCTAATATCTATTTCAAAATGATCGTTTTCCAGTACTTATCGTCAGTGAAATTAAATTCTTCAAGTTTATCCGTCTGTATTTGAATGCCAGTTTTAGTGTGTTTATTTTAGATTAAAATTATTTAATTAATTTATATTTAGTAACTGCTAATATACTTTATTCTATTATGAGTTTCAATTTCGAAAGACACATTAGAAACAGCAAATGTTTATAATTTTGTACAATTCAATGATTTCACGTCTTGTATGTGGAAGAAGTATGTCTGACAGCATTTCTGAGATGGCGTTGAGATCGAGCAATTTTGACTACTTTTCCATTTTGTTTCAGTGAATATAGTCGTATTCAACAGAATTTTGTGGACATGTTTTCCATTTAGTATCAATGACGTTCTTCATAATTCCAACAAATGGCAGAAGTATAATTTCGTGTTTACTTTAGATGGCGGAAGATTGATTAGCATAACATGTTTTATTTATTATTTCTTGTTTCTAGTTTTAGGCACATTATTGAGGGTTAGTTAGATTTCGTTTCGCAGTTTGTAAAGTAAAAACGATGTATTTATAAAATTCGTTCGATTTCTGTCGCAGTTTGAAAAGTAAAAACGGTGTATTTATAAAATCCTTTACGTACTTATTATACAACTTGCTCTAGAGTAAAATGTAACCCAATTACAACGATATTTGTATAAGATATCTGCAATTAAACAAATGCAAAGTATCGCATAATTGTATTTGTTAACTGGTACTGCTTTCTTTAATGACTTAGTCAAACGTTAACAAGTTTCATTTTCAGTTAAATTTAGTAATTTTATTTCCTAGGAAAATTTAATTTACTAACTTAATACTTCCTACGGAACTATGTTTATTTGCTTCGATGTTTAAACATCTTTAGTATGAAATTAGTCATGTTTCTAGCTTTCTAGCTAGTATTTTTCAAGCTAATATAACTTTTAAATTGAATCAGGTTTAGAAAATTTAAAAACTAGCATCGAAATTAACTTAAAATTTGCCATGTTAGTTTAGTTACCAAGGAATTACTTAAACTTGCCCGAAAATGATATAATTACTGTAGAGAAATTATTGGAGAGGCATTCCAGCCAATTTCAGTGGAGCATTTAAGAAATGCTTTTTAAATTAAGTTTGCACATTGGGGTAAGAAAACACTGGATTTGTAATATTTTCTACGGTCACCGTGATGTTTAACCAAAGTTTAAGGTTACAGCTCAAAAGCGAAAGTGTTATACAATTTAAAAAAATATTTTGATAAACTGAAGCAAAATAATACTTCTTATACAAAACTTAAATTATTTTGTCGTTTTTTTTATTGTAATTTGTTATTTCTATATATTCTAACAAGTTTGTCATTCAAAACCAATCTATGTTGTAAGAAATGGCACCCGCTGGTTATTTCAAAATTTTGTAAATTTAAATTCGTACATGATAATTAAATGCTAATTAAATTTAGGTTTATTTTCTATTTTACTATCTATGGAAGTTAAGGTATTGATTTTCTTGTAAACATATTTAAGATATATGTAGTTTTTCAAGGTCCCTTCTAAAGAAATTTAGATACGATATTGAACTCTACTAATTATGAAATTTATATTCATTTACTTCTCCATTTTAAAATCAGCTGGAGCTGTATCTTTCAATGCTTGTCATTGTTTCTGAAATTTGATTTTAATTACCTTGGACACCTTAATAGATATTGTAACCACACTGAAAATTTTTAAATAGACGTACCTATACACTTCTACCTAAATTATTATAATATTTTTAAAATTAGTCCGAATTATACCGCCTTTTTAAATGTATGTCCTCAAAATAGGTTGTGTTTAATGAATTATTTTATTCTATGGCAGTCTAATCTTGAAATATCTTTTATTTAAAAATTTGTTAAAATTTCCATACCTATTTCATTATTGGATATTTATAATTCTGTGGCCCAATAAAATGGATAATTGTGGTTAATAGAAACGCTTCGTAAAAACATTTTTGATGTTTTTATAATTACATTTAAATGTGTTCATTTTACAAATACTATTTATACGCAAATAATGTGAAAATAATAATGATTATAAGGCATTCATTACTCTGCCACATGAACTACTATTTAAATAAATCTCACTATACTCGATTTGGTCGTGTATTGGAAGCAGTTATTCCGTTTAAGTACTTACGTTTATCAAAACGCCAAAACAGGAAACTAAGAATGAATTTTCTGTCAATTAGCCATGACACAATGTTCATTAGTTACAATGTTGTTATACTGAATTATGACCACTTAATGACATATGAAAATCGAGACTAATCGGTATTACAATATCAGTAAAAGGATGCCATATTTATCTTATCAGTCTACAGTTGAACGAATGTGATTGGTCTTCGCTCTCCAATTAAAAAGCTTACTGTCTAGTCCGTTATACTTTAAATTTGATAATGTTTTCTGGAGAGATAATAAATGAACTAATATTAGCCGCAGCTTCTTTATAATAAGTATGTATTGCCACTTAGGAACGGAAATTGACGTTTGAATTAAATTTCTATATTCAAATCGAGTTTTCTATCGTTTTTAGTTCGTTCTCTTTCATTGATTTGACGGTTTGATAATCAAAATGTCTTTTTACAGTGTGGTTGATATACAGTGATGGGCAAATGTGTGGAACCATGTAAATATCTGTTAAATTAAAAAAGAAATTGTAATAAAATTTTAGACACGTAAATTATGGACTACGAGCCATTATTTGAAGTATTTTTTAAATATACAGAGTGTTCAAAAATCTAAAGTAGTAAATTTATTCTTATTTAAATTGATTTTTTTTGCATTTTGGGATTCTCCATAATAACAAGATATCACCAAATAACACTTGTGGTTTAAAGTATTTTTTATTTATTAAATGGTAAGGAAGAGAAAATAAACTGCTCATACAAACAAAGACAAATTAATTTATGAAATTTTCAAAATTGGCGCCCCCTACTTCCTGACAGTAAGCCAATCTGATGTCTGGTGAAATGCTTCGTATCTTTTCATTAATTCTTTCAGTCAAATCTTGCAAATTTTTAGGTCGGGTTTAGATAGTCCCACAAGAAGTAATCTAGTGGATTAAGATCGGGAGAATATGCGGGCCATCCAATTTCGCCTCTATTTGCAATCCATCTGTGGACAAAAGTTCGATCTAATCGACCTCGAACGATAACTGAATACTGAGGGGGTGGCACAATTTGCTGAAACCGGATGTTTTGTCGAAGTTGGCCATTGTTGGCCAAGTTGGTTATTTAAAAGTTCTAAATATCTTTGACCATTAGAGTTTCTTCTATAAAAAATGGCCCTATTATTCTGCCTCTATAAATACCAGCCC
Organism: Melolontha melolontha; assembly: GCA_935421215.2. Classification (NCBI taxonomy): domain Eukaryota; kingdom Metazoa; phylum Arthropoda; class Insecta; order Coleoptera; family Scarabaeidae; genus Melolontha; species Melolontha melolontha. The sequence continues at coordinate 118,263,608 of OW285235.1, forward strand.
CCAAGTTAAGCTTTCTAGGGTGTTGGTATGCGCCTCTTGTATTCAGCGAGGATTACTCTGCGCCCAGTACCGACAGTTATGCCTACGAATAGTCCAGTTCAAATAAAAGGTTGCCTCGCCTGAAAGTACTATATTATTTATAAAATTGTCATTACGATTACAAATGATCATCCTTCATTCAGAAAACTCTTGCCTTTTGTCGAAATCATCATCAGATAGTTCTTGAACGAGGCGCACTTCATAAGGATAGTATTTTCCTTTTTTACGAATTCTTCCTACTGAACGACGATCAGATCGTCAGATCGTTTGTAGATAAATGAGGATCTTCTTCTACAGATATGGCAATACCTTGCGCTTTAATATCATTTGTAGCAGAATTTGTACGACACATTTTTGGAAAATTGCGAAGCCCACCATTTGCACTGGACCTTCTTAAAGTTTTGGTAACGACACTCCGCGAAATTAGCCGCCGATTGGAATGTATAGTCTTAAGAAGGTTACATACTTCCTCATGAGTTCTTGTCCTACCACCAAAACTGATCATCGTAAATATTTGTATTCTTTCTCTTTCATTTAATTCAACCATTACTGATAAACAAAAATTATCTTATGACACTTTTAAGTGCCACAAATTACTAGACATTGAGATAAAATTTAAACATTGTAATATTCACGTTAACTTTTTGTTCGATTAAAAAAAACAGTTTTTTGAATCGCTACAACAAAAGAAGAAATAAAAGAAATTGTAGTACTTACATTTCGAATTGTAAATAGTCCAGTCATTCTGTCCGAAAATAGGCCGTGAATTAGAACGAGATCCCATCCAGTCAAATTTTTTATATGTTGGCCGGGGAAGGGAGAGTCTTCTAATTTGAAGTTCTCGAACGAAACTGTTGTGACTATTTTCCGCTATATTTAGAAAATAAGGGTGGATTTTTTTCCGTTGTGACTCGGCTCCTCGTCGTTCTACGGGGAAGTTGTATTGTTACTTTTTGTTCCTTTTCTTATTCCCTAAAATTTATGTCATATGAGTTTTTCAACTAGCATCGCCCGTTCTCGAGAAATAGGCGAAAATAGGACAAAAATTTGGGGTACGAACTCGGTTTTCATTTTTTTCCTTCTTTATCGTCACGCATAGCGAAAAAATGTTTATCAACAAACTTGTAGAGCACGTTCCGTACCTACAATTCTATATTTTTGTTTTCCCTCCATCTCAGAAATTACAAGTTCTAGCGCGCCGCAAAAGTCGGCACGTCCGTCCGAGGTTTCGATGATTCCGCTCGTGAAGAAAGAGTGGCAAATTATGATTTTCACGATAACTTGGCTCTTCGTCGTCCTACGGGGAAGTTGTATAGTTACTTTTTGTTCCTTTTTTTATTCTCTACAATTTGTGTGAATGACTTTTTCACCTAACACCGTCCATTCTCGAGATATCGGCGAAAATAGGGCAAAGTTTGGGATACGAACTCGTTTTAATTTTTTTCTTCTTTATCGTCACGCATAGCAAAAATGTTTTTAGTCAAACTTGTAGAGCACGCTAGTACCTACAATTCGATATTTTTGTTTTCCCTCCATCTGTAAAATAGCAATACAACTTCCCAGTAGGACGGCGAGGAGCCAAGTTATCGTGAAAATCATAATTCACCACTCTTTCTTCAACATGGTGGCGCACGAGCGGAAAGATCGAAACCTCGCACGGACGTGCCGACTTGCCGACTTTGCGGCGCGCTAGAACTCGTAATTTTGGAGATGGATGCGTGACGATAAAGAAGAAAAAAATTGAGACGACATACGAGTTCGTTCCCCAATTTTCGCCGATATCTCGAGAACGGATGATGTTAGGTGAAAAATTCATATTACAAAAATTGTATAGAATAAAAAAGAGACATACAACTTCTCCGTAGAACGACGAGGAGCCGAGTCAACGGAAACAAAAATCCACCTTTATTTTCTAAATAGCGGCAAGTAGTCACAAGGGTTTCGGTGGAGAACTTCAAATTAGGTACTCCTGACCCACCCCAATAACTAATTTGGCTTGATGGGATCTCGTTCCAATTCAAATGTATTTAATGACTGGACTAAAAGGTTTTTTCAACGATCACATCTATGTATCAAACAATACTTATGATTTTGAAAATGGCGAGACATAAATATTCATAAAAATTCTGATTTTCGTTTGCATGTAAAATCTTAGTTAAAGTTAAATACTTTAGACCCTAAGTATAACTGTTTGTTGAAATCGTGTTATCGAGGAGCATCGTAAAATGTAAAAAAAAAAATAATTAAAAAAAGTACTTCAGTTCCTTACATTTTTTTGAATACACTGTATATTCAAAAAATACTTCAGATTATGGCTCTTCATCCCCAATTTCCGTGTCTAAAATTTGATTACAACTTTTCTTAATTTACATACTTCCATACATTTGCCCATTACTGTATTTATTATTGTAATATGTATACATTTAAATAGTTTACTTCGTTATTACTGTCCTTTGGTAGAAAGCAAAATTCTATATCCTAGCTATGAAGCCCTATTCTTGTATTACGGTTTAACATGTGTCGTCATTGTATAGCGCGCAGTCTCGCTCCAAAACTGAAATATATCCAGGACCATTGATACAGTCTACAAATGCTTCCTTTTTAAATAATTTTATATTCATCCAAATATAGGTTTTAATGATAGCTTATTTATTACGCTAAAACTTGAAACTCTATGCCATTTAGTTTTCATTTACAATGATACTTTCAAATATACTTCAAGTACGTGTTTATTATATACTCTAGCAACACACAAGCGTTAATTAATGCTCATCATCTCGTTCTTCTTGGTCCTCTTCTATTTTAGGCGGTAGCCTGCTCTTCTTTACGAATGTTATGGTATCTCGGTAGATGTCGACACCCAGCTTTCAAGCCATCTGTTTTGGGGACTTCCAGGGTCTCTTTTCCTTGCTGGTCTTTGGTCTCATAGAATTCTTATTAGTCTTCCACTTTCGGCTCTTTGGATGCGGTCTTTCCATTCTGTCATTCGCTTCCTTGTGAATTTTACGATGTCTATTATCCCGTGCTCGTCTCTGATTTCTTTATTTCGAATCCGGTCTCTTCTGTTTTTTCCGGCCATTGTTTTAAGTGTGTTCATTTCTGATGTGCGCAATAGTTGTTTCGTCCTTATTGTTTCTGCTCGTGTTTCCGCTGTATATGTCATTATCGGTCTGATGATCGTTTTGTAGATCTTTAAGGTTGACATGGAAATTGTGCCAAGATGTTTAAACAATAGTTCGTATCCAGCATAGAATATCTTGTAGTAAATATACCTAGGCCTCAAAATTTCACGTTTGAAAAAGCAGTTCAAGGAATAGCCGAAAGAGCAAAGATATACCAATTTGAAACTATTACTATGTCAAACTTAAAAAGAGTTATCAAATATATGAAGCACTCTGGATATGTTATAGGTAATGGAATAACAACATCGATATTAAAAGATATATGTATGATTTCAACCAACAGACTCCTTGATGTAATTAACGCATCACTACAAAATGGTTTTTCCCTAAATATTGGAAGACTACTTACATAATGTCTGTGCCAAAAGTGAGTAGAACTGGTCTCTGTGACGAATATAGACCAATTAATACTGTGCCATGTTATGAAAAGGTTGCGCGTGCGAAATTAATTGAATGACTATTGCAAGAGGAACCTAATTATGGCTCCGAACCAGTCAGATTTGAGAGAAGGACATTCCCGTGAAACGTTATTGGTTGGTATATGTGATAGGTGGTTAAAAGCAATAGATACTGGTCAATTAGTGGTAGTGGTATTTTTAGATTTTGGAAGGGAATTTGAAACTATCGACAGATAATTATTGCTAAGAAAATTAGAAAAGATAGGTATTAGGGGAAAAGCTCTAGAGTGGATCGGATCTTATTTGGATAATCGTCATCAGGTGGTCAAGTATAATGGCGTAATGTCGCAAACAGTAACCGCTCAATACGGTGTTCCTCAAGGTACTGTGCTTGGACCATTGTTATTTTACTTGTATGTAAATGATGTAATATCTAGAATCAAAAATTGTGATGTACGTATGGTTGCGGATACTATGTTGTACGTATGTGGAAATTAATTAGATAGTATGATAAAAACTATTAGATCTGAACTCTGGTTAGTTTATGAGTGGATGTGCGATAATTATATGTGTTAATATTAAAAAATCAAGTTTAGGATTATAGGCAGTAAGTACAAATTGAGTAGAGTTGATATGAGTCAAGTTAGACTATATATGGACAAGAATCCGATTGAAAGAGTCGATAGAATGAAATATTTAGGAATACTTTTAGATAATAATTTACTGTTTAAAGACAATACTAAGTACGTCATGAACAAAATGTCGAAAAAGGTTATTTTTCTGGGTAGAATAGGGAAGAACTTAAGCATGTGTGTTAAGCTTCTACTGTATAAGTCTATAGTCTCTCCGCATTTTGATTATTGTTCCTTAATATTATTTAATCGAAATAAGAATGAAACGCAACAGCTACAAAAAATTCAGAACAGAGCAATGAGAATTATTTTAAAATGTAATAGGTATAATCCAATATCAGTAATGTTGAGTATCTTGAATTTATTAAATGTACGTCAGACAATAATATTCAAAAGTTTAATATTTATATATAAACTTAGAGCTATATTTTACCACAATATTTGGCAGATAATATCTTATTGATTAGGAATGTTCATAACTATAGTACTCGCGGTGTGAAGAATTTTTACATAAGACACCTATAGAAGAACACAGACAACTAGAAATGTTTTGGTGAGTGGTTTTAGAATATACAATAATTTACTATATGAAATAAAAAATAGTGAGAATATTAATATACTTAAGCGATTATTAATTAAAGTATATAGGAACACAAAATGTGATTAGTTAATAGTAAATTTATGTAAACATATGTTTTTGTAAAAAGTTAATTGCTTAATGAAGGTATTATTATTATTTACTTTGCGTTCCATTCTTAGGTACTTGTTCCTGCATATCATGTCTATCGCACTCCCGTCATAAGCTGTTGTCTTACTTCCTGATAGTTGTTTCTGTCGCTCGATACCTCAATTCCCAGATACTTTACACTCATCACTTCCTGTCCTATTTTCAGCTTGCATCTATCTAATCGGATCTTTAGATACCAGTAATGATCCTATATCCGGTCATGACCTTGACACCTTCAACTAATTTGCCCATTATTCATTCAGTTAGAGATACTTAGGCTAAGAGGGCTCCCCTGCCGAATGCCGTTGTGAATTTTTACTTCATGTCATTCCCGTTCCCGTTTGTATTCTTGCTGTGTAGTTTGTGTATATGTGAAGACATATACACAAACTACACAGCAAGAATACACAACTGATAAAAGAAGTAGAAGTACTTCTTTTATCAGTTGTGTCGGTGTATCATTGTCTTCAAGTATTGATATCACGTCTCTTAATCGTACCCGATCGAATGCCTTCATTGAGTCTACGAAGCACATGAAGGCTGGCGGTTTGAATTCAATCGCTTTTTCGACTATTTGACGTATCACAAATGTGGATCGACAGTGGATCGACGATTTAATCTAAAACTCTGTTGTTCTTTTCTCTTGTTTAAATATCATTTTAGTTTCTCGAGAAATATTTTCGTGAATAGCTTTTGGGTTGAACATAATAAGGTAATCTTCGCTGATGATAATTAGTATTTTCGAAAAACATACTTATTGTAAAACCCACAATAAATATATGCAAAAATTTACGATACTGCAGCTACCGTTTTTAAAAAATATTTATGGATTGCCGAAAACGAGCTTAGTAGTAGTTGGGAAACGTGAACTTTAAACAAGAAACCATAGATGGTATACAAACGTTTAATTTTTTCACATAATCACCTTTATTACAATCTTAAAATCAGCGGTATTCCAACTTTATGCCTTTAAAAAATTAGGATCTTCGAAACTCTGCAAAATTAACCTTTTTTTCTGAGATTGGATGCTAATCTCCGCCTCATAAGCTATTTTTTCAGGTCCGGGAATCAGTTGCCAGATCTGGCGAATATGACGGATGAGACGATAATTCTAAATTATTTATGAATACTTCTCCAGGAAATAAATGAATTTAATTTGGAGAAGGAAGTGTGTACGTTACATTACACCTAAGAATATTTAGATTATTGCTAAATAAATAATTTAGACAATTATTGCAATACAGGTATAAGTTGACATTTTAATTAAAACTCGATCGATAATAAAATTAAATTGGAAGTTAGATAATGTCATCTCTAAATACCTAATCCCAGTATTTAATGAGAAGCGATGGATTGATGTTTATTAATCTACTCTTTGGTACTACAATGTTCAATCTACTTTGGGCATGGTCCAGTTCGAAAAGTATTAAATAATATGCATTCATAGCATTTAAATCCATTGTGATAAACATTGCATTCCAACAATTCCAACTTATGCACTGATAATGAATTGTTGATATTGTCTAAAGCCTTAGAAATATCGGTATATACCGGGTGCCCTTGAAATAAAAAGACAATGTATGAAAAATGGAAAGATCTAATTACATATATATAATGATAAAGATATTTAAACTAATATTGTCCCGTCACTGTGCGATCGACTATATTATAAAAGACGATATCTTAAAGTTGACCGGCAACAATAAAGAGAAAAGTTTTGTTATTATCTGTCTCATGCAGCTGTTGCGTATGTAAACTTACGCTATAGCGTATGTGTGTGCGAGGTATTTATTATTTATACACATTCAGAATATTTTGAATTCATAGGCGTCACGTAATACAATTTTCAGTCTTCTTAATTTTAGGGTTCACATAGGAATGACAATATTTTGGATTTATGTTCTATATAATTATAAAACATAATTATAATAATAATAAACATATAGAACAGTTTCCATTTATAATACGTTGTCTCTTTATTTCAAGGACAGCTTGTATAATGTCAACTTGTACACACTCGTCAAAGGTGTTAAGATTGTATTAAGTAAAATTTGTCCGATTAGTTAGGGTAGATTTTCGTTCCATAAATCCATGCTGATCAACTGCAATATTTTGGACCAGTTAGTAAATACGTGAGTAGAGAGTGCTGCTTCAAAAATTTAATGAAATTGTTAAGAATAGAAATAGGTCGATGATTCTTAATATATTTAAGCAATCCATTCTTAAGGAGTCGACACACCTTGTTACATACAACGCCAAGTTAGAGATAATAGTCAACGGTAACACTAGTACGATTCTACAATTCCGAATTAGAAAACTCGGAATATCATCCGGATCAGCGCCAATTTGTTTTTTATCGTTATATTCACGTTCTGTTAAACAGAGAATGTTGATTAAAGGAGGGTGATTGCAATCAACAGACGGCGCACTCTTGATGAAGCTGTTAGTATATATGGTCGCAAAGTAGTGTGCAAAACCATTAACTATATCCTGCGAACTATCATAAAACAGTGACTCAGGTATCCCAGACTTTCTATTTTTATTATGAATATGCGACTAGAATTTTTTATATGCATGACAAATATGCTGTTTTAATTTGTTTTTTTTTTACTAATCGTCGTAAAGATTTATATTGAGAAAATATATTATGGTTTTTAGGGACGTTTATTCTGCTTAAAATAATAAGCTTTTAACTTGATATTTCCACTCATTTGGGATATATCCAAGTTATATACTGTATCTTATAATATGAAGAGGAATATAGAAGTTTTAACTCTTAGTGGAGATATTACAAGAACAACTTACATGCATCACATACAACAAGATAGAGAATGAATTGTTGTATGTGCTAATAAAGGAGAAGATTGGACTACGTTGGCTACAGCATTAGGAATAAAGTATAAAACAGCGTTTCACTGGGTTCGTTCGGGCCGACAGGAGATGTTACCAAAAGGTGGTAAGAAACCCAAGTTGTTAATTGAAAAGCAAATTGAGCAAATTATTTCATGGTTAGAAAGATATTGTACATTAGCGCTGAAACAGATTAAAAACAAAATATTAAGAGAATATCATGATGTGTCTATTTCTACTATGGGAAATTACTTAGCAGAAAGGCTGTTAACTTTAAAAGTGTACATAATGTGCCGTTGAATGTGAACAATAATGAGAACAAGGAAAACGCTCACAATATGTAAGGGTCATAAACCAATACATTCAAGCAGGAAAACAAATAGTTTGGATAGATGAGACAAACTTTAATCTATTTTGCCGTAAAACACGCGGTCGTTCGAAAATTGGTAACAGAGCAGTACAACTCCTTCGGGCATCGAGAGGTCCGAAGGTACATTTTATAGGAGCGATTGTTTCAGTTTTTCAGTTCATTTCTATGGAGCATTGCCGGGGTTCTTTTACAGCAGAATTGGCTAATATTGGTTAACTACAATGTTGCAACAGTGGCAAGATATGGGTAATCAACTAACAGACTTAGTAATTGTTTGTGATAATGCCCCATGTCATTCAATTTTCGAAATAGTTGTAAATGAGATTTATAATAATGGAAGAGCAACTTTACTAAGATTACCTCCTTATTGACCCATGCTGAATCCTATTGAAACTTTATGGTCAAAAATAAAAGCCAATGTTAAATTAACACTACGAATTCCAAACGTAAATGCTCCTTATGTTTGGGAACAAAGATTAGTATATCCGGAACAAATTATTGACCAAGCCAAAACAACGATAGTTGGACGAGATTGTGCTCGTGCCGTTCAGCACTCTACCATATTTTATGCTGCTGCTTTGATATTGGAAGATATGGGCTGTTGGTCAATAACGTTCTATGTACATATATATACAATAATTATGTATATGTTTTAATTTTATTATACCTTGTGTGTATATATTAAATTTATTAATCTCAATTACAATTGATACATTCTGAAATCAATCTTACTAATATGATTTACACTTGACGCTTTCTGAAGTAAAACTCGTTAATATGAATTATATCTGAAGAATTCTGAATTACAGCTGGAAATGGTGTAGCACTAAACTTGACGGCTCCCTAAATTTGAGATGAACTTCTATTTGTTATAAGTTTCTGGACTAGATTTTAGTTTGTTCTGATTTAAGTTCTCAGATTAGTAAGTGAAGATATGAATAACAATTTTTAATAAGACGGTAAACCATGAAATCATTATTAATTAATATGTACTAAACACATTCATTGGATCATATTCAATTTATAGTAAAAGTATTTATGAAACAATTTTAGTTACGAATCTTGTCTACTTGAGTATAAATCAATAATAATATGAGTATATTATCAACAGTTATACTATTTATCTCGACAAGATATTCTTTACATTCCAAATTAATAATATTTTTTTTTATCGTGTCCTAAATTAATTGTTACCAATGATTATCTAAAGAATTCAGCAGACTGCGCTTATAATTATGTATATATACATACATACTTGATATTTATTCTGTTCGCTCACAAGATTTCTTTGAGTGTACGGATACTATAAATTTAAATAAAAGTTAACGCAGCATGACAACTATGTGTGCAGGAATGCGTTCAGACGATGTAGGTATTCTTCCAGTACGTCACTGTCAGTTATTTTTCTTGTTGGTTCATTATTACACAAGCATCGTACTCGAAGTAATAATAATTAGGACTCACCTTACTAAAATTAAATTTACTTTCATACTCGTATAATGTTCTACATATTCACTTTCGGTTAAGTTTCGACTGTAAACAAACTTTTATATTCTATATTTATGAATACAGTTTAATTTTTGAAACCGCAAACCCCAATACTTATATTAGAGAAAAAAAAGTATGATAAACAACGGAAGTATGAGGATCAGTAAATATAATTAGGCAGATAAATTTGAGTATATTTCACGATATTCAATAAAATTATAAATTCTAATTATACTAACAATTTTACATTTTCACAAATAGGAGCAAACGAGGTATAATAATACGAAAAAAATTCAAATATTGGTATCAAGATATGGTAGAAAATATTTATTTAAGTAGTTATTATTTTAGGGCTTTTCTATTTTTTGGTATTATGTACAATTAGGGGTGCAGGTCGCAATGTGCGCTTAACATTCCCAGCTCATGTTCAAAGTATATAAGATTAATCAACAGAGCGGTTATGTTTGACGTAACTTACCTTCTTATCTTACTTCTTTTACATGAAAAAAAACTACATTATTAGATATTATAAATAATCCAACAATGGATCTAAATTTGTATTCAAAAAGTAGATTATTTTCTTTCAATTATTTGAGGTATCTCTCTTAAGTTAAAAATAATACCTGCTGAAAAAAGGGATCCTTCATTTCTAAAATAAGTTCAACACCACAGCAGTCAAGATTTACTTTGGTTAAGTTTTCTTTTCGAATACGACATACATTTTGATCATACTTTTAACTATACTTTCAATTTGTATTTAAGGTCATTAAGTAAGAGTAGTGATGTGATGCGGTACATTATTATTGGATGCCTGTTATACGTTCTTCTTTGGCGTTTTAGCGCATGTAAAGAATTATTCATTGACTATTGTGTACGTTAGTATTGTTAGTATTGAATGCAAGTATAATGAATTGGAACTTCTAGCAGAATTTTATTCTCCAGAGATTCTATTTGCATGCAAAATTATTCATATCCTGGAATAAACATTATTAAATTTGCGCGTAATCTGCCCAGGATATCTTGGGCGCCTATGATGTTGTAGCACTCGTACCACTAATATATCCATGTTAATTCTTTTATCAAACTTTGTTAACGCATTCTGTAGTATGTATAAGTATAACAGAAATATGTTTAAAAGAATGTATAATCACATGAAATTAACAAGTTTTGGCCTTCTATACATTCCAGTTAGTAGCTAGTTTAGATAGTGTCCTTTAGTTTGTATCTGTAATTAATGTGCTTGAACTTATTTTAAACGAATGTACAGTCAACTGACTGACTTAATTTCAATTTAGGAACTTAATTAGTAGCTTTTTTTTAAGATGCGGTGATAAAAATGACATGAGTTGGATTGATAATAATTAAGTGATGATTGTAGTGCCATGAAATTGACTAAAATTTATATTTCTATATATTTTAAATAATAGTATTTTTGTGGTGATAACACCCTATTGTTGCTTATCTGCTGTTTATATTTTGATTGAATTAACTCGTTTTCAGAAGAAGTAATTTTGGAGGGATGATTCAATTTCTTTTTCTGTTCTCTTGTTCCTAATCAATTGTAATGCATAACAGTATTTTGATTTTAGAATTAAAAGCCTCGTTGTGACGATTATATTTACAGTAATAAAAATAAATAAAAAAAAACGGAAAAAATATCTCTGGAAATATGCAGATAATGAACGTAAAAATTAAAAAGCGGATATGGCATGTATATTTTAGCGAGCATTTGAATAATAATCTGATAATGAGAGTAAGAGAAATAGAGAAATAGAGAGTAAGAGAAATAGAAGAAGTTACAGGAAGAATGAAGAATAATGAAACTCCTTGAATTAAGCAGAATGTGCCAAATATGGAATAACTGTTTAAATCATAAAGTAGCCTACCTTATCAGAAACCTTTATGATAGACGAAATGACAAAGGATTGGAGGAAAGTGATAGGATAGCAAAAGTAACGGATTGAAAAACTAATCGAGCTCTTGTGGGAGGTCAACGAGGTGAAAATGGTACTAGAATGATAACACTTAGTTTGACGTCATGGATGTGCTAAAAGAGTTAGTATTCCTTGTAAATTCTTCTAAATGTAATAATTAAAAAAACAATAGAAGAAGGTGATATAAATAGAGGTGAAACTTTAAGAAGAAAACTAAATTATTAGATATTATAATATTAAAAATATAGATAATAAACTAGGAGAAGAGCAAACATATGGAACTCGTGGTAGAAACAATTTTTGTACTACAGACATTAAAAGCAAATAGAAGCTCATGCTTCTATGATATTGAATTCGGTCTATTGGTAAACTATAAAGCAGAGGAGAAAATTGGAGTAAAATCGAGACTAGCGACTATAGAAATGTTACTGACTCTACGAAGACTGGAACTATTACAGTGTACGGAAAGACCTGTTGTGGTAATATGTATGCTTCAGAAATTTGGGTGACTTATTTCCATGACAGGAATAATATATTTAAGGAACAGAAAATAACCGAAACAACGAAAAAAAATTGGAGGACTGCAATGAATGAATCGAGGCTGAAATAAGAAAGGAACGAAAGTGATGAAGGATATGCGGAAAAATAGGATTATAAATTGGAGCATAGTCGCAAGATGCTACTACTATAAACTATAATGAAGTAAATTAAATGCTAAGTAATGTGTATGACTACACTGTCATTTTATTATATAAGAAATAAATGTCCATATTTATATGTTAATTGCTTCTTTAGATAGAAATGCTTAGCCTGAGAAATGAAATTCTTTTGACTATTTAGTATTAATTTGTTTGTGACATATACTGCGTCAATCATTTAGTCATGAAATCAAACTCGAAGTCACGAATCATTCCGTAAATCCAAATGTTCAAAATATATTTTCTTAATTGCTTTTATTAAAATGTATTATCTTTATTATGTACGAAGATGTGCTCAGGTACAAAATATATTAAAGCTGTAGTCTAATCATGTTAAGCCGATAGAGACGCAATTATAGAAGTCATGAAATTTAGGTGTATAAATTGAGATAAAGTAGAGCGATAAATCTAAATTTCTTTCGCTACATTCACTACGAACGCAATTTAATTTCAAGAAAATATACTGACCGACTGGTGTATTTCCAAGCACATATAGTTATAAAAATTTGGAATTCCTTTTTGTCATATATGTATATATAATCCATTCGAACCTTAGGAAACACTATAACGCTTATGGAAATACCTCAACAACGTAGCCACATTTTGTATAATACTTGAATAATGTTAACGCAAATGCAATATAAGGTTGTGAAACTTGATTTGATATCAAGATGTTCAATAAACTAATTTAAGTAATTACTAAACTAGAGATTCTGATGGTTATCATTGGAAATTTCCGTGCTTTAAATCTTTGTGATGGTATCGTTTGGTATTTGATTGGCTGGCACTGCTATAAGATATTTCATGTTTGAAACTCAAATAAAATAGAAGAGGACAAAAATAAATAAACAGACAAATAATGGCTTGCGACAACAAGAAACATAACTAATTTTTCAGTCTTTTATTGTTTGATAGAATACGATATTGCACACTAGTAAATGTGAGTCTTATTGGATTAATTGTATAGCAAGTAAGAAATTTTGCCTTATGAGGAGAACCTGTACTGCTTTCTAAGTTGTCAACAGACTATAAAGTTAGTTATTCAAAACAAAAACAAATGTATTAAATTTTTAATTCCGCTTTTGAGTTATTGCATAATCTTGGCGTTTGTGCTTTCATCTTTACTAGAGCTTGAGACTTCGAAATTTTTAAGGCCTTATAAGCCATCTTGATGCAGCTCTGAAAGAATGGCTTGTATGCTATGGCTTTGAATAATGGCAACACCGTTGGTACAGGCCACTTTTGGGGGATAATATAGAACGTAATAAAAGTATCATTAAGTCATGAAGTCTGTACTGAAAATCCCTCTTACATTTTACCAAATTTAATAAGTCTTTTATTTATTTATTTGACATATTTATAAAATTCATATTTTTCAAAAATTACTGGTATTAGTAAAATTTAAAACTTACAGCAAATATATCAATGCCAGAAAATAACTAACTCACCGTTCTATTATGGAGCAGTCCTTTACCTTTTATATTTATACAACATATTATTTCTATTCATGTTCTTAGAGATAATAAGGTTGGAAAACTGCCAGAGTGACAGATATATGGCAGAAGGTCCCCGTGTTCACTTCAAACCACCTGTTAGTCGAATAGACTTCATTACATACATACCAATTTTATGCGTTTTAAGACCGGCGTCCTGTTTGCGTCTGTATGTATAAATTGCCAGCGCTGGGCAACAGGTGGTTCCTATTTCTTAAATGTCATGTTGAATAAAATCTGTAACTTTCTTCGGAGTAGATATTTCCTATTTCAAATGTGAAGTAAGATTGTTTTAGTATTCTTAGGATTTTAAATTAAAACCATCATGATTTATACTACTAAATATTTTTTATGTTTCTCAAACAATATTGATATTTTTGTTCCTGCTTGTCTTCGTTACAGAATGACCAGCCAATTATTGTTGCCTTAATAAATATTGACTCCGATTAAACTAGAAGTGTTCTCGTAAATGAAGAGTTTTATAGTAATTAATAAAAAATATGTAATGGGTATATAACATTTAATTTAATTTTTATATTTAGTATGCACAGAACATGGGTAGCTATTCATGTATATAAAATGAATACTTACATGAATATTGAATCAATCACTATTTATTAGGAATATTTTTAGTCGAACCGATGGCTAACAAACTACTGTTTATGTAACTCTGGTTTTCACACGCAAGGATTCATATTCTGTTACTTGAATAAGTAAGACAGTTTCTTAAACTGACTTGTACACTTTCTGTAGGAATTATATTATTTTAAAATCATGAAGTCGAGCGAGCGAGAAAAAAAATTGAAAGCTGCAAAATTAAATTTGACAACTTTAGTGTAGAGATATACAGATCATGGTTTAAAGAATAATTACCATTGAGTAAATTCCAAAAATAATGCGCCCTTCTCCTATGCATGCAGGCTGATCCAAATTAAGTGTTCACCATTAATAATCATCGTTATTGTAGGAGCTACATAGTCAGTTAAATTGGGAGAGTGGTATTCCGCTGATTACGATAGTGAAAACAGAAAAACTATTGAACGTGTAGGTTCTCAGTTATTTTAAAAAATGTATATTTCTCTAATGGAACACTCAGTATAATATTATACCAATCGATGCAAAATAAATTGCTTAACAAAAGTGTTTATATGCGGATAGCGTCTTGGAGTTCATTTTCGGTGTTGAATCTCGTTTTTTATGTCTCGTTTTTTCCATATCCTCAAAAATAAAAGTCTAGAGGTGTTATGTTAGGCGAACGAGGAGGAAAACGAACTGGGCCATGGGTGGCTATCCACCTATCTCAAAAGAGTGTCTGCAGAAGTGTTGGATCGGCTCGATAATTATGGGCAGGTACCATATCCTGCTGGAAATAAACATTTGCCCAAGTCGCTAAATCAACATTGTCTAGAAATTATTCTAGTAATAGTCTGAAAATTTCTAGATACCGTTCTCCTGTTAAGGTGCCGTGATAAAAATATGGACCTACAATTGTGGATCCAAACAAACCACACCAAACATTAATACTAAAATGTCTCTGTGGATTACGCTGTTAAGCTAATAGAGGATTTTCTCTACTCCAATAATGAATATTCTATCTATTATACATACCACTAATTGAAAAATTTGCCTCGTCACTCCACAATACTTATCGGGAAAAATACGGTGAAAAATTGATGTTTCTTCAAAATTCTAAATTCGTAAAAGAAATGCCGGTTTCTCTAGATAACTGTCTTACCGAATTTCTAGGATGCACTTCAAAATATATCAACACGATAATTTCCGTTTCTTCGAAAGTTATATATTTTTTTTGTCCTTTTCTTGTCAAAAACATTTTCGTTACTTATCGCCCAGGAAATAATTCACTGTATCGTTGCGCTGCTCTTTTGCAACTTTTTTGACACATCAAATATGTTTACAGTATGTCACATCTTTCAATATGTGAGAAAGGTATTTTCAAAACAATTAATAATAAATTGTCGCTATTAAGGGTGCAGTTTACTATTTTCTCACACACAATCGGAATTATTTTGAGAAACTCTATCACACTGTCACTTGTATAGGCATTCCACGATATGAAGACGTGCACGTCATTTATTGAACTTTCGGCATGACAAATCTATAGCAAATAAAATACCTATGTACACCTGATAAAATTCAACGTTAATATCGCCGTATAAGTTTGTATGACTGAGAAAGAAGCGTCCATTGATAACCAATTTGTCAATTGGTCATTTGACAAATGTGTTCTGGCATTTGATAATTGTGTTCTGTCATTTGACAAATTCCGTCATTTATTTTCCTTGTTGTTTGTCCGAGTGCTTGAATTCTTTGCCGATTGGTATGTAATTCCAAGCACTGACGCCTGTCTGTCAGGCTTGTAACGATCTCATTCTTGTGAAAGCAACTATTTGTATCTTCTGAGTATTAACTTATAGCCGTTTTTTTATGTCAGCTGACAATGATTTTTTGGGCAACTTGCGCTCGTTTTGAAACTCTCGTACTATGTACATAGTCAGCAATTATTAGATTGTTTTCGCATCTCAGGTAATAGGATACTACTTAAGGAGATCACCTACAAAATAAATGATAGCACACTCCCCCTTGTGAGCAATTTTCACCTACCCCGACCTCAATGGAGGATTAGTCCAGGACTTTATTATATTATCCGCCTCTCTAAACACGTCTTCACTCATCTGTCTACCTACAACATGTGCCACAATCTAATGATTAAATGCCATGTTTTTATAATTGAGCTTGACAATTAGCCATATTAATCACGTAATAATAAAATAATTGCAACTGATACGAACTTTCATTAAGAAAAAATCCTATTTAAAACTTATTCACAAGTTGTTTTTTATATTTGTCTACAAAAAAAATACGAAATATATATACTACATACCCACTCGACAACCTCTCTAGTACGTATAACTTTTTTGCATGGATGATGTAGCAATATTCAGAAATAACGTAGGTCATAATATCAGAATTGCGAATCATTTGAATTAACTTTAAAGTCTCTAGATACTTGTTTCTGGTTGTACTGCCAATCTAATCTGGTTTTTTATTTTCACTTTGTGAAACATGAATTCAAACATAAATGCACACATAATCGAACATGTAAGAAATGTGTACATGTGTTACAGTCTTGACAGGACACTTCTTAGGTGTTTTCAATAAACAGCGTGTTCTGTAAACAATATGTCATTTGTAACAATGACTGCTTGAAAGAGGTCATGTCAAAAGAGTGATGCATTACTATTTTTGGAAAGCGTATCATATAATCGATTTTGACGGTATGTAAACAAGGAAATGTTTCTTCATGTCGGACTTAGTATATGTATGTCTTGAAGAGTTGTAAAACCGTTCTAGCGTGAAGTCATGGTGATGTGAACAGAATAACTAAATTAAATAAATTTTGTTGTGGTTTAGTCATATAATACTCAGTCGTCAGATTAAAATGTCTTATACAAGGTGTATTCAAAAAATATAGTTTCAAAAATATTAAGCAAGTATTGCGTTACTTCAGTTTTGCTTTAATATATATCTAAACTTATTTAGATATTTGAAATTTATTAATTTGATTACCCCAAAATATTCTTCCACGTCTTTTCCTGTTAGGTTTGCTATATTGTCGTTATTATAGTTTTTCCAACAATTAGCTTCAAAAGACACATAGATTAATAGATAGACTCATTGATTGCATCACAAACACATACTTGGTAGAAAATCAGATTTAGATACCTTATTTTGCTTGCCCAAAAGTGAAATTTCTTTAGGTTTGATGTCTTTTATTATTTTTTATATTTGATTATATTTTATTGATATCTACTAAGTAGTTAACTCAAGTCTTTACAAGAACCTACTACGTACAAGATTGTATTGACATGTGTTAAAATAAAAATTTAATTATATATATATATATATATATATATATATATATATATATATATAATATTTTCGTGACCTTGGTATGATATGGTAAACTCAATCAGTCGGCGATTAAAGGTCTGTTTTACTTCAAAGTACATATATATATTTAAAAAAACCCTACATGTTTCGGCAATGATGCCTTTATCAAGGATATAAAATATAAATCTATATTTTATATCCTTGATAAAGGCATCATTGCCGAAACATGTAGGGTTTTTTAAATATATATACTTTGAAGTAAAACAGACCTTTAATCGCCGACTGATTGAGTTTACCATATATATATATACATATATATGTGTATATATATATATATATATATATATATATATATATATATATGTATATATATATATATATATATGTATATATATATATATATATATATATATACACACACACATAAGTGTCCCGTATCGTTATGTTACTTCGTTATCGTTACTTAATTTTAAGTAACAAGAAAGCAAAACTTGTATACCAATTTTTATATGTTTCAAAGTTACAGATCTATGAATGTGATAGTCAGATCATGAAAAAAATGTAATCCTAAAGTCAATACAAACTGATTTTATTTAAAAAAAGTTATACGATTCAATAACAGGCCTGTGATTGTTAACGTCGCATAATAAAATGTTATCCTAAAATAAATAAACACGTGTCGTAGTGCACACAGTAATTTCTTGGAGCTCTACAAAAAAGAGTACTGGAAATTGATTTAAGATAAAGTAGGTTCTTACTTATTTCGTAAGTGCTGAACAATGAATATCATACAATTAACAAATGTTCAGATGATGCATTTTTTAATAAAGGATTATATTACGTTTCAGTTCATACAACAGCTTATCAGTGAGTGGACACGTTTTCTTTATTCAAAATGTCTTACCGATTTTCTTTTCAAGAGTATGCGGACATGCATTTTGTGTATGGCTACTGTGTAACGGCAGTGCACGTCAAGCCGTTATTGAATACCGAGATCGGTTTCCCGATAGGCGCATTCCTCATTACAGAACGTTTCTGGAAGTACACAGACAATTTCGGGAATGCTGACTACGTGATTATCTTTTCGACCGAGGAGTAAATTTACCAGCAGACTTAGAAAAAGAAGCAGTAGCTATTATTACAAGGGATCCAACTCTCAGCGTACGTCGGATCGCTAGACAACTAGGAGTGCCACGAACGACAGTTTGGCGAATTTTGAAACGTGAGAGCTTATATCCATATCACTATCGCAGGCGACACGGTTTGCTTGAGGCAGACCACTATGCTCGTCTACTTTATTCTACCTGGATATTAAGACAGTCACGGCTTCATTTTAACTTCTGCAAAACAGTCCTCTGGACAGATGAATCTACGTTCACGAGAAGTGGTGCTACAAATCTCAAAAACCTGCACAGGTGGTCATCAGAAAATCCCAAAGCTATACGCTCATCTAAATTTAAACATGAATTTTCTATTAACGTTTGGGCGGCCTTAATCGATGACTTGTTGATTTGTCCTGTCGTTCCTCCTGGGAGGTTAAATGCAGTCAATTACCTTCAATTTCTTATTGACGAACCAGGTCTTTTAGAGGATGCCCACTGAATGTTCGACGAGACATGTGGTTTCACATGAATGGGGCAGCACATTTCGGAATTGCTGTCCAAAATTGGGTTAACGTCAATTATCCAAGATGGATTGGTCAAGGTGGTCCTGTTGCATGGCCACCCAGGTCACCCGATCTTAATCCCTTTGACTTTTATTTATGGGGGTACATGAAAAATTTAGTCTACGCGCAAGTATCGAACACAAGAGAAGAGTTGTTGGATCGTATTCACCTGGCTGCCGAGCAAATCCGACAAAACAAGTATGAAATTCGGATAACCACTTTTTCTGTTGGCTTACGGGTACAAGCCTGCATTCGACAAGGAGGTGGACATTTCGAAAATATTATTAATTGAACTATTTTAAATAAAATCAGTTTTTATTGACTTTAGGATTACATTTTTTCATGATCTGACAATCACATTCATAGATCTGTAACTTTGAAACAAATAAAAATAGATATACAAGTTTTGCGTTTTTGTTACTTGAAATGCAGTCTACTTTACACTCCTAAAATTTGAACATAACGATATGGGACACTTGTATATATAATTATTTCTTGACCTTTGTATGTTATAGTAGATTCAATTAGTCGGCAATTTAAGGTCTGTTTTACTTTAATATGTATATATTTAAAATAATCTATGTTTCGGCACATAATTTATATTTTTAATATAAATGACTCTATGACTATATTAATGTCATTTTCATATATCTGTAGTTGTCATGGATAAAATTAAAATATTCAAAGATACATTCAAGTTTAATAATAATAATTCATGCATCAGCACTCTCAACAGCTAGTATTCAATTACAATATTTATGTTTAAATTCTATATTCTTTGTTTACTTATATACAAATGAGTAACTTTCGTTTTAAGACGAAACAGCGACTTTTTTGAATACTCGTGAACTTTTAGAGAGAATTATGGCCGGGTGTCCTTGAAATAAAACGACAACGTATAAAAAATTGAAAGATGTAATTATATAAAATATAAATCCGAAATATTTTCCCTAAAATCCCTCTCGTACGTGAACAAAAAATTACGGTAATATTTAAAAAATGTTTGTCGCGCCACTGTGCGATCGACTATATTATAAAAGACGATATGTTAAAGTTGACCGATAACAACAAAAAGAATAGTTTTGCTATTGTCCATGTCATTCAGCTGTTACGTATGTGAAAATACACTGTGGCGCATGCGTCTGTAAGGTATTTATTATTTATACACATACTGAATATTTTGAATTTATAGGCGCCACCTAATACAATTTTCAGGGTGTTTTAGGTTTTTTACAATCGTGGTTATTTATAATAGTTTTGTATCCACTTCATGTCTCTATTTTAATGTTTTGACTGATATCTAACTGCAAAACTTTAAAATAAATTAAAAAAATATTTGATATGTGATTTTGATATGTAAACTTAGTTATGTGATTTTCTTCCCAGGAATTTTACATGTCTTTCTCATGTGAACTCAATTAATACTGGAAGCAATTGCTAGACACGAGACCTATACTCCTTTATTGATCTGTAATAATGCACTATATTTCTATTTCATTTATAATTATATTAATATCGAAGATCAAACCCAACAGTATAGTTCATTATCTCAGAACCTAACAATTGTGACAAAGGGAAATCTTACCAAATCGGCTTTTTTTTCATTTCTATATCAGAGCTCAAGCCTCTATGAACAGCCAATGTTCATAGATGCCTTAAAATTCTAAGCTGTTAAACTAATTGATTTAATTTTTTTAAAAATTCAACTATTGATGACAAAAGTAATTTAGTCGAATAATTTATGGGTGACTGTTAGTATCTCCTTGTTGGTATTATTAAATACATGCAACGAATATATCAATCATAAATATTATAAATCGCATTAATATTACATACAATTAAAGAAATTTCATTAGCCTATGGAATTTTGTTGGAGCAACAAGAAGGTTGTCTCTGACAAATGAATTAATATCTGCAGTATAAGTTTTTATTTACAGAAATTAGGGCGGAAATATTAAATTCTTGGTAAATTCTTCAACATATTATTAACTGTGGCCGTAACATTTGTCAGCATGTGGTTTTCAAATATGTCTTTCTAATATTTACACAAGTTACGGTCACGAGTTCTTGTCATTCCGACTTCTCCATGGATCAACACCAATACAATGGACAATCTTAAATACGTTTATTGTATCCATTGTGTTCATGATGCTGATATCGTGCCTACCATTTTATGTCCGTTATGCTCGGAGAAAATAAATAGCTTTGTCGCGGTACTGTTTTTTTTTTATCTTTGATATTATTATAATGATAAACATCTGGAAGTTTGGCTTCGTGAAACAGCGAACCTTTTATAGCATCACTTAAGCTTAAATTGGATATATAAAATCTAATAACCCTAGTAATTAGTCGTCAAAGGAAACTATTTGATAATATATTTGCAAAATATTTGAATACAACATGTGAGTAAAAGTACCGGGGATGAGTTTATAGTTACAGTAAATACAAATTTTTAACAAAATAACTTCAAACATACTTGAGTGGATAAAACATCACCAAATTATGTGTAAAACAAAAATATTTTAATAATCTCTATATATACAGGCTGATTCATTTTCGGCCCTCACCATGGGGATTTCGCTTATTATTGGAGAGAGAGTATAGGTTTAAATTTGGCAAAGTTGTTAAATTTTGTGTTTGTTATAAATCCGTAAAGAAAATAGACCTGCGACAAATGACCTTCGTTATTTAAAAAAAAAAAACGCGAAAACCCCATTTTCTTCTTTTACCTGTAGCACCGACACTTGGCCTTGTAGAGAAAAAATAAAAACACATCCTTGTGGCCATTTCTAAACCTCTATCCAGTGGTGTACTCTAAATTTTTATACGACGTTTCGTTTCTTTCTGGCCATCATCAACTATCTAATTTCTTATAGGCGCCATATTGGATTTAGACATCCTCAGAAAAAGTTTTTTTTCTGATTTCAACCATGTACCACATGCTGACTAAAGATTTTGACATTAGGTTTTATTTGAAAGAATAAATTATAAGATTAAGTAAGGTAGCTATGGAATTTCAATCTGTCAAACATTTCATTTATTGTTCATTAATAATACAAAAATGTCATACACTAACGAAGAGAAACGAGATATGATAAGTATTTTTTATTCTTCGAGCCGAAATTCAACAGTAGCGAGTACAAGATATCTACAATTATATCCAGAACGACAACAGCCTCATCGTACCATTTTTCTAGATCTCGACAGAAATTTGGTCGAGAATGGATCGTTTACTAAGCCGCGTAATGGTCAAGACAACAGGAATTTAAATGAAAATCGACAAGATATTTTACAAATGGTAAATTAAAAGCGTGTTTTCAAATTTCATGTTAATCTTGTATTTTTATAGATAAATAATAATCCATCAATTTCTACACGCGAAGTAGCGTCAGAATTAAATTTGTGCCAGTCCAGAGTTTGGAGAACTTTACATAAAAGTAGGTTTAGACCATACAGGATCCATGTTAGTCACTCTTTACTGCCTGGAGATAATTTGTGAAGGCTAGAATATTGTAATTGGTTAATGGGAAGGATAGAAAATGACGAAAATTTTTTAAGCAAAATCATCTGGTCAGATGAAACAAAATTTACAAATTCTGGAATGTTCAACAGAAATACGGAGCACTATTGGGCAGTACAAAATCCCCGACAAAACACGGCTAGAAGACCACAACATCGTTTTGGAATAAACGTTTGGATGGGTATTTTGGCAAATCGTCTCTTAGGACCAGTTATGTATGAAGAACATTTAAATTGAGAAAGATATTTAAACATTTTACGTACATACGTATCTGACTATCTTGACGACAATATCCCATTAAATCAATTACAATATTTATGGTGCCAACAAGATGGCGCACCAGCACACAATGCAGCTGTTGTTAGAAATTTCTTAAATCAAGAGTTTGCAAACCGTTGAATGGAAATAGGGGAGTTGTTGAATGGCCTGCGAGATCACCTGATTTAAGTCCGCTAGATTTTTTTTTTATGGGGATATGTTAAAAATAATATTTATGAAGTAGATGCGCCACAAAACATTGAAGAATTACGAGACAGACTTCAGAATGCCTTCGATGCAGTTCCTAGATGAACTATACAAAGGGCAGTACAAAATGTCAGAAGGCGTGCCCAATTGTGCATTACCGAAGATGGCCAGATAATTGAACATTTACTGTAATTGTTTATTGTTTACTTTTCTATGTATTTTTATTAATGTTTTTGATATCTTGTACTCGCTACTGTTGAATTTCGTTTCGAAGAATAAAAAATACTTATCATATCTCGTTTCTCTTAGTTAGTGTATGACATTTTTGTATTATTAATGAACAATAAATGAAATGTTTGACAGATTGAAATTCCAAAGGCTACCTTATTTAATCTTATAATTTATTCTTTCAAATAAAACCTAATGTCAAAAACTTTAGTCAGCATGTGGTACATGGTTGAAATCAGAAAAAAAAACTCTTTCTGAAGATGTCTAAATCCAATATGGCTCCTATAAGAAATTAGATAGTTGATGATGGCCAGAAAGAAACGAAACGTTGCATAAAAATTTAGAGTACACCACTGGATAGAGGTTTAGAAATGGCCACAAGGATGTGTTTTTATATTTTCTCTACAAGGCCAAATGTCGGTGCTACAGGTAAAAGAAGAAAATGGGGTTTTCGCGTTTTTTTTTAAATAACGAAGGTCATTTGTCACAGGTCTATTTTCTTTACGGATTTATAACAAACACAAAATTTAACAACTTTGCCAAATTTAAACCTATACTCTATCTCCAATAATAAGCGAGATCCCCATGGTGAGGGCTGAAAATGAATCAGCCAGTATATAAATATATATAAAATTCAGCCTGCGTATATTTGCTCTCGCAAAACTCGATAAGTAGTCGGTATATTGACTTGAAATTTTGATATAACGTTGCATTCGAATACGCGAGCGTTTTTATAGTAAAATGATTTTTTAACACGGCGCGACAAAAGTCTTACGGCACCGGTGAAAGAAGTAGACATAAGTAGCGCAAAAATTTCTCAAATACTTGATTTGGTATTACTTTTTATTACAAGCTGACGGTTGCTAATCATATACTCTATTTACGCTAACATATTGTTATGAAATCTTAATGATAAAAAGGAAAGTAACTTTGATTTAATGTTGAATAAATTGTCTTATATGAAAACCTAAAATAATGTGTTCAGGTTAGATGTACAGATAAATGTTAGGAAGATGTCGTTTTAAAAAAAATATGAAGAACAAATGTCAAATTTGAAACACGAAAATATTAATGATGCTGATATTTGAAAAACAATTAAACAAGTGGCTGAGTTTTTAAAGAAAAAAAAGGAGAAATTATTATTGATTTTACAAAGATGCCTCGTGCACGTTCAAAGATAGGTCGCCGTTCTCGACACGCAATCACAGAACGTCGAAGGAGAACAAACTGTAATGATCAAAACGTTTAGACGAAAATGAACGTGTTAAGAGTTAGAACTTATGAAAGGCGAGCAAAGTAATCGGCAGATCAAGTCTTAGGAGTTGAATATAGAAGAAGAGCAGCACGATCGTCTCAACAACGCCAATAACAATTAGATCAACAGCGAAATCGTATTCAATTGCAATATCTGAATAATCGAGTTCATATCATCGAATTGCTTTTTCATATGAACGGGATATTCAGTACAATACCTCATATAATTTCGGTCAAATCAGAAAAATGGATAAAGTACAAAGTGCACGATTAATATTTAAAAAATTGATGAACAATCTAATTGAAGCAACAATTCTGATTGGCTCTCATAAAGGTGGGGACGTACTACTTCCACGAATACCACTCATTCCGACCGACGCGGCATTCGGTTTCAAACGACTAGCGTTCGCTATGACTATTAATAAAGCGCAAGGGCAATATTTGCAAGTGTGCGGTTTGAATTTAGAAAACAATTGCTTCTCTCATGGACAATTATATGTCGCATGCTCCTGAGTCGGTAAACCGTCTGTTCTTTGTTTTTGCAGAAACGCTAAACAAAAAATGTGGTCAATCCACTAGTTTTCCAATAAAAAATAATTTTTTGGGAAAAACATATTTTTTATTCCTTTCCTTTCATTCGACATAGCCACAGCAACGCAAGGCAGGGTATTGAATTGAATGATGTATTTTCTCGGTGAATCTATGTTCGCTATAATTTTATTTACATTCCCATTCATTTCATATCAGACTGAGCCACACCGCCGCGTGGTTGTGATTAGGCAGTATAAAATATTATTAAAAATTGTGTCGGGGGCGCACCGATGATTCTCAAGAAAATGAAACGTGTCTATATGAACTTATATTGTGTTCATCACACCTAATTTTGAATATATAAGAATAATTGAAACATACATGAGTCGGTAAAACCCCACCAGTTTTGTATAATACAAAGGTATTTTTAATAATATAAAATATTATTAAAAATCTGGTGCGAAGAACACAAATACAGGTTCACTATTAGTATTTTTTGTGAACGTGTCCGAACATATCCCTCCCCAGAGACGCAGATACCTATTTCGCCTATTTACAGGTTCATCGGTACGCCCCTGCTGGAGAAAGGATATATTCGGACACATTCACAAAAAAGAACCACATCGCCATATCACAGAAATTATCCAGACCGAGTTGTGTACCTTTGATTTCTAATATTTTATATTATTAAACATATTTTTGTTTTATACAAAATATTTTTAAAGTAAAAAAATTCACATTGGCGTCAATATATCTTTGCAAAAATGATATACTTCTAACTGTTTCGAAGTATAAAAAACAGTTGAAAGTATGTTTCTATCTTTGAAAAAGTCTGTGATGGAAAATATTGATATTGCTACTAGTCGTAGTAAAATGTCTTTCGAATTCGGTATCCTACACATGTGGATGATTGATGAATTCATTCTTTTGATTGTTTTATTGTTCACCGTTTTAGCTGCAATTTATAGTCAGCATGTTATATTTTGTTAGAATATATCCATTTTAGAGGAGCTTAATAACGCCAACTGATGTGGACGAGTGTTTCGCATAAACTGGCAGGATTTTCCATGTGGACTAGTTACGCTATGGTGTATCAAGGGGGCACATAGCCTGAATACCTCCAAATGAAATGTGAGAAAAATGTTGATGGTTATTGGTGCTTGAACGGGCCAGAAAGTAATGTAACTATTTTCGTCTGTAGTCAGAGAAATTCCAGGTCACATCTGTAAGCGTTAAAAGAACAATATATTGATTTCTCATGCGAATATATGGATTCATCATAGGAGGTAATTTCAGGGCGACACATAGTGGGGATTTAGTCGGTTGCTCTCAAAAGGTAAACCAATCTACTAGCCTATGGATCCTAACAAAATCCACGACTCGATTTTTTTGTGTTCAGGAATATGTCACTAAATTATATACATGTGGAAGCGACGTGGGATTTAAAGTCCGATAAAAGGTTCCGATAAAAGCAGGTGAATACCTGTCTTTTTAGCACTTAATGATAGTATTATAAAAAAGGAAACCACCCTACACTTTCTAGTAAACTGATGGTCATAGTTATCAAATTGAGCTTGAGAAAGTTATTAATTCCACTAAGAACTAAGGAACATATAGACTAAGAGATACAAAGTACTAGTCAAAAATATTCAGAAAACGCCTTGAAATAATTCAAGAACAAAGGAGAATAACTACTCCTACTAACTACTAAAAGAAATAAGGGATCTTATAACCGAAAAACGAGAACTGAGACATAAATAGCAGCAATCTATGGTTCCTATAGAAAAAACAATATTAAACAATTCCACACAACACCTAAAGCAGGTAATTTTGAAAGTAAAAAATGAGTCGATAAGTGCATACTTATGCCGAAATAAAACTTTATTTCACTAGCCAAACTAACGAAGTCTATTGTGTGACAGAAACACGTGCCTTTGGCAGAAGTAAATGTTTGAAAATACAATCTGTAATGCATATCTATTTCATTTGCAATGAAGTAAACACTTTAACTTTACAGAATCTAAAGATTGGTTGTATTTGTGAAAAGACAAATTGTATTCAGCACACCCCTAAATTCATTTCGAGACTTGGACAAGTATGTCATCTTACTTAAAATAATGTAAGCGCGATATATTATACTTGAATAATCTGTGTACAATGAAGCATTTTTTCTACGTTAATTAAAAACGCCAGAACTTAAAAAGCAATAATTTGATATCCTTAATTAGTATTGAAACCGGCACATATTCCAACGAATTTAATTAACGATCGTGCCATTCAAATTGATATAAAACATTTAGAAGGAAGACAGAAATCTCCACGCGTGCTGTTACCGGACAGGTATAATTTATACCAAAACCTTGCTTAATTAACATGTCGAGTGAAATAAATCTTACAATATATGTAGGAAAAGTACAACTGATGTTTCATCAAGAATAGTAAAATTTTCACCGTAAGAATAAGATAAGAGTAAATATTTGTTGTACATTTTGCTCTCTATATATATTTTATTAATAGTATGTTCATATTTTTCGTATACCATTATTGAAGTATTAGTGTATTATGTACACATCATGGAGTCCTTTTGGACAGTTTTCGCGGATACTTTCGAGAATTTGAGTCAAACATTTTGTACCTTTTTACATAACAGTTGTTCTCAAACAACTTTTGTTGGAGTCAACTCATTTTCAAATATCCAAAACTCCAATTGTTATTTTTTTTTCGAGATAACATCGGCATACCCATTTTTTTTTAACCTGTAATCATGTTGTTCACTGATCCGCTCCATTTGAAAAGCGATTTAGTGTAGATATGCATGATCTCGCACGGTTTCTTTAGTCAAATTGCCTTCATATGAATTTTAATGTTGTTGAACACTCTTACTGTGACATGCTGGTCCGAAGAAACATGTCATCAAATACCCGATTTATATTCCTTAAAATTATTTAGCAAAAAATTTTATGTTATGACACATTGTCGCAAAATCCTTTTCTAATTTGACACAATATAATGCGTAATTGTTGATTAAATTATTTTTAGGAATATATAAACAAAGCAAAAAAAAACTTGAAAGAGATACTGTAAAACGAGAGAAATAATATACAGAAATACTTAACACAAACGGAAGCCACAGAATATTCTCCATGCAATGCCACTAGGAGACTAAATCCGCCTATTGAAATAATACGACCAATTAGAAAATCTGACAGAGGCTGGGCAAGGGATGACATGCAAAAAGCTTCCATTTTTGCCGAACGCCTTCCAACCACATCAATCGTGTTTATCTGCGGATGAAAATGAAGAAATAGAAGTTTTTCTTGACGTACTTTACCAAATTATGACATTATAACTGGTAAGATTCTAAAACAACTCCCTGAGGCACCCATAAACTATATTACGTATATATTTAATGCTATTTTATGAATTGGATACTTTCCGTCGCAATGGAAGATCGCCCAAATTGCTTAATTCTTAAGCCTGGAAACCCTGTATAAGAAGTAACATCATACCACCCGATTAGTATCTTGCCTACGTTGCCAAGGATATTCGAGAAATTACTCTTAAAAAGAAGCCCTTAATTGATGAACTCGTAATGATCCCTGATCATCAAATTCGGTTCAGAGAAATGTATGCCACTATTGCACAAAGTGTATCGCTTCGTGGAAATCAAACACAAAGCATATGAAAGGAAATAATATTGTTCGGCCTTTCTTAGATATTTTCCAAGCTTTTGACAGGGTCTGGCATGACGGGATATTGTTCAAACTAAAATTTAAATTATTGCACCCTTATTATCAGATTCTGAAAAGTTTTCTTCCTGATGGATATTTTCTGGTCAAGTACCAGGGTGAACTGACAACACTGAACCGAATACAAGCTGAGTACCCCAAGTTCTTGGATATATCCTTTATCAAATTTATACAGGCGATATACCAACATCAAATAGTACAACTAGCGCGACAAATGTTGATGATTCAGCATTGTTAGCGACAAGTAGTGATCCTACAGCGGCATCACATTATCTCCAAAGATCATTAAATAACCTCCAAGGGTGGCAATGAAAGTGGAAGATAAAAACCAATGAAATGAAATCTATGCATGACATACATTACACCGATATCCTTGTCCTCCTGTTTAATTAAACAATGTTTAGATATCCCATGAAATAATGAAAGCGCCAGATATCTCGGAATCCACTTGGATATATGGCTAACTTAGACTAAACATATTTATCTTTTCGAAGAGAAAGCAGCTAGTACTGACGTTTTTCAATCCGCGTGCGTCTCTAATTTGGAAATACTTCAACGATTTCAATCTAGTGTATTGAGATCAATTGCAAATGCACCTTGGTTTGTAACGAATGCCACGCTACGTCATGATCTTCACATGTGGACAGTGCGGGAGTATCAAATATCTTACAGCAAATTATTATAGTGAATTGATGTTGCTTATTTTTTCTTTATTAGTACCCTGTTGTAAGTTTCTAACTGCTGTCTTATTGTATATGAACACAACTTTCATTTAATACCCACCTGGGTAGATTATGAACTTACATGGAGTCAATAAAAAGGAATATCCTGGATTAATTGGTATTTAAGGAAAAGGCTTGTAATTGTTAGATAAACTACTTGTCTAAGTAATAAATTGATTTCCAATATGCGAAAATACTAAAAATAAAATAGGTAATTTGAAGTTATTGTATGCAAATTTCGTACTGTATGGTATTTACAATGAAATTTTCTAGCACACGCGTACATCTAGAGCCGTATAGAAAAAAGGCGATCCAAACGTGCTCGCCTGGCATGGCTTCGCAGTAAAAAGTGCAACAATGGACGACATTAGAGTAGAAGCACGCAGTTTCACATAGACTCGCGTAACCGTAACAAAATTTATGTCCGGCGTAATTAATAAATATGAATAGTTTATAGCTGGGGCATTTAACACGATGTGTATCACAATAAAATGGTTTATGTTGGGTTACGCCATTGGGCATGGCAACGATGCAAAGACATTTCAGGTTCACACGGGACGCAAATAGCATGAAATTACAGTTCAATTGCCGGCCGCTTTATGCGCTCGAACACACGACATACTTGCGCGCACCACAAGCTCATACACGTATACAATATATACATATAGTTATATACATACTTATATTCATACAAATTCGTGAAAGGTGCAGCATACTGAGCATAAGATTTAAGTAGTAGATGTAACAGAATTCTTTCCTAATTTATTAATTATGTTAAATGGAACAACTTCACTTATATATATGTTGATTCTGCTACAGTGGTATAATTGTGCTTTATTTATAGTTTTATAACGGTAATGCATTGTCTTAGCAAAGTTCTTTCTTAGTCGAAATGAAATAAATTGTTTTAAATTTTCTGCAGTTTATTAATTTACTTTTTCTACATTCGACATAATATCCTTAGTTTTTTTCATTAATTTGCATTCATAAAATGTATGATTCATGAATCTATCAAAAAGCATTTAAAAAAGTGCCGTGACGTTTCATTTTTTTAACGCAATTATAAAATTGTTCATGCAAAGTGTGCTCTGAGCGCTTCGCTCTTATGTCAATCAGTTCTTCCAACAAACTGTCAAACTTTCGTTTTGGATCAAGAAAACCTGTTTTCTGTCTAGTTAGGGTGTTATTACTTATTATTAGTAATGGAGAATGACAGTGAAGAAAGCTTCAATTGCACACCAAATGTAGAGTCGGCAACTGCAGCGACGATGAATCTTATTCTTGAGAAGAAAAGAAAATGGATAAACAGGTTCTCACCAAGAGTATTACTAGCTAGCTTATTTTGAAAAGAAATCCAAAATGCGGTAGTTGTCAACCCTTTGTTGTTATTCAAAATTGAAGTACACAATAATGATAAATAACGATGTAGACATCAGTAAATTCTCGAAACTCATTGCATAGAAAAATAAGTCAGTTGGATATAAACCCAAAAAAATCCAAAAAATTCTCCATGCAAGAATCTACACGTAACGGGTGTTCATTTGAAAAGTCAATCTAGTAGCATGTGATTTACTGAGAACATTTTGAAGTATGTCGTAAATTAAAATTTACTACTTAACCTACGAAGTCGTATATTTTGACAGTTTCGTACATACAAATAAATAACAAATGTGATTGACATTATCAAATATCATTTGGATTTACGTTTACGGAACAACAAACACATACAACAAAGACATATATGCGTCTTATTCTATCGAAATTTCAAAGTAACCTAGATTGACTTTTCAAATGAACACACGTTATATATCTACATGTATATATTTTGCCTAACTAAGGTACCTAAAATGCATCTTTACCGGTATAAGTTTTTGTCACAAGTTCCAGATGATCATTATCTTATGAATAAGATATGTTATTGACAACATGAAATTTTATTGCAATCTTAATTGTTCATATTATGTTTTAGGTTGCTTTAATATTAGAAATCGCCGGCGCTCTGCGGAGGGAAGAATTGTATAAAATGAAGTGTGAGGTTATTAATGATACCGGAAACGTTTTAATTATCACAGTGCCTGACACTAAAACACATATTCAACTTCGATTTACTATTATTGGTGGAACACCTGACAATGAACTAAATTTGATAAACATTTATAAAGAAAATAAAACCCAATCAAATCTAACACACAAATGGCAAAACCGATCATTTGTTTTTGCGGTATAGAAATGGAAAATCCAAAACTCAGGTTGTAGGTATAAATAACTTTTCAAAAATTCCCTCAGTTATCGCAACATATCTGAATAAACCTAATCTAAAAAAAAACTACACCGGACATGCATTTCGACGCTCTTCGGCATCTCTATTGGTGGATTGCGATGGCGATAGATATAATTCAACTAAAGAAGTACGATGGATGAAAATCCAGCACCGTTGCTGAGGGTTACGTAGATGACTCAATGCAAAACAATATTTATTCTGCCGCAAAAATTTTAGCGGGAACTAGTTCGGCTTCAAGCAATGTTTTAAATGTTCCTAATCCTACTAACGAAGCAACAAGTACAATTACAACTACAGACGAACTTATTCCTTCAAACTCATTAAATGTTGCCAATTCAAATACTAGTTTAAAAAAAGGTATATAACCCCTTACCACAATTATTAGTCGTATCCTAAATACGTATTTCGACAACTAAGTTGTCATCATCAGTAGGTAAAAACTACTAATTAAAAGTCGCACATGGAGCACAGTTAAACAAGAGAAACGCTTCCGCACAACTATTATACACTGCAACCCTGTATAGACTAAATTTAACAAGTCAATCTAAAACTACGAGATAAACGCGTACCTACTTTAGGAAAGGTCTAAACATATGTTAAATTGTCGGACAAAGGAACGGCAGACATCCTCTCTAAGGGGGGCGGCACTTCGATATTTAAAAACTACGATGACCCACTATTAAACTTAGATAAACCACCTTTTATTTTCACAAACCAATAGTATATTTAAACGTATTATCTCGAGTACATGTATAGTAAAAATATCTATTTGGGTAGGGGTGTAAAAATATTTCCAATTACAAATGGTTAAAAAAATGCTAAAATCGGAAAGTGCGGTCGTATATTGTAAAAACTGTACTCTATTGAAAATTCTAAGAAGGACAAAATTGTGGTAAGGGGTTATATACCTTTTTTTAAATTTTTATTTAACCACAGTCTCCATTGAAAGAATTTTCAAATACTAGTACTAATATAGCTTCTTCTTCACTTCAAATTAATAATACTCGCAATTGTACTTTTATTATTATTGTTACAAAATAAAAATTAATAAAAGTTTTATCGAATTTATTTAAATCTACGTGCACAGAAAAAAATTTGTATGAAATTCGTGACTAAAGCAACTTTTTTCCACTTGTAGGAATTGCCGCACTTGCCTTCGACTAGTGCGATCAAATTTTCCTACTCGTGAAAAATTAATTACTTTACTCACTTGTTGCATAAACAACTATTGTTTTATGCAAGAAATATTCAATTTTAAACAAGAATCACTATCCGAGCCAAATTCCTATTGGCGAATATCAGAACTTGCTTCCGACTAAGATTAATGGTTTGACATTTTTGTCACAAATGCTACAATATGTACAGTCAAACTTAAAAATTCTCAACACAAGAGTTTGCTCATTTCAGTGCTCATGATTTTACTTGAAATTTCAGTAAAAAGATTCCCAGTATCCTTCATGCGTTTGTTAGGATACAGCTATGAAAATGTTTTAATATTTAAGTGTCAAAAAGTGTATTGACTTATAATTGTTGTATTTTGTATGTGATTTTCAAATGTTAATGTATATTAGCTATAATATCGTCCTTATGAAATAAAATAAAAAATGTTCGATACATATAACAAAATATTATTATCCTTAAAGGAACGATTAAGGAAATTATATCATGAGGAGTCGTTTTAGAACATGTAGAGGAAATAAATTCAAGCCAAAAATTTTCAGCTAAGGATGATTTTTGATGTGGCGCATCGGCGGCCTTAAGAATTTCGAGAATAAAAAAGAAAGTCCAACATAATATGTGAAACCTATGAAGTTACCTGTTTTTGGTGTTTTATTTCTTACTCCTGAAGAAGTTTATGTATTTGTAGAATCTTTTTTATAGCATACTTATTATTAGAAAGAATTCTGGTGTCAGTGAAATCAGTCGTTTAATGTGATGTTTATAATATAAAATTTATAGAAATAGATTTTTTTTTGTAAAGGCTGGAACGAAATGTTTATTTCCACTTTTCAAATTCGAAACTTTGGCCACCCTTACCCCTACAAACACTTCTGGAGCAATATATCCTACATGGCAACTCACTCAGTTGCTTTATAAGATATTATTTTGTCAAATTATCGTGAAGTTACTTTAAAAATTGAAACAGTATTTTGCAGTTGAAGTCCGTTAGGGCATCCTTTACTGCTGAGCCAAGCCGTGCCTGAGTCTATAGCAAGACGAAACACGTATTTGTATGTCTGGATACCAATTTTCACACAAATATGAACTTATATTGTTTTCTCTGCACCAGATTTTTAATAACATTTTTATATATTAAAAATGTTTTTCTTTTTTTAGAAAAAATGAGAGGAGAATGTTTAAAATTGTTTTCTAAATTTAGTGTTCATTTCATTTAAAAATGTCTGTTGACACAAAAATCATAACGTTCTGTCTACGAATAATCATTCTTGTTCAAATTTATTTTAAAAATAATATAATTATTCTTCTGCAAAAGTTAAAATCTGTTACTGTAAGTGTATGGCACTTCGATTTTAAACACTACAGCAAGATTCAACTAAAGGAAGTGCCGGAGTACAGGGCAATTTTATTAGATTAATTCTGTTAGAAAAATCACGTAGTTTTTATCAATTCAGAATTTTTTTAAAATTAATGTACAAATCAAATCTCAAAGAGCTCGGGAAGATAACTTAGATAGATAGATAGTTTACTAATAAAACATCAATGTTAAGGTTTCAAAATTATATGTAGACACCACAAATGTAGATGTATAATCGAGTTTCAACATAATTCTCCTACGTCATTTAACAATTTAATATATTATTAAAATAGTAGTCTGAGACTAGTGGACCGCTGCTTTCTTTAAAATTATTTCAATATTATTTCGATTACATCACGTATAAAGCGAATTTGTACACTTGTGTATGAAATTTATTTTTGTTATGATTTACGTAAACGGTAAGGGTACTATGAAATCAACCTTGCGTATTCGAAAGGAGCATAAATAACAACAGAACAAAGATTTCAAATGCATGTTTATTCTCCCAGGTACTAAACAACAATCTAGTCAAATAATACAAATATTTATTAGTTAGAAGGTGTT
Organism: Melolontha melolontha; assembly: GCA_935421215.2. Taxonomy (NCBI): domain Eukaryota; kingdom Metazoa; phylum Arthropoda; class Insecta; order Coleoptera; family Scarabaeidae; genus Melolontha; species Melolontha melolontha. Next base: position 118,298,847 of record OW285235.1, read on the forward strand.
ATGATTTTCATAGAAGAATCTAAATGTTAGAAATGTAATACTGTGATTCTAGATTGATAAAACAATAATTTATTGATAAGAAAACCCATATATTTCTCAATGTACATAGTACATATTGTAAATACGCAAATAATTACAACGTAACACAGAAAACAGCTTCTTTAATTTCGCAATTACACAAATGTTAATTCACACTAGCAATTATTACACATTATGATATTGCAACTTTAAGAGAAGATTAATATAGTACGATCCATTAGACTGAGAAAGTAATCGTTTCTCAAGGAACGTAGTTTAGACATACACATAAAAACAACTATACCATGTTCTTTCCTATTCGTAACAGCCAAGAAGAAATATGGTAGCAATATTTATCGCTTCCACCTGGGGGTGTACATTTTTATAAATATTAGAAGACGTTACAATGTATGACTATATGTGTGTGGTATGGCTATAAAGTACAAAATGAGTTCCCATTAATTTCGAGCGTTCAAATCAATAACTGTCTAGTTTACCAACAGCCCGTAACTGATTTTATTTTGTGTTTTATGTCCATGGATCAGAAGATGTAAAATGTGAATAGGAAAAAAACAACTCTTAGTTTTTAGACAAAACTAAGGAATGTGATTAGTTTGCATCACAATGACGTTTGCTTTCACAGATTTGGTAAACATCTTTAATCATATATATCGTCTCGGCTATACAATTAAGAACATACGAAGTTACACACTTATTTGCTGTTTATTTATTAACAACTGATATAAGTAACGAACTTCTCCAACATTTTATTAGAAAATTTAACATTTTCATTTTATAATTATGAAATAATTTATTAACAAATTTAATAAAACTAGTAATATAAACATTGTATAATTAAAATAACACTAATTTGTATAGCCTCGACGTAGTTTTGTAACTGTCTGGATCCTGCGACGCAACGAAGATATTAATGATCAACAATTTTTAATGCTCATCTCGTTATTCTAGATATGTTAAACACAGAACTTAACTTCAGCTTTATTATATATCAGTCCATATCGTAATTGTCATTCTAATATTAGGCAACAATTCTCAATGGAAATCGATTCTATTAGCGGGCCCGGTCAGTGTAATTGATATTGCCTTTAATTTTCTATTCCACTATTTGGATAAAAGTTAATTTTTAAGGTTGTAGCTGAAGCGGTATTGTATTAAATAACTGCAAAACTAAAACAAAAGTATACTCAATAAATATAAGTGTTGAGGATACATTTAATTTCCTTTTGTAATATTTTAATTTCGAACATTTTTTATTGTTAAATATAAGTAAATCTAGGATATAGAATTCAAACATAACATTTCCAATTTTATAAATATTCAACGTGAATTTTCAAGTTTAAATCGCTGTATAACATAATACTATTATCCTATTCAAATTATAAAACTTTATTTAGGTTCTAATAAAGCGATATCTTTCACATTTGCAAATTTATTGCTTTATATATTAGACCGCTTGTTTGATTACCTTGGATTATAGTGAACAAAGGGTTTAATCTGTATATTCATTCTTAGATTATGTTTCCTAAATATACATGATATATTTTATTACTTTAACAAGGGACGATCCGGAACTAGATAGGTACTTATATATATAACACCAATACTTAACTAGAACGGTTTAAGAACCAATCGTAAACTTTGGGTAACGTGGCTCGCAGGTACAATTTCCGTAAATTAACAACACAGAAAAATTCCCTGTTATGACGCCAAACAGTACCAAGTACAACGAATATACGCTTTTAATTATGTAATAGTTTGTAAGGGTAGTGGGATATTCTTACCTACTTGTGACACACAGTAACACAACAGTCTCATTCGTAACACCGTAGCAAGCAACAACACAACACAAAACAGTATCAACTCCACATAATCTGACTTTAAATTATCAAATAACAATCGTACTTTAACAAGAGACACCAGTCTCAATAGCCGCTTTATGCTAGTATAAGTCGATTAAAAAATTAATTCATATAGTGCAAATAAATATATTTAGATGAAAATACATTTATTCATTTAACATTTAAAAGATTTAAAAAGTAAAGTGTGTACAGCCTTATAACCTGTGCATGGTAAAGCAACAACTAAATTTGAGCCTTGTAACTGCGCTGTTATCGATATTTTATTTCTTCACACTTTGTCGTGTGTATGTAACTCTAACCGATTAATTCAAATTGCATTTAGAATCGTTTGAAAAAAGAACTTTTTTCCAATTATTCTCAGTTCAGTAAGGATATTTTTTTGCGAATTCGAGATGTGTTTTACGCATTTTCTTTGATCGAAGAGGGTTTTGTGTAGTCTCCGTACGTTTAAACCACTTTAAAAGTATTCTACTAACTTTTCTAATGTTTAATATTATATCAGAATAATTGAAACATACATGAGTAGGTAAACCCCACCAGTTTTGCATAATACAAAGATATTTTTAATAATATAAAATATTATTAAAAATCTGGTGTGAATAACACAAATACAGGTTCACTATTAATATTGTTTGTGAAGGGCGTACCGATGAGCCTGTAGAACGGCGAAATACGTCTCTGGGGAAGGATATGTTCGGACACGTTCACAAAAAATATTAATAGTAAACCTGTATTTGTGTTCTTCACACCAGATTTTTAATAATATTTTATATTATTAAAAATATCTTTGTATTATACAAAACCGGTGGGGTTTACCTACTCATGTATGTTTCAATTATTCTGATACATTACACATGCGGTTAGTCCGTAGTATGAGTGAAGACACAGACAAAATGCAGTGTCTAGAGATGGCTGCGCCATCTTTAGAAGGGCGTCGTTGGTTCGCATTGATTATGCAGACAGGGCAAGGTACTTCGGCTGTCTGACAACAGGCAGTGCTGAATTTACTTCTACGCTCGGTCTGGATAATTTCTGTGATGGGCGATGTGGTTCTTTTTTGTGATTGTGTCTGAAGATATCCTTTCTTCCGCTGGGGCGTTATCGATGAGCCTGTAGAAAGGGATATGTTCGGACACGTTCACAAAAAATATTAATAGTGAACCTGTATTTGTGTTCTTCACACCAGATTTTTAATAATATTTTATATTATTAAATATATCTTAATATTATAGCTTCTGTAGTAGTACAATAAATCGAAGGCGTTATGTTATTTCACGATCTTGAAGACAAGGATCTTTCCCCTGATAGTAATAGTAATAATTTTTCCACCTAATCCAAGCTTTCTGTTTGTATTCAACTTACTCACTTCTCCTTAAAACTTGCATGACTAAATGCAACAATTCTTGCCGATATTTCTTTTCCTGTCCTTTTTTGATTAAAGCTTTAATAATAAACGGATTCTCAGGTTCACTAATTAGAATTGTCCCATATTTGTCAATTTGTGTAATCAACTAATTACTGACTGGTTTTGGCTAAATCAGGTAACCTTTTATAAATTGTTAGTCAGAGAATATTAGTACATGTATTGGGTGATCTGTTTCTTCTATAGTCAAACAAAATTCATCCAAATAAATCTAGCTACTTCCTCCAATCTATGTACAAATTATCGGTGATAATTCCTCCCTATACTGAAAAACATTTTATGCAGTGGATTCGGATGACTTCCTCTGACATCTATGCGCAAACCATTAAACCAGGCGCGGCTCGTGATGACGTATTTTGGTTTGCAGTACAATGATACGAGTGTCTCGTGTATTTTCGGTGTTTACTAAGCAAACGTTACAGTTAGTACACGAGAATACACGAAGCACTCGGATCATTGTACTGCAAACCAAAATACGTCATCACGAGCCGCGCCTGCATTAAACGATTTACAAATGGATTACGTAACAACTCTCCGTTGTGGCCACAGTTCAGCGATAGCATATTTTGACGAAATTCGCTCTTGATTTCATCATTGAAATATAGTAAAAATAATTTACCACATACATATACGTTCTTAAAGTTTTGTAAACAGTCGATAATCGCTGGGAGCCAAATTTGGCGAATATGGTGGATGCTCAACTAATTCAAAGCCTTCTTAAGCTATTGCAGCTGTTGCAATGGCGGACCTGTGCCTAGGTGCTTTATCCTGATGCAAGAGAACACCTTCAGCATCTCAAAATATGGATAGCATGACCTTCTCTGCTGAAGGTTGCATCTTGTATTTTTTCGGCGAGTAGACCCTCGACGTGTCCATTCCTTAATCTGTAGTTTGGTCTCTACATCATAATGATGGATCCAGGAATCGTCCATTGTCACTAATCTTGCAAGAAAATTTTCTTCATCGTGTCTATACCGCGTTAAAAGACAATTATAAATGTCTGTTCGAGTTTCTTTGTGTGAATTTGTTAACATTCATGGTACCCATCTTGCAAACAATATTTTCTTGCTCAATTCGGCTGTAATTATATTGTATACCACATGGTATGAGAAACCAGTATCTTTAACTATTGGTCTACTAGTCACACGTCCATCTTGCAACACGAGTTCATAGACCTTTTAACAGTTTCTTGGGTAATGACGGTTGTAGACGGTCCACCTGCATGTTCGTCTGTACACGACTGCCTACCAAATTTAAACTTACAACACCACCTTTTAACTATGTTATATGATTCTGCAGATGCCTCTAATGTATCCACCAAATCTTGATGAAATTGGGTTGGGGTAATTTCTTTTAAACGTAAGTATTTAATCATTGATCGTTGCTGGACACGATCCATTTTGATACTGATATGTGATTCTCTCGACCTTGGGCGTCTACTGTAGGTACGGTTTAATAGGTTCAGACTTGTAGGCTTCTAGCGTTAGTCTATATATTAGCAAGTTACAATTCGACGTAAAGATAAACCGTTGTTTTGGTTTATAAATGGGTCAGGGGCGGAGCAAAGTGATAAACCTTCGTATACAGGCATTAAAAATATTAATTTTATTTGTACCGATGGCCCTGTTAAATTAAGTTCAATCAAATATTAGTTTACTCCTAATAATGTGGGACCACTTTGACTGCAAAAATGTTTAATTTAGTTTCAACTGAAGTAGGAACTGCAATCGTCAGTTCACTGACAAACAATATAATAATTATATATTTATTCTTTCTGGGAATAAAATTTTTCCATTTTATTTATTATTTCAATTGAAAATACAAGCTTTCCAACATTATATTATAATATAACCAGCATACTCATTGGAATTCTATTTGAAAGTTTCTTTAACTCTAATTAGATACAGTTATGAAGTGCATGGTTTTTGTTGTATTTTCTAACACTATTTAGACTATTATTTATCCATTGAATCGTTTGCGAATTGTTTACCTCGATAACTATTTGCTAATTGTTGCCTTTGGAACATTGTGTTTCACTTGATCACTAGATTTGCTTTTCTTACTTATTTGGGCTATTTCATGGTGCCATTATTTGTTTTTGGAAGTTTAATACAAATTTCCTTGACTTTTGTAGATACTGTAATTTTACACCAACCCTTGTAAATTAAAATGAGCAATTATTATTCAATATAATTTTGCAATATCAGTATAAACATGTAGAGCAGCAGCATGCATAAATATCCTAGCTCGGCCGATATTTTTTTAAACCATTAATATAGTATCGATTATGTGTAATGTTTTTAATTACTACGCTTTAATAATACTAATATAATTATAATAAAAAGTAAATATGCAATTGTGAAAATCATAAAAAAAAACATTAATTATTTACACGTATGTAGTATATAAAAAGAACCTGTGTAAATATAACAACGCTTTTTATTTGCCTCTAGTTGTCAATCTTACTAAAGTTCTTATAGAATTTTGATAAATACTTACGCAGTATATTTTCATGCAAATTGTTGCAGATTATGTTAAAGGTGACGTTAAGGTAACAATAGTTTTGGCAAAGGAGAGGAAAGTACGATATGATAACGGATCATTGTGTCAAAAGCTTGTGCATAAATGGGAAACTAATAGCAATTCGTCTGTACTCTAGTAAGGTAATAATATGAAATTGTCGAAGTACTGATTAATACATCGTGCAGGATCAAGGCCATCAATTCGGAAGTTTAGAAATTAGGAAAAATTAACGTTATACAGTTTCCAAGATGTTCTTATACACTTAATAATAAGGGGACCACGCAAAGCTGCATATTCAAGCTTCCATGTCACAAGTAAGAAATGTGGAATTTCCATTGCTTGAACAGAAGTAAATATTTTACAATTGCGTATAACAAAACTAAACGACTTTTTTGGAAATAAGGTGACGCTTTCAATACGGTTAACAAACGCAAGCCTCTCATCAAATAAAATGCCAAGATCTATAATTAGGTTGGTCCATGTTAACGAATTTTTAATTTAATTGAATTTAGCTACAGATTACAGTTTGACGGATTGATGTAAAAATTTGTTAATCATTTGCAAATAGAAACCTTTTGGATTCAATATCTGATCTTATAATACATATACAAAATAGAAGCGGTGTGAAATTTGAGCACTGAGTTTGCGTAAAGTAAGTAAGAACCATTATAACTCACAAATTATCCTCTATTGAAAGATACGAGTTAAACAATCTTATCAGAGTGTCACTCAACTCAAAAGATTTAATTTTTTTGGTAATACTAAATGATTAATTCGGTCAGAATCTTTAGAGATGTGTGTATAATAAAACATCCACTCACGTTGGTCCTAGATACTGAGTGCCCTTGACATAAAAAACAACGTATGAAAAATGGAAAGATGTAATTATATAAAATATGAATCCAAAATATTTTCGAAAACTTCCCTCCTATCAGCGAGAAAAAGATATTTAAAAAAATTTTGTCACGCCACTGTACAATCGACTATATCAGAGACGATATCTTAAAGCTGACCCACAATAACAAAAAGAATAGTTTTGTTATTGACTATCTCACTTTAAGTTTCATATAGTTGTCGATCGTTACATACATTCGATACCATACTTCTTCGATTAAAGATAGACTGTTACCAAATAGGACATTAAATCCCTTTGTTCTTTGGATACATCGTCTTTAAAAATTTACGCAAATTTTTAACAGCTGACTTTTGTACCAGGTCGAACTCTTACCATAACGAAACTCGTACACGATGTTATTTTCTAGAGTTTTTATAAACATAAACATTGCAACGTGTAAATACAATAGCGGCATTTCGAATCCTTATATTTCTTACTTCTCATAACAGAAAAACATACATGAAATGATGTCAGTTCTAAAAATCCACAAATTATTTTTAGTATGATTTTGAAAATAGGTTTGTAAATTAATGTAACACACATCTTAATTTTAATTCACTTGAATGTATAAACAGCTTGATTTTGTACAAGGTTATTTACCTTAGCATACAGTTTTTATAACATCGACAGTTGTTACCTAGGTAATGATACGCTGTAGCGTGTGTGTTTATTTATTTTGAATTTATTAGCGGAACATGATACAATTTTCAAGGGGATAATTTTGGGGCTCGCGTCGTAATTGACTCACAATATATGAATTCATATTCTATATAATTACTTTCCATTTTGCATACATTGTCTTTTTATTTCAAGGACAGCCTGGATTTGGTACATACCGTGTTTAAGACACTATATTAGATACATTCACTATATTTAATCTTGTTATACTAAATTATTAATAGCTGAAGACAAATAAGTATAAATGCACACGCAATGACCTTACTAAAACTCGATAATGCAGCATATGTCTATAGTTGGCAATAACCATTGAATCTGCGTTATGCATTATTCTATATTTGAACAAAAACTGAGTTAAGAAATTAAAGAATATTTCTAATATCTAGCATGTTCAAATTACATAACTTACGACTATAATTGTGGATACTTTAATTCTTGATTATATACAACTTTTTTATCTTAATAAATAATAACTAATAATTCTGCTTAATTTTTAAAGATTGTACATATATTCATAGTAATGAAAATTTCCTTAATTTAGTATATCATTCATTGTCTTTGCACTGGACTTCGTACACATCAAGTATGTTAACTTTTCACATACAATGACTTCAGAGCTTCATTTTTCAGAAACTTTATTAGCCAAAGCGAGTTATAAAATAAAACTCACAAGATGAATATGCAAATCTACATTCACCTATTTTCACATATGGAAGCGTTATTTATGAGGAACATAAACATGGTACAAGCACTAATTTATGAGTCCATCACGTGGACCGTAAATATGAGGCGAAACTAAAAATAACAGCGAATGACGACGGACTTTCAGTTTATGCCATTTTAGGTTCAGCGTTCTACATATCGTACGTGTAGTAATAAAACATCTCGTAACTATGTTCCCTGTTATCGTGTTGTTCATTTATACAATACGTCTATACATATAATTTCGTGCTACTGGTACCCCTCAGCTTTGAGCCAATAACATGTGCATTACAGTCAATTAAGCCATACGGATCGAGCGGTCCTTTGGTTCTCTTCTGTTGGTGGAACGAATAAAGTGGATTCACGGGCGATGTTGTCATCACTTGCTCTGGCTATTTGATTTGATTATTCATTTAATTAAGCATGTTTTCTATTTCTATTATGTACAGACGGTTTTCTTTCTTGGCGCTAAACATGTCACGTAAAAGTGGGCGCTAAATTGGAATTTCGCGTGATTATCTGTAGCTTAGTACTATTAATATTTATTTGAAAAATATAACCTTGTTGGACAATTAAATGTTACGAATATACAAGTTAGAGGGATTCATTCAAGTATGAGTCCTCTAGTCAACTATAAAATTAATTTTTTACAGATAAAGAATTAAATAGGACTGTGGGTATGCGAAAGTATTTAGTGGATCATAAAATATGAAATGCAAGTACTTCAATGATCTATTAGAAAATTCATATCATTTAATATCCGCTAACAGTGTTCATTAAACAGTATCATTGTTTAATTAGGATTTGTTTTATTGGTTTTTACTCGTCAAAGTCTATGCAAAAGTGGGACGGGGAATGCATAGAATATAATAATTGTATCCCTGCTTTTTTATTTATTATTATATCTCTTCCGTATCAAATGCGGTTTGCTTATGTTGTAAGACTGTTTTTGAGAAGCATAAAAGTCTAACGCACTGTGTTTACAAAAAATAATTACTTATTGGTGTTTTGATCTGAATCGCTTAAATGTTCGAGTTTTAAAATCTAAGCGAGATTTCAATTGGATTTGCTCAAGTATTGCTTTAGAAAATGAGATTGTTGATCTTAAGGCCGTTATTTTAGATTTAAAAAATCAATTAATTGAGCTTAAACAACGAATCTTATGCACGTTTTATTGACGATCAGTTATTCTAAGAAATTCTACAAGAAATTCGTGAACGAAATAAAAGGGTATGTAACATAATCATTTATGGTATCTGGTAGGGCACTTCAGCACCTGAGTCTGTCTGAGTGTCGAAGGAGGGATGATAACGAGTTTGGGAATATTTTGGATCACTTGTTTATGGGTCGTGGATCTGGGAGTTCTCGATTCGACATCTTTGGTAATTCGAAATAAAATCCGAAATCGGTTTGTATAAATTTAGATAATGAGCTCTGGTTCATAATTCGCAGTAAAAGCTCTAAAAAACTTATATATATGTGGTAACATTATTGTTTCAGATCTTAAGCAAAGACGGAAAATATTAGAAACTTAGGCAGGAATTAAACGTTCGAAAGACTTCTGGTGAACTCGACATTTTTAAATATACACAAACAATCGTTGAACTCAAGAAATTTTTAAGTTCTTTCAACAAAAACACTGAAGTTACCATTATAAGTTATCCGAATATCGGAAGCATGTTACAAAACTGATAACATTTATTTGTGCTGTAATAATATTAACTTTGAAATGAGCCTATTTAGTGAAATTTTGCATACGTAGTACTGAAATTCTTAACACCTCATTCGTTCTTTTTACATCCCATAAAGGATTCTGATTAGTTGGACATGAGAGTGGATGAAGTGTTCTTTCTGAATTTTTATTGAGATGAATCTCGTTTTGTTTGATTTGATACTAATTTATAATTTATTTCCGATTATTAATATTTTATTTTGTAAATGCCTATCTGGATCCGTAACAACGTATGTATTAAGTATTTACATACCCCCATGTGTTGGTAATGATGATTATAAAGTATGTCTGGGATGTAGTTCTGTCTAATAGAAACGTAATTATAATTGGTGATCTTAATGCACGTTTCTTCAATACCAATACTAATAGAAAACTAACAATTATTAATCAATCCATGCGGTTCCTAAATCTTCCGCAGCTTAAGATGATTACAAATTTAGATGGTTGCTTACTTTATTGATATTTACTAATTTAGAATGGAATTTCGACATTGTTCGCGATTGAATCCGCTGGTGCCAGAGGACGTTCATCATTATCCTCCCCTTCATCTAATGTTTGAGTTCAGCATCTCACCTACAGGTGAAAACTTCTCGTCTAACAATAGCTTCAGGTGCAACATTTATAGAGTTAATATGCCTTTACTTCAGGCTGCGTTAGTTGAAATAGATGACCGATCATTTCTACTGGAGTATAGAGATTCCGATAATGCTTTTCATCAGGTCTTTAAATCCATCCTGGATAAATTTGTTTCTAAAATTAAATATTCTCAACGTCAATATACGATATGGTAAATCAAACAATTTATTCGTAAAAAGAAGTGTTGCTTCAAGAGATGGAAATATCTGCAAGGATAATTTATTACTACAAGTTCAAAAGGGTTGGCAGCTTGGTAAAGCGAGACGTTCAGGAGGCGTATGATGTTTGCTTGCGCAATATTGAAAATGGAATTGTGTAGAATCCTAAAACTTTTTGGAAACTTCTCAATAGCTAGTATACCTTCAGCAGAATACTTGGTGATACGCTTCTTGGTGATAAATTTTCTCAACCTCCTGTAATTGTTATTGCCTTCGCTAATTCCCTTTAATTCTCTTGAAGCATAATTGAGCCCTCGTTTGTCTTTACGCATTACCTTTGATGTGGGTTCGATGTCGGAGAACAAGAAATATTGAATAGTGTCCTTCGTTTGAAGACTGTCATGACGACTTTTGAAAATGAACCAAGTTTTCTAGTACAAACTTGTACTAGCTCTCTTCTATGCCTTGTGTGCTTGATGTTTAATCTTATGAACTTCTCCTTCCTAGATACCTTGAAAGTAGTAAGATTGCCCCTGTGTTTAAGAAGGGTGATAAATGTGATATTGATAATTTTAGACCAGTAAACATCATTTGAAATTTGCTAAAATGTTGGAACTCATATTGTATACTAAAATTTATAGCGATACAGTCTTATACTTCTCTTCATTAGCTTGGGTTTATGACTAGACAATCCACAATAACATCTATTACACAATTTCGTTCTGCAAAATTAGATCAGCAACATCAGGCCGATATATTTCAAGGGCATTTGATTCTATATATCACGGCTTGTTACTACTGCGTTTCAACTTTTAAATGAAGCTGTTCAATATAAAATGATGGAGGCTACTTGAAGCAGATAATATTTCATAAATCAAACTCGCATTCATTAACGGCCGTATTCACCATGCTAAAATTAACAGCTAGTTAACTAACACTCCGATAAGCTTAGCCGCGCTGTTAAGGTTAGTTGAAATTTACCAACGTAAAATAACTGCCGGTTTATTAACTGATTCCTAGTAACATCGGCGCATTTCCACCAACATTTACGCTTCTAAGCTATCTTCATATATATTAATGTGTCATGTCATGACATGTGTCAAATGGTCAAAAACGAATAGAAAGTATTCAAGTATACTGTTGTTCTGCCGCTTATTATATATATATATATATATATATATATATATATATATATATATATATATATATATATATATATATATATATATAAGGTAAACCTAATCAGTAGGCGATTAAAGGTCTGTATATTACTTCAAAATATATGTATTTAAAAAACTCTACATGTTTCGGCTGTATACGCCTTTTTCAAGAGAATACAAAATATGAATGGTCACGAAGTTATTATATATATATATATATATATATATATATATATATATATATATATATATATATATATACATATATATATATAAATATATAACGTGTGTTCATTTGAAAAGTCAATCTAGGTTACTTTGAAATTTTGATAGAATAAGACGCATATATATTAGTATGTGTTTGCGTAATCGTGCGTCGATTCTGGCTTAAATAAATTGCTTCTCAGTTTTAAAATGGCTTTCACTTTAGAACATAAAATTTTTTTAGTCCAGGCTTATTTTCGAAGTGGTAATAAAATTGATGGTTTATGGGTTTATTCAGTTCAAGATTGTATGGTAGAATTTTAAGTTGAGTTTCCACATTTTGTAATAGATTACATACAATTTAAGAATACCTTGGATAGAACTTTAAAACTTTTTTCTGAAACTGGTAGTCTCTTAAGGAAATCAGGCAGCGGAGCAGTTAAGAAACGTACACCTCAAGTTGCCAATCATGTTGAAGAAATAATGGAAAATGAACCACAAACATCTGTTCGACATTTGAGTCAACAAATAAACCTTTCTGTTGATACAACTCACAAGTTATTAAAAAAAAGATATGCAACTTTATCCATGCCGTGTCACAACAGTACAAGAATTGTTAGAAATTGATTACCCACGTAGACTACAGTTTTGTAATTGGTTTGTAAATATGAACAATAATTGAGAACTTTCGCAAAGGGTCATCTTTACTGATGAAGCATGGTTTTATAAAACGGGATACCTAAATTCACAAAATACAAGAATTTAGAGTAGTGAAAATCCACATGTAATTAATGAAGAATCGCTACATCCAGAGAAAGTTGGTGTTTGGGCAGCGATAAGCCAAAGGCGAATCATTGGACCAATATTTTTTCAGGGAACGTTAACTGCTCAAAGGTACCGTACGGAAATTTTACAACCATTTGTCAATCAGTTGCATGATGATGAACTTCAAAATGCATATTTCCAACAAGACGGAGCACCTTGTCACTGTACTGCAGAATCTTTGGATTATTTAAGAGAATTTTTTGATGAGCGTATAATTATCTAAATACTGAAATTGCCTGGCCTGCACGTTCATGCGATTTAACACTTTGCGACTTCTATGTGGCCTTATCTAAAAAATAACATATTTCGAACACCTATATTGAATTTGATTGATATGCTACAGAGAATCGAACAGAAATGCATGGAAATTAATAACAATCCAGTAATGTTGCAGAATATCATCAGAAATTTTGAACGGAGGATTTTAAAGGGCATTGATCTTGAAGGACAACATTTTCAACATTTGTTATAGTTTTCAATAAATACCTATTATTTGTTATTTATTTGTATGTATGAAACTGTCAAAATATACGACTTCGTAGGTTAAGTAGTAAATTTTAATTTACGACATACTTCAAAATGTTCTCAGTAAATCGCATGTTACTAGAATGACTTTTCAAATGAACACTTGTTATAACGAGCCATCGAAAAAATTCATAATTGGAGTAGACTGTGAAATTGGGTTGATACTTTAACCACTTCCACATAATGACATTTATTATTTGACATTGAAACTATAAGTTTGTGTCAAATTTTTAAAAACTCTTATTAAAAAAATTGTTTGTGTTTAGATGTAAATGGACAACATTTTCAACAACTTCTGTAGTTATATGTAAATTTTGATTATGATTTCGATATTAAATTAATTATTTGTTTTCTTTTTTGTAGTAGTGTCGTTTCAATGCCATAACCTTTTTTTACAATCAAACCAAATGAAACTGTCAAGCATCAAGTAATGTGTCATTATGTGGAAGTGGCTAAAGTACCAACCCAATTTCACAGTCTACTCCAATTATGAATTTTTTCGATGGCTCGTTATATATATATATTTATTAGTTTATTTTAAGTGTTAATAAAAGGAGGAGCATTTATAAAAGGTAATAATTACATTATTATATAAAATTCAGAGTTTATAATCTAATTTAAAAATGTTGAGAGAGGGAAAATCTTAAAAGTAAGAAGCTAGATAATTAAATCAAAGTGATACAAAAAAGAGCTGCTGAGTTAAAAGTAGAATTAAGAAAAGCTCAGTTAGGGCAGATACTGATTTTAAAAAATTCTTGTTTTGTATAGTATGTAATGTCGTTCTTCTGTATATTATTTATAGAATTGTAATTAAATAAAAATTCATAAGAGATGCGTCTTTTCTGTATATGTAAGTAACAATGTGGACAATAGTGTTTAAAAATACTTCATTTTTATACATTTCACAATAATTTATAATATGAAGATGAATAAAGAATGTAATCTTATGAAAAAACAGTTTCAACAACTGCATTTGATAAGTGGCCAAAAAATTATATAAATATTCTTGGTTATGTAGTATTTGTTATTTATAAAAGTCAGCTAGTCACTAGAAGTTCGATTTTTCTTGGCTAAGTATCAGAGAGATTAACAGTTGGCTAGTAGCAAATTACAAATGGTGAATACCAGTTAGTGATTTAACAGTTACTTAAATTTTAGTAGTGGGCTAATTGCAATGGTGAATATGGCCGTAAGTCGTATAAACTGGTTTTCTATGCTTTTTTATTAATATTTATCATTAAACAGTTTATTTAAATTTAAGAATGAAATTGCAAAATCCTTTTTGTTCCGACGTGGGGCATCGTCGGAGTATAATTTATCTTGAAGAATTAAGATTAATGTGAACAAATGCTGTGTCATATCTCACACTCGTAAAATTAATAAAGTTGAGTCATCATATTGTATTAATAGCCAAAAGTTAGTGAAAAGGAACTCATCAATGATCTTGGCGTCAAATTCGACTCGGAAATGTACTTTAACTTACACCTTTCGGACATCATCTCATCTGCTTCTAGAACCCAGTACAATTTCAGGATCTAGCTGTTCTGAAATCACTGTTCCAGGCTTTTGTTTTGAGTATATCGAAGTATGCTTCAGTAATGTGGTCTCCTTACTACTTAACGGATGACCCCTCGACTGAAAAAACCTTCCTTCAGATGTGATGGTAGATATCCAGAAAGAAACATTGACTACAACCGCCTTCTAGACAGACATAACTTTAAATCCTTAAAACATCGTTGAGAGGTTAATGCTGCGCGATTTATGTGTTAGTTAATTGACGGTCGAATTGATTAGCCTGAGACATTGAACTGTATAGAATTTTATATACCTCGAATGACGTCAAGATCTAATCTCACTTTTTACCCACTTAGGGCTGGAATTAACGCGTTTCTAAGAGCTCCAACTAAATTTATTTACCGTTGTGCGGATACTATTTATAGTTACATTTTTACGGGAGGTGTTTAGATGAAATTTTAATTTATTAATGCACTCGTTTTATTTAATACATTTATATTCTGTACTTTTATATAATTTAGCACACATCTGTTTCTTTTTTCTTTTTCTTCCATGTATTTGTCCTTGAAATGGTATTATTTGTTGGGCAATAAGGATTATTATTATTATTATTAAAAATTCAAGGATGTTGACTAATTTTATGCTGTACTTTCTAAAAATTCAGTTTTCTAACAATATTTGATCGAAAATATGTCTAGGCTAGCATGATAGAGATATTTTTCCCAGTGGTTTGCAAGATAGGACGTACTAGTTAAAGCGACAGTAGTTCAGTTGCCACATTTTTTTATCGTTGTCTAATTTGGTTCTAGGAACTTTATTTAGAAATTTTCTTTTCTTTAAGCAAAAAGTCTCCAGTAATTGCAAGCTAAAAGTTAATTAGCCGGTGGATATACTTGCCTAGTTTATTTTGTTTTATTATTATATCTTTTTCTTTCTTTACTTACGTATGACTTACAAATTTGAATAACCCGCTTCTATTTACATTCTAATATATATGTAGTAGTCATTCATAGATATAAATCATATTTGTGATTACATGTCCGTTTAGTTATTATAACACTGGTTAGTATCCATAAATAACTTTAATGTACTACTGGCTATGAAAATAAGTAACTAGTAAATACATGTAGTAAAAGCGATTTTTGTACTATCATGAGCAAGAGTATTTTGTGCAAATAATAATCTATTAAAATATATGTAAATTTGATAAAAAGATTTTCCAGTAATGCACTGAACATTTTGGTGCTATTTATGTAATTACTAATAAATTATTTACATATTGTGTTATTATAAGAAATAATGTAGTTTATGTGGTAGTATATGTAAATCGAAAACGATTACCAATTAAAATTTAGCTTTTGGGGTCTTGCAGTACGTTGTATGCTTTTTTTTACAATAGATGGAAACAAAATACCAAACAAACAAACAATTAGTTAAAGTAAAAAAATAACCAACGTGATTTACTTTTGGTACAATGTATGTAATTAGAGGAATTCGATGATAAAAAATATAAAAATTGTATTTACTAAAAATTGGAACTTCGGCAAAGCATTTATAGATAAATAGATAGAGGACCGTGTTGGTCTAGTGGTAGGTCACTAGACTATAATAATATTTATTAAATTGTCCAATAGGTCACCTAAAATACAGACAATATAAACAAATAATAAATATAATACAATATGTGAAAGATAAAATTAACAATAAAGTATAATTCAGTAAAATAAGAAAACTACCGTAATACAAAAGAATAGGGAAAGAAGAGAAAAAACCATTAATCGAAGAAACAAATTAGCGAAAAATGTCTTCTAGAAACATTATTTAAAATATTCAAATACTTGTTAGAATGCACCTCGGGCCCACAGTAAAATATTCGTTCTAGCCGTTGGAAGTAGAAGCGCTTCATTGTCTCTTGAGCTAGGACGAGGTACTCGAAAATTCACTTCTGCAAGTAAATCAGCTGAGTCGATCTTATAAAGAATTACATTTTTTTATGAATATTGAACTGATTAGGTCGTCTTGCTTCAAGCGAATCAACTACATGACGATCCAAGAGCAACTTATAGTCCAAACCACGAGCAGGGTACGCTTCATCAACTTTATAACTTAAATACTTTAGAAACCAAGTTCAAACCCTGGTCGTAGCCAATAATATCGATGGCGTTTTTTCGGTCACAGCTCAGGCTGACAAAAGATGACTGCATAGAGGTAAAACTTTGGGGTAATAATAGCGGTCGGTGCGTAGTGCTAGCCACGTAACCATCCTAGTGTACCTATACCAAACCTACAATGTTACTACCCCAAAGGCCTGCAAAGGCTAGTACGGGAACTATTATTATTTATAGGTATAACTTGTTTTCTAAGTTACTTTATATGCTTCTATTCGTCAATCAGAACATTTTCTTCTGTTTTACTTGTTTTATTTATGTAGATATCTCGATAACATCGACAGATACACAAAACAGAAAATGAAACATTTTTTAATAGATTTATAGTAATAAGTAGTAATAACAAACCAACATCTGCATAATCGTGCAGGGAGTATTATTAAAAAGTATATTATTTAGTATTTACTACAAATATGTGCAATATTAGGTAGTATGTGCAACGACATGGCTTATGCCTCTCATAACTCCTAAATTCATAATTTACTATGGTATAAAGTTTCTTACTAATATTTATTTTTGGCTCGTTATAATCTGTGACAAATTGTGTGTTCAATGATGTGAGCTGCGTGGCAATTCAGTTACTCGTTGCTTAAAGTAAGTGAATTTATAACGTTTTTCTGTTTAACCACTTTTTTCCATTTTTCTTGTTCGTTCTCTTGCCTGTGTCTCTAGTATACAGGCATGCTTAACAGTTTAGTTTAATTCATTATATATATATATATATATATATATATATATATATATAAATATAATATTGTCGTGACCTTGGTATGATATGGTAAATTCAATCAGTCGGCGATTAAAGGTCTGGTTTACTTAAAAGTATATATATTTAAAACAACCCTACATGTTTCGGCAATGATGCCTTTATCAGGGATATAAAATATAAATGACAGAATACAAATGTCAAATAATTGAGTTGCTATGGTTTAAATTATTCAAAGATACATTCCAATTGCATAATAATAAATAAAGACGGCAGACTATGTGCCCGAACAGTAGCGTGATGTGGAGGGATCGAGTAGAGGCGTACGACGATCAATTCAGTTGCCGTTGAGACGTTGTAAGCGATACATTGTTAACACAATCGTGTTGAAAATGTCGGGAGTGCGTAGAAACAATGCATCGACTCGGTTGCATGCTAACGTAGTAAAGAAATTTTTACATCGGTTTCCCGATTTAATATATGACGGTACCGTAGTGAAATGTTTAGTTTGTGAAACAACTTTATTAACTTGGAAAGCAAGTCAGTGCCAAAGTCATATAAATAGTGACAAACATAAATCGAATAATAGTGGGCGCAGATCATATAATAAATTTGTGTGTGATTTAACAATGATGTTAATTGCGACCAATATACCAATGCAGAAAGTGGAACACCCAATGTTTCGTCAGTTTTGGAAGAAATACAATCCTACGTGGAAATTACCAGCAAGAAGTACGCTACGGAATTACGTACCGTCAGTGCGTGAGAGAATTGTAAATTGTACGAAAAATACGGTAAAAAAAAATTCCTGTGGTTAACAATAGACGAAACTACAGATATTAAAAAACAGTCCATCCTAGCCATTCTAGTACGGACGCTGACTCCGCAAGGACCTTCTCCTCCTTATTTACTAACCTGTAAACGAATGCAAGGGTGTACTGCCAGAGCGATATATGATGTATTAATAGAAACACTACACAAATTTGAGATTTTACCGAAGCAAGTGTTAATGTTAGTTACCGATGCTGCCAAGGTTATGTGTTCCACGGCAAACTTACTCAAAACGATTCAACCAAACCTGCTGCATGTCACATGTTTGCTTCACACTTTACACCTTGTAACAAACACTATACGTACAACTTATCCTGATGTGGATCAACTGATAGTACAAACGAAAGCGGTTTTTCTTAAATCTCCGATACGGATTCGGCTATTTCATTCGCTGTGTCCTGATATACCCGAGCCGCCGCAACCAATTCTTATAAGATGGGGTACTTGGTTAGAAGCAGCATTTTATTATTATAAACATTTTGAAAAAATTAAATCAGTGATTTTACAACTAGATGCC
This sequence comes from Melolontha melolontha, assembly GCA_935421215.2. Taxonomy (NCBI): domain Eukaryota; kingdom Metazoa; phylum Arthropoda; class Insecta; order Coleoptera; family Scarabaeidae; genus Melolontha; species Melolontha melolontha. The sequence continues at coordinate 118,317,943 of OW285235.1, forward strand.
AAAGAAGCAGCTGCAATACGGCCCAGCCAGGTTCAATTTAACAATCCTCAAGTTGCAGCAAATTTAAAAATTATTTACGACAGTTACGTTCCAATACTGGACGCAATAAACAATTTACAGAACACTGCGCTGTTCTTATCGGACTCATTAGCAATTATTGACCACGTAAAACTAGTGCTGCATATCCTTGAAGATGAAAAAAGTGATTGTGTCCGTGAAAAATTTAACAGTGTATTAGATAAAAATGTAGATTTTACAAAATTAGGGCAACTTTTTACCAATACTGAAGATCCGTTGTACAGATACAAAGAGCGCTTTAACTATGCAAATATAACATCTCTCAACGTCGAACAATCCTTCTCTGTATATAAACATATATATACGTCGCTACGTACGAACCTTTCCGAGACTAATACAGAAACATATATTATGGTGCAGTTTTTTCATCGCGCACATCCGCATTTTTTTGCAACAATGTAAACATGTTGGGAAGTTATTTATGTTTTTTCTTAACGTTTTGTATAGGGATTCGATATATTTATTTTTAAGTAAGCGCACTGTTATTCTGCTAAACTCTCCACGCAACGCCACTGCTGGGGCACATAGTCTGCCGTCTTTAATAATAAATCATGCCTTAGTATTCCAAAAACAGATAGCAAGGTGTGAACATATGTGTTGTTCGCTGCTAGCAGCTTGTGTCTCTTTCTGGGTATGAACTTGTGTGTTGGTTGCTGCTGGCAGCTTGCGTCTCTCTCTGGGTGTGTGGTTTTGTGTTTGTGTGAGCGTGTAAGTGTAGGGTTTTGTAAGTTGGCGTGCTCGTGCGTGTGTTTAGTGACCGGTCGCGTAAATTTAGAGAGATCGGATAACCAGCCGTTGCGCAAGGCCGCCAACCCTTTCCAGGCAACTTCTTTACTTTGTTGCTCATCGCCAACCGAGGAAACACTCTTAGCGGCTACTTCGGTCGACGACGGTCACACTTTGTGCCATCTTAACGCCTTGGCGGAATATGTTAAGATGGCACAAAGTGTGACCGTCGTCGACCGAAGTAGCCGCTAAGAGTGTTCCCTCGGTTGGCGATGAGCAGGGTGCGCTTCGCTGGTCTGCGCCTTGCCTCGATGGGGCGGGGGGTCGGGCCGTCGAAGTACTGCACGGAAAAGTAAAGAAGTTGCCGGGAAAGGGTTGGCGGCCCTGCGCAACGGCTGGTTATCCGATCTCTCTAAATTTACGCGACCGGTCACTAAACACACACACGAGCGCGCCAACATACAAAACCCTACACTTACACGCTCACACAAACACAAAACCACACACCCAGAGAGAGACGCAAGCTGCCAGCAGCAACCAACACACAAGTTCATACCCAGAAAGAGACACAAGCTGCTAGCAGCGAACAACACATATGTTCACACCTTGCTATCTGTTTTTGGAATACTAAGGCATGATTTATTATTATGCAATTGGAATGTATCTATGAATAATTTAAACAATAGCAACTCAATTATTTGACATTTGTATTCTGTCATTTATATTTTATATCCTTGATAAAGGCATCATTGCCGAAACATGTAGGGTTGTTTTAAATATATATACTTTGAAGTAAACCAGACCTTTAATCGCCGACTGATTGAATTTACCATATATATATATATATATATATATATATATATATATGTATGTGTGTGTAATCAAATTGGCTTTTCTAAACCGTGGTCTATGTCTGGTTGTCTGGTGTAGTTAGTCACCTTGACGGATCCCTGGGTGCGGAAGAGCTGTATCCTTGTTCTATCGCCTATTTCCCTATTTGAGTATCAAGTTATCTTAACTACATTTTATTTTTTCTATTTGAGCTTAATTGAATTATTCACTTTAATAATTATATCTCAAATTGCTTGTTCCTGTGGTTGTGGTGGACACGAGGTGATCTAGTGCTGTATCTCTGACAAGATTTTAAAGTATTTCCTGTGCAGATCTACATCTGGCTGAAGTTAGAACGATTCAAACAAAAAAAGGTCTGCCCTGATCCTAACGTGGGTGCAGTAGTTTTATTAATGGTATTAATGAGTTGAAGGCTGCCATTATTGATCTCATGAAAGAAATCCAAACGCGCAAGATCGATGTAATTTCTGAGACGGATTTACAGGGTTTGGTTTAGGAAATTGGCGACCGACTTGAGCGAAGGCAAAACATTATTATTTTTAATTAATTTTTATTTAATTGAATCGGCCGATACTTGCTGGAAATCCATTATATGCAAATGGGATTTAAGTAAAACACTTATACTAATTTCCAGTATATATTCTAATGTAGACAAGCGCAACCCATTAAAATAGTTTAGAAAAAAGCCATACATTTGTGAAGAGCGTGTTCAGTAGTAACATAAAATCTGAAGAAGCTACATCGTAGCGAAACATGTCGTCTATTTATTAATATATATATAATAAAGTTTACATTTTTTTTACATTTTTAATTAAGCCTAAAGAAGACTACGTCTATGTAAAAGAGACTACGAAAAAAATATATCCCCTTTTGTACCAGATAAAATAGCTATTATCAGGCGTAGTCTCTTTTGTCCGTCAGATGTCACGAGTTTATCTGGTGCCAGGGCGAGCTATTAAATTTCACTTCATTTGTTGACGTCTAAGAGACAGATCGTATTTTTCAAAGTTCATTTTAACCAAAGACACGTGTCTTTGGTTAAAGTGAACTTTGAAAAATACGAAGTGTATGCCCATGTGTAAAGATACATGTGCATACATATTTGTTTCATTTGTAATAAATGCTTAATGCGTGCTTACGTATTGATGTACTAAATTTCTTTGGTATACAGTTTCTTAATGTTGAACAGTTAAATAATATATTTAATTATGACGGGCATCTGTTTGATCTAGTACTTTCATACTTAAGCAATTTGTATGTTTTTCACGATGAATCTCCTGCTTTGGTTAAGGATCGATGTCATCCCGCTCTCAGGTTTTGTACACTAAAACCTGGTTTCCTGGTTTCAAGTGAGGTGTTGAAGTACAAGCGACCTCTGCTATTGAGCAACTTTCATAAAAAGCCTCGGGACTATTAATTGTTGGTGTAATGCCGCACATCAGTTTTAATTGGGCGTCTCACTCGCAATCTCCATTCTGTTACCCAAGCCATTCTTTTCCTTACGTACATTTCTGATAGTAAGAGTTTGCTTATTTATGCACTTCTCCATTTTATATGTGAGTACGTAGGTCGTTACATATGCGGTCATATGATAAATTTATAGCCCCTTCTGCATAATCTGTATAAGTTTAGTTGATTTGTTAGTTGGCTACGCAAGCACTTGAAATTATTATATGTACACCATTTTACAGTTTTCCATTTCTTAAAATGATATTCCTTTAATTTGAAGCATTTTATAATCTTATTGTCAAACCATGGCGGATATTCATGATTGGTGTACTTAATTTTGGACACACGCTGGACAAGAATCTTGTAGAATATAGAATGAACTCAATACAGCAACATTATCATCACAACATTTCTCAATGTTGGACCAGTCTGCTTCATCCAAATTCCTGTTTAAATCATCAAAATCAGTTTTTGCAGAGTTATATCTTTTTATTTGATGGAGGGATAGGTTGCCTAGATTTGTATTAATATTTAATCATCCTGCATTTGGAATAATTTCCAAATGCAGGATGATGTTTATCTTTAGGAATAGGATGCAATACATTAATTACGCCATTTGAGTTTGTTAGACATAGTTCCAAAAGTCTGCCATTGCTATTCACTGTATTATTACATTGTTTTAGGTCAAGCATATCCATAAAGTTTCAACTGCAACTGCAGATTTACGGTCACTATGCAAACCATCATCATTTGGAGCAAATTTATATTATGTTACCAGAACTGGACATGGTTGCCAGCTTCTGTCAAATGTCATTCGATAAGTTGTTTACAACAACGAGTTCATATTTATAGGTTCCTCTTTAATTTTTTTGGTATATGTAGTCTAAAATAAATAAATTCACATATGCATTTTAATTTTTTTTTGTACTTATAATAAAATAAACATATTAATAGGAGTTGTAAATATTTTAAAAGGACATAAACCTAACCTCATAGATTATTTATTAACAACAGCTGACTCAAAGCAATATAGATTTGTCAACCCTGTTTTTGTAACTATTAATCACGTGACTCGTCTGTTATCGTAAAAGACCTATATAAATAAATCTATTAGCAGCCGTACTTCTAAACAAGAAGAACCATCTATGGAGCTCCCAGCAAATACAGTACAAAAAACCGTCAAAATACCACCACCCCTGAACATCTTCAAAATCTCTATCTGCCCTGACGACGAAATAAGTACAATCAAATAGCTTTGCACTTTAATGTTATGTGAAAGCCAAGTTTCGATTAAAAGCGCGACATCAACTCCAAACGAAGAAGAGTTAGTATAAAGGGTATCAACTTTTGAGCGAAGCCCGCGCACATCTGATAATAAATATTAAAATATGTAGGTGATGCAGTCGAATTTGACATATTTAGTTGCTCGGATTGTTCTCTATAATTTGAGGCATGTTCTTAACATATTTAATGAATATATCCGTTTTGTCCGAAGCCTTACTTCAGATCGACTCGGCTTTTAAACAAAGGTAGAAGCCCATTTGAAGTCTAGATATGTAAATTGTCTAAAATTCATTAGAAGGCAAACTTCAATAGGTCCGTTACTATTAACCCTAGATGAATGAAATTTATCCAATCTAATCGGTTTAGCATCATCAACAGGTATCTTCAATATTGACAGTATTTCCTTTACAGTATCTGAATCTGTTCTATTTTGTTCGGCTTTGCTCACCTTTACATCCCCACTCACGTTGTATGGTAATTATATTGCTCCTTCTTTCCACCCTCTTAAGATATATCATGGATAATCACTTCCGTTTCCTGTTAATCGACATTTCTACACTTTGGGATTGTCAATGATGTCTGTCTGTCTGGAGTACCGTATTGTATATGGCTACTGAGTTTGAACCCAACATGATGTATAGTAGTACGAAATCTTGCGATCCTTTAAGACATTGCGCGACTTCTGTGTGCGATAACTAACACAGGTAGAATGGCAAAAACTCTTGCACATATCACAAGAAATAGTTCTTTCAGGAGATCTTTATTTACGCGCACAGCAGTGTATAAACATTTCAGAAAAATTGCTAAAATATAAAGATGAAGAAAACGAAAAAATGATATGCTAACAAAGGAAGAAAGGATACACAGGGACACACACTTCATACTAAAAGGGGGCCTCTTGATATCAAAGAGGCCACTGATCGAAATATTGGTAAAAATAATATAGAGAACCCTGTATATAATATAGAATTGAAAAGTTGATGTAGTAATGATATTATTCAACAGTCACAATATCCAATTACAGGATTTATTATTACATATATATATATATACATACATATATATACATATATATATATATATATATATATATATATATATATATATGTATATATATATATATATATATATATATATATAATAAGAAAAATAAGAAAGCAAGACTTGGGGACATGAAAAAGGTTAAAACGCCTTGAGGCAAATTGAGGAACCGAGAGATTCAGTAGAGACAGAAGGTGGGAGTCAAGGATAATACACTTAATGAGCTTAAACCTAAAAAGCAACTGATATATTGTGCGTCTGTCCTGCAAGCTTATTACATTGAATTCTTGGAGTAATTCCCAATATAAGAAACCTCTCTCAGGATAAGGGATGTAGGGGATAAGAAAAGCAAAACAAAAGGATATATAGAAATTTACTATAACAGTCTCAAGAATTCAATTGTATTGCCAAAATTCAAAGAAAGAAAAGTGAAAAATACCAAACAATCGTTTTAGATAAATGCAGCAAAGCATAGAGTGTATGCTTTGGGCAAAAAATTCCAGACACTGAAGTAAATGTCTGATATCATAATTCAAATTCCTTTTTTTTCACAAAACATGATATATTATCTATGAAATAAGAATTGAACTTTAAAGAAGATACAAAACATTTATTTATCTAAACGGGCAAGAGAAAAACAAAAATAATGACAAATCGAAAAAATCCCAACCAAACTCAAAAAATTTTGGTGTGCTCTTTATTCAGCTTTCATATGTTGTGTTGAAACGTCAATTGAACTGTCAGTACTGACACTTATTGGTCGACAAAATGCAAGCAGAAAATGTAGCCTCCCAGTAGCTTTGAACGAAAATAGAGGCAGTATTCGATACATCGCTGCTGTATTGAATATTCCCAGGAGTACCGTCCAAGACACAATACAGCGACACCGTCAAACTGGGGAATACACAAGAAGGCCAGGATCAGACAGACCTAGCACCACAAACCAGCGTGACGATCGTTTTATGGTATTATCTACACTACGCAATCGTCGTTTACCATCAACAATTGTGTCTCGCCAAGTCCAAGACGTTTCCGGTACTGCAGTTTCTGCACGAACCGTGCGCCAAAGATTAAAAGAATACGGGTTGATGTCAAGGAAACCTGCTGCTTGTCAACTTTTGCTCCCAGCTCATCGTGTTCAGCGATTACGATTTGCTCGTGAACATAGACATTTAAGAATGCTCACGGATGAGTCTCGTGTGCGGAGAAAGCCTGGTGAGCGATTTTTAGCGTGTTATATATAATCAAGAATGGCATTTGGCGGAGGCGGTATAATGGTTTGGGCTGGCGTTTCACTGTACGCGAAAACTGAGCTTGTTCTCATTGAAACTGGTACAATAACTGTTATGTACATCAACGAGTGTTTAGCTGATTACATCTTACCATTTCCTCCATTCGCAGGTGAGAATTTTACTCTAATGTACGATAACGTGCGACCTTACACCGTACGGCTGGTTGAGCAATATTTGGATGCGGTAAACTTTCGCCGTTTGCAATGGCCAGCTCGAAGCCCCGACTTGAATCCTATCGAAAATCTCTGGGATTTATTAAGGCTACGTGTTTGGCACCGACAACCTATACCGGTAACCATTCGTGATCTTCGAATAGCTCTTCGTGTAGAATGGAAACATTACACAAGAAGAGGTCGCCAACTGCATTCAAAGTTTACCACGCCGTATGCCAGAAGTCATTAGAGCTCGTGGAGGTAGTACGCACTATTAATCGTTTAAATTGTGTGAAAACGTAAATGTGAAACCTAGCCGATAAGACCAATAAATTTGTTAATTTTGTACAATTTACTATTCTGTGACTTTTTCTTGAATAAAATGTTAAGTACCTTTTTTTATTTCTCATTATTACTTTGTAAATAATGTTTCATGTTGTTAAAAAAAAAGAAAAAGATCAATTTTTCTTGTACTAACAGACATTTACTTGGGTGTCCGGAGTTTTTT